>OZ014483.1:34425563-35100525 GCA_963965965.1 Trididemnum nubilum | reverse complement strand
TCGCTATCGCACTGGTTTACTTACACGGTGCGAGATAGTTTCAAAGCGCTGCTTGCTGGTTTTGAATTTGCAAAAGCGAACTGCTGCAAAAACACTTCAAATGCGCCGCTTGTCAGCTTTTGCATTTGAAGCAATCACGCTTTGGAATTTTGAAAAGAAATGAATGAAGCCAACGTAAGCGTAGAACGAAATACGAAAAATACTATTAAGCAGCTAATGTCAAAACTTGCAATGAAAATGCAAGGTGAAAGATGAAGCAGCAACGGCGGCGTGCTGCTCGAGCCGAATGTGTGATACGTAAATGCTATTTTGAGTTGGCTTGGATGGAGCAAAGTCAAGCGGGCATTAATGCTCATAATTTATTATAAAATTCTGTCATTTACCCTTTAGGTATTGGTTTTTCTCTACCGCAACCCATCTCTGACTGAGTGTCTTGTTTGGTTATGCATAATGTTGGGTAAAACAATAAAATTTATCAATATTTTTGTGCAGTTAATTCTAAAAACACTTTTGAAATTACTTTTTCTCCAAGCATGTGTAACTGACAAATTCATATTGTTTATTTACTTAATAGTGCACAAGTATTTTAGTATTTTATAGGAGATCTGTGCTGTCATATACTATACAAAATGCTAATGGTTAAATTTTATTTTTGTTTTTAGAAGTTTACTTTTTGAATTCTTCTGCAGTGATACCAGGCGCCTTTTGTCACTACAGAAGTACTGGCTCTTTTTCAATTAAACCAACATTCAAAAAATCCACATAGCATTCGTATAATATGTGTTTTTATGTAATTTTTTTATGGAGCTACTAAACCACAGCTGTTACAAAGCACCAATATCCACAATAATAAAACAAGCAGCGCATGCATTTGCTAAACGCTAGGCAATTACAGTAAGTATAGTGCGGAGGATGAATTATTATGAACTGAGCAAAAATACGCCAATGACTTCAAGTCAAAACTCATTCCTGGCTTTATTCAAATGAAAAAGCCCCATAAAACCACTCGAAATTGAGAACATGATTTCATTATAAACATCATTTTCATGAAATTAATGTTTAATCACAATATGCGGGGCAGTAGGTGTTGTGCTTCTTCACTTAACTGTGGTTATTTTAACCGCAAGAATTGCCGGTAGGCTCTAGCAATCTCGGGTCAGAAAAGAAAGCAAACGCTAACACGTTTTTAGCCGACAAAAACCAGTGGATGGTACTTGTATACAAAGTGCTGGACCCAACGAGTGAGCATAGATGTGAGCCTATCAGCCTACTCTGCCAGCACTGTCACAGCACCGATTGACCTTTTTTGTGTTGCCCCGCTCTAGTTTTGATCCGGCCGCTTTTTCCTTTTAGTTTGCTCAGTTTGTGCGCCTCACTTTAGTTCCTGCAGCCAACGCTTTAAAAATTACGCGCTTTTGGTAATTCCTGTACGCCTTTGTGTTTGGCCGAGTTACCTCTGTTCTGGCATTCCTTTTCATTCAAGCAACTGGCAAACAGACGTATTTCATTTTCAAGACCGCTCGTATGGCACTCTTTAAGTTCATTATTTTCAGGCTAAATTTCAGATATATTTTGCCATGTCTTACTGTTCCAAATTATGCATTTTGTCTGAACAATGCAGTTCAAGTTGAAGAATTTCAATTGTGGTTTGCCCAGACGGACACGGTGAAGGCTCCATATTGTGACGGAGGGCTTCTGTAACAAGCACCTCCATTTCCAAAATATATTGTCCAAATGCTATTACTGTGAATTCATTGTCTTAGCTATTCTAAGGTTAAGAACAACCGAAATAGAAGAAATGTCAAATCAAAATAGAAACTAAATTCTGTACTGATTCAAAACAAAAGAGCTTGAATAACTTCGAGAGTATAGACTATAGAGTGTTATTGCGCATTGGGCAGGTAACAAAAAAAGTTTTTGGCTCTCGTTCAAACGAAAATTAGAGCTTGCTTTTTTGCTTTCCGCAAGTTTACGATGCTGCAAAAGCAGCTAAAAAGGCTCTTACAAGCAGACAGACCATTAGGTATTAACAAACATTGTCGCTATAATTGACATCAATGATCTCAAAATTTAAGAACCAATTAAGAGCAACTGATGCTCAACATTGGCAAAAAATTAAGAAACAGCCAGCCTCAACTCAAAATTTACTGGTTCTGATGCAAACAGTGTACTTACGGTATTATAAAAACAAAATACAATTAAGATACTGTTTCCTGTGGTTAATTTATCATACATTTTAATAAGGGTTAAAGCCCTGCTTGATTGGCTTCACAGTTATCAGCAATCAGCTCATGACTGCCGTATCTGCAGTAGACCAGTGCCAGCATCAACAAGAAAATTATTTCTTCTTCGTTTCAAACTAATATGAAGTAAATTGAATATCACAGTCACAATTAATTACGGTAAAAGCACTACGGACTATTTTGTACCATTAACACAATATTTTATGAAGTAAACTTAGATAATCGCAGCCAGCGACTCGCAAAGCATTTGTGCATAGCGCTATGCCTGGGCGACTCGAAAATTGCATTCGATTTGCTGTTTACACGAGCGCGACTTTGCTATGGGACTCTCGAGACGCTGAAATCGACCTCGTGTAAGTGATCATGGGCGAGAACGATTGTTGCACCGAGGTCGCGCAAAATATAATCGGCATCGCAAATCGCAGGTGTTACTTACACGGCAGCGATTCTTGCCAAACGCGATCGCAGCAAGCGAGTCTTGCCTCATGTGAGTAACCGCTTTGCGAGAGAGATTTTCACGCATAAAAAATCGTCGAATCACGTTGCAAAAAAGTCGCCCGTGTTAATGCTGCATTAACACGGGCGACTTTTTTGCAACGCGATTCGACGATTTTTTATGCGTGAAAATCTCTCTCGCAAAGCGGTTACTCACATGAGGCAAGACTCGCTTGCTGCGATCGCGTTTGGCAAGAATCGCTGCCGTGTAAGTAACACCTGCGATTTGCGATGCCGATTATATTTTTGCACGACTCGGTGCAACAATCGTTCTCGCCCATGATCACTTACACGAGGTCGATTTCAGCGTCTCGAGAGTCCCATAGCAAAGTCGCGCTCGTGTAAACAGCAAATCGTATGCAATTTTCGAGTCGCCCAGGCATAGCGCTATGCACAAATGCTTTGCGAGTCGCTGGCTGCGATTATCTAAGTTTACTTCATAAAATATTGTGTTAATGGTACAAAATAGTCCGTAGTGCTTTTACCGTAATTAATTGTGACTGTGATATTCAATTTACTTCATATTAGTTTGAAACGAAGAAGAAATAATTTTCTTGTTGATGCTGGCACTGGTCTACTGCAGATACGGCAGTCATGAGCTGATTGCTGATAACTGTGAAGCCAATCAAGCAGGGCTTTAACCCTTATTAAAATGTATGATAAATTAACCACAGGAAACAGTATCTTAATTGTATTTTGTTTTTATAATACCGTAAGTACACTGTTTGCATCAGAACCAGTAAATTTTGAGTTGAGGCTGGCTGTTCTTAATTTTTTGCCAATGTTGAGCATCAGTTGCTCTTAATTGGTTCTTAAATTTTGAGATCATTGATGTCAATTATAGCGACAATGTTTGTTAATACCTAATGGTCTGTCTGCTTGTAAGAGCCTTTTTAGCTGCTTTTGCAGCATCGTAAACTTGCGGAAAGCAAAAAAGCAAGCTCTAATTTTCGTTTGAACGAGAGCCAAAAACTTTTTTTGTTACCTGCCCAATGCGCAATAACACTCTATAGTCTATACTCTCGAAGTTATTCAAGCTCTTTTGTTTTGAATCAGTACAGAATTTAGTTTCTATTTTGATTTGACATTTCTTCTATTTCGGTTGTTCTTAACCTTAGAATAGCTAAGACAATGAATTCACAGTAATAGCATTTGGACAATATATTTTGGAAATGGAGGTGCTTGTTACAGAAGCCCTCCGTCACAATATGGAGCCTTCACCGTGTCCGTCTGGGCAAACCACAATTGAAATTCTTCAACTTGAACTGCATTGTTCAGACAAAATGCATAATTTGGAACAGTAAGACATGGCAAAATATATCTGAAATTTAGCCTGAAAATAATGAACTTAAAGAGTGCCATACGAGCGGTCTTGAAAATGAAATACGTCTGTTTGCCAGTTGCTTGAATGAAAAGGAATGCCAGAACAGAGGTAACTCGGCCAAACACAAAGGCGTACAGGAATTACCAAAAAGCGCGTAATTTTTAAAGCGTTGGCTGCAGGAACTAAAGTGAGGCGCACAAACTGAGCAAACTAAAAGGAAAAAGCGGCCGGATCAAAACTAGAGCGGGGCAACACAAAAAAGGTCAATCGGTGCTGTGACAGTGCTGGCAGAGTAGGCTGATAGGCTCACATCTATGCTCACTCGTTGGGTCCAGCACTTTGTATACAAGTACCATCCACTGGTTTTTGTCGGCTAAAAACGTGTTAGCGTTTGCTTTCTTTTCTGACCCGAGATTGCTAGAGCCTACCGGCAATTCTTGCGGTTAAAATAACCACAGTTAAGTGAAGAAGCACAACACCTACTGCCCCGCATATTGTGATTAAACATTAATTTCATGAAAATGATGTTTATAATGAAATCATGTTCTCAATTTCGAGTGGTTTTATGGGGCTTTTTCATTTGAATAAAGCCAGGAATGAGTTTTGACTTGAAGTCATTGGCGTATTTTTGCTCAGTTCATAATAATTCATCCTCCGCACTATACTTACTGTAATTGCCTAGCGTTTAGCAAATGCATGCGCTGCTTGTTTTATTATTGTGGATATTGGTGCTTTGTAACAGCTGTGGTTTAGTAGCTCCATAAAAAAATTACATAAAAACACATATTATACGAATGCTATGTGGATTTTTTGAATGTTGGTTTAATTGAAAAAGAGCCAGTACTTCTGTAGTGACAAAAGGCGCCTGGTATCACTGCAGAAGAATTCAAAAAGTAAACTTCTAAAAACAAAAATAAAATTTAACCATTAGCATTTTGTATAGTATATGACAGCACAGATCTCCTATAAAATACTAAAATACTTGTGCACTATTAAGTAAATAAACAATATGAATTTGTCAGTTACACATGCTTGGAGAAAAAGTAATTTCAAAAGTGTTTTTAGAATTAACTGCACAAAAATATTGATAAATTTTATTGTTTTACCCAACATTATGCATAACCAAACAAGACACTCAGTCAGAGATGGGTTGCGGTAGAGAAAAACCAATACCTAAAGGGTAAATGACAGAATTTTATAATAAATTATGAGCATTAATGCCCGCTTGACTTTGCTCCATCCAAGCCAACTCAAAATAGCATTTACGTATCACACATTCGGCTCGAGCAGCACGCCGCCGTTGCTGCTTCATCTTTCACCTTGCATTTTCATTGCAAGTTTTGACATTAGCTGCTTAATAGTATTTTTCGTATTTCGTTCTACGCTTACGTTGGCTTCATTCATTTTCTTTTCAAAATTCCAAAGCGTGATTGCTTCAAATGCAAAAGCTGACAAGCGGCGCATTTGAAGTGTTTTTGCAGCAGTTCGCTTTTGCAAATTCAAAACCAGCAAGCAGCGCTTTGAAACTATCTCGCACCGTGTAAGTAAACCAGTGCGATAGCGACTCTTCCGCCGACTCGATTTTGCGAGAATGACTGGCACGCAGTCTCAACGTGTAAGTGACTTCAGCGAGTTGCAATCGAATGCGAGCGCCGCCTTAAAATCTCTCCCGTGTGAGTGACTGCTACGATTTGATTTTTTGGGGGGCGTGTCTGGCGATATCGCACTGACAAAATCACACGTGAATCTTGCGCCGTGTAAGTGACCTACGCGATTTGAGAAAGAAAAAAGGCAAAATGTCGATTCTCGCAGCTAAAAGTCGCCCGTGTAAATGCGGCTTTATGTATATTTTTCCGAAGATCTCCGGCGTGGAAAACTTGTTTCTTTGGCGTCGCGGCGTGAGTTGAAGAGCTGCTACGACAATTGGCGTAACACTGGCGCAAGATACTGCTGCTCTGGCGTAAGCCTTTTTCTAGACAGGGAGTTTGAGCTGCAGGCACGAAACTCGCAGCACGTTATTTCTTATCTGCTTTAACGGTTTGTCTTGACGGCTGATCCCGCCGAACTCAAATTGCGCAAGCTTCATGCTTCATTGATCACAATATTTTGGCCGATTTCTCCCCCTGTTTAGTGTAAAATGGATCGGTGCTGTCAGAAAGTCTGTTTATGTTTGTTTCTCTACCTCTGTCTTAAGCCGCATTTACACGGGCGACTTTTAGCTGCGAGAATCGACATTTTGCCTTTTTTCTTTCTCAAATCGCGTAGGTCACTTACACGGCGCAAGATTCACGTGAGATTTAGTCTGCGCGATATCGCCAGACACGCCCCCAAAAAAATCAAATCGCAGCAGTCACTCACACGGGAGAGATTTTAACGCGATGCTCGCATACGGTTGCAACTCGCAGAAGTCACTTACACGTTGAGACTGCGTGCCAGTCATTCTCGCCAAATCGAGTCGGCGGAAGAGTCGCTATCGCACTGGTTCACTTACACGGTGCGAGATAGTTTCAAAGCGCGGCTTGCTGGTTTTGAATTTGCAAAAGCCAACTGCTGTAAAAGCACTTCAAATGCGCAGCTTTTCAGCTATTGCGTTTGAAACAATCACGCTTCGGAATTTTGAAAGAAATTGTATGAAGCCTACGCAAGCGTAAAACGAAATACAGGGAATGCAATTGAGCAGCTAATTTCGTTGAAACTTGCAATAAAAATGCAAGGTGAAAGATGAAGCACTAAACGCTTGAAATTACTCAAAAAAGCTTATTTACCCTGCATCATTCCGAGTTGGCTTGGATGGAGCAAAGTCAAGCGGGCATTAAGGCTCATAATTTATTTTAAAATTCTGTCATTTACCCTTTAGGTCTTGGTTTTTCTCCACTGCAACCTGCAACCCATCTCTGACTGTGTTTCTTGTTTGGTTATACATAATACTTTGGTAAAATAAAACAATAAAATTTATCAACATTTCTGTGCAATTAATTCTAAAAACACTTTTGAAATTACCTTTTCTCCAAGCATGTGTGACTGACAAATTCATATTGTTTGTTTCCTAAATAGTGTACAAGTATTTCGTATTTTATAGTAGATCTGTGCTATTATATTATACGAAATACCAATTGTTAAATTTTATTTTTAAGTTTACTTTTTGAGTTCTTCTGAAGTGATAACAGGCGCCTTTGTCGCTACTGAAGCACTAGCTCTTTTTTAATTTAAACCAATATTCAAAAAATCCATACACCATTTGTATAATACGTGTTTTCATGTGAATTTGTTATGGAGCTACTAAACCACAGCTGTTACAAAGCATCAATATCCATAACAATAAAATACGCCGCGCATGCACTTGCTAAACTCTAGGCAAGTACAATAAGTATAGTGCCGAGGATGATCATTATGAACCGTGCAAAAATACGTCAGTCTTCGTTCCTGGCGTAATTCAAGTGAAAAAGCGCCATAAAACCACTAAAAATTGAGAACATGATTTGCTTAGAAATAGCATTTTCATGAAACTAATGTTTAATTACAATATACGGTGCAGTAGGTGTTATGTTTTTACTCTTAAATGTGGTCATTTTAACCACAAGAGATGCCGGTAGGCTACTAGCAATCTCGGGTCAGAAAAGAAAGCAAACGCTAACACTTTTTTAGCCGACAAAAACCAGTGGATGGTACTTGTCTACAAGATGCTGGACCCAACGAGTGAGCATAGGGTGTAGTAAGCCTACACTGCTAGCACTGTCAAAGCACCGATTGACTTTTTTGTATGTTGCCCCGCCAGTGGCGGATCTAGAAAATTTTGGTGGGAGGGGATTTTAAGCACAAAACCTCAAAAATTCGGATGTCTTCACCGAAATTGATAGTGATTTTTCGGCCGAAATCGGAAATTCAAACGTTTTTTCCGCCCAAAAACAGGTGGTCTCCAAAAAAAAAAAAAAGGTCTTCACCGAAATTGAGAGTGATTCGGAAATTCAAACGTTTTTTCCGCCCAAAAACAGGTGGTCTCAAAAAAAAAAAAAAAAAAAAGAAAAGGTCTTCACCGAAATTGAGAGTGATTTTTCGCAAATTCAAACGTTTTTTCCGCCCAAAAACAGGTGGTCTCCAAAAATAAAATAAAAACAATAAAAAAAAAAGGTCTTCACCGAAATTGAGAGTGATTTTTCGGCCGAAGTCGTTAGGTTTAGGCTGGTGGGGGGGGATGCATCCCGAAATGGAGCCTAATTTTTCGAAATAGAGGCTGATTTTTCGGCCAAAATCGTAACTTTTAGGCTGGTGGGGGGATGCATCCCCCCCACCCCCTCCCCTAAATCCGCCACTGTGCCCCGCTCTAGTTTCGGAATTCGGCCGCTTCTTATTTTCAGTTTGCTCAGTTTGCGCACGTCACCTTATTTCCAGCAGCCATTGGCTGCAAACGTTTTAAAAATTACGCGCTTTTTGGTCGAGTTACCTCTGTTCTGACATTTCGTTTCATTCGAGCAATTGGCAAACGGAAGTATTTTACTTTGAAGACCGCTCGTACGGCACTCTATTAGTTCATTATTTTCAGGTTAAATTTCAGTTGTTGTTTGCCATGCCGTACTGTTCCATATTAATTGGTTTGTCTGAACAATACAGTTTAAGTTGAAGAATTTCAATTGTCGTTTGCCCAGACCTACAGGGTGAAGGCTCCAGAGTTTCGCTGGAGCACCTGCAGTCAACAGTATTACGGAGGGATTCTGTAACAAGCACCTCCATTTCCAAAATACAGTATATTGTCCAAACGCCATTATTGTAAATTCATTGTCTTAGCTATTCTAGGGTTTTCAGATTTTTAACTTACTCGTATGTTTTTGCTATGTCAGAATATTAGCAATGACAAAATTGATTACATTTTTTTATACACAAAAAATTTTGTTTAAAACACGAGGCTCGTTTTTGCTCAAAATTAAATAACAAATTAGGAAGAACAACCGAAAAAGAATAAATTCCAAATCAAAAAACAAACTAAATTCTGATCTGATTAAAAACAATAAAGCTTGAGTGGTTTTTTAGTATTTGCGAGCAAAATTGCAACAAAGTTGAGACTAGAGAGTGCTTTTGCACACAGCGCAGGTAACAAAAAAAACTTTTTGGCTCTCGTTCAAACAGAAATTAGTGCTCGCTTTTTCGCTTTCCGCAAGTTTACGATGCTGCAAAAGTAGCCAAAAAGGCGTTTACAAGCAGACATAGCACTAGGAATTAACAAACATAGTCGCCATAATTGACATCAATGATCTCAAACTTTAAGAACCAATTACGAGCAACTGAGGTTTAACATTGGCGAAAAGATAAAAACAGCCAGCCTTAACTCAAAGTTTACTGATTCTTATAAAAAAGCGTGCTTAAGGTATTATAAAAGCAGAATACAATTACGGTACTGTTACCTGTGGTTAATTTGATATATACTTTATAAAGGGTTAAAGTTTTGCTTGATTGGCTTCACAGTTACTAGCAATCAGCTCATCACTGCCGTATCTGCAGTAGACCAGAGCCAGCATGCACCAGAAAATTATTGCTTGCTTCTGCGGTTCTAATATGAAGTAAATTTAGTATCGAAATCACAATTAATTACGGTAAAAGCACTACAGATTATTTTATTCTATGAACACAATACTTTGTGAAGCAAATTTAGGGTAATCGCAGCCAGCGACTCGCAAAGCATTTGTGCATTGCGCTATGCCTGGGCGACTCGTAAATTGCATACGATTTGCTGTTTACACGAGCGCGACTTTGCCCTGAGACTCTCGAGACGTTGAAATCGACCTCGTGTAAGTGATCACGAGCGAGAACGATTCTTGCATCGAGTCGCGCGAAATTATAATCGTCATCGCAAATCGCAGGTGTTACTTACACGGCGGCGATTCTTCCCAAACGCGATCGCGGTAAGCGAGTCTCGCCTCGTGTAAGTAACCACTCTGCGAGAGAGATTTTCACGCATTAAAAATCTTCGAATCGCGTTGCTAAAAAGTCACCCGTGTAAATGCGGCTTTAATGTTAGAAAAAAAACCAAGAACATGAAATATCAATATGCTGCATTTTTCGTCTAGTTTTCAAAAATCTAAAAATAATTTTTTTAAATACAAAAATTTGTTGACTTTTCCGTGATTTATTCACTGGCCCCCTTTGCCTAATTCTTCCCCCATTTTTCAGGTCTAAACCTCTTTTTTTTTTTTGAAAATGCAATGTGACAACAGTCAACATCACTTTCTTTCAAAAACATATCCGGGAAAGCAACTAGAACATGCTGGTTGACTGGTTGTCAAACGAGCTCACATGCTACTGGCATTTTATAGACCTTTAACGTATTTTGCTATTTGATTCACATGAAAAATAAATTGAAATATATCAAAATTTTTTAAAGGAAACACTGTTTTTTTTGTAATATTGCTAGTTGCTGCAATAGGCATAGCGATTGCTTCTTTTAATATCAATGACAAAAGCAATAGCGATTGTCAATCGCTTGTCGAGTCGCTGTTATATCACAAAGTTGCAAATCTCTCCACAATCGATAGTTTTTAGTTTGTTTGTTTTTTTCAGCAAATCTGAAACCTGATTATGATGCATACTGTTGTTGTTGTTTGAAACATAACGTTTGGTATCGGTCATAGGCGTAGCCAGAATTTTTGGTTGGGGGGGGGGGCAAACCACAAATCACATGCAATAACGTCATCAGAAATTTTCGAAAGAGGAACTTTTCGAGGAGCAAAGATATCGTTGAGCGGAAGATCAGAAGCCGTGGCCTATTTTGGCACTTAAACTGGAATTTTGCTAAAGGCAGAGGGCTTAAACCAAAAAGTTGAAAAGCAAAAAATGTCTAAATTGAGAGAAGTGTTCACTGTTAAGTAGGGCAACTCAAACGTATCATAGACGGGGGTCTGGGGGCGAGGCCTCTTGTAAATTTTTGGAAAAAATCTCTTTTAACTCCATTGGATCACAGTTTGCAGGGGTTCAGAGATTGCCATTTCAAAGAACTACATTTTTAATAGTTGAAAGCCAATTAAAAAAATTAAATTGTTCAATTCTACTTTAACTTGCAATGTAAGTCCAAAGCAAGCTGAAAATCTTGCATTTTGGTGTTAAATTTTGGAAGTGATTTGGCCCAGGTAGGAGGAAGTAAGATGCAGTGTCTCCTGCAATAATTAATAATCCACTCGATGATCTCCCTTAAGAGATTTTTGTTTTGTCATGAAGATAACCAGTTTAGGAGTACATGTACGACCAAGAGGCCCATCCTCCCTCAATTCAAATTCATTAATATGCTCAATGAGCTTTTCCCCTGGCTAATTTTTTTTTTCAAAAGTAGTTTTTCGCGTAAAAACTGTCGAAGTGATGGAGAATTGTTATTAAAAAATGGCATAGTAGATGGCCTTCTCTAAGTTTTCACACTGTCAAGTAACAAGTCTGGAAGCGCCTTGGATTAAAAAACCTTCGGGTTCGTCGGTGTTTCCTGGCCTGAACAAACTGACTGTAATTTTTGTTTTATGTGTGTTTGTTTTGTATGAGCTTGTATTGCGAATAAACTGTTTTCTATTCTATACACCTACTAACTATACTATTGCCCGGGCCAGATTTACATTGCGCGGGGGCCCCCGGCACTATGGGAATTTCGCAACATCTTCGTGCCAAATACAGGTGAAGACCAAAAAAACTCTTACCATCTGAGCGCGAGGCCCTTTTCACTGTGTCTTATGGTAAATCCATTTCTGGTTATTACGTTACGTTCATGAAAATGTTGGAAGATGGCCTGAGTTAGCAACTTTCAGAACAAAAAGTTTTTGTCAAAAACCCTTAATTTCACCCGGGTGATACATTCAAATTGGTTGGCGAAAATTGAATTAAGGGGGCCCAGGCCTCCTGGTTGTCAATATTAGTGATACTTACTGTTGTACGCGAAGATGCTAAAACAAACCGAAACTGAAGAAACAATAAGCTTTTTTGCCACCTTTGTATCATTGGTGGCATTTGAATTGGCCAGGGGGGGGCAGGCCCCCTGCCCCTCCGGCTACGGCATTGGTACCAGTAGCTAATACTTCTGTTCTTCAGTTGCCACAATGATGGATGGCGGATCCATTTTCAAAGTGGAGGTAAATTCCAGAAAGGAATCAAAATTTTAACTTAGCTTTGTGGATCGAGTAAAAAGTGGAGTGGGTCGGGGTAGCCGCTGAAAATTTCGGCTAATTTTCAATGAAAAAATAAGATACCGGTATAAGCAACAGCCTGGCTATAAGGCCTGCAATCAAGATCGAGCAATGCCTTCCACTCGAGCGCGGAGAATAAAGATTTTGCAAGTCTTTAGTCCATCATGCGGATCACCATGACGCAGAGTCGTGACTCGGGCTAGGTTTTCCAGATCGAGTTCGGGCCTAATCTTGAGACGAGTTTCGGGTCTCCAGCCCAGTTTGGGCTTAGTGTCGGCGATGTTTCCGCTAATTTGTCACATTAGATACAAAATCGAAGAATAATTTATCAAGCAAAATGGAGAATAATTACCGCTTAGCCTAAATGTGGCATCAATAACAAATTAAGCAGAGACGTCTTTGCTTGATTGTTATCATACCAGTGATGATACAATGGAAGTCAGCAATTTCACTACTACCAAAGTGTGTTTAAAATAGCTATTTCAATATTTAAAATAGCTACCGTAGGCCTATACTCGTTTTACCTCTCGATCTTGGTTAAGGGTCCGTTTGAATAGCCGCCTGTGTGAACAGAACATAAAAATAAATAAGGGCCCGTGCTTAAATACCCGCCCGATGTAAAAGCTGATTTTTCAGTGGTAGAGAACATACCACTTGCTAAATAAATATAAATTTTGATTTGTTATTTCTTGTGAATAATATAAACTAATATGAGGGAATTACTCTTAAGACGTGAATAATTTGCGTTTGACGTGAATAAATTGACATGGAAAAAGAATTAATGTCGTGAAATATTTGTCTTCAACGATAATTTTTGTGCATAATTTTAGTTTGAAATTAACAAGCGCCCGTGCTTGAATAAGGGCCCGTTTGAATAAAAGCCCGGTAGTAAGTATGGTTGAAAAAAATAAAGGCGCGGGCTACAAAACAAGTAAATACGGTATTTCACTACTTCAGTGGTCAGTGGTCGAGCAGATTTAGCGACTGCTGCTAAAATGGTAAACATGGTTGGATTCCCGGTCGGGTCAAACCAACTTCCCTGCTTGACGTTCAGCAATTTAAGGGACAGTGTGAAGCCTCCGCCGTGTGTGGTAGACAGATGGGCAGGTGGTAGCTTGACTCGAAGACCATAAAGGTAAGGTCCCTTCGCGGTCTTCTGGCCAAGGCAACTTGGTGAATAAAGTGTAGTTACGATTGCTTCAAAAGTGTTGTGATATCAGTGCTAATGCCAGAATATCGATCACTGTTGCTGATTAAAAGCTTCTGAAAGTCAAAGTAAGTAACTTAGAAGATAATTTTTATCACAGCTTTGGCACTTTGGCAACACGCTGAACTAAGGGGAATTTTTCTATTTTGTACTGTTGTACATCGAAAATGATAGGACATCGAAAGCTGAAACTTGGCGAGGATAGTTCTAAATTTTTTGTGATTTTTTAGTCGCAAGTAAAATACCAGGCTTTCCTACAGTCCCGGAGCCAGAGTAGCGTAACTGGGGGAAGAAGGAGGCAGAAAAATCCCAAATTGTTCCCCGTGGATACGGGCCGTTTGCCTTCTTTCGGGGTTCAATTCTCGCTCTGGATAGGCCTTCATAGCCTGGCGGGGCGCAACGGAATTTTATGATGCGGATCTCGGTTCTTACCCGCAAATTCAGGAGTGAAAACCGAAAATAAAAAAGCCTTCAGCGCAAAGTCTTAGGTCGTCTTGTTATTCATTTGTGTTTTTCGTCTTGAAGCGAGACTTTACCCACGCTTGAGGGGATCACAAGCAGTATTTTGGGGGTGTAGGCCCCAAAATGCACTCCAGTGGCACCGGCCCTGTTACTTTCTTTTTGTGCACAATCCTCGCTTGAGGGAACATATTTTTCGCTTGGGGGGCACATTTCTCGCTTGGGGGGAGGGCACGGCCCCGAAATGCCACCCGTGGTTCCGGGTCTGCTTTCCTACCCCCACAAAAACGCTTGTTTTGGTGGATAGCCATTGAGTAGACGTGTAGAAATATTCTTTGATGATAGCTACTAACTTATGAAATAATTTATAATAGGAGTAGTAGCTTATAGCAGACGTTGGAAGTTAAAACTGTGAAAACATATGAAAAAATAATATCTTGCTTTAGACATGAAGGCCACATTGTATTGAGGCTCATCAGTTCAGCTTGTTTTATTACTTCATATTTAATACACTTTGTCACAAACTCACTTACACTAATGCCCCAGATGGCAAAAAGAAGCGAAGTAAGGACGGCGGGATCTTTAAAAATGCGAGCTCGTCGCTGCTGAGGTCTTCCAAATACTCATACACCTAGTTACTACCACAACGGTACATATACCCTTATTTAAATAGAATCTTATTCAAATAGAATCGAAATAAAGCATAATTAGCGCAAATATAAAATATATCAAGATAATCAATTAAAAGAAATTTAGTAAAAGTAATCAAAAGTATTAATTGAAAGTATTAAGACAAACTTATGGCAACCAATTTACAACTCGCACTTCAGATGCGACAAATATGCTAAAATCCCAAACTCAAAATATTCTTATTTCTGCATTCGCTAAACCAAGTTACACAACAACACTTACAGCTCGACTCGTAGACTGCCATTTACGAATAATATAATCTCGAACAAGATCATGGAGCAAAACAGCAAGACTTCAATAATTTCTACACTCTCACAAACATTACAGTTTCTCAAATTTGTCGCTATAGTTAACAAATGTGGTACCGGTAGTACAAATTAGATTTAGAGAGAAAAAGAGCTCGTCATACGTAATATGATATCCAGTGCCGTAACTTCGTCATTTGGGGCCCCGGTGCAAACATCCATCATGGGGCCCCATTTTTTAGTACAAAACGTTCAACTGGGCAACTTTGTACAGTACAGGGATCATTGCGTTTCTTTGGAGTTTTTCGATGACTCCGTGCTATAGAAACATTTCAATCGAATCATTTGATATTTTGCAACATAGCAAGGAGTTACAGTAATTACTAAGTAAATTTGTGGCATAGAAATCAAAGTCGCACGCAATCTTTTATGCCTATACAAAACGAAACTCAGCAGTGAAAATCTGATAGGCTACCGTAAATGTGTAACGATCGATGAATGACGAGTCAAATAAGCATGTGCAACCTATTGGGGCAAGCTGCTAAGTATAAACGATATTTCAGTCAAGTTTAGCTCAATAAAAAGTGCCCTGACAATTGCCCGGTTTGGGGTGGATGGGTGGATCTTTTGGAAAAGGTCCTTTAGGTTGCGTCGGACCTGCCGCAATTATCGCTCTATTGATTTCCGGGTTTGTAATAGTGGTGGGAAAGTCACTATCATTAAGACTCACTAAAGCTTCAGGATTACAACTTTTTTGTGGAACAGTTTCTGATTCTGCGCTTTGCGTTGGTGTTGTGCTTACATCTTCGTCAACCGACTGGGCCTCCGCTGTTGCCGAACTAACCTGCTCGGCCTCCGCTGTTGCCAAACTAACCTGCTCGACCTCCGCTGTTGCCGAACTAACCTGCTCGGCCTCTGCTGTTGCCGAACCATCTCTATTACGCGCAGCTTTTTCGGATGTTTCTGATTGAATGCGGCGACTCTGATGTCCTAACCACGAGCTCAAGCTCCGAGAATTTCTGGCAGCCTCAGCTAATTTCTTCTTCTTACCACATTGTTTTTGTGCGCCACTTTTGTAAGTTCTTTTCATAACTAGAGTTTTCTAATACAGTATTTTATGTTACTCAAAATCTAAAAAGTTTAATGAAATTTAGTCAATAAATTAGTAAAGTCTTGAAACTTAATGAACTTTATTTATTCAGCGTCACTTAGTAACTCGAAATGAAAACGTATGCGTGTTGCAACTGATTCTTGTGAATCGTTTATTTCGTCACAAAGTATTAATCGCAAACAATACAAAGTACGTATTACAGTAATGGCAAACAATTTAACGTTCCAAGGGGCCCCGTAAGAAGGCAACGAGTCGACTAATGGCATTACGCAAGACGCAATAAACTCAAATGCTGGGCGAAAAAATTACACGAGCAAATTAAATGAAAAAAATAAGTTTTACTTAAATAAAAAAAATAGATGAAAAAAATAAGTTTTACTTTTTCAACGTAATATTTTTATTGCAGTAAGGGGCTTCTTGTGGGGCCCCTTTACTCCGGGGCCCCGGTGCGCCGCACCGCCTGCACCGGTGGTAGTTACGGCCCTGATGATATCACCAAAACAAACTTTTACGCAACTTTAAACCACACGCTGACAAGCTTGATAATAATAATAAAGATGCACCAATCAATCATCAATCAATCAATCAATGACCACGATAATAATTAGAGCAAACGTGGCAAAAGCAATTCGAGAAAACAACTCATTATCATTATTATTATTATTATTGTTATTGTGACACACTTCAACATCACTATACTGGCATTAATACGTAAGTTGTTCGGTCACGCTGTCACGTCTGCAACAAAGCAGTTGGGAATGGCCATAAATACAAAGTTTGTAACAAGCACGTTCATTTAATTTGTGGAACTTCAGAAGCAGAAAAAATTATGGCCAAGTCGTCACGTGCTCAAAATGTGCGAAAAGTTAAGGTGAGTTACGATACAATAATAAGGCATTTTTTTCTTTCGGAATCGGAACAAATTTATTGTTAACGAAAAGTTGGGCACAATATAGGCTTATTGGCAGGCGCTGCTCGAGGATTGAAAACCGCATTTTCGTACAAAACAACTTTTGCAGCTTTTGAAGATATATTTCAAAGTAAGGCTGGAGGTCTCGAAGCCGGCCTCGATCTCTGGAGAAAGTGTTTGACGTAGGGGTGCCGAAACCCGGGGGGGATGAGGGGGATGTATCCCCCCCTATAATTTGACTGTATACCCCCAATAATTTGAGTATGGTCTACATCTGCATCCCACCCAATACTTTAACTCTGGTGTGCACAGTAGCGTAGCCAGTTTTAGTCAATTCCAGCGCAAAAAACAGTCTCAAAAGAGCTAAAAACGCGGTATTTTTCTTATTCCGCATTTTGGTTGACAGGCCAATGGAGAGGGCTCTCCTGGAATTGACTAAAAAGTGATTTAAAGCATCTTTTGAAACATATACTCGGGGGGGGGGGGGCTAATTGTGAAAAATTAAAGTCACCAATTAATGAAAACTTTAAAAAATGCCCAAAAACAGACAATCAAATTTGATTGCTAGTGTAAAAACGCTAAACATAGGTTTTATCTACAAATCTATTATAAACTCAGGAATAAGGAGAGGGGAAGGCTATTCAGTGTTAGTTAATTATCAATCACTTCTCTCAAATATCTTTCCATTAGCCCCCCCCAATTATTTTTCTTTATAAAATATAGACAAAATAGATTACTCAGTGTGAGTTTTATTGAATAATAGGATTTTATGGTTTACCAGCATGTAAACAAGAGAACTGCAATGTTATCATTAGCCACTTTCCATATAGCCCATTAATGCAACCAGTTGAATCATATTTTGCTGCCAATTTCTATGCCACGTTTTAAAAGCATTATTTTTAATAAAATAGCTCTAAAATTAAGTGATTTTTGCAAAAAAAAATGCGAAATTTTCGAGCGCTGGGGGCTGAGCCCCCAAACCACCAGACCCTCGTGCCTTTGGCGGCTGGGGGCGGAGCCCCCAAACCCCCAAGACAGCCCCCCCATTGCGAGTTTCAGGCTGCGCGCCTGGGTGTGCATTTGAGCGCAGGTCTCCACTAGAAGTCGGGGAAAAAGTGCTCTAGTTTGGTGGAGACTTTTTTTTGGTCTTTACTTGAACTCGGGGAAAAAAAGTGTTCCATTGTTGGCAAAGACCTTTTTTTTGGTCTTCACTTAATTTGCTCAACTGAAAAAAATCGTGGTCGAGGTTCATCCCCCCAATGTTGAAAATACGGCAAAATTAGGGTAAAATTGGAAATTATCTTCCCCAATGTTCAACAAAGATCGGCACCCCTGGTTTGACGTCTCAATCTCTATCTTCGCAGATGCCCTTTCGAACCCTATGGTTATAAACAAGTGTCGAAGAAAGCAAAACATTCACCAGCAGTAGGATAGTCAGTGGGGGGGGGCTAAGGTCCCCAGCAGCCTGCCGACTAAAATGCAGAATAAGGAAAATACCACGTTTTTAGCACGTTTGATACCGTCTTTTGCACTGGAATACAGCCTACTCAAAAAATGATTTAAAGCACATTTTGCAACGTTTTGTGAGAGGGGGGAAGGCTAATCAGTCCAAAATACTGTAAACTCATAAATTAGAAAAGATTTTAAAAATTGGTTATCAAATTTGTTCGCTCATTGAAAAATGCTTAACATATGTTTCATCAAAAAATATATATATATATATACAGGGTGTCCCAAAAGTAACCGAACCGCTAATATTTTTTATTAAAGTTTGCAGTTCGGTTACTTTTGGGACACCCTGTACATAAGCTGAGGAATAGGGTGGGAGCCATTTAGTAGGCCTATTAGTTAATTACCAATCACTTCTGTCAAACTTCCATTAGCCCCCTAATTATATTGTTCTCTATAAAATTATCTCTATAAAATTATATAAAGTTATATGTTCTCTATAATTATATTGTTCTTTATAAAATATAGCCCATTTATGCAACTAGTAATATCATCTTTTTGCACTGCTGATTTCCGTAGGTGGGCAAGTTAATGCAAAACGTTAGCTTCGTTAACCACTAGTCCGTTAACAAACTTCACACCTCCGTTAACGTTAATCCGTTATTTTCAGCTTTAGTTAACGGAAGTTAATAAAGTCCGTTAATTCGTTAATACATTGCGTGTAATTTACATTTCTTTTTATTCACTCGCTTCTCGAACACGTATTTACGCTGTTGAGCTGATTGTAAGGAAATATTTATTGTTATGGTGGTCATTTTGTGGTTTGGAAGTTACATTTGACAGTCTATTCTAATTTCAAGATAAAAATAAATTCTATAAAACTCGTGCTAATGCGCAACAAGTGTTAGCAGTGAAAACTGGTTTGTAGGGGTACGATGAATGAATGGTGCAAGAAATTAATGATAAAAACCTTAACGGAAGTTGATAGAACTTAACGGAAGTTAGTTTGGTCCGTTAACATGAAAAAACTTTTTAACGGATTAACGAGTTAATGAAAAAGTTAGCTTCGTTATTAACGATTGGCGGACTTGTGCTTACCTATGCTGATTTCTATTCCACGTCTTGCTAGCATTAAGTTTTATCAAAACAGGCCTAAAATTAAGTTAGTTTTGCCAGCAAAATACAAGTCTTTCGAGCGTTGGGGGCTCTGCTCCCAGACCGAAGAAACACACTCCATTGCAGATTTCTGGCTGCGCACCTGTTCTGCGGTCTTTACAGTTTACCAAAAAACATACAGTCACTTGCCAAAGACCAAAGAGGTAATCCAGGTCAACTGTCAATAAAAGTATTAGCATTATTTCAAAAAAATTTAATGCAATACTGAAAGGGGGTAAACGGAAGGCACCAAAAGCTGAGCGAGAAACTCCGAACACTGCTGCACGCCTGCACAGACGGCAGCTGATTGCTAAATGTGCTGGACTCCCTTTCCACTTGGCGACGCTGTATAGTTTTTTAAGTTGGCGTAAAGTTTGCAAGGTTCTAAAATGAAAAAAAGTTGCTTGGCGTGGCGATGAGTGTGCTTGGCGTAACTTCGGCGTGGCCAGAACATGGAATGCATACTGGCAGTCTGGCACTCCATAGAAAGCACTTGTGCTGAACTTTGTACTGTAGCGAAAACATATTTTATTTTTATTATCAGTAGAGCATTGATTTTTAGTATGGTTTCACAGTAGCACACTGACCTTCTGGCACAGGCAGTTAGGTATGGTATCAAATAGCCTACAGTGTACATAGGCAATTTTTTTTTTGGAAAAGGCTTGGTGCATGTTCCGTAGCGGGCAGACAATGAATTCGTACAAAGAGGGTAAAAAAACCTAACCCTAAAGCCTAATTCTAACCCTAACTGGCCTATAACTGTAGCCTAATAATCAAAATAAAAATCTCTGAAAATGAGTGACATCACTGGAATCTTTATTTATTTTAACCATGCACATTCCATACACCAAGTCACTTCCATTTTTTTTTTTTTTTTTTTTTTTGAGAAAAAGAACATACGTTGCTGTTGCAGTTTATAGGTAGATTTGTCATTTGTATTATTAGACTAGATCACATGCTATACAGGTATAAGACAAGGTTGTGGTTAAATTATGTTAAGATGATTCACAACTTTTCTCTGTAAGTTATTTAAACTTCTATTTCAGTTTATTATTTCAGACTTCATAGAAGGCCTTAATACCAAAATGCTATGAATAGGCTTTGTTGCATTAGCAGGCAATGCCAACCCTAACCTTGATGCTAACCCTGCTATGTTTATTTAGAACAACCCAGTGATTTGTTCTAAAAATGTATAACAGGGCATTGGCTAGTTACACCACACGCAAACCCCAACCTACTATGCTTGATTAAAACGAGGCAGAAGCTGCTGTTATGTTACATAAGAATGAGCAAATTGCCATCTTAGCCCTAAACTTACCGTAACCCAACTCCAACCCTAGCTCTTTCTCTATTCTTAATCCTAACCCAAAGTCAAAATCTAACTCAAACCCTAGTGATAATTAAAGAAATATAAATGAGTAAACGAGCAAATGAGCACTTACTCTTTGCTCTCTTATTCTCTTTGTTGGCGTTATATAACAGCAGACAGATAACACTAGCCACTTCATTAAAACAACCATGGCATACCTGCAAGTGCAAGGCAGCAACCTTTTTGCTTTGACAGGGCCTACTTAGAGAAAACCTCAGATATAGAATAGAATAATAATTAAAAAAAACGACGTGACTTGGCGCACGGAACGTGCGCAGTTAAATAAACAGAGATTCCAGTGACGTCACTCGTTTTCAGAGATTTTTATTTTGATTATTACGGTTATAGGTTTGGGTTAGGGTTTAGGTTAGGGTTTGGGTTAGGGCTAGGATTAGGGTTTGGGTTAGAGTTAGGGCTTAGGGTTAGTTTTTTTAGTCTTTATTTCAAAATGTCTGCGCGCACGGAACGTGCGCCAAGCCTTTTCCTAAAAAAAAAGCTCATTTTTTGTAAGGTATAAATATTCTAGTTGTTTTATTGCTTGATTAAAAGTTTAGTGGATTGAATCTGAAATAGAGATGCCCATATGAAATTTCAAGTGAATACGAATCAAAGCCAGAGTTTCGAATCCAAATTTTGTTTCTTAAATTTAATGTAACTCAGCAGAGTACATTATATGGAGTAGGGTGCGGTGAAAAAACAAAATTTTTGAATTTTAAAAAGTGGTGTTTATATATATCCCCAAATGTGGAGTAAAAGCCATTGGAACCAATTTTGGGATAGTGCACCCTCTAGTGGCCGTGCACATCTGCCGAACGCGACAAAAATAGCTATTTTGGCCATATCTCAAGAACCGGTTAAGCTAGAAACCTGGTTTTGGGCTTAAAAGATGCAGAGACACCACTTTCATATCCACTCTAAGAGAACTTTTCTTTCTAAACTACTTCCAAAAAAAGTTATAAGCAAAAAACATCTTTTTTCATGAAAAACATACATTTCCGTATATGGAATGAAAGCTTTCTTTGAAATTTTTGAAGGATTTTATGTTGTTGCTGATAACAAAACATATTTTAAATGAGATTAATTGATGACTTGAAAATGGCATTGCTAGCATGCATCTTTGGATGTGTTACATCATTCCTAAACTGCAAAAAACTGACTACAGCTAAGCACTGATCACACATCTGTGTGAGCAAAAATGTGACACGAGTGTAACAAAAGATGTAGTTTTCACAGATAATGTTCCCATCCCCAACATCTCAACAATAATATCATGCACAAAATATCACATAATACATCTCAGGCTGAGTTAAATGTGTTTCTACTTGCAATCAAACACCCTAAAGGTCCAGTCAAATGGTGAATTGATGCTTCGTGTCAAATTTCTTCATTATCTTTCGAGACTTCAATTTTTGTCTTATGAGACCATCACGTCGATCAAATCCACACACTTGAGTTGCAGCTTCTGTCACTAATTTTATGTGTCTTTCAACATGCTGATTGTGGCATGGATGACTCAATCTTAGGGGATTTGTTCGTATGGCTTCTAGTTCTGCGTCTGTTAGATGTTTTATCACAGGTGGTTGATTTACTTCTGTTCCATTTAAATTCACCATGAGATGATAAGATCTGGCATTGACATTGATCATTGGCACTTGAAAGAGTCTGATATTGCTGGTATTACCTTCTGTGTTTAGACCATCTTCAATGTAACCACCTTTAAAGTTTCCATTTGGTATGATATGTTGCAATGATTTACCCCTTAAACCATGAATTTTGTTAACTGCCAATCTTCGAATTTCTTCTTCATTATCAGCTAACATACCTAACAAAACATTTTCAGGATGAGCAAAAAAAGCATTTCTTTGAACAACCTTAAGCGCAATGGACCGAATTTTGCTGTGGGGAAACTGTTGAATGCGATGCACCAAGTTAAAAAAATTTTTTGCTCCTTGAACTATTTGACTTTGCTTCTTGATTTCAAACCAGGTTGGAAAATAAACATTGATGCAAAATCGGGCGCAAGATTGAAGGTTTTCTGAAGGATTGCATTTGGAAACATATAATCGTAAAATCCTGCTAGCAAGAGTTAACCATCTTGAATGGACAATTGGTCCTACTTCTAGATATTGAAGGTCTTCATCCACTGAGCCAATCATGACTGCCATACAAATCCTGTATGCATAATGCTGGTCACTGCTTAGGTCGTCAACAACTGCCTGAGGTAAGTCTGGAAAATGTACATTCGAGATATTTTTGAAACTAGCTACTGGCCATTCTGAAACACATCCATCAAGTTGTTTTCCTATGGGTCCTGTAAAGCTATCAGGACTATTGGTTGTGCCATCTATTTCCATAAAAACATGTCGAAGGGGAAGCTCATTGGTGTGAAGAAGGCAGATAGACCATTGCAGTGGCTTTTTCAGTAACTCTTCCAAAGATTGTATGGCACCATTGTATTTGCCGGTCATCAATGCTGTTCCATCGGTTCCAATGACAGTGAGTTTTGTGAACAGCTCAGTTTCAGATATAACTTTAAATATTTCATGCGCTAGTGTACGACCTTTGCCATCAGCTGGAGATAAATGAGTAAGATAGTATGTTCCAGGTTCACCTACCAGTACATAATGTTCTTCAAGCTCAATGGATCGGTACATTTTCCCATTTGGTCCCTCTTTCATAGTTTGAGTTGCATCTTTTCTGCCATCAAAGTATAAACCAGTCACAAATTTGAAATTAAAACTTTCTTTTTGACGAATTTCTTCGCGGCACCTCTCCCTTTCTCTTCTCAATTTACTCGGGTCAATTATAAGCGATTTGTCATTTTCAGTAATCATTCCCATATCTTGCAGTGTACTGGTGGCAATAGCTGCTCCAGCTCTATCAGAAAGCTGATATCTTTCACACATTCTTGCCAAATTGGTCCACCTCTGACGATTTTGCAATGTTAATTGATTTTGGTGGCTATCTTGTGGAGGTGCAAAACTTGAATCCTCAGACAACTGTGACGACTCCGAAATAGAACTCTCTGAATTGCTGTTGGGAATCAAGGAAAATGGTTCTTCAGAACTAGCAGAAGCATATGCAGATGACATAAGTTGCTGGGCATCGCGACTAAACCTTAATTCTGATTGTGTCATTGGAACAACGTCATCTAAACATCGACATTTACGTTCAGTCTTTTGGTCTTCATAAAATGCATAATCTTCTGTAGCCATTCTTAGGCAGTGTCTCATCTCCATTTGTCTTCTTTGCTGCTCATCACTACAGTAAACGTCAAAAAGTTTTTCGACATCTTCCAAAAAAGATGATTCCAATTTCTTGTAAGGCTCCGAGTTCTTTCTGGGATATCGAGTGATTTTACTGAAATTTGCCATGGTTTCTTGTATTTTAGTAGCAATGGTGTAGTGATGCTGTGGGTAGACATTACACCATACCCATCTTTCATGCACTTCTTGGGCGACATTCCTTGCTGCACCAAGAGTTCGATAGTCAGGAAAATTCAGCATTCTCTCAATTACTTGTTTTTTTGTAGGCAATTCTCCCGGTGGAAATAATGTAGCAGCTTCAAAAACTTCTCCACCGTGCATTTTTTTTATGGTGGCACCAGAATGGGCTCTTTTTCTCGTTAGCATAGTTCTTTTCAGCCTTAATTGTATAGTCAAATGCTACTTCAATCAATTAAAAGTACTGTAATATATTTACCTGATAAACAAAATTAATTTACACATTACTTTAAATTTAACACCCAATCACTTTAAACTTTTGAGGTAGTGCTGCAGTTAGATCTGACTTTCCACAGTCAATTCTTTCACATTTTTTTATTACTATTGTCACCACTGCATTTTAATTCTCCCAAATATCACAACCACAAATTTACCTTAGGTCGTTGAAACATCTTCTGTGGGCAGATTTGTTTTGTGATGATGTCTTTTCTACTTGGCTGATAGGTGAGCACGATATATTTAAGACCAAGGTAATTTTGTGCTTGTGGTTTTTTAGGATAGTTGCACTTACAAAAATTTCTTTCTAAAAGTGGTCATAATTGCAATCTGAATGCAGATTTGTGATCAGTGCTTTGTATTACACTCCTATTCACTTATTTATGTTAGCTGTAGTAAGTTCTTTGCAGTTTAGGAATGATGTAACACATCCAAAGATGCATGCTAGCAATGCCATTTTCAAGTCATCAATTAATCTCATTTAAAATATGTTTTGTTATCAGCAACAACATAAAATCCTTCAAAAATTTCAAAGAAAGCTTTCATTCCATATGCGGAAATGTATGTTTTTCATGAAAAAAGATGTTTTTTGCTTATAACTTTTTTTGGAAGTAGTTTAGAAAGAAAAGTTCTCTTAGAGTGGATATGAAAGTGGTGTCCCTGCATCTTTTAAGCCCAAAACCAAGTTTCTAGCTTAACCGGTTCTTGAGATATGGCCAAAATAGCTATTTTTGTCGCGTTCGGCAGATGTGCACGGCCACTAGAGGGTGCACTATCCCAAAATTGGTTCCAATGGCTTTTACTCCACATTTGGGGATATATATAAACACCACTTTTTAAAATTCAAAAATTTTGTTTTTTCACCGCACCCTAATATGGAGTATGATAAATAGACTATTAGCATTTGATAAACAGCAAAATTTTAAATTCATCAAAAGGTCAACCATTGCATTAAATTATTGCTCTTGGGTGTCAGATTGATGGTGTTTTGTGTGTATAAGTGCAATTGAAACACATGCTGTGTGCTAGCTAGCATTCTTCACCATTTAATTCCATTGCTGCAAGTTAAAGTAAAAAATTATGCCATACTAAGCTAATTTGCAAGTTGTGTCACTTTTTTATTTGACAGTTTTAAATATTGAATCTGCAGTATCAAAAAAGTATGCCATAAATGATCTAAAATTCGATTCAAATTGTGGTTCAGCAATGGAAACCCTAGGAGTGAATTTGAAACAGTATAGTCAATTAGTCATTGCATACTGAGCATCAGTATAAACTAAATAAAATCAAATCTTCATTATACTTGCTGTATTACGCTAAATTGTGTGACTGCAGGGCCCATGTCTGTGTCATTGTGCCCCTGGGGACAACACAGCTCCTTTTGAAAAAAACGTTGCAGTGGTGGTGAGCCATAGGCAACACTGTATCTGATTTGACCAGTACGAGATTTGAACCTCCTTGCTTCAGAGATGAATACATTTCCAAGTGACCAACTGGCTTGATAAATGTAAACACTAGACGTGCAAATGAGAAATTAATAGAGAGGGAGAATATTTGCATAAGCAATTTTAAATGGTGTTTCTTATGTGAAACAGTTGATTTTGGTTTGGCAGTGTGTAGAGCACCTGCCTGGTTTTGTATCTGAAAAAGCTGCTGTCCCAGTCATTTCATTTTGCACTTCGGTTTGCTGTCTCTCAGGCTGGCATCGCTGCCCGAACCCTAAAATGCAAGGTTCGGAAGGGAAAGAATAAAAGAACACAGCACCAATCGACCTAATTACGAGACTTGCCAGGCACGTTAGGCGGAAACCAAACCCGATCGAGAGACTTGTTTTACGCGTGCCCCAACCACTACACCACAGAGGCGACGCTTCGAATGTGTTAAAGTGCTGTATTTAAGTCAAATTAATGAGAAAAAGCAATAGATCATAAAGACTGGTGCAGCAGCTTTCTTATATTGGAAACTGGACCTGTGCTCCAGACACTACCTTTTGGTTTTAAAGCGATAGTGGTTCTATTAGTGCCACCCTACTGCTTACTAAAATACAAAAAACTGTATTGGTATGTCGAAAATTATACCCTGGAATGATTCTTCTTGATTGTCTGGCTTAGTGGTATTTAAAGAGATACTGCTTGAAATTAGTTTTGTTGAAGAAATGAGAACTACTGGTACTTGAGAAAATAAAGAGGTGCCCCAAACCTTTTTCCACAATTCTCCTTATTCATAGAAATACAATTTAATCCGTTCAACTCTGTACCATTGACAACCCTGCATTTTGCTATTTCATGACATCTCAAAAGACCAGAGTTGAGCACAAATAACATTATATTAAAAGCGCATGGCAACAAAGCGCAATGCTCTTATCAACCAGTAAAAGTGCAGCGCAACTTCTGCAATGAACTTTTTGATTCAGTTGAATCGCAACACAATTCCGCAATTGCAAAATGACATTTTTGTACCTAGTTAAAGCGCAGCCTAACTTCTGCAATTGAAATTTCACGACGCAGTGCAAATACTGCATTTTTTTTTGATTTTAGACTGAAAAAGATTAAATGATTTTCTAAAAAAGGCAGACATTTATCAATATTACAATCTAAATGGAGCAAGATAAAGGTCAATGTATAAAATTGCGCTTTGAACTGAAAAAAAAAAAGTTGAAAGTGCTACAACTTTTTAAAGACTTTAGTCCGCAATGCAACTTTCGCAATCTGGCAATGTTTTAAAATAAAAATTAAAGCACAACTTAACTTATGGAATTGCGGAGGTTGTGCTTTGCCAATCTCTGCAAAACGCTGATTTAGCAAAATTGCTCCCAGACTTTAGGCTTTGCCTACTAAGGCTTTCCCAAAACAACAGCAGCCCAGCCTACCTGTCCTATTCTTGCCTACTCTTTTTCACTAAACTAAGTTATTGTACAACAAGCAATAAAATAACAATATACTGTTGGCTTATCTCGGATATGCAATCAGAAACTAGCACAATAATACAGTCATACTCATAATGACTTACCAACTCTGAACTGGTAGCAGTGAGTAGCCTAACCAAATATGAAAACTTTGCTTTTGCTAGTGGTACCTATAGACCTAGGCTGCCAGTACTGATCTACAGCAGGCCTTTTGTAATGTCACAAAATTGCAAAATGCAGGGTTACCAATGGTACGGAATCAAACAGATTAAATCATATTTTTGCAAATAAGAGGAATAGTGGAAAAAGGTTTGGGTCACCTCTTTAGTACCTCAAGTAGTTCTCATTTCTTCAATAAAATAAAGCC
Organism: Trididemnum nubilum; assembly: GCA_963965965.1. Taxonomy (NCBI): domain Eukaryota; kingdom Metazoa; phylum Chordata; class Ascidiacea; order Aplousobranchia; family Didemnidae; genus Trididemnum; species Trididemnum nubilum. Next base: position 35,072,727 of record OZ014483.1, on the reverse strand, counting down.
AGTTCCCAACAGTATCTCTTCAATGGCCAACTTTGCTGATAATAATGCATCTGATGTAGATTGTTGTCGGTGGGTTGGACTATCAAGTTTATTTGACTATCAAGTTTATTTGACTATCAAGTTATATCAAGCCTTGAATGATGCATACTGGAACTACTAATCAAGTTGCAAACCCCAACACTGTTGTTTGGAATAGCCCTGGAATATGGATTACATATGTGCTTATTACCTTTTTTGTGCATCTTGTACTGTTGAGTATGCCATGGTTTTCAACATCAATGTCTTGGACATTAACAAATGTTGTTCATGGTGTTTGCATGTACTTGTTTTTGCACACTATTAAAGGCACCCCGTTTGAAACGGCAGATCAAGGAAAATATAGGTACTCAACTCACTGGGAACAAATGGACTCTGGACAACAGTTTACTGCAGCGAGGAAGTTTTTCATGACAACTCCCATAGCTCTTTACATTCTAGCTAGCTTTTATAGCATGTACGACTTCTATCATTTTGTTGTCAACACGATAATCTTGTTATTGTCACTGCTTCCAAAACTTCCACAACTTCATGGAGTGAGACTTTTTGGTATTAACAAATATTGAATTTTTACATGGTGCTTATTGGATAGATGGATTCATTAAACTTGTATCATTTTGACAATCAAGACAGTATCAGTATGGTAGTAAAAAAATTAGCTGAAAAGTACATTTTATCATGATTCTTTAGATGTAGCTCTCTCCATTTTCAAGCAGATTTGTGTTTAATAAAGAAAACTGGTTGTGATGCCATTTGAATAAGCCATGGATTTGCAACTTGATCAACAGTAAAGGTTTTATTTTCAAAATATTTTGCCTCATCTATTTTCAAATTAGTAGAACATAGTTCTCTAAGAGCAGTCAAAAAATTGAGGAACAGAAAAAGGAAATTTGTATATGTTGGTCATTTTTACGCTATTTTGTTTTCAGCGACAAAAGTTGGTGATGAGCTTAGATGTTAAACAAATATTTTTCCATTGTATTTTGAGAAAACCATGTTGAATGAGTTTGGTAGGCTATAATAGTAAACTTTTTGCAAAAACACAACTCTTACTTGCTATGTATTGTATGTGGTTTTCTACTAAAACCACCTGAGAATTTTTATGGGGTGACAAAAGTCGGTGATGAGCTTAGATGTTAAACAAATGTTTTTCCATTGTATTTTAAAAAACCATGTTGAATGAGTTTGGTGTTATAGTAAACTTTTTGCAAAAACACAACTCTTGTTCGCTATGTATTGTATGTGGTTTTCTACTATTTCCATTGAGAATTTTATTGGAAAAATGAAGTGTTTTGCTGTGATTCTTACAGTAACTTTTTTGATTGCATCTCAGATCTAGCATTCAAGTGTAGTTGTTACAATTTTTCTTGATTGTCGTGCTGTAAAGGAATTTTTTTTATCAAATTTAGCAATTATTGACGTCTATATACAGGGTTCCCAGCAATTTCTTGCATAAAAATTCCCTGAGTTTTCCCTGATTTTTTTTGATCGATTTAAGTCAATTTTTGGAATGTTATATTTTGGGCTTTCTGAATCAAGACTTTACGTACAAAGTGGACAAAGAAATGAGATGCGATGTCAGAAGATTTCCACATTAACTGGTAATATTCTAGCTTAAGCTAAACCTAGATCAAAACATCAAATTAATTACCGTACACGACAATTCAAAACGACTGAGCTCAACAACTTGCTTTGCAACAACACAATAGCATTAGCATCAAAATTTCAAAAAGAATGCATCAATAAGCACAAGAACAGCGGTGCAGAACTTTATGGCGCAAGCATTCTGCCCCTATACCACTATGACCCGAGAGGCGAGACCCTTGTGACTCTACAATATAGGCCTAGCATAGAGCAGTAAAATTCATGTCATCTCTACAATGCTGGTTGGTTTGAGCCGGAAATAATTTTCAACAGCCTTCTTTTCTCATAACTTTCTTCTGAAATAATTTTCTCACGCGAAAATATAATTTATTGTTTTTCACTTAATTGAATTAATATTTTTTACATTTTGTATCAAAAATAGTTCATTCAATTAAATGAAAAATAATAAAATATTACTTTTCATTTAATTGAATGAACTATTTTTGATACAAAATGTAAAATAATATTAATTCAATTAAGTGAAAAGTTAGAGCATTGTTACTTAGAGCTTTGTTTCCAACTAGCATTAGTGCAACAGTGTACAAGGCAAGTTTCAATTACAGAACAGAAAAGTGTGAGCTAATGGGAGGATAGAATACCTCAAAGCTTTCGATGTTGCATTAATAATGCAGTTGCTATTGCCTAAATATCATTCCAAACCCTCAACAGCAATTACCAAATATGAGATGAGATCATTTTTTAAATACAAAAAGTTTACACCATGGGATTAGTCACAACCCTAGCAGGACACCAAAAAGCTTTGATATATATTACAATTAAACGCAAAAACTTTGCTTGATATAGCAGGGGTTATATTTATTATTAATGGGAAATTGATAGTTGCCAACAAAATGCAAATCGCAAGTTTATCCTAACATCAAAATCGTCAGCTGAAGCCATGTAATGGTCTTGGATCATAACAGTCGCGCCATAAACACGTGATCCGCAAGAACAAACAATCGGCTTCCTGCTAATTACCCAGGTTTAAACCTTGGCAAGCAAGAATTGTAAAGTTGGAAATCTTAAACCTTCTTCAAGCTGTCGCTCAAAGATTTCACAATGCACTGTTGTTTGTCAATGTCTTTTTTCATTTGTATAGCTTTCGATCTTAAAGCATTGGATTTAGACAGAAGTGTAAAATTCTGCTTGTTCTCCGCTTTTAAAGCATGCTGGTCAGCTTCCGCTGTAAGAGTCTGCGCAGTATGTTCAAGCTGCTTAAGCTTTTTCTTGGCTAAAACCAACTCATTTTCTTCTCTCTCTCTTTTCTTGATCAACTTGTTGGTCTTTCTGTTGCTGAAGATAATCCGTATATCTTCGGTATGCCAAGCTGCAAGATCTCCTTAATTCTGGGGTGACTTGAAATTTTGCAACAGGCATTTCAGTAACTATCATTGTGTCATAGATCATTCTTTGTGCGACCAAAGAGTGTGACTTCAAGTTTGGTTCGAGAAGAGAGCTGTTGATTGAGAAGCCTCTTTCTACTGCTGCTTGACCATGTGACAATGTTAGAAGGAGTTGGATCACTTCCCATACATCCTTTAGTGCTGGTTTTTCTATCAAGTCGGCCACCGAATAAAAAAATACATCCAGGCGGTTTTCTTCAACAGAAAAACTTTCGCAGTCAGCTTTGTAATCTCTTTCAAGGATCACAAGAAGCTGCCGAAACTGATTCAATACCTTGTCACTTTCACATTCATCCTTCCACTTCAGATCTATTAACTTATGCAGAAGGTTCCTCATATTTTCAATTGCAGTTTCTTTGTTATTTATGGAAAAAGAAGGATCAAGAGCTTGAAGGTTCCATACAAACGAATGCTTCAGGGGAGATCTTTCAAGAATTTTCTGTGCCATTGTGGAGTACAGCTTCGAACAAGTGGATAAAAAGTTTGCTCTGACAAGTGGGGAGATCTTTTTTGATTTAAGAAGATGTTCCAGTAATCATTTAGCTGCAAACCCACAGTCAACAAAGTCAATAGGCAACCAAGATTTTTCGGTAACATCAACTCCAACTATTCTAGTCGCTTTGAGCGGTATTAAGATAGACTCCTTCACAAATCTAGACAAGAGATTGCACAATACAACGTGGAGATCAGCTGCCAAGAAAGGTAGCATTAGTTTATCGGTTTGGTACTTCTTTGAAAAAGGTTTCACAATCTGGGCGGTTGAAATGAAAACTTGGAGCTTTGCAATCACTAACGGATCTTTGGTATATTCATGGACAGTGGTAAAAGAGGCCACTGTAGGAATGCATTTCTTCGGTTTCTTAAGCGTTTCATTCACATACTTTACAACATTGAGCCATCTTCAACCCATCTTGTAGAACAAAATTGTAGCATAAAAACATTGCTTTTAGTTATGCTTTGAAAATCGTCACGTCTGGCAGGAGAATCATGAAAGAGGTACCACAGTGCGCAAAACAACTTTGCTAAACCCCATCCAGTTCCTTTAATCGCAGTAGTAAACGCTCCATGAATTGTGTGTAGAGTGCAAGTGCCAAGTTGTAGGATTCCAGGTAAATCAGGATCAGAGCGTTTTCTGTCATCGATCACTTCGTGCAGAAACTTTAAATTGACATTAGGGCCATCCATACTAACTTGCAGCAATTTATTTGGATTTAGCTTTGAAGTTCCTTTCTTAAATGCATGCAACAGATCAATCGCAGTGGAATGTCCTAAAAATTGACTTTCCAAGTACTGAGACACAACCTTATCCTGGTGAAAATAACAGATATTAATATCCATTTGCCCTTGCTGGCAAATGTCATTTAATGACTCATCAAAACTAGCAACATAGCGCTTGGACGCTCTAATTTTGTCGACAAGCTTTTCTGTGAAGTAAGGAGCAATACCAAAGGTAACGAGATAAGCTAGCTTTGTAGATGAACAACTGAACTTTTGGGCGATTGCACTGTCTGGGAACATAGTGCGAAACACATCGCCAATTCCTCTGTTTGCATTAAACGAAACATGCCCCATAACAGTCTTGATTGCCCAGATTATTTCAGCTTTCTTAACTTCAACTGTGCCCACATAGTCACTAATGAAATGAGCTGATGTTAAACTTCTTCTTTCATTAGTATCTTCCGAACTAACCTTTTCTGGCTCGCTGGCTGTAGTAGTCGTAAGGTCAATAGTTTTGCTAATACTGCTGCTGTAAAATGCAGCTGTTATAGATTGTTGAGCACTAGTCCCTGAATGTACTACTAACGAATCAATATGCTTTTTGCTCTTCATATGCGATGTCAGAGCTCTTTGGCCCATATTGCTCAGATCTATTGTCTTTATGCAAACTTTACAATAAGCTTTTTTTTGTCAGAACTCTCTTGTACCCACTTCTTGTAATCATCTTTAGTTAGCCATTCTTTTCGAAATTTGCATAAGTACATGATCTAATTTTCAAAGCAACTGTTAACCTACACTGAAAACACAAAAGCTTTATTTACAATGTCAAAAGTATCCGCATCTGAAAAATACAAGGAGTTGTAACAAAACAACAGCCACATACTCTTAACTACAATAATAACCTACTAAATATAGAATCACTATTCACAAAAAAAAAAAAAAAATTAGTGTTAAAAATAGCAGGTTAAAAAGTAAGTTGAGCTCTGGAGGCAAGGGGCGCAACTCCCTTTTCGGCTTTTGGTGATTTTCCAACTTTTCAATAAAAACTACAATATAAGGTTCACTAACGAAGTCAAAATATATTTCATCACCAAAGCCATGCTAACACATGCAAATAAAAATGACTTTAATCTAAGTCATTCAGAAAATAAACATGGCTTGTGCTTAAACACAACTACAGCTGAATAAAATCCCTGAGTTTTCCCTGATCGTCAATTCATAAAATTTCCTGATATTTCCCTGATATTTCATGTAATTGAAATAATCCCTGTTTTTTCCCTGACTGGAAAAGTAAAAGATATTTTCCCCTGTTTTCCCTGATTTCCCTGAGTGGCTGGGAACCCTGTATATAGTGAGTTAGGGTATTTTCTTGCTAGGATCAAACTTTGTCCATTTTAATGCTTAAAGTATGCATACTGCTGGTAAGTCTTATAATATATTGGATTACTGGTGATTACATACTAGTTATTTTAGCGAAGTATGAGTCATCTTTTAAATGGAACTTGGTACAATTGATACACATGCTAGACACAACTTTAAAATAAATTTTTTTGCCTGATACCTTTCACTTTTGCTGCAAACCAGAATCTCGATGTAAAAATTAGGCCTTTGAACGATAGCATCAAGAAAGCTGAAATCCAGACCAATTTTTCTATGAATGAGATTCGTTGAACTAACTTTGTTGTTTTAGTAAATCAAATCTAGGTTTATTGTATGTACATTGTGCACCATTCAAAAAATATCGTTGCACTTGTGGCGCATTGCTTAAGGATTCCCTTAGATCAGTGTTTTTCAACCTTTTTCCAACCACGAAACACTTTTTGTTTTTAAAAAATCTTGCAAAACACCAAGAAAAAACACAAAGATTTTGACATTGCAAAATATACCCACATCAATATTGCTACAATTGTAATTACATTTTGTTCACCAAGTTGCCTTGGCCAGGAGACAGCGAAGGGACCTTTCGGTCGTCGAGTCAAGCTACCACCTGTCTACCACATACGGCGGAGGCTTCACACTGTCCCTTTAATTGCTGAACGCCAAGCAGGAAAGCTGTGAATACCAATTTTTATAGTCTTTGGTTTGACCCGACCAGGAATCGAACCCAATTCTACCGCTTCAGTAGCGGACGCTCTATCCACTCGACCACTGATCGGCTACAAAACTAACTACTAGCTTAGGCTAACAAACAGTGATTCTATTTAAAACCATTAACATGCTGACTAAATTATCCTATTATTGCGCAACAAAATGTCGCCACAATGGCAATGGTACTCACATGAAAGTTAATTATGGTCTTTACGTCATGTCAAAACAAAGGATTCTTGCGGAACGGTTGACAATGTTGCGCCGGTTGAAAATCACTGTCCTAGATGGTAGCAAGGCTAGCTGGCTCCGGAATGGTCGTTTGTTTAGCTTTCGCCTATTTCTTAACTATTTTAGGAGACATAAAATTTATTTTGAAGCAGGTTTTGGTAAGAACGATAAAGCGTATTTCTTTGGTCATCATTCTAATATGATAATTGGCAGTGATTTTGAAGTAGCACAACAATAGAAATGCTTGCGTTCATTTTTTTTTTTTGATCAAGTTTTTTTTTCACACATTGTAATCATAAATAAATTGGTAAAATTCTCATCTATTGACTTAAGTCGACTCTCTTGCAAGTTGTTTTAGCTAAAATCGTGCGCTGACTAAGTGCAATTTTGCAAAGCAAACTATGGTAAAGGCACACACTTCACCAATTGAGCATGCAAGCTAGTATGGCAGACATTGGTGACGTTTGCTTGAAATTGATTTACAGTTTTACTTTCTTGCACTAAATGAAAGTCGTGATGGCTGATGTTATACTAAGATAAAAATGCGATTTTGTATGTGGCTCCCATTTTTTACGGAAATGGAAAAAATTCAGTTACAGCAATCGTTTTAAACGTTTTTATTTTTGATCGGTTAAACCGGTACGAAAAGGGTCTTGATTTCATCGATCATAGCAAAAAATAGCTGTAGCCAAATAAATGCTTTTAAAACTTCTCGACGAAAAATTGATATCTGCGTTAAGATACGGTAATAATAATTTCGGTTCTACGCTATTAGTATTTTATGACGTTACATACAGTTCAGTTGCTGTTTCGTGGACACTTACGGACGAAGTTAGAAACTGTTGATGTATTTTGAAGTGTTTGTGTTTCACACGATCCATTGAAACATGAGTGTGAAGCGAAAATGTGGCAGTCAGCGACATTAAAAGCCGATCTTTCACATGCCTAATTAGTGTCCAAAGTAATGTAGCAGTCGAGTTTTGCAAGGCTATTTTTGCAGCAGCACGTTAGTATGACCTGCAGAGCAAATGATAATTGTGTTTTTTTTTGCTTTAAGTTAATTATTTCGTTGACTATTTGGCATTTTTAATGGTGTGTTGCGAATGTTACTTAGTTTGTATGTATGTAAACTCTACAAAATAATTTCACAACTTTGCTTGTCAAACGGTTAACTTCATTTTCAACTGCACTTTGAATTTATTGTGAAACTCGTAGCGATTATGGCGTAGCTCCAATATTCTTGTCACAAAAGAATTTAATCATTGGGCTAGTACAGGAGACTATGTTGCAGTCAAAATGCACGCAGTCAATGAAAAGCGTATTTTTGCGCGCAAATACGCGTGATCGGTAGAAGCCGTCTATGGCTTAATCCTAGAAACTGTTAGAAGAGGGAACGCATACTGAACAATAAATACCAAACCGAGCTCTGAGAACCAAAATCATTCTCGCCAGAAGCCAACATAAATAAATGTTTTCCTCCTAACTACCACGCGAGGCAAGAGGCTTGGGTTTAAGACCCCAGCACTTTACTGATTTCTCACGACTATTTCCGCAAAAATAATGCTGTATCAGGCTTACAAAAAAAAAACATGGTTTTTAAACAGTGCGAAACATGCATTCTTCACTAAATAGATGGGATGAGGGCTCAGAGCTTTAAGGCACCTTTTGTATTTGCTACTATTTGCTCTGAATTTTTTTCATTGAAATCTCGAAATAATGTTGCGGTTTTGGTTCCAATCTCCTCCAGAAAATTTTTCAAACCCTTCTAAGCAGGTCAGCGGATCATGAACAAACTGACCGTAAACCAACTGTTTGCCAACATTGGGGTTGGATGGCTTTCGATTATTTCGCAGACAGTTGTCGCGTTTCCCTACCCCATTGTTGCGTAATCTAAAGTTTATGCTTAGCAAAGAGAGAGTAGGGGGTGAAGCATCCAGCCATTTCCAGTAGTTTACAGTAGCTAAAATTGAAATATAATTTTTGAACTGTTTTTGCTTTAGGCTGCGGTTGCAAAGATATTCGAAAAATACGAAGAGATATCCCCTGTAAAAAGTTTTTCGAAACCCTGAATCTGTTTTGTCAGCCTTTCAGGGAAAAGGAGAGACTAAATATTATTTAGCCTTCCAGTAACATCACATGACCAATCCAATTTCGGCAAAACTCCCTTTTTCTGGAAATTCAGGCTGGAAGAATAAAGTCAGGGCTTCCAAAAACTTTTTAGGGGATTATCTTTTGTATTTGTTGAATATCTTGGTAACCGCAGCCCCAAAATGAGAACAAAAAATTTCAAAAATTTTATTTCAATTTTAACTAATGTAAACTACCGGAATTGGCTGGATGCTTCGACCCTTTTAATCGTGACGCCACGTTTTATCGAACCGCTTTAATTTTGTTGTATGTTTACCTTTTTGTGTATGCCGTGCGTTTTGTGAAATGAAGTAATTAATGAGTTGGGTACCTTTATTCATTTGTGTTCGATTTTCAAGTATTTTGCTATTTGTTCTATACACAAGCGCATTCACAAAACCTCTTACTTTTGAAATGGTTTTCTGGGTATCTGCTTTTTTAACTCACCACGGGTTTTTGAGAATGCTTTTTGAAGTTTAAGAAAATTTCCAAAAAAAACCTACAACTCTAGGTTTTGGGTTTGCTTTTTTTCCTCACTCTGTTTCATATATCGGCCGCTTTTTAAAAATATAGCAGTTGTTCGTTTCAGGGATGGAACGACTCCTGTCACGTTTTTTGATAAAACGGACTCGACTCGAATCATTTTCGTTTTGGGGGGAAATGACTTGGACTCGAGTCGCATTTATATAAATGACTCGACTTGAATTTTGTCCCAATGACACGAGTCATAATATTTTAGCTTTGGTTCACAATTAAGAGTAAACAACAGTCTGGTTTCTTTTCGTGAAATACGTGTTTACACTTACAGTTTCATGTTTGTTAAATAAATTTAAGTTTGCGAAGTGGTTTAATCACAGTAAGCGGAGTCGAGACAGCTCTGCCACCAGTGCTCGAGAAATTTTTACAATTATTTTTAACAAAAAATAACTCAAGTTTATGGGTATTTCAAATTTCTATTTAGAAGACAGCAGTGCCAAACATACGAAATAAGCGTAAAGCAAATGGCAGGGCGAAGCTATTTCAGTAGCCATCGTGTGTTTCTTCTTCTGCTTCAGAACGTTGTTAGAACCAAGGAATAAAATAAGAATTTTTGTGACTATCGGTGACAATAATATCGTTTCCCATTTGCAGCGAGCAAGACTGCAAGCGCGATTGCATTTTTGGCAATGGCAGCAAAAAGTTTGAAATATGTACCCTGACTAGTTGCTCGAATGCTATTGCATTTATAAACTGGTCTTACTGTTATTTCATTACTTGTCATGACTCAAACGATAATAGAGGTACCGGTAGGCGCACTGTTTCACAATGTTATGTTCTAAAACGTTCCGTGGTTGCGAATCTTTCGGATTTGATCTCGCGGCCCGAGCGAAGAGAATTTTTTGTCTTAAACGTTAAATTAGCTGAAAATGTGCTATGAAATAGAGCTTATAGGCCTACTCAGTATGTTACTTAAAACTTATAATCCTGGGTCGGGCTATTTTCAAGGCAGCGAAAATTTTGACATGCTGCAAATCTAAAATCTGCTCTCCTGCTACCGTCTAGTTAAAGTAAAGGCTTCTAAAATAATAGGTCCCGAAGTCTATCCAAATTTATACTCCATTTTTGTTTCAACTACTTTAATTCAACACCTCCTTCTGCCCAATTACTCTACTTGCAGAGATCTATTTTCTGTCTGTCAGATCATAACCATGACAATTGAAGAAGTTATAGTTTTCCTCATTTAGCGCAGTTTATTTTACTGAATTACTGTTGCTTTTATTTATGAAGTTTGCTTCCAGCAAGGATTGTTATTTTGTTAGCTCTTAAACGTACGCATTAAAAATGCGGAATATGGTTACGCAATGTTTCATTTAACAATTTAGATCAAAATGTCTGATCCCAAGTTTAGTTTCCTAAAATGTAATTAAAATAAATCGCAGAAAAAGTCTGTGTACCGTGCGTGTAAGCTCATTTGTTATAGTATACATTTCAGTAATGGAAGTTATGGGGAAGAAATTTCCCCAAAACCTGTTATACTTGTCAAAATTTGATTGGTCCAAATTTTGTTAAACATAGAATACTTATAATCATAGGTAGGCAAGTTAATGCAAAAGGCTATTTCGTTAACAACTAGTCCGTTAACAAACTTCACACCTCCGCTAGCGTTAATTCGTTATTTTCAGCTTTAATTAACGGAAGTTAATAAAGTCCGTTATTTCGTTAATGTTTTTCGTGTAATTCATATTTCTTTATTCACTCGCTTCTACAACACGCATTGACACTGTTGAGCTGACTGTAAGGAAATATTTATTGCTATGGTGGTCTTTTTGTGTTTTGAAGGTTACATTTTACAATCTAATCTAATTTCAAAATAAAAATAGGTTCAAATGCACTAACGAAGCTGCGATCTGAAAATCTTTGGAAATTGCGAACAGCAGGCACGTAGCCAGAAATTCGCAATGGGGGGGGGGCTGTTTTGGGGGTATGGGGGCAAAGCCCCCAGCTGCCGGAGGCACGGGGGCCTGGGGGCAGAGCCCCCAGCTCTCGAAACTTTGCATTTTTTTTGCAAAAATAGCTTAATTTTAGAGCTATTTTAATAAAAAATAATGCTTTTGAAACGTGGCATAGAAATTGGCAGCGCAACAGGATTCAACTGGTTGCATTAATGGACTATGTGGGAAGTGGCTAATGATAACATTGCAGTTCTCTTCAACATCATACAGTCCTATCATAATAAAACTCTCTTGCAGTAATCAATTTCGTTTATATTTTTTGAAGAAAAATAACTGGGGGAGGGGGCTAATAAAAAGGTATTTGAGAGAAGTGATTGGTAATTAACTAACATTGAATAGCCCCCCTCCCCCGTTTTATTTCTGAATTTATAATAAACCTATATTTGGCGGTGTTACACTAGCGATCAAATCTGATTGTTTATTTTTGGGCATTTTTCAAAGTTTTCATTGATTTGTAACTTTAATTTTTGACAAATTAGCCCCCCCCTGAATATATGTTTCAAAGATGCTTTAAATCACTTTTTAGTCCATTCCAGCGCAAAAAACAGTCTCAGAAGAGCTAAAAACGTGTTATTTGTCTTATTCAGCATTTTGGTTGACAGGCCAATGGGGGGGGGGGGGGCTATAGCCCCCCCGCCCCCCCCTGGCTACGCTACTGGCGAACAGCGATAATTAATAGATCTATGAGGCTGCAGCTTATTCTTTGCGACAAAAAAGAGCTCCTTTCTGCGCTTTCTTCTATGAAACTCGTGCTAATACGCAACAAGTGTTACCAGAGCAAACTGGTTTGTACTGGTACGATGAATGAATGATGCAAGATATTAACGATAAAAACTTAACGGAAGCTAGCAGGACTTAGCTGAAGTTAATTTAGTCGGTTAACATAAAAAAAAACTTTTAGACGGATTAACGAGTTAATGAAAAAGTTAGCTTCGTTATTAACGATTAACGGACTTGTACCCACCTATGCTTATAATGAACAATTGATATTGATTGATGCTCTTCATGCTATATGTAGTAGCAGAACAAAGTTGGAAAATTAGGCCTCAATGGTACTTCACTACTTTTGAAGTTGACTTATTACTTACATAGCTCAAACGGTTTCATATTTCGAGTCAAAATCTGCATATGTTCTGGCTACGAACCAGTACAAAGTAGTACTTTAATTTTGTATAGAAAGACACACACGCAGTTGCCTGCCGTACGTAATAAGAGAAGTATACAATAAATAATGCAAATACCAGGGCAGAAATAAAATATTTCCTACTTCGTACGGATATTGAATATGAACGTAATGGTGGAGTAGTTTTGTGGATAAACTATTGCTTGCAACTCACAATCTTATGAAATATTTTGAATTAAGAGACCCAAATCATTAAATGCACCGAACGAACGAGTTGGAGTGCGTTTAATATGATATGGTCGTAGGCAGTGCCGTCGCTATGGGGTAGCCGCCCCCCCTAACGTCTGCTTGTGCCACCCATTTTGGTTAACTCAAAATAATGTTGTTGAAACATTACGCAACGACGAGACAACAGACAATGATGGACAAAGAAGTAATTACGTTCAAACATAATTCTCCTTTGATGTTTTCTCGATTCTTTGCGAAATTGCTGGCAACCAACTTCTGTACATAAATGTGACGCAGTATTCGGTCTTATTAACATGCGATTACGGATGTGTCGCGGAAGAGACAAGTAACCTTGCAGAATAGTTACCGGTACTTCGTTAGTGATTCTGAAATGAAACAATAGTGAAAATTTTTTTTAAGAAGATCCGTTGTTTCAATTTTTAGAGGACACTTAAAATTTTGAAGTCGCAACCAGAGTGAAGAGGCTTAGAAAATTTAACCTAAAATACGAGCGTTTAAACATGTTTTCAACTTAACTTGAAGTAAGGGGGGGAGAGCAGAAGGTGCTAATCAATTTGATTTTTTGAAAAGACTTGTGAATTTTAACAATTTAGTTATTTAAATGGCTTCAAGAAGTGTGAAATGTGATTAATATGGCGTAAAATTGCTATTTTTTGCTGCGAAATCGCTAAAATTGCCCCCCAGTCACTACATATTTTAAGATTATGCTTGTCTGTAACACGCTTGAGTTGCATCAGTTTGTTCAGCGCAGAGGCTAAATAAGGCATTTTTTTTACAAAAAAAAGAAAAAATATTGGTTCACCTCTCTTAGCAAAATTGTGGTTGCACGTTTGGTTACATTCACTGCTGTAGATAGATTTTTTCATCGATTATGGGCCACAGCAGAGGTGTAGTCCTCGAGGACGTCCTTGGCCTCGAGGACACATTTTGAGGTCCTTGGCCTTGAAGCCTCAAGTTCTCGAAAATCGCCCTGTCCTCCGCTCGAGGACAGCACTATTTTTTGAACCGTTGAAATTTTGTTGGAAAGCGCCAGAAACCTTGCAGAAAATTTGCGAAGACCTTTTTTTGTTTTCCTCAAGTGGAAATCGCCTGAAAAAAAATTTTTGAAGACCTTTTTCGCCTGTAAAAACTTTTTTTTGAGATTGCTTGAAAAAAATTTTTCAAAACCTTCTTTGGTTTTGGAGAACACTTGCGCCTGTGTCCTTAGTCCTTGGCCTCGAGAGGGTCTGTCCCTGGCCTCGAAATTTTTTTGTGTCCTTGGCCTTGAGCCTTGCGTCCTTGACTCCACCTCTGGGCCACAGACATAGCGAGCTACGAAAAGCTGCCAGTCATATTTTAAAATTGCGCATAATTGTAGCCGTACAAGCAGGGGCGCCGAAATCTGAGTGGGATGGGGGGATTTATTCCCCCCATAATTTGACTGCATCCCCCCCAATAATTTGACTTAGGTCTGCTTTTGAGCGCTGGATGATCTTTGGACGTTTTTTTGGTCTTCACTTATTTCGGGGACTAAAACTCTTCAATTTTCCGTGAAAACTTTTTTTTTGTCTTCACTTGATTTCCTTATGTGAAAAAAACAGTGGTCGAGCTTCATCTTCTCCAAAGTTGAAAACAGGGAAAATTGGGGTAAAATTGCAAATTACCCTCCCCAATGCCCAACATAAATCGACACCACTGCGTACAAGATCTGAAGATCAGTTTTTATATGTAAATTTTAGTGCTCCCCTGCTTTTGGTTAGTGCCCCGGATCACTTCGTTTGCTCTGGCGACGGCACTGGTCGTAAGCCACCAATTTGCAATGTAGCCAGGTTCGCAGCCAGGATTTCGCAAAGGGGGGGGGGGGGCTTTTTTGAGAGGTGAAAGCAACAGTAAACGAACTTGACCCAAATTTTCATCAGTCTTGAATCAGATTGAGGCGTTTTTTTTTTGTCAAAATCAGGTGATCTCCAAAAAAAGGTCTTTACCAAAATTGAAACGACCCCCCCCCAAAAAAAAAGGTCTTCACCAGAATTCAGTCACTTCTTCTGACCAAGTTAGGGTAAAAACTCCACTTTTCTGGTCCAAATAATCGTAAGCCCTTCACAACTTCTCCCCACTCCCGTTGGGGGGGGACTGTTTTCATTTTTGGAGCAAAAATCGGCCTCAAAAGCACTCAAAAACGTGCTATTTTACATACTTTTCAGGCCAGTGGGGGAGGGCTGTAGCCCCCTCTCCCCCCCTGGCTACGCTACTGAATGTAGCAGATTCTTAAAAATAAGCTTATAATCTGCCGATGCGAAAGAACCAAACTAGAAAGTTCCAAAAACAAAATACTGTACGTATTTTTTAGCTTCTTAAATTGCTTTGTTTTAATTCTGTGTCATCAACAAGCATAGGCGTAGCCGGGGGGGGGGGGAGGCCCGGGCCCCCCTCCCCAATTGAAATCCCACAAATAATAAAAATGTGCCAAAAAGCCTATTGTTTCTTCAGTTTCTATTAGCATTTTCGCGTACAACAGTACACGCGTACAACAGTAATTTACAATAATATTGACGACCAGGGAGCCTCGGGTCCCCTCAATTCAATTTTTGCCAGCCAATTTAAACGTATAACCCGGGTGAAATTAAGGGTTTTGTCCTAAAAGTGGCAATCTCAGGCCCTCATCTAACCTTCTTATGAATGTAATGTAATAACCACGAACGGATTTGCCATATTGCACAGAGCCAGGGGCCAGCGCTCAGATGGAGAGACGTTTTTGGTCTTCACTTATATTTGGCAGGAAGATATTGCAAAATTCCCCAAGTGCCGGGGGCCCCGCGCAGTAACATGGTTAGTATGCGTAACCATCTATTGTACCATTTTTTAATGACAAATCCCCTCCACCTCGCCAGTTTTTTACGGAAAAATATGCTTTTGAAAAAAAATTAATTATGTAAATGCTCATTGGACAAATTATTGAATTTGAATTGAGGGGCCTTCGGCCCCCTGGTCGTACTCGTTCTCCTAAACTGGTTATTTTCAAGGCAAAACAAAAGTCCCTTAAGGAAGATTTTCGAGTGGATTTTGATTTGCTGCTAAAATATTGCAGGAGGCAATGTATGTTATTTTCCCGTACCTGGGCCAAATCGCTTACAAATTTTAACCCTAAAATGCAAGATTTTAAACGTGCTTTGGGTTTATATGGCAAGTAAAAGGATGATTGAACAGTTTAATTTTTTCAATTGGCTTTCAAATGTTAAAAATCTAGTTCTTTCAAATGGCTCTTAGAACGCGCAAAATGTGATCCAATGGCATTAAAATAGCTTTTTTTTCCAAACAATTATAAAAAATGAAAAAATCGAGCGGTAGCTGGGTGCTTCGCCCCCAGACCCCATTGCTTCCAGTGGCTGGGGGCTCCGCCTCTAGACCCTCGTCCGTGATACATTTCAGTTACCCTAGTTTACTCAACATTTCTCTCGATTTTGCCATTTTAACTTTTGTTTTAAGCCAGGGGCGTCGCCAGCTTAGCGAGATCAGGGGGGCAAAGCTGAAAACCGGGGGGGGGGGGGGGGGCAAAATTTTGACGGTAAATTATTGCAGTATTTTAAGAGTTAAGTAGATTGTTTTTCTTTGTGAGGCGGGGTTGTAAATTTCGTTTCGCCTTTGAGTAATACAGCTATTTGGCGTTGATTAAGTTCATAGAACCATTTTCAGCTTTTTTTTACAAACTAATTACTTAGGTTGCAATGAAACGATTACTAAACCGTATATTTATTTAATGCCAATCTGACGTGCATGATTGTCTTTGTCTTTTACATAAGAACAGCATCGAATCATATCGGTTATTATACTACGTTGTTTAAAGCAAGACACGAACGTGCAACAAAAATTTTTGGCATATTTTATTGCTATCGCGTTGGTAAACGTATAGAATTAATCTAAATAATAAGAAAAGTTAATAACTGCGCATGAAAAACTACGTTGAATGATTTTTGAATAAATGCAGAAAGCAGACTGTCTCTGACATATTGAAAGATTGGCTAAGCCGCTAACTCAACAATTGCTGAAAAAATAGCGTAAATCTTTTCATTTAACTAAACATGATTACAATTGGCATAACGGCTAGAAACGACTGACGACAGGAAATTCCAGAAAAAATATGAGCAAAATTTAATATCGGTACCTCTATGATGAATACTGTAGCTAATAATATGCACTAGTGTATTACAAGCCAAAGCAGAAAAATGAACAGTTTAGCATTTATACTTGAATGCTAGAAACGACTGACGACAGGAAACTCCAGAAAAAATATGAGCAAAATTTAATATCGGTACCGGTACCGGTACCTCTATGATGAATACTGTAGCTAATAATATACACTTGTGCATTACAAGCCAAAGTAGAAAAATGAACAGTTTAGCATTTATACTTGAATGCCTATTCTGTTTCTGCATTGCGTATACCTTCATAAAGACACGAAAGTGCCGATCCAGGGGGTGGCATCCCCCAAAAGAATTTCTGCTGCATCCCTCCCAATAGTTCGCATCGGTACGGCGTGTAACTTTGGTGTTACAACTTGCAACGTTACTAAACGATGCATTTTATCCTCGAAAAAAGGTCGGAAAAGCTAAAGATTCCGGATCCTGCTGGGGAGCTCACAGCGCCCCCCCAGACCCCTTAGCTGGCTTTAAAGCCGTCTCACCATAACTTTTGTGTTTGAAAATTCTTAATTGCCATCAGCACTCCTTCCAAACCTTAGTAAACGTTTCTGTGGACTTCCTTGCTGGTATTGGCGAAAATAAGCGTTGAACTTTGCTCCGAAAATCTCCAGTTTGAGTATCATCCCTCCTCCAGTCCTCCCAATGCTCAAAATTATCAAAAAGTAGACCAACTCCTTAAATCATCCCCCCAATGGTCAATATGGATCGGCACCTCTGATTACTGAATTGGTAATGCACCAGGATTGTATAACTGCTCTGAAAAAATCATCACAAATAGCAGCACCAAACAGCCAAAACGGTACTATAGGCTACCAAAGTTGACTCAAAATTGCAGATATCAATGGCGTTACTAATGCCAAGAACACTGCTTAGTTTGTTTTGCTACCGATACCAATCGATCTAATTGAATGAACAATACGGTAATGGACACTTCTTGCAAATCAGAAAGTCATAAAATTCCCGTAGTCTAGCTATCAAAAAATTGGTCAATGGATTCCGATTTGGGGGAGGAATGCAGTCTGTTTCTCTGTTAGCTCAGAGTTTCTGCAATCGATTACTCATATTGCTGAACAAGATCCCAATCAAAATACAGTATGGTTTGAGTTGCTAAGCTAAGGCCTTCCACTTCCAGACATGGGCTTGTCAACTCAACTCACTTTCGCCAAGTTTGCTTACCCGTAGCCTACCTTTGCTACATAGCCTAGAAGCACGGACTCGGAGAGAAATTTTTCCAAGGGGTACGAAGGTCGATACCGGGCCCCCCAAATCTCTTCGGGCACCAAACTTGCGCAAAATTTGATTCTGATTTTTTGCCCAAAACTAGGTGAAGAGCAAAAAAAAACAAAGGTCTTCACTGTGAAATTTAGTCCGATTTTTTGCCCAAAATTAGGTGAAGAGCAAAAAAAAGGTCTTCACTCAAATTTAGTCCCATAGATAGGCTATGGATACACCATTGGGTGCGACACCAAAACTTAACGCGGACACCCGAACTCTTCCGGACCCCCCTAGGCCCGGGCCCGTGTACGATGTACCCCCTGAACCCCCCTCTCGTAGGCCCTGCTAGAAGTGCAACTGACCGATCGAATTCTTAACTTTTTTCCGGAGGCATTTGGCGATAGTCTATTTTCCTTTCCAGGGGCGGATCCAAGGGGGGGGGATCCGGGGGTCGGATCCCCCCCAAATTTTCAGACATTCGAAAAATTTTTAGAACGTTTTAGAATTTAACAATGCAAACATTCTTATTTCAACGGCATCATTTCAATTTACGCTTTCCTAGCGTGTGTTTCAAGTCACCACCGTTTTGTCATGAATTTTAGTTGTGTATTTTCTACCGTACCATTTGAAAGCGCAGCGTATAGACCAAACCGCTACCGCTATATAAAATGTGCTGCTATGCTGTGCAACGTTACGAAGGATGCATACAGCTTTCGGTATTTCAGTAGTCAAGAAAATGGCTCCCTTCTGCCGTGCGAGTCAGTGCAACTGCTTTTCAAACCTGGAAATTCTCAAACGGAAAAGATCGAAAGAATATGATCAAAAGCATATCCGACACTGTTCCAACACTGTTGCAATTCGAAAGTCACACTTTTTCTTTCTTCACCTTCTCTTCAACTCTTGCTTGTTATTGTTTTGACACAAATGAGAACACTGACAAGCGAAGTAGAATGAGAATTGAAGACCTTAGAGGCAAATGTTGTTAAGTCACTTTTTGCTGTTTTGAGTAAATTGAGTTTAAAGGTTTTGCAATGTCACAGACGTCAAACGAAACGTTTTTTTCGTAATTTTTTAGCAATATTTTGTGCCTTTGGGGCGTCCAATGGTACATGTCAAGTTTGGTGCAAATCGCGTCACAAATGGCCGAATTATGGTCAAAAAACGATTTGACTTAACAACATTAACCTGTCACAATAGGGTGGAGTGAAAAAAAAATTTGAAAAAAGTGTAGTTCTTAAATCCTGACAAATACCCTAAAAACCCCCCAAAAATGTTTTTGGGCTGTTGCCACTTTAGGGGGGCTAGCAACACCCCCAAATCTGTTTTAGGGGGGCCAATTTACCCCAAAAGGCCATAACTTGAGAACCGCTTATCGTAGAGACTTCATCTATAGCTCAAAATTTGCGTAATTGCCATGTTTATATCAGCTCTAAGAGAAAGTTTTAGTCTATTTTAATCACAGAAAAAGTTATGACCAAAAATGTGGTTTTTCTGCCATTTTGTTGAAAAATCATGTTAATAAGCTTGTGTTTATGCACTTATCTGCCCACATAGAATCTAGATTACCGCCATTATTACAAATGAGATTGAAATAGGACAGATACCAGTTAACGCTGATGTATATTTTACAACATGCTGTAGACTAAACTTAAGAGAAATGTGGAATATAAAATAGCTATTTAACCAGCAGAGAAACTCTTCACCCAAGCATTTGTCTGCATTTCTTATGAAGCAAGATGTAATAAGTTTTACAAACAGAAGCAGTTTGGTGTACCGAAATGCATTTCAAATAACGTTTATCTAATTACAACCACTTACATTTAACAACATAAACTTTACGCAATATTCAATAATATAATGACGTTTACCCATGTAGGTATACGATATCAATTGAATCTAAAATGTAAACCCAGAGGCATAGTGATAAAGAATTTTCCCATTATAAAGCAAGATTCATTGCAATTTAAAATTTTATAATCCACACACAAGGGTTCTATTAATAAAAAAAAACACTAGTCCGAAAAGATACCACGCAAGTTTGTCTGTACTGTATACCTTCTCTAGTTTACACCATTCCATTGCCGCCCAGCCGCCCACAAACATTAAACATAAGTAAGCCCGCTTAAGTTTTCGATTATCCGCTACCTACACAAAATAAAAAATGTCAAAACTGCATTTTAGTATTGAATGTTTTTAGAAGTTTACGAGATTTAATCTTCTGCCGAATCATCCCATCTCTTCGTGCAAAGCCTTCAACTCGAGCTGATGCCTCTGTTACCAACTTTACATGGCGTTCCACAGACTGATTATGACATGGATGGTCAAGCTTCAATGGCCTTGCTCGGCATTGTTCAATTTCTGTATCCGTTAAGTGTTCAATTGCAGGAGGCTGTTGTTGCCAGGAAGTCAAGTCCACCATCTTGTCAAACGAAGTGGCGGTTAGATTGATTACTGGCACATTAAATGGGCGTACCGACAGAGCTGAGGATGTATCACAGGTTAATTCTGAAGAATGCTCTTCATTAACACTCATAGCAAGGAGATTCGACGAATCAGCTGATGTTAATTCTCGACGAATTGAAAGAACTTTGTTCACTCCTAGCATTCTAATTTTCTCATCATCATCTCCTAACATTCCAACCAAAATATTTTCCTGGTGAGCAAAAAATCCGTTTCGTTGCACCACTTTTAATGCAGTTTCCTTAACGATTTCATTTGGAACATTAAGAATTCTTTGGACTAAATTGAACAAATTTTTAGAACCACGAGTTAGTTGACTATTTGACTTGATTTCAAACCAACTTGGGAAGTAGACTTGAAGACAAAACTGAGCTAAGATTTCTAAGTTAGAGGAGGGATTATCCATGGAAATGTAATACCTAAGAATGCGACAACCGAGGGTAAGCCATCGCGAATGAACTATGGGACCAACTTTCAAATATTGCAAGTCGCTGTCAACAACTCCTTCGATTACAGCAGAACATATCTTATACGCATAATGCTGGTCAGCACTCAAATCTTCTATGACAGATACAGGCAACTTTACAAAATGTGGATTTGGGATTGATTTAAAATGAGCAGCAACAGGCCAGCTTGAAACTTCTCCATTTAGCGATTTTCCAATTGGACCTGAAAACGAGTCGGGGCTCTTAGTGGTACCATCAAGCATGGTAAAAACATGCCGCAATGGAAGTTCATTGGTATGTAACAAACACACCACCCATTGCAGTGGTTTGTTGAGCAGCTCTTCCAAACTTCGAATGCAGCCATTATATTTGCCAGTCATCGATGCAGTGCCATCTGTGCCAACTATGGCAAGCTTATTATGTAATTCCGTGTCAACAATGTTGTTGAAAATCTTCTGTGCAATCGTTTTTCCTTTGCCATCCTCGGTGGAAAAGTGTGTCAGATAGTATTCGCCAGGTTCTCCAATCAGTGTATAATGATCTTCAAGTTGTACCGATTTGTAATACTTGTCATTTGGTCCCTGGATGGTGACTTGCGTGGCATCCTTTCTGCCATCAAAGTAAATGGCATTCACTAGCTTGAAATTTTCTTGCTCCTTCTCCCTGATTTCAGTCCGACATCGCTCTCGTTCTCGTCGAAGCTTGCTGCGATCAATAACGTAGGTCTTGTCGTTTTCCGTTATGAAACCCAAATCCTGCATTACACTATTGGCAATCGCAGCAGCAGCTCTGTCTGATACTTGAAATCGTTCGCTCATTCTAGCAAGGTTGCTCCACTTCATTCGATTTTGACTAAATGACTCTGCATCCGGAACGAATTCGGAAGTAGTAGAAGACTGTGAATGCTCTGTTTGCACTGAGCTGCAATCTGAGACATAACCACAAGCTGACGTGGAAGGGGCGGCAGTTTCAGTAGAAGAACACGTCGGTTCTGTTGATTGAGGGTGGCGCCTTAAAAACATCTTGTCAGAAGAAGATAAAGGAACAACAGTATCCATACATTTGCCAACTCGTTCACTTTTTTGATCTCGGTAAAACGCATAATCTGCTTCTGCCATTCGTAAGCCATGCTGTTTCTCCAGATTTTTTCTCTGTTGATCATCAACACAAAAGACATCAAACAAACTATCAATTGTCTGCATAAATTCGGATTCTCTTTGCAAAAACGTATTTCCTCGTCTTGATTTTGTCCAACGGTCAAGTGAACTAAATGAAGCGACTAAGTTCTGAACTTTTTTTGATATTGTGTACTTATGAACCGGATACACATTGCACCAAATCCATCTGTCATGAATTTCTTCAGCTATGTCATTTGCTACGGTCTCAGTCCGAAAATTTTTTAAATGAAGAATTCGCTCTATCACTTGTCGTTTTGTAGGCAACACACCTGGAGGAAAGCTGTCGCGACTTGTAAATGTATGGCCACTATGTAATGTCTTCACTGTATTTGAACTTCTTCTTCGCATTCTTTAGAATTCAAGTCAATTATATACTACAACGTGATGGCTTAACTGAAAATATTTTAGCTAAATTCTGTAAAATAAATACAGTAAAAGTAAAAGTCATGTTAGAATTTATACAATAGACGATTTTATGCTAGGGCGCAAAATGTTTCAACTGATTTCTGTTTTTCTTTTCTCACAGATTTGGTTTTGCTAAGGAAACCAGTGGCTATCAAACCAGCTTCAACCTATTTGTAATAATGCCTGTAATCTAGATTCTATATGGGCAGATAAGTGCATAAACACAAGCTTATTGAAATAATTTTTCGATAAAATGGCAGAAAAACCACATTTTTGGTCATAAGTTTTTCTGCGATCAAAACAGACTAAAACTTTCTCTTAGAGCTGATATAAACATGGCAATTACGCAAATTTTGAGCTATAAATGAAGTCTCTACGATAAGCGGTTCTCAAGTTATGGCCTTTTGGGGTAAATTGGCCCCCCTAAAACAGATTTGGGGGTGTTGCTAGCCCCCCTAAAGTGGCAACAGCCCCAAACCAATTTTTTTCGGATTTTTAGAGTATTTGTCAGGATTTAAGAACTACACTTTTTTCGATTTCGAAAAAAAGTTCTTTTTCACTCCAGTGTCACAAGAAGGTTTGACTTAACAACATTTACCTGTCACATTTTGGAGGAGAATAATATTTCTGTTGTTACGTAATAAAAAATTAAAATTACAATCAAAAATTAAAAATTTTTACGCGCATATATAAGCACGAAAGTGTTTCGATTCAATATCAGTTACAACTAGTTGTTCCGGTCGTAGTGTAGATTACCAGATAATAAAGCCTACAAGTAAATTATCTCCAGGGCGTCCCTCATGGACACCACCTTTTCTAGTTTCGGTTGTTAATTGGGTTACAAGAATTCCGGTGATTGTTGCAAGCTACTCAATGTAGCACAGCAGTCATTTTAGAATTGATGAGCCTACTTAGATAGCCTAGTGATTAGAGATAATATTCCTTGAAACATCAGCTGTAGTTGGCTGCTACATTTTGTGGGTAGGCTAAGATGACAAATGGTGTAAGTCATGGGGTGGTTCATTTATTTTTTTGACTTTTTTTCACGAAAATTTTGCTTTATCAAACAGCAGGATTAATTGCCTGTCAATCTTAAGAACTGGTAGCAGTTATTGTTATGCACAGAGATGAACAGCGCTGTCTCAAGCTTTTATCTCTCATCAGCAGCCTTCAGAATATCTAAACTGTTTAACCAAAAAATATTCCTCATCCAGCTTTCGGCCAAACTGAACAAGCTTTTTCAGTTATTGTTATGTTATTTTCTGGTTAGCTTAATTTACTCGAAATTTATAAGTGGTAGTAATATTCTAGCATTATACAAATATTTTGTACATAATACTGCATTAACAAAGAACAAACATTAAAAAAATAATCATTCCAAACGTTTTTACCCCTTTCGAGTCGGATTTTGTTTTAGGTTAATATTTATTTTTTTCATCTCTATGTCATGTATTTTTTTTTTTTTCTATGTCATGTCGAAGGTATGCTGCCAATTATGATGATGATTTTTTTTCTAGTTTCTTTATTCGTGGGACACTAAAAAAAAGATGTTACGTAAGTTTGCGTTTCAATTGCGATCAAGCTACGAAACCAAAAAAGGACCCTTATTAGCTACTCAAAAATAGCGTTTAAATCCTGAAGCAAAATCCCAAATGCAGTAATAGCAAATGCCTGGTTGTTTAAAATTAATAAGAGCCGCAAGTAACTCATTCTAACTACTTTTGTTAGTATTCAAATCTTTACTACAAATAAGCTTTTTCGAGGTAATTTGGGAATTAGGAAACCCGTTCTGAATATTTTATCAACCTTGCTTAAGCTAAAATTTGCTGAGCGCGAAAATAATAGATTTTTGTTAATCTCTGCTGTCACCTAGCGACAAAATATTCGTGAGATAGATTGTTTTAGCATATTGAAGTACACAATATTAATTGTAACATATTACAGTTGCAGTACTTAAATTTTTGGGGTAATACGTCCCCCCATTGAGAGTTAGCGTCCCTATAATAATCAAAAGAATTTTTCCACGTTATTCAAAGAGTCGAACAGTATTAAACGAGCACAGAAGTTGAGATATCCAAAGCTAGACGAATCCTAATTGATAGCCTTGGCGTTGACATCAACCTTCTTGACTCAGCCAGTTTAGAGATATTTTACTTCAAACACGACATAGGAGCCTCTTTAATCATAATTTTATTGGCAACCCTGAAGTTTATTATATCGGCGACGCCATTTTAGTTTATCCTGAGACAACGCCGCAAATCATTATATTAATTAGGATAAGCCGCATAAGTCTTTCAACCAATATACATTATAGGTTGATCTTGAAGAGCCTAACGGCGAAACAGCCTGTCGGGGGCATCATTTTAACGATGTTAGAGGTGTTTTTATTATTTTTGCCGTATAGGTTTATATAGATCATACGTCGTATTTATGGAGAACCTTAATTACGTCGTGTTTGAAGTAAAATATTTCTGGAACAGCTGGGTCAAGAAGAATGGAGACAGCACTAATCTAATCTGATACGATTGACCCAACTTTAGATACCCCCATTGATTTTGCTTCTAGTCCTAGTTTATGTAAAGTAGGTAATCAATATAAAAGACAGCTAAAATAAAATGTTTTCAAGGAGCAGAGCAATTTACTAATTGATAGAAACTTGTTCGTGAGGCCGAGAAAATATGTGCGACTCAAGCGTTTTATAGGGTGAGTATGAGGGTGGAGCATCTATAAAGGCAATTATAGTGATATTTCGGCAAATAATAGGCTTTGAAGCGCCATTTTGATCAATTTTTGCAGATTTTTATCGCCATTTGAAAGATCTAAATTGTTAAAATTCAGAAGTCATTTAAAAGAGTTAAATTTTCATCCCCTTCAGCACCCCTTACTTACAGGTCAAGTACAGCTATGACCAGGGGTCCGGGTCCCCTCCATTCAAATTTAATAATATGTTCAGTATGCATTCCCCATAATTTTTTTTTTTTTGAAGTTTGTCGCGTAAAAATTGACTAGGTGCATTGTTATTTGTGGTAATTTGCATACTATTTCGCAATCAGTTTTGCAGCTTGTTCGAGCAGCGCAATTAGCATGCATCTGCGTTGATACGCTTCGCTGCTTTCTTTGCATGTTGTTCATGTGATTGAACGTTGACATCCAGTTGAATAACAATAGCTCAGTGCTGTAGAGTTCGAAACAAGTTTATTTTGAGCGTGTTTGTTAAGCAGTATTTATTTATTTGATTTGCAGGTGATTTGTTTATTATGTTAGTTAGAGCCTAATAAAGGTTAATACAAAACTATACATGATTATGACATTATTTAAAGTTGCTCGTACAATAGATGATTAATTGCATTGATTTAGCTCATAAAAAGATTAGATAAGAGTCAGAGGTTGACTTTTAGGACAAAATTTTGTCTAAATTACTGTATCCCTCAAATAACGAAAAATTTAGATACTTCTCCAGATTTTTCAGTCTTGTAAACTTCCCAGTCACAAATTACTTATAAACTTTCGCGATTCTTTTCGTGTTTGAAGTCGTCTTTTAAAGTGACGCTAAAAACACTTTTTAACCAATCAGCAGTGGTCGAATGGATAGAGCGTCTGCTACTCAAACAGTAGACTCAAGTTCGTTTCTCGGCGGGGTCCAACCAAAGACTATATAAGTTATAAAAACTGGTACGTAATCACAACTTTTCTGATTGACGTTCAGCAATAAAAAGGAAGAGTGTGAAGCCTCCACCGTGTGTAATAAATAGGTGGGCAGGTGGCAACTTGATTCGGAGACCGAAAGGCTCCTTCGCTGTCTTTCAGCCAAGCCAATTTGACGATTAAACTGTAATTGCAATTTCAAAAACTAATCTCAAAAGTAACTTAAACAAGGGATTTTATGTTTATAGCTTTGCTCAGCTGTGAACAACTAGGCTATACGCTTTCTGAGATAAAGTCAGAAAATAGATCGTATATTATAGGGATATTTTGCGATAAGCTGGAGCAAAGTGTCCCCTGTTGATACAGAGGTCAACAAGAATTTCCGAACTAAGTAGATCCACCTTCATTCAGCAAACAAATGTTTGGTCGACACGAAATTCGTGTTTCTTTATTGTTGAAATACACTACATTAAATACAAGTAGCATTAAAATAAAAAGCACACGAAAGAAAAAGTCGGTGTATAGCTAAATATATAGCTTGACACTAATAGTTCTCCAAGTTTTAATATGTGATCTCTAATCTACAATAATTTCCATTTCATATAGCGCAAGCTCAGGTGTTTGATATAAAAATTCAGAACTTATTGATATCATACTGTAAATTAATTAAAAATTGGATGAGAATTAGAAGAGGAGCTTGAAAAATAAGTCACCATGGTTTTTCAAGGTTGATTTTTTTCATTTTTCATGAAAGCGGGCAATCATGGAATCGTGACGTTCTGCTGATCAAGTTTTGTGCATACCTAAAAAATAAAACTTTTTATTGTTAAACTCCAAAAAATGTATCGAAAGATACCGGTAAAAAAAAAGCAAAAATATACAAGCTGAAGTTGTACCGCTGGAAACCGCAAGTCTTTATCATGTAGACGTGCTAACGATACAATGTGAGGCCATATACAGGGAGTCCCAAAATAAATGAAAACCATAACCTTGCTAATAAATATCTTGATTTATTGAAACCCTATTTTTGCTATTTTTCAGATTCAATAGGAGTTACAAATAACAATTTTTAATTAAAATCCCTAGGCTTGGAAATCAGAAGAAAAAAAAATTTTGCGCTAAGGCTTAAATAGAGACTAGATCTAATAAGACTGTTCAAACATGTTTCCGCAGAAAGTTTAATTTCAACACTTGTCCTGGAAAATACCAAATAGTCTTGTGGTATCGTAACTTTCCAACCTACAGAACTGTTAACACGTACTAAAAGCCCGGACCGGTCATTTTTTATAGTTGGTGAGGTTTATAAGCTGACGCACGTGCCTGGTATACAAGCATGAAACTACTAAGGGGCACTGGCTATTACAACAGCCTCATGTGCTTATAAATACTGTACCACTGGTAAGTACTACGTTATCAAAAACCAAACTTTGTTTTGCTGAAGGCTGTGATTCAAGAGATTAGCTGCAACGCCTCCCCCTCCTCTCCTCATATACAAGCCACTGTGAAGCTTTTTTTATTCTTGAAAGTACAAAAAAACTGTGAAAACTTAAACTGTGTTTAACGGCCGGAATTTTTCTAGGGCTTTTTATTGTATTCTTGTTATAGCATTCTGTGCAACGTACTGCTTTACAGATTTCAATTCTTACGTATGTAGTTTTAATTTTGCTGATTTTTTTACACCAAATATAACTACCGAAGGTTTTAGCTATTGGGGCCAAAATTGAAGTTTTTTTATTGAAAAAATCGCACTTATGTTTTAACAAAGCCATAAATTTCATTTAATGCATTAATTGACGTCGTGAAATTTTTCCTACCCACATTAATTTATATAATCTTGATCTGACAGTAAGTTTAGTTAAAAATTGAGACCGTTTATTATGAGTGTCACATTTCCAAAGCAAAATAATCCATAATTTCGGCATTTATTCGATTGCGTATTTGCTAAAAAATTAACTTGTAATATTATCGGCAATTTTTAAATTCCTATTGAACATCTATTAGTTGATGAATTATGACGAAACACAGCGAAAATGAAAACTTTTACTACATGCATTTTTATTGTGATAAACGAAAATAAGGCAAGAAATGAATAATTTTATTTCACCGTCAAATAACCCTTTATTGGCAAAGGCACAAATATCGATTTCAACTCAGTTTGGTAAAAAAATCAAAATTTCAAAACATTAATTTCGTTTTGTTGCCAAACGTTGTTTCTCATATATTCATAGCATTTTATCAAAAAGATAGTGTTTTCTCGTTTTGGACAGGGCCTGTAAGTAAAGGAAACGGAGGCGTGAAGGGGCTGGGCAACTCAATTCTTCAACTGGCTCTCAAAATTTCGGACATTATTTTTTTCAGATGGCTCTAAAAGATACCAAACTTGATTCGAATGGTGTTTAAATAGCAAATTGCTTTAAAAAAAAAAAAAGATAATTGACCGGCAGCTTGGGGCTCCACTTCCAGACCCCGTCTGTGATGTGCATGAGTTAAACCCCTTTGCTTGGCACGGCGTCCAATTGCGACATTTTTAGGAATACATTGATCTTTGGGTTCAAGCTCCCCCAACCGCTTAAACAAAATTCCAGTTGCGCACCTGCAGTGAACACTAGAAATTGTTATATTCATTCTTTTCACAAAACTAAAAATATGATTCCCGAATACAAATTCGTTAAGAATAGTGGCATCGCAAGAGGGGCGGGGTTGGTGGTCCGCCCCGAGTGTCACCATTTTGGTTCTTTTTTGTTTTCTTTTGAGACCGAAAACCCACTGATTGGTAGGCAAAGACCTTTTTCTTCTTGTCATCACATACTTTTGGACCGAAAGCCAACTCGTATTGCAGCGAAGACCTTTTTTTTGGTCTTCACCTATTTTTCGGCCGATAAAGGGTGCCACCACGAAATCCCGCCCTGGGTGCCACCATTGTTAGCTACGCCTCTGGTTAAGAAGTTTCTATTCCTTTAAAAAAAGAAGGCTTTATTTCACCGAAAATTTTTATGTACTTTTTTATTAATTCTGACTCAAATCTAATCCAAATTCATATGCTTGGTCTAAAACTATTCCCAAATCGAACCCTAACCCAAACTCTAAACTAAACTCTAAATTTAACCCCTAAAAAAGAAAATGAAAAAAGCCGGATGAATATTTCTCAGTTTCGTTTTATTCTCTTAAACTTGAAAATTTTCGGTGAAATAGTCACTACCTTAAAGTATTGTTCAAATATCGTCAAGAATCATGTAAAATGGTTGGCGTGCGAGCTTCCATGTAATCTATACGCCGAAAAAGAACAATATTTACATGAGACGCTGACAAATAGAGCCCAATAAAGAGTACTTAAGGTTGGTGTGATTGTAAACTGACGCACTTGCCTGGTTTACAAGCACAAAACTACAAAGGCGCACAAACATGCATTTTTATTGTGATAAACGAAAATAAGGCAAGAAATGAATAATTTTATTTCACCGTCAAATAACCCTTTATTGGCAAAGGCACAAATATCGATTTCAACTCAGTTTGGTAAAAAAATCAAAATTTCAAAACATTAATTTCGTTTTGTTGCCAAACGTTGTTTCATATTTATTCACAGCATTTTATCAAAAAGATAGTGTTTTCTCGTTTTGGACATGGCCTGTAAGTAAAGGAAACGGGGGCGTGAAGGGGCTGGGCAACTCAATTCTTCAACTGGCTCTCAAAATTTCGGACATTATTTTTTTCAGATGGCTCTAAAAGATACCAAACTTGATTCGAATGGTGTTCAAATAGCAATCGTTTATTTTAGAAAAAGCATAAAAATTGCCCGGCAGCTTTTGCCTTTATCTCCAGACCCCGTCTGTGATGCGCATGAGTTAAAAACCCCTTTGCTTAGCACAGCGCCAAAGTGAGACATTTTTAGGAATACATTGATCTTTGGATTCAAGCTCCCCCAACGGCCTGAACAAAATCCTAGCTGCGCACCTGCAGTGAATACTAGAAATTGTTATATACATTTTTTTCACGAAACCAAAATGATGATTCGAAGATGAAACCAAAATGATGAAACCATATTATTTTTACAAGCAAGCCACTGTAAAGCTTTTTGTGTTGGTTTTTAGTTCAAATGAGGACGGAAAAAGAATCTTCACCATAAATCAGTGGAGATATGGTTTCACTTCATAACATGGTGTCACCCCAAAATGGTGACACCCGGGGCGCCCCCCCCCTTAGTGACACCACTACTGCACCACTGGTACGTATATAAATACTGTACCACTGGTAAGTACGTTATCAAAAACCAAACTTTGCTTTGCTGAAGGCCGTGATTCAAGAGATAAGCTGCAACGCCTCCCCTCCCCTCCTCTTTCACAAGCCACTGTAAAGCTTTTTTTACTCTTGAAAGCACAAAAAAACTGTGAAAACTTAAACTGTGTTTAACGGCCGGAATTTTTCTAGGGCTTGTTATTGTATTCTTGTTATAGCATTCTGTGCAACGTACTGCTTTACAGTTTTCAATTCTTACGTATGTAGTTTTAATTTTGCCGATTTTTTACACCAAATAGCTACCGAAGATTTTAGCTATTGGGGCCAAAATTGAAGTTTTTTTATTGAAAAAATCGCACTTATGTTTTAACAAAACAATAGTTTCATTTTATGCATTAATTGAAGGCGTAAAAGTTTTCATACCCACATTAATTTATATAATCTTGATCTGACTGTCAGTTTAGTTAAAAATTGAGACCGTTTATTACGAGTGTCACATTTCCAAAGCAAAATAATCCATAATTTCGGCATTTATTCGATTGCGTATTTGCTAAAAAATTAACTTGCAATATTATCGGCAATTTTTAAATTCCCATTGAACATCTATTAGTTGATGAATTATGACGAAACACAGCGAAAATGAAAACTTTTACTACATGCATTTTTATTGTGATAAACGAAAATAAGGCAAGAAATGAATAATTTTATTTCACCGTCAAATAACCCTTTATTGGCAAAGGCACAAATATCGATTTCAACTCAGTTTGGCAAAAAAATCAAAATTTCAAAACATTAATTTCGTTTTGTTGCCAAACGTTGTTTCATATATATTCATAGCATTTTATCAAAAAGATAGTGTTTTCTCGTTTTGGACATGGCCTGTAAGTAAAGGAAACGGGGGCGTGAAGGGGCTGGGCAACTCAATTCTTCAACTGGCTCTCAAAATTTCGGACATTATTTTTTTCAGATGGCTCTAAAAGATACCAAACTTGATTCGAATGGTGTTCAAATGGCAATTTTTGTTTTCAAATAGAGCATAAAAATTGACCGGCAGCTTGGGGCTCCACTTCCAGACCCCGTCTGTGATGTGCATGAGTTAAACCCCTTTGCTTAGCACGGCGCCCAAGTGCGACATTTATACGAATAACTTGATCTTTGGGTTCAAGCTCCCCCAAACGCCTGAACAAAATCCTAGTTGCGCACCTGCAGTGAACACTAGAAATTGTATATTCATTTTTTTCACGAAACTAAAAATATGATTCCCGAATACCAATTCGTTAAGAAGTTTTTATTCATTTAAAATATTGTTCAAAAATCGTCAAGAATCAAGTAAAATTGTTGGCGTGCGAGCTTCCGTGAAATCTAAAGTTGGTGAGGTTGTAAACTGACGCACGTGCCTGGTTTACAAGCATGAAACAATTAACTAAGGGGCACAGGCCATTACAACAGCCTTAATTGCTTATAGATACTGTACCACTGCTAGGCATATAAATACTGTACCACCGGTACGTGTATAGGTGTATACCACAGGTGTATACCACGTGTATACCACGTGTATACCACAGTGGCGTTGCTAGGGATGGTGGCACCGGGGCGGAGTTTCGTGGTGTCACCCCTTTTCGGTCCAAAAACACGTGAAACAAGGGTCCAAAAACAAGGGTCCAAAAACAAGTCATTGCCGTCAAAGTAATGGTTTTTTTCAGCCCAGAAATATGTGAATTCAAAAACCAAAAAAAGTCTGCCGCTAAATTGGGTGGTTTTCAGTTCAAATGAGGACGGAAAAAGAATCTTCACCACAAATCAGTGGAGATATGGTTTCACTTCATAATATGGTGTCACCCTAAAATGGTGACACCCGGGGCGCCCCCTTGCGACACCTCTGCTGTACCACTGGTATGTATATAAATACTGTACCACTGGTAAGTCCAACGTTATCAAAAACCAAACTTTGTTTTACTGAAGGCCGTGATTCAAGAGATTAGCTGCAACGCTCCTCCTCCCCTCCTCTTTTACAAGCCACTGTAAAGCTTTTTTTACTCTTGAAAGTACAAAAAAACTGTGAAAACTTAAACTGTGTTTAACGGCCGGAATTTTTCTAGGGCTTGTTATTGTATTCTTGTTATAGCATTCTGTGTGACGTACTGCTTTACAGTTTTCAATTCTTACGTATGTAGTTTTAATTTTGCTGATTTTTTACACCAGATAGCTACCGAAGATTTTAGCTATTGGGGCCAAAATTGAAGTTTTTTTATCAAAAAAAATCGCCCTAATGTTTTAACAAAGCCATAATATTCATTTAATGCATTGATTGACGTCGTGAAATTTTTCATACCCACATTAGGTTATATAATCGTTATCTGACAGTCAGTTAGTTAAAAATTGAGACCGTTTATTACAAGTGTGACATTTCCAAAGCAAAATAATCCATAATTTCGGCATTTATTCGATTGCGTATTTGCTAAAAAATTAACTTGTAATATTATCGGCAATTTTTAAATTCCTATTGAACATCTATTAGTTGATGAATTATGACGAAACACAGCGAAAATGAAAACTTTTACTACATGCATTTTTATTGTGATAAACGAAAATAAGGCAAGAAATGAATAATTTTATTTCACCGTCAAATAACCCTTTATTGGCAAAGGCACAAATATCGATTTCAACTCAGTTTGGTAAAAAAATCAAAATTTCAAAACATTAATTTCGTTTTGTTGCCAAACGTTGTTTCATATATATTCACAGCATTTTATCAAAAACATAGTGTTTTCTCGTTTTGGACATGGCCAGTAAGTAAGGTAAACGGGGGCGTGAAGGGGCTGGGCAACTCAATTCTTCAACTGGCTCTCAAAATTTCGGACATTATTTTTTTCAGATGGCTCTAAAAGATACCAAACTTGATTCGAATGGTGTTCAAATAGCAAATTTCTTAATAAAAAAACAAAAAAGCATAACAGCCCGGCAGCTTGGCGCTCCACCGCCAGATACTTTCTACTTTCATATCTTTCATTTGATACTTTCTACGTTCACTTGAGTAACATTAACGTAACATAACGCTACTTACGTACATTTTATATTAAAAGTAGTTTGTAGGCTTAGTAAGGCATACCTAATTTTTTTTTTTGGCAACGTCGGGCAAAATATTCGAACCGTGGTGAAAATTATGAATGAGCGCGAGCTCGACTAGTAGGCAGGTCCAAGTCCGCGCTTCTTCACCTTAAGGTATTGTTGGAAAAGAGACGAGATTTGCGTACGGCACTAGCGATTACTGCGCCACGGGAATATTAGTTTAGTTACTGACCACTGTGTAACACATAAAACTGACCATAAGGGTGGCTGTGATGCTCGGTGCTAGTGACGTGATATTTAATTACGAGGATGAAAGTTTCTTAGTTTTTAGGCTAGACTATAGATACCAGTAGCCAATAGTCAAGGCCTGCATGCTTGGTAAATTATTTTACTCGGCTAAAAATTGCAAAAATGCGCAAGTTAGTGTAGATAGTGTAGTCAGTGGTCATGTTGCCTTAGTTTATCCCACAAAACCTTAGTTCCTAGTAGTAAGGAACATAGGCTGCTGGTGCAGTTACTGTAGCCTGAAGCATATCGGTTGGGTAAACACCATGAAAGCTGTAACATTTTGATATTAACAGAATGGCTATTGCTCAAGTCATTTTGATGTTTCACTGTTTTTTTGTGCATGCTGAATAAATTGCACAGGTTTCATATATGACGACATCACAACTCATCACAATAATCTAGCGAGGAAAGGACACAGCTAGGTAATTAATATCAGTAGCCAACTAATCATGTTGCGTTGCTACTATTAAGTGTTATAATTGAAATACTTTACCACATTCATGCTCTTGGTACGATTAACAATGGAGCCGTTTATAGTACTGAACTACTGATATACGTCCGCATTCAAAAATTGCTAACTTTTGAACAGTGATAGTGGTTTGGGTTCTCATTTTAAAGCGCGATATCGCATATTTATACGTGGTATTTAGCAACATTCATAGACCAGGATGCAGAAAATACAAGGGTCTTGTGAAAGAAAACTTTCTACTTGGCTACTTGAGTAGCTTAAAAATCTGTTTACTTTATACTTTTACTTGCTTAGTTAAATGGTTTAGTACTTTCTACTCTACTTGCACTACATTTGATCGTCAGGAACAACACTTTTACTTGACTATTGTTTCTGACTACTTTGTACACCTCTGACCATAAGCATAACGTAGGTATTGGCTGAAAAAACTAAAGTTATCGAAAAGATTTTTCACCCTGGTTTTTACGCTCTTGCAGAAATTTGCAAATCAAAACAAATCTTTCATCATACTTTTGCTGTTTTCGCCGAAGCGTGTATCTAGTTGGAAGGGCCCATCTCCACCTCATTGCGCCTGCGCAAACATAAGTTCTTTGGAAGAAACGCAGCAGCGGTGGCAAGCTGTTGCCAAAATTGTTTCCGGTTTAAGCGGCCCAAGATTTGAATCCAGCGCTCCAGAGACGAATGCAATACCGCTCGACCTTCTGGACAGCGCTGAAATTTGCAATAGATTATAATCATTGCAAACTATATGTGAATTATGATAAAACATTTTATATATGTTTGTAAATTATTGTCAAAGATGCGCCTTACTTTGATTATAACTTACATGTAAAGTGATTCATATATAATTCATATACAGTTTATAATAATAATAATCTTATTCCAAACTTTTGCAAGTGCTATGTGTATGAAGAACAGAGCTTTCTCCATTTAATTTGCAAAGCCCCTTTTCCCATCAAAAACTTTCTTAAATGCATTGTTCCAGTATTTAAATGGAATTGAAAAATATACTTATTTGAAAAAGATAATAATTTATTGAAAAAATCTGCAGCAATAAGCTGAGTAAACTAGGCTAAAACATACCTGTTTTGGATTGTTCCTGGGCAGCGCAGCTGTTTCATATTAATATCGTCACAAACAAACTTGATGTAGTAAGATTACTCGACTCTTCCACAACACTTGAATTTGCGATCAAAATTCTTTTTGAATAATTAACAGTACTGCTGCATGTTGCGGTAACGAACAATACAATTTTAAACCACTAAAACAGAGTCGATGCTAGCCTGTGGAATTATTAAACATGTACTTGTCTTAGTCAATAAAGTTTCTTGCATTATAGTCTGCACTGCATTGCTATTTCACATTTCAAAAGAAGATTTTAAAACGATTTTGAATGAACAAATGCATCATCCAAAGGAGTTTCAAATAAAACAAAAAGGTCATAAACCATTCAAATAAAACAAAAAGTTTATAAATAAAACAAAAAGAAAATAAATAAAACAAAAAGAAAAGCTTTAACAAACCTCACTCACTCAAGCTATTGATAATAAAACAAAAATCAATTATGATCGATTTTGTAGCTCTTTGTAACTTGTCAATACTTGACTTTAAACGACATTTATGTCAAAAATTTTCTTTTCCGTTTTCTCTCAAAAGATATAGAAATTTCTTGAAATTGTAATTTCCAAGTTTGAACCTACCCTTTCTATATCTTTCTATTTTCAAGATATGCTGCAGGCTGACAGTCAGTGTTTTACCTCCAAAAGTTTTAATTGAAATCCAAAAAATGTATATTGTTAATTCCCAATTAGTGTAATTGTGTCAGCGTTGCTGCCAAACAAAGTAAAGGATTATAATATTGTAAAACAGCAACTTTTGGAGTAAACACTTTCTAAATCTTAAACAACTATAATTCAGTTTCTTTGGAAGAACTGGCCTTGAACGACTGCAACATACCAAACGCAGACTTTGACTGCACGTATCGCGTCTCGAACACAGCAAACAGCTTTCTTTTATACTGAAGGCTGCAAAAAATTATCTTTGCAGCGCGTGTGGTTACTTATTCCAGGATCTCAATTATTTTCTTCCGAGTGTTCATCTTTTGAGTCTCTAAAAAAACGTCTTTGGCTCTTCCTTTTTGTCTCTGTTCTCTGATCCAGATTTTAGGCTGTGACCAGCAGGCTGGTGTGTCTCACCGGAGTTTCTCTGCGCACCAATTTTTTGGATAGTAAAGAAGCAGTGGCGCAACTATAGATTCGAGCCAGGTGATACGAGCTTAGACTAAAGAACCTACTTACTGCGTATGTGACAATATACGCATTGTGACGCCAAA
Organism: Trididemnum nubilum; assembly: GCA_963965965.1. NCBI lineage: Eukaryota > Metazoa > Chordata > Ascidiacea > Aplousobranchia > Didemnidae > Trididemnum > Trididemnum nubilum. Next base: position 35,036,201 of record OZ014483.1, on the reverse strand, counting down.
AAAATCTGAGCATGTAGTGGCAGGAGCAGGCACGCAAGCAGTATTTTTCCAAGGAGAAGGGGTTTGAACCAAAGGTTAAAATTTTTTTGTTTGAAAATGGCTTCGTTTGTCGAGCAGAATGGCCCCATTTGTTGTGCAGAATGGCCCAACTCAATCGTATTATGCGCGGAAGCCCCAGCGGCTGGGTGATTTTTGTAAATTTTTGAAAAAAAAATCCATCTGAATCACATTTCACGCGTTTTTAGAGCTAGGTTTGAAAGAACAAAATTGTTCCGATTCCGAAGCCATTTAATATAACTAACTTGCCCGATTCCTTCAAGTTCCCGTTTACTTACGGTCAAGTCCAAGACACGTTTAAACGCTTGAATTTTTAAGATCGTGGAGATGGCTACAGCCCTCTTAACTTCCCTGGTCGGGCACTGCCCAAGAATAACGTAAGTTCAGTGGAAATGCCAATTTTACGCTAAATTTGGAATGTGGAAAAATGTGAAAAACTGCTTTTTCTAACTTTACTTATACGGTATCTTCTCTTCTTAAATAATTGCTTTGAAAACATATCATTGCAAAAAAATTCCCAAATTGCTATTTTTCCGACAAAAATTACTAACGTTGTTTAGCGGGGCATGGGAACTTTTTTGCCCTCGCCCTCAGAGCTCCGTTTTTTTTTTGTTTTTTTTTAAGGCCAATAAAGACTTGCGCTCACAACTACGGGTACGGTGGTACCTCAATTGATTAATTCAAATTAAGAAAAAATATTTACTTTGTAACAATTTGAGATATTATCGTATAATTTAAAAAAATTTCGTTGAAATAAATAAACTAGAAATAAAGTTTGCGTTTGAAAAACTATTGAAAAAGTGGGACTCCATTATCAGTGGACATTTGCACTGGACCCTCATTGCCTAAAAATATATCATTTCCACATTTAGAATTAAGTTATTCCCTTTCACGAGTTACCGCCATCTTTTGTTACGGTTTTTACCACGATACTGCTTCGCAGTATATATCGAAACTGCTGCCAACGCGTGAAACTTCAAAATGGCGTCTGAAGTCATTTCAAAAACAGTACAACTCTTTTCAAATTATCATCAAAAGCTTTAACGAAATGCAATATCTTAGGCACTTGGGCACCCTTTGCCTTTTGAGAGCGGATGTCCTCAAAAAGTCAGTCCAAGGCCTTGCCCTCGGACTTTTTTGAGTCCTGGGCCTCAAACTTTGGGTGCTTGACTCCACCTCTGATATATTGTGTAACTCCAAGAAGCTCATGCATATTCATGCACTGCAGCATTAACCAACCGACTAAGCTGCTTATAAATCACCACTCGGATAAAGCACTATAGCTTAAATCAGCTTAGCAAGATACGAGTAGCAGTAGTAAAATTTTATCATGGCCCATATCTGAGCTGCCAGAGGAGAATTTCCTGAATATTATACTATAGCCTAAAGACTAAATTTTACAGTATCTTTATGGTAGCATCAGCACTACATCAGGTTTAGGCGGATTAGTGGAAACAATCAAGTTGGCTATAATTCATCTTATCATTGCCCCTTTCACTGTTTCATGTTCATTCGCCTAACGGAAATGCAGCGAATAGGGGGCAATTTTAAAATACCAAGTAGGGTACCGGTTATTAAATTACAGTTCTCTTGGTTTTTAATTGACTAAAAGCTTTTATCCAACAAACCTGGTTTCCGCTGGCTGAACTGTACGGTGTTTGGTCACAAACTGGAGATTTGTATTTCAAGACCCATAACCCAGTTTGTGATCTAGCCCGACTTTAACCCATGACTCCAAAATTCTTTCTGCCTAGCCAGACCACTGCCAATACAAATGCCACGTTTTGCATTAGAGTAAATTGATTTTCACATGCTGCTTGAATTTTATACTTGGCATAACTAGATACTAATGCTGATTCTATAGTTTTTTTTTTACGATAGGCTACACTTAGATCTATGCTTTTTGATAAGTCTGGGGCCTAAGAGGTTTGGAAGCGAAAACTGCTGTATACTGTTAGAAACATTCAGCCTAGCTGCTTACAGTCTGCTGTTTGTGGTTTTCCATAGCCCAGTCCTAACCTGTAAGTTAACCTTTCTCCATTTCTTAAAACTGGTCGGCCGGTAATTTTTGAAACGTAGGTCGAATATCAACAGCAATAAACCTAATAAACAGAGGTGGAGTTCTCGAGGACGTCCTCGAGGACACATTTTAAAGTCCTTGGCCTCGAAGGTCAAGTCCTTGGCCTTGGCCTTGGCCTCGAGACCTCAAGTCCTCGAAAATTGGCCTGTCCTCGGCTCGAGGACAGCACTATTTTTTGGAATGTTAAAATTTTGGGGAGCGCTTGAAAAATTTTTTGGAAAACGTTTTCTAGTGGAGATCGCTTGAAAAATTTTTGTGAAGACCTTTTTTTTTTTTTTTTTTTTTTTTTTGGAGATCGCCTGAAAAATTTTTGTGAAGACCTTTTTTTTTTTTTTTTGGAGAGCACTTGCGCTTTGTGTCCTTGGTCCTTGGCCTTGGCCTCGAGCATTCCTGTCCTTGGCCTCGAGAGTGTCTGTCCTCGGAAAGGCTGTCCTTGGCCTCGGATTTTTTTTGTGTCCTTGGCCTTGGCCTCGAGCCTTGTGTCCTCGACTCCACCTCTGCTAATAAATCCTTTTTTCCTAGTAGGTTTGCCGGTACTGCCGGTAAAACGCAACTGACATAGAATATGTCTAACCATTGCTTTTTAAATTTCTTAACAATCACATATCTGTGTTACATCATAGTTATGAACCTGAAAAAAATAAATTGACTTAACAACATTTTCCTCTGACAATGGGACCTATAAACAAATCTTTGATCGCTAATTTTTCAGGGAAGGAAACGAGTTTTTTTCTTCAAAATTTCGCCAAAAGTTGTATTTTGCACCACAGTACCAGAATATGGTCATAACTCAGTTTGCCAAAAAACTGACTTAACAACTTTTGTCTCTCAGGTCTTCAATTAGCAATAAATCGCCGCTCGTAAGTTCTTAAAGGCGGTGAATCATCCAGCCAATTCCAGTGGTTTACAATAGCTAACATTGAACTATAATTTTTGATATTTTTTGTTTTAATTTTGGGACTGCGGTTGCAAAGATATTCAACAAATACAAAAAGATGTCCCCCCGAAAAAAATTTTTGGAAACTCTGAGTTTTGTTCTTCCCGCCAAAACCACAGTAGGCCTAATGGTTTAGAGAACTGTGGTAGGCCTAATAGTTTAGAAATAGTTTGTTTCTAAATAGTTTAGGCCTAATTAGGCCTAACTATCTCTAAACTATTAGGCTTAATAGTTTAGAGATAGTTAGGCCTAATAGTTTAATAAGATTACAGTAGGCCTAGTAGTTTAGAGAACTGTGGTTTTGGCGGGAAGATCAAAACTCAGAGTTTCCAAAAACTTTTTTCTGGGGGACATCTTTTTGTATTTGTTAAATATCTTTGCAAAGGCAGCCCCAAAATCCTAACAAAAAATATCAAAAATTATAGTTCAATTTTAGCTATTGTAAACCACCGGAATTGGCTGGACGATTTACCGCCTTTAACTTTAGTTTTCAATCCGTGATTTAAGCCTGTAAAAGGACCAAGGAGAAGCTAGCGCCTGTGAGCAGCATTATTTCTCTAAAAGACAATATAGTAATTGCTAATTGCGATACCGTACGGGTAGTTTGAGAAAGTAGGCTACGCAATCCCAGCAGATCAGGCGGGTTCACACAGAAGCCGTCAACGTTTACGTCACCGTTCCGTCACCGTTCAGCGTTCTACCGTTATTTGGCGGTGACGGTAACTTGAACGTGAGAGGTTCACACTGATCCGTCACCGTTACGTATTACGAAGAACCTGTAACTGGTTGTAATGCTTGCATAGCAGTTTTGTTAATAAACCAATAGGCCTATCAAGTTTGGGTTTTGTAATCAGTAATCACTATACCATAAAACTATGCTTAAATTGAGAGCTACTGATAATATGTGCAGGCTATTTAATGCACTTTATCCTGTGGGGTTAACTTGCTGGTTTTGAAGTGCTTGCCAAAATCATCAACAAACTTTATCAAGTATCAGTGATAATTGTGGAAACAAGTGATGAGTTTTAACTTTAGTTTTACTTAGTTGTACAGTGGCACTGCTCAAGTAATTTTTTTCATGGTACTGCTGCTGGGTTAAAAAACTGCTGAGATTTTTTGTTAAGTTACAGCTTAAATATTTGTTGAATTTCTATTAACTAATTAAATTTCTTTAACAGTCAAATACTGATATGATCACAGATTTTAAGTCTATTTTGCAAAAGTAAAAAAGTGATTAGTAAGTAATTGCATTTAGGGTACAGGGTGGGACAAAAGTAGGTATATAGCAATCACAATATAAATACTTTAAATTTTTTTTTACTTCTAATAAGCAGCACATTCCAAAAGACTTCGCATTACTTGCTCAGCACTAGGAACTGTAATATGACTTAAAATCAAGTAAAAACCGTAAAGGAAAAAAAATTTTTGAAGCACTTTTGAGCGATGGCTGTATGCTTACTTATGGTCCACCCTGTATATCATTTAAATTAGATTTGCATGAACAATTTTAAGGTGGTGTAGAACTTAAATTTAAATTTACTGTAAGCATTATGATAGGAATTCAAATAGCCTAATCACTAGATTTTGTTTTTCAGAAATAATCTGTAGATAAGATATAGGTTGGTACCGTACTGAAGTGAAATTTGAATTTGGCAGATTTGGTTGGTCAATCAGTAGGCTTACTGCAATAGTGAGTAATGCAAGAAGAAGACTTTAAGAAGCGGAGAGTACTGACAGAAATTACTTTAAAAACTGAAAAGCACTGGTAAAACCTGCAGAACTAGAAATTTTTATACTCAAAATTGCGGTAAATCAGTGTTTGAGTTTTTTGAAATGTTTCAACTCTCAATATCTGATGTGATCAGTGGCGGATCCAGAAAATTTTGGTGGGGGGGGATTTGAAGCACAAAACCTCAAAAATTCGGATGTCTTCACCAAAATTGAGAGTGATTTTTCGGCCGAAATCGGAAATTCAAACGTTTTTTTCGCCCATGTTCAGGTGGTCTCCCAAAAAAAAAAAAAAAAAACATCTTCACCAAAATTGAGAGTGATTTTTCGGTCGAAATCGGAAATTCAAACGTTTTTTTCGCCCAAATTCAGGTGGTCTCCAAAAAAAAAAAAAAAAGGTCTTCACCAAAATTGAGACTGATTTTTCGCCGGATTCGTTACGTTTAGGTCGGTGGGGGGGATGCATCCCGAAATGGAGCCGAATTATTCGAAACAGAGGCTGATTTTTCGGCCAAAATCGTTGCTTTTAGGCTGGTGGGGAGGGATGCATCCCCCCATCCCCCCCCCTAAATCCGCCACTGGATGTGATTGCAATTTTTGACTAACATCGATAACAACAGTTAGCAGGTCAGAAAGTGAGGAAAAAGATATCTAATGCAGCACATGCAGTTTATGACGGCATTTATTATCAGAAATCGTTATCGCGCAATCAAATCGAAAATTGCTATTACAGTATGTGTACACTTAAAGAAGTCTATTTTTTTGTACGCTACCGTATCGCGAATTGTTTCAGTAACCGATATCATACACTTGTTATCTGTCATATGGCATACTACTACTGTAGTACTAGAACATACAGAATCATAAGTGCAGAAGCACAAAATCCCAACCCAAACCCATGCGGTCCAGGCTCAGTACCACTATGTACCGTAGGTATGCAGGCGCGTAGCCAGGATTTGGAAAAGGGGGGGGCTATTTTGAAAGAGTGAGAAGTGTGCAAACGACCTTGACTCGAATTTTCATTGATCTTGAATCAGTTTCAGACGGTTTGTCCGAAAATTAAGACGAAATGTCTCGGAAAGCTCGGAAATTTAAAGGTTTTTTCCGCCCAAAGTTAGGTGATCTCCAAAAAAAAAAGGTCTTCGGGAAAATTCAAAGCGATTTTTCGGCCGAAATCTGAAATTCAAAGGTTTTTTCCGCCCAAAATTAGGTGATCTCCAAAAAAAAAAAGGTCTTCGCCAAAATTCAGAGCGATTTTTCGGCCGAAATCCGAAATTCAAAGGTTTTTTCCGCCCAGATTCAGGTGATCTCCAAAAAAAAATAAAAAATTAAAAAAGGTCTTCACCAACATTGAGCCTGAAATTTCTTCCAATTTCGCAAATTCAGACGTTTGAGGGGGGGCTGTTTTCGAATGGGGGGGGGCCATTCTCCATTTTTCACGTAAAATCAGCCTCCAAAGCACAAAAAACATGCGATTTTGCATACTTCACCAGCCAATGGGGGGCTCGAGCCCCCCTCCGCCCCCCCTGGCTACGCTACTGTAGGTATGTATGTGTGCACTGTCCGAAACCGATCTCGCGTATTCTGCATCTGTTATATTGCGAAGTGATGGTCTACTGTACTGGTAGGCTATCACAAACTGGTACAGTACTAGCATATGCGTGAAGTGTAGCGACAATTGAACTGTACGGAAACTATCACTACTCAACTCTTGATTTGTACAGTACTTACTGTACCAGTGTACAGTATGTTTTCTCCACTCCAATTTGATTGTATGGAACTGGTTTGTTGATTTTCTAAAGTAGCTATAACCCCAAACCACATTAAGCTTAAAACAAATAAAGCTCAATGCAATTCAAAACCACAGCCAACCTTGTATGTGCGTTGTACCAACACTGTGTAAGTAAACCAGCTATTTTTTTGGCATCTACTGATCCACTGCTAAGAATACAAGATGATTCTAACATCATAAAATTTCATTTCAGTGACTGTTCAGCGTTCACACAAAACAAACTGCAGAGTATACAGATACAACAACTAACAGTAACCTATACCTGACTATTATTAAATCAACAAATAGATAGGCTTATGAGTTCCTAAAAATAAACAAAAGTTAAGAGTCTATGGTATTGGTAGCTAAGCAATCACTGGTCAGTATTTATATGCATCATGGCAATAATCATGACCACAGACCGGTATCATCATCATCATCATATTTATTTATTTATTTATTTACCAAGTGACGTCATATCACAAGAAAAAACAGCAACTTCCTCTAGGTCTATCACCAAAGCATCGAAATGTGCAATTCCTTTAAAACCAACACACAAACTTGCAGAGTCAAAGCGATATTTAGTCACTTGGTAAGGAGACAGCCAAGGACCGAAAGGTCATCTAAGTCTACTGCTACCTCACCAAGTTAAGGTTAAAAAAGCAGCTTCTAGATTTTCTCAGTCTGCTACTTTCTATGATAAAAAATTTTATGCAAAATTAAAACAAAGAGTTGCAAAGATATGTACACTTTGTACAGTGTATACACAAAACTCACAGTCAACATGTAAAGAAAATGCAAGGCAACATTACAATTGTTCTAACTCGAAGCATACTAAAAAAAAACAAAAAAACAATACTGTAACTACAGATTGGATAGAAAATAAAATCAATAAAGTTCATAATGCTTATTTATGTTTTATAGAATTTAAAGTGGGCAATTGGAGTGAAAAAAACCCTCCTTGCTTTGTTTTGTATTGTTTGCCAATATGTCATTAGTAGGTACTGGTACAATTTCCAATACCAGTATATATCAACCTCAGTCAGTTTCTGCAAAATTACATGTAGTATCGGTACTGGTACAAAGTACCGGTCCCTACGGTATATGATCATGACTAGGCCTATTGATGATACAGCATCCAAAATGATCAAAAGTGGCCACTTTATTTAAAGGCAGTGGCTATTTTGCTTCTAGAGGCAAAATAGCCCCATGTTATTTTGCAATTTGGAGGCAAAATAGTCCTAACGGCTATTTTGCCGCAAATGCCAAATTAGCCCTAAGCCTCATGCTAACCCAAACCCTAACCCAAAGTCTAACTCTAATCCTAACCCTAATCCCAACCCTAGCCCTAACCCTAACTCAAACCCTAACCCAAACAAAGGAAAAACACTATTTTGCCTCTAGAGGCAAAATAGCCACTTTTAGACATTGGAACAGAGAAAGCTCTCTACTGTAGAAATTGATTGCTTCCAGTAGTTTATAATTTCAGCTTTCAAGAGTCAAGTCAATTGAAGTTCAAAATTGAACTTTAGCCAATTGTACCAAAACAAGAGCAAGGAAAGCCTAATTGAATTGGCTTTCTCAACTGGCTGCTAGCAACCAACTCAGATTTAACATGCCTACCCTGTACTAATTACCAGTAGTTTCAATATCTCATTCTCATTCTTTTCCCAAGCAGAAAAAAAGCAATCCAGTCTGAAGTACTCCTAGGCTAGATACCAGTATCACTGCTACTGTACACTATCTATGCTACAAAGTATCGGTACATGACTAGACCTAGCCTACTACATACAGCTCTAAGCACTTAACATTGCCTGCTGAAAGCTACTTTTCAACTAAAACCAATTATTTTTTCAAGGTTTTCAGTTTTTGTGGCTCAAAGTTTGCCCCAAGCACCAAAAACATGCTCGAAATCGCTTACGTTACCTACGTAAAGTTAAAATTATTTTAACTCAACGTAAGACGGATGAAATCAAGAAAATCACTTCCGTCACCGCTAAAATTTTCTGTGTGAACACCTTGACGTTAGACGTAACTGCGACGGAACGCTAACGTTGACGTTGACGGCTTCTGTGTAAACCCGCCTTAACAGAATATAAAGTGAATAAAAGAACAGAATATTTTTTAACACAAATTAGGTACCCGTATTTGCAATTGCAAGCAAAGCTGAATAGGCAGCCGTAAAGAGCATCGAACTCTAGCCCTTACGCTCTAGAGATTAACGCCTTGCCGCTACTCTACCTAATTGTTCAGCCTGCTAGTGCTTCACTCCAAAAGTGAATTGGAAAATAACAGCACACTCCCTTGGTGTTGTAGGCATACTGTGAAAGACTGTTACGGGTACGGCTAGTAATAGTACCGGTATGATAAGTAAGCAGCTGTTGAGCAGATCAATCGCAGTGAAAGCAATATAGAATATAGATTGCTACTCGTTGGCGCATCGGTTAGGTGCCGAACTCGTAAGCGAAAAATTGCAAGTTTGACTCCTCGCTGCTGCGCTTTCGTCTCTTGCAAGTAAATGTGATAAAAAAAATTGTCCTTGTAACAGAGTTTGTTTGGAAAGAATCCCAGTAGAGATGATATCAATAATTTTTAGACGCATATAATGAGCAGTTCGCAAATAATAAGTTTAATTTGCCATGCCGAAAGCAAAAAAACAGAAATCTTTGAAGAGTTTTTGGTAAGTTATTGTGCATAAGCAACTGCGTATTTACAGTATATCGTAATATACTGTAAATTGTTCTATCTACCGCTGTATAAATAGGTATGATAACGACAACATTTTTCCTTTGGTAGATTCTTGTTTGAAATTGAACTGCTATGCCACTTAGGCTATTAGTTTATAAGAAGTGCTGTAAAAGACTTGAAAGTTAAAACCGTTACTTGTAATGATCGTGGTCTGATGCCGTAGTCTAGTTACTTTTCCAGAAATTTAAGCAATGAAAATAATGTGTAGCTGTGTTTGTTTATCATACTTAGGCATTACGTCACTCATTATGAAAGTGACAAGACTATACGGCCCCAGGTTCTGGAGGAAATAAGATTTTGATCATAGATGCCAATAAGTTTATCGGTATATTTTTGCTACGACATTATGCCTTTTTTGTTTTTTTTAGGTATCCTTCCACACCCAGGCCTTCTACTAGAACTGCAGCGGACAGCAGCCAAGATGAGGAGGTTTTGACTATTTCTGAATCTGACATTCAGGACGATGAAACAATTTCAGAGCATCAAGCCATCAGTGTCGAGGAGCAGCTGTTACAAGAATCAAACGAATTGTCAATGGCAACCCATAGTGACAGTGAGCCTGAGCTTTCTACTTGTAATCGTACTATGGACTCCACAATTTTGTCAGAGCAAACATCTATGACAGCAGCAACACTACACCTGGAAGATGAACTTGAGCAGATGGATTCCGATACAGGTACCGCTATTGCTGAAACTACAGAAAATACGGACGAAAATAACAATACACTGCCGGTAGCATCATCCACCCATCCGTCAACAATTTTAGAAATTTCTGCAGCGTTTTCTGATAATATTGACATTGGCCAGGTTTTCACTGGTAGCTATTCTACAACTGATCCGAAATCCAAATATCTTTGCCTGAAACATAATTATGTCCCAAAGAATAAACAAGATGTCGCATCTGTTTAAGTCACATCTGGCTCTCGAAAAGGTTTGCAATTATCGTTTCAAATTTCTTGGTTAGAGCAATACTCTTGGCTTGTTTATAGTCCCAGTCTTAAAGGATTGTGCAAAATTTGCGTTTTATTTGCTACAAGACCACAACATAGCACGAAAGAAAAGCTTGGCGTTTTTGTAAATGATGCATTTCGGAAATATAAAAAAGCCAAAGGTAAAGATGGGTACCTAAACATTCATGAAAATGCAACATATCATAAAGATGCAGTTATTGCTGCAACAATGTTTCTTCAGTCTTTCAGAAATCCGAATGTTCGAATAGAAAGTCAGCTAAGTGAACTCAATCGTACTAATTACGAAGACAATATCCACGTTGTTAAAAGGCTTATTGAAGCTATTCTTTTGCTGGGAAGACAAGGATTGCCGCTTAGAGGAAAACGAGATGACAAAATTGACTTTGAAAACGAGGCTGCACATAATGAAGGAAACTTGATTGCTCTTTTGCGTTACACTGCAAAAAGTGACAAGATTCTAGCAAACCATCTGATACATTGTAAACGCAATGCCAAATATACATCAAAAACTATTCAAAAAGAAATTATTTCTTCAATACGTTTGGTTTTGCACGAAAACTTGCTTTCTCCTTTGAAGGCAGCAAAGCCATCTTTTTATTCTGTGATTGCAGACGAGGTTACAGACACGGTGACCAATCAGGAAGTTCTTTCCCTATGCATCAGATACTGCGACCAATCAGACGTAACTTTAAACAGTCCAGTTCGTGAAGTGTTCATTGATTTAGTGAATTTGGAAAGAACAACGGGAGAAAAAATCGCCGAAAATATTGTCAAGCTTTTGGAGGAAGCAGGTCTGGATCCTCAAAATATAAGAGGCCAAGCTTACGATGGAGCAAAGAACATGTCGTCAGATGGAAAAGGGGTGCAAGGCATAATAAAGCGCACGCAAACTGACAAAGCTATTTACGTTCATTGCAAGTGTCATGTTTTAAATCTTGCAATCTGCGGTGCTTGCAAAGACTCCGAGGTTCGAGACCTTATCAGTAATATCAACGAAGCGTTTTTATTTCTTCATTTCAGTCCAAAACGACAACGTTTTTTTGAAAAAGTTATAACTTTCAAAAATCCAGAATCTCGGGTGACTAAGTTAAAAGGCTTGTGCAAAACAAGGTGGGTTGCAAGACATGAATGTCTTGAGAATTTTACCATGCTTCTTCCAGCTTTAATTTGTTTCTGGACCGAAATTACTTTTCCTGGTAGTGTTTTTGAAGAAGACTGTGACTGGAACTGGGACTCGGATACTAAATTGAAAGCCACTGGATTGTTGACATACTTTGAAAAATTTTCGTCTATATGCACGTTGATCGTTCTTCGCAACACGTTGGACTACGTTAGACCACTAGCTACCAAACTACAAAAATCTGACATTGATATTTGGCATGCTTATGGACTGATAGACGAGGTTTTGTTTTCAATTGAGAATTTACGTAAAAATATTTGCGATCACTTTAATGACTGGTGGAGTGAAATTAATGATCTTTGCGAATCACCACCAGCTGTTCCTAGATTAACGGCAGCGCAAAGAAATAGAAGAAATGTTCCTGTTTTTTGTGATCCAACTCATTGTGGGTGCGCCTCGAATCCATGTCCCAAGATGTATTATATCCGTTCAATTGCAATCCCTTTTGTGGATCATATGCTAACGGAAACAAAGGAAAGATTCCAAGAACGTGTAAATGTTGGGATGTACCAGCTTATTCCTAAACTTCTACTGAAAAATTTTTTAATTGAACAGGAGTCGCTTAGTTTTTGGCAAGCATATTTGCCTAATCCCCAAATGCTGCTTCCAGAATCTAACCGATGGATATACTTGTGGAAGCAACGTATTAATGGTGAATTGCCAGCCACGCTGATTGAAACCCAGCGAGCTACAGATAGACTGCTTTCCGAACATTCACACCTTGCTCATGATAGGATGCGTACTACCAACATCAAGTGCAACGGTCGAGCGTTCCTTCTCTCTTTTGAGACGACTTAAAACCCACTTACGTTCAACCATAGGCGATAAATGCTTGTCGGGATTAACACTAATGTCTTCTCACTATAGTGTCCCAATTAACATTGATGCTGTTGCAAATCACTTCGCTCTAATGCATCCTAGACGAATGTTCATGAGAAGCGCTATACTCGTTGAGAATTTAACACACACACTTAACATATACCTGCTGCAATGTAGTTTACTCTTACTGAAGCTTCTGGTACCGATCCTTTAATTTTTCAAAACTTCACTATAGTAGACTAGAGATGGCGCCGATAACAAAAAATGCATCCGCATGCTGCGCTGCGTCCGCAAACTTTGTCCGCATGCTGCACCGCACCACATTCAAACACAACTAAGTTCACGCTGCACCGCGCCGCACCACAAGTTAAATATCCTTTAAATTTCCACTAACATCGGAAAAAAATCAGCTCTCTAGCCTATGACTTATAAAAAATTGATATTAGAAATATTATTTTGGAGAGTTTTCAAAAGAGTCACCCTCTCAAACCACGTCAAAATATTTGTTTTTTAAACATTTTCCGGTATAAAGAAAAGTAATGCCCAAGTTTGAGCCGTTAAAAAAACTAATTTCTGGGGAGTCCATTTGGGGGCCCCTGGGGGGGGGGTGGTACCTCTAAAGTATGTCAAACTATTTGCTGCTTAAATATCTACCAATGTAATCCAAAAATTATTACCCTAGCTTGAGCAATTAAAAAAATTAGTTTGTTAGGGCCCCATTTTGGGGGGGTTGTGGGGAGAAGCCTCAAAAAAATTCAGGAGACAAAATCACATTTGCAGCCCAACAAATTTACACAAAAATTAGATATTAATGTAGTGTGGTTTAGGAGAAGAAGAGTGCACAAAATTTAGAAAGCAAAAAATCAAAAAAGAAAAAAAACTCAATGCGGCTAAAAGTGTAGGTAGAGATGAAAGAGTATCTTACGATATATAACCATGTGAAATATTTTTTGCCGTACTTAAACCGTTTTTCAATAAGACCGCTTTTTACACCAAACTTTTGAAGTAGTTTTCGGGTCCTAAACCTGAAGTTACTGGACTTATTGCCTTGAAATTTGGCACACACAAATAACTCATGAATCTCAAACTGTTGTCAAAATTTCATGTAGCTAGACCAAACCATTATTGAGTTATAAGTAAAAAGTCTGAAACTTCGCACTCGTTAACTTTGAAAATGGCCGAGTTAAAACTAAAAAACACGCGACTTAAGATCAGTCGTTTCAATTATAGGCTTTCAGGTTTAATCTGCCATGTGTGTGCTTCTTCTCAGTTTTTCTGCACCATGTTTTGGCAATCAAAAACAATCTACCAGTCTACCTGATGATTTCATGCAACGACTGTGCGGTACTAATCCTGAACCAGTAGCTCAAATAATGAAATATAAGGTATCACGTGCTCTGCATGCTGTCACAAGCTACTACACTTGTATGAAACTACCCTATGTAGTAATACGTTTGCCGTTTACATGTGTGTTGGATTGTGGAATAAATTTTGCTACTACGTACCGGTAGGCTATTTTGTCATTGGAAATTTGTGTAGCCTAGTCTTCGTACTCTACTACATACAGACATAGGTCTACCAGATCTGAGATAGGCTCCAGACATAGGACCGAAAGCCTAATTCTTGATGCTATGACCTGTTGACGAATAGGCTACACTGAACCAACTCTTTCACTCTGAAATGCAAGCCCATGTACAGTAGAAACTGTTGTCTAGCCTTGGGCTTGTACCAATACTATAGGCGTACTGCGTACAGGGTGGGTGTGTTGCTAGGCTTTGTTTTGTGCCTCTAGTCTGATGATTGTTTCCCACAAACCTGTTTTTTCTACATTTGTCTGCCTTTGTTTCATCTTCTCACCGACAGGGGTGGATGGGAGATATATTCCCCCAATAATGTGAATGAATCCCCCCCAATAATTTTAGTATAGTCTGCATCTGCATCCCCCCAATAATTTGACTTTGGTGTGCATTTGAGCGCAGGTCTCCACTAGAATTTGGGGAACAAAATTTTCCTTCTTTTGATGAAGACCTTTTTTTTGGTCTTCACTTAATTTGCTCACCTGAAAAAAATCGTGGTCAAGGTTCATCCCCCCAAAGTTGAAAATTGGGCAAAATTGGGGTAAAATTGCAAGTTATCCCCCCCAATGCTGAACGAAGATCGGCACCCTTACTCATCCAACGTCCAAAACCTTTCCAAGTCTAGCCTACTAAAACCAAAATCTTTTTATTGGTGTCAAAAAAAAAAACACGTTCAGCCGATCAAAACTAAGTTTCTTGTAGCCAAAATAGCCGATTCTAGGATGCTCCGAATTCTGAAAAAATAAACTTGAACTGAAGGCACCTTTTCCTGTTTTAGTAGCATGCATTGTCTTCAATTCATATAATAGCTACATCCAGACTAACCATCGTTGTTCATAAAGAGAAAATCACCAACAATAATTGTAAAAAAAATGTAAAAAAATTTTTGTACGCGGCGCTGCGCTGATGCTGTGACGTAATGCAGATTTTAGTTGCCACGCTGCGCGGCGCGGTGCACCAACAACAGCGCGCGGCCGCGTACGCTGCGCTGTTGCCATCTCTATAGTAGACTATCATGGCCTACTTAATTAACACGGCCGTACAGTCTACCTTGTCGATAGAAAATTACCAGGGTCACTTTTCGCTATCTCGTCTCGTGCTGCGGCTGTCTGTAAACAACAGTTTGTAATAGACAGTTTGTAATTGTTGATCGCTAACGGTCTAAAACAGTTTGTTCTACTTTCTATCGCGTTTGATTAGTTCTGGCATCGCTGTCAGTCGTACTCTTACGGTTTTAAGCAGCAGATCAATATAATGCATCGCTGTTTTTCACTGCATATGCGCTGAAAGAGAGCTTTTACTAGTAAAATTATTGTTTTTCAGTGATTTGATAGTTTAGTTTGTTAAGAATTATGCTTTACGCAGTACATTTAGTTACTATTGCCGATATTTAAACCACGTTTTGGAAAACTTGTGTTGAGACAGTTACAGTTTGAGCTATAAACAGCAGCTTGGTACAGCAGCAGTGGTTAGAATACTAGTTATATAGAATACTTAAGCAAAGTAGGTCCACTTAGGTTTTGCAATACCTTTCTGTTATTTATAGCAATTTTGAAAATCTACCGTACCGTATTTTACTTTAAGTTATTTATTCTTTAATGCGAAACACTTGTTCTGTTGTTTTTTGTAAATCTGGTGATAAAAAGAGGAAAGACAAGAAGTACAGCATTCCAGAAAACAACTGTATTTTCCTTTCCTTTTAAGAAACCAGATTTGCTAAGCCGTTGGACAAAATTTATTAACCGTAAGGATTGGGTGCCAGGCAAAAACGGTGGAATTTGTTCAAAGCATTTCGAGGATAAGTTTTTAAAAACTGGGAAGCGAACTACGCTTCGATGGGATCTAAACCCTGTTCCCAGCATCTATCCTGATTCTGGTAACTTTCCTCCTTCTCTTTTGCCTTCAGTACCCCCAAAGAGAAAGTCACCAACAAGAAGAGAGTTTCCTGATCAGATTAGCGAGTTCAAACAAAAAGATGAAATTAAATATTTTTCACAGATTAATGAGGCATTTTGCCCTCCCGGTTATCAGCTGAAGCTTCAAAAAAATAAGGCGATTTTTTACAAAACAGAAAATTGTCCAGTCAATGACATCCCGCTTGTCACCGAAACAATCGTTGTAACAGATGCTTTAAACGTGAAATTATTTTGGAAAGCGATTCCAGTGCCTCTTACGGAGTGGTTTAGGAAGGGTAGCAACTGTCGTTTGAAAAGCATGTCAATGCTTGACAATTTTCCTTCTTATTTACGAAGTATTGCTGAACAAGAACCAAACAAACTGCAGGATGAGCTTCCGTACATTAAATACAAAAAGCCAGAAAATGGACCAAAACACTCTTTTCAACTTTTGCAATTTTCGCTGCTGTTGAGATACACTTCTTTGCCTGCTTATAAACTTCTAAAAAAGCATTTTCCTTTGCCATCATTAAGCTTATTAACCAAGCTTAGCAAGGGTGGTATAGAACCGCTTAAAGCCGGAAAGGTTTTACTGGATAAAGATAAAATAAGCAAAGATGTGGTACTTCTTGTTGACGAAATGTACCTTCAAAAAGGCATGCAATATCAAGACGGAAAAATATACGGAAGCGACACTGACGGAAATCTGTACAAAGGCATCATGACGTTTATGATTGTGGGTGTGAAAAAGAATGTCCCACTTGTAATTAAAGCCGTACCACAAACGAAAATTGAAGGAAAATGGATTTCGTTAGATATTGAAGAAAGCATTAAAAGCCTCCATGAAGTTGGTTTTCAAGTACGGGCAGTGATTTCTGACAATCACCCTAGTAACGTTGCTGCATTTCATGACTTATCTCAAAAGTTTGGCGATTCTCCCAACGAAAATGCAATTACTCTTCCAATCGGCTCTGAATCCAAAACAATATACCTGTTTTTCGACTCCGTGCATCTTCTGAAAAACATTCGCAACAACCTTTTAAATTGCAAAAGATTTATTTCTCCACCATTTTCTTTTGACCAGTTTTACGACAACATTAACGTGGCTGGAGGAGAAGTGTCATGGAAATTATTGCATGAAATTCACGACTTATACCAATCATTGCAAGGAAATCTTCAAAAGGCACACAAGTTAACCTACAAAGCCTTGCATCCTGGTGATAACAAACAAAGCGTTCCTCTTGCACTTTCAATTTTTGATCCAACATCTTCTGCAGCCATATTAAGTTATTATCCAGAAAGACAAGATGCAGCAGCATTTTTAAAATTGATCAATTTATAGTGGACTCTCAGTAACAGTAAGCAGCAATTCAACTCGAACTATGCTGCAGGAAACGCCGCTTGTGAAGACGATAAAAAACCACAATTTTTGAGAAAACTAGCAAATTGGTTTCAGGAATGGAAAGCTGAGCAGTGCTCAAAATTGGAAAAATTTTCGTTGTCGAAGTAGACTTGTGATGCCCTTGTAGTAATGCTGCGAAGCACTGCTTCTTTAATAGAGGATTTGCTTAGCGAAGGTTACAAGTACGTTTTAACGGCACGATTCCAAACTGATCCTCTGGAACTGAGATTTTCAAAATATCGCCAAATGAGTGGCGGATAGGGGTGTTCAGATTTTGGACTTTTTTAAAAAGTTCATGTTTTCGAAGCTTATATGGTGCACTGGACCTAAAAAACAACTACTGTGCAAAAAAAATTCGAAAATTTTATCTCTTAGCTATCGCTCATGGAGGTTAAAAAAGTCTTCCATAATTGCTCCAAGGGAATCCCCTTATGACGTCATATTATCTAAAAACTAACGTAACTTTAGTTCTAGAGCAGATAGAAGTGCAAACTCAAGTAATTTCTCTTCCATTAAATGGTTGCTTTATTTTGAGCATAAAAAAGATGACGTCACTTAAGTGATGACGTCATAATTGCAACATAATTGTTAGATAACATAAGTAACCTAATTTCGAATGACATGTATTTAATTTATAAACGAATTTTCGCAGATACAATATTTAGGCTACTATAATAGTTTATGAAGCAGTATTAGTGCAATGTCAGAGCCTGCTCGAAAGAAAATCAAAACCCGTGCTTCAGCTGAATTGGACGAAGTGAAGACCACATTAGTGGAAACAAACTGCCCTTATTAGGGCAAATCCTTCGATATGTTTTGCATTTGAAGAAAGTATCATCTATCACTACCCCAGTGAGAAAGCATTTATCTGATGCTATTGATGAAGTTTTATTGATTTGGTCCAGAGCCGGAATCAAAACAACGACAAAAATTAATGCATTAAAAAGGTTAACTAAAGACTATGATACTTGGCTACAGCTTTGCAAAAATAAAACGCGTGCATCTGATCCTGGGAGAAAACGAGAAAAGTTTGCTCAAGCTCTATCTATTCTAAGGGATATTGGGGCTCCAGATGCTGTTGAAACCATACAAAAAAACAAAATGTTGTCTTCGGAAAAAAAAGAAGATATATACTTCTATGAAGACCAGCGAAATGCAAGAAAAGGCGTCATCGGAGGAAAAGATGCATTATTCCAGAATAGCCTTCGCAAACGCCAAGAAAGAAGAGCTCACTTAACTGTTGCCCCAGTTTCCAGCAGTGATGAAAGTGAACGAGATATTGATTTATGCAGTCAAGTAAGCTCTTCTAGTTCACATTCTATTTCAAGTGCGGGCTATGAGTCAAACGAAAATGCTTCTCCGAGTTCTCAAAGCAATTTTGTAACACTAAATGTACCCAAGAATCTCATCAACAACCCTGAAATTACGGAAGTTTTGGATAGGCTTAAAATTTCGGACAACGCTGCTACTATGTTAGTAGCTTCGTTTATTAAAGCTTGCCAGGGAAATATTGACGACTTCTGTCTCTCACGCTCATCTACCCACAGAGCTCGCATAGCAAACAGACTGCAAATTTCCAATGAGATTACTACCGACATAACGGAAGCTCCTTCAGATTTTCTGGCACTTCATTGGGATGCAAAATTAACTAAGGACCGTTACGGTGATAAGCACGAAGTACTTTCTGTGCTGGTTTCAGAGATTTCTAATTATAAAGAAGGCAAACTTTTGGGAGTGCAGAAGCTAGACAGTGGAAGTGGAAAAGCTCAAGCGAAGGCAAGTTATGATTTTCTCGAGCAACTAAATTTGAAGCAAGAAGTGAAATCTTTAGTTTTTGACACTACAGCAAGCAATTCTGGTTGGAAAAATGGAGCCGCCAAAATTTTGGAAAATCGTTTAGATCGCAAACTCTTCTATAATGCATGTCGTCATCACATTTATGAACTTGTTATTGGATCTGTGTACACTTGCTTGTTTGGCGATTCATCTGCTCCAAAAGATGCCCATTTCAAATCTTTTAAGATTAATTGGCCTAACATTGACAGGACTCAAAATTATCAAACTTTAAACTTATCGTCAGATTGGCTGAAAGATCGTTCAAAACTTGTAATATGTGAATTGCAAGAGATTATTAGTAAAAAGAAAACTACCAAAGAAGTCTTCATAAGAGGTGACTACATGCTATGTGCAGAAAATGCCCTGGCACTGCTAGGAGCTGCTCCCGGCAATTTTTTTTATCATAAGCCTGGACCAACTTCAAGCGCAAGATGGATGGGCCAAGTTTTGTATTGTCAAAAAATGTTTATGTGGGCCGATCAATTGTCTTACGACAGCAATTTTTTGGCAAAACTTCATCGGATTAATCTTTTTATCGCGCTCTTTTATGTACCTGCATGGCTGAAATGCAGTATTGGTTTGGATGCTCCAATGAACGATTTAACTTTTTTGCAAGATATGATCAGCTATAAAGAGGAAGACCCGGCTGTAGCTGACGCTGCTTTCAACAAGCTTTCTTCCCATCAATGGTATTTGACGGAAGAAATAGTGGCATTCTCGTTTTTTAGCCAGCATTCTTCGTTAACAAATGAAATTAGAGAGTCTATGGCATTGCGATTGCTTTCAATAATACCGCCACAAAAGTATCGCCGAGGTGTTCCTCTTTTCAAAAGAAACATCGACAAGCATTCTCAACTTTTAGACTTTATTGGCCCAGAGACCTGGTTTATTTTCGAGACCCTAAAATTAGACACAGCTTGGCTTTATGATTTACCCGAGTTATGGCCCACTTATGATTCTTTCGTAAAAGGTCCAAAGTTTGCAGCTAATGTTAAAGTTGTAAATGATGTAGCAGAAAGAGGAGTCAAATTGTATTCAGATTATGCTGCCATATTAACTGATAATAAACTACGAGAAAGTCTTTTGCAAGTGGTAGAAAAACACCGAAAACAATTTGCTGACTTTAAAAAATCGACTTTAGCTCATTCTTCCTCCTCCTTGTAACTTGCAATACCGGTGCGAGTTGTGGTATTCACAATGCACTCGGGCAGAACATTGGTAGTTTGGGGCTTTCGTTCAATAGTAAAATTTCACCTAAAATGTGTTTGCATATAATTCGTTTCGCTTGAAGAGCCTTCGTAATGTCGTGCTACTGTGCGCTTTTAAAATGGGCAGGCAGCTTTTAGTTCAATATGATTCAATTCATTGATTGCACTGTACTTCCACGTGTATTAGGCTAACATTCTTAACAGTTTCATCGATACCACACAACACCACGATTCTTGTCCCAATCACAATAACCAATATTTGAATCGTAACTCACTATACATTGCAACGTTATTGTTGGTAATCTGATGCAAAAATATGTCACCACAAGTAATACTTGTAAACACTAATTAATGATTTGCAAGCGAATCAGTTCCTAGAAATAGCTCAAAATTAATTATGACGTCATCAAACTTAAGTGACGTAGGCTACTGGGTTTAAAATTTCCACAATTATTTTAAAGTATCATTGCAGCAGTAGCCTATCTAAATAATTCAATGTAGCAAATTATCTTGTTTACCGGTACCACATTTGTTTAGACCTACTTACTTTAAATTGTGTGTTTTGCAATTATGACGTCATCACTTAAGTGACGTCATCTTTTTATGCTCAAAATAAAGCAACCATTTAATGGAAGAGAAATTACTTGAGTTTGCACTTCTATCTGCTCTAGAACTAAAGTTACGTTAGTTTTTAGATAATATGACGTCATAAGGGGATTCCCCTTGGAGCAATTATGGAAGACTTTTTTAACCTCCATGAGCGATAGCTAAGAGATAAAATTTTCGAATTTTTTTTGCACAGTAGTTGTTTTTTAGGTCCAGTGCACCATATAAGCTTCGAAAACATGAACTTTTTAAAAAAGTCCAAAATCTGAACACCCCTAGTGGCGGAAGATTTTTGGTTAGTTTACGAGAGGTAGAAACATCCGAACGAATTTTGGCCACAAAAAGTCTTCTCAAAGAGTCCATTTCGGTATGGAATGAAGATGTTCGTCCAAATCAAACCAACGCCATTGCACTGGATTTCTTAAAAAAGCAGCTTAACGAAATAGCAGGCGACCTTGAATACAGCAGTTTGGAAAGTAATGCTAAGGAAGTAGCTGCTGTTGTTGCTGGAAACGTTGCTGAAAAACTGATAAACAGATCTCAATGCGTTGAATGTCAAAACTCATTGACTACCACTGGCTCACAACAGAGCTCCAGCGAATTCGATTACCTTTTGAAATTATCTCGAGGCGGTCTTATTCTTCCACCTGTGGACTTGGCACAATACGTATCGAAATCTTTTGCAATGCTAGACACAGCTAGCAATATTATTTTCAAATCAACTTTACCGGAAAGAGTTGGGGGTGAGAGTGTTCTCACCATCAACACTTGTGCACAGTCATTTCTGTGTGAACAACATACGGTCAACATCAAGTTTATCAATAGGATTATATGTAACGTGTACTTTAATAATGCTCAGTCAATGAAGTTCGCAAAGATGCTGTGCAACAGTTTAGGCATAAACGAAAACGAAAACTGGCGAATTCGATTACCTTTTGAAATTATCTCGAGGCGGTCTTATTCTTCCATCTGTGGACTTGGCACAATACGTATCGAAATCTTTTGCAATGCTAGACACAGCTAGCAATATTATTTTCAAATTTTCAATATCTGAAAGAGTTGCGGGTGAGAGTGTTCTCACCATGAACACTTGTGCACAGTCATTTCTGTGTGAACAACATACGGTCAACATCAAGTTTATCAATAGGATTATATGTAACGTGTACTTTAATAATGCTCAAAAGAAATCAGTCAATGAAGTTCGCAAAGATGCTGTGCAGCAGTTTTAAGCATAAACGAAAACTGGTCAACGAATAAATAAGTACTTTAATCACGCGATATCGATGGCATGATCAGGGTGAGAAAATCAAATTTTTATATATTTTTTACAGTATTGCATGGTACATTTCAACATTGGTTGCATGATTGACTTTATATAAATCTATCGTACAAGAGATTAATCTCAGAGATGTTATTCAAAAGCGCGTCCGCTGATAAAATCTATATTCTTCTTTCATCAGTAGCTTGATTATTATTTTACAGTTAAACATTAATTTACAATATAATTCAAATTGAAAAAGAAGATATTTTGCGTAATTGGCGACGGTAAAATGCATAGCTCAATGTAAAACACTAAGCAATTATTTACAGACAGCCGCAGCACGAGACGAGATAGCGAAAAGTGACCCTGGTAATTTTCTATCGACAAGGCAGACTGCACGGCCGTGTTAATTAAGTAGGCCATGAGACTATTATTTTTAACTAAAGCATGATAGACGCTTTCTCGAGAAATTATTACCATTACGCTAATATCGCCCCTCGATGTGAGCAGTGAAGTTTATCTATGGCTAGCTGGTATACAGCCAGTGACGTAGCTACAAAGGGTTTAGATTGAAAATTACTGCCATTTTCAGCCGAATATTAAAATCAATTATGTTTTTTGTCAACTTATTTCTTTAGTAGCTTGATTCGGCGTAATTAGACTAAAATTACTATAAAATCGCTTATTTTGGCTTCAAAAATTGTAAAATTTTCTCAGTATGGCTTGAACTTGGCCCCTGCTTCCCCTTTGCTGTGATTGTCGCAGCATTGTAAACCCCTCCCTTTGGTAAATTGTGACTACACCGCTATACGTTATATACTAGTATAGCCATTCTTGTTCAATAACAATATACGGTTTCAATTTTTTTTGCAAAATTTGGATCCCTCCCCAAACCAAATGGCTAGATCCGCCCCTGATGACAGGTATGTCTTTTTTTGTTACAGAATAGGAAGTGGCGATCTTGAGTTGAAAAACTTTTTAAAGAAATACTTCTCCAAATCAGTTTTATTGAAGAAATGAGAACTAACTTACTTGAGATAATAAAGAGGTGCCCCAAATACTTCTCCACGATTCCCCTTATTCGCGAAAATACTATTTATTCCGTTTGACTTCGCACCAATTTGCGACGTCACAACAGCCATGAGTTTGCAAAAATTTTTCGCTAAGGAATGCGATGTTTGATGAGGAAGGTAAAAGGATTCTGTTTTGGACTGCGATTCTAATTCAAATTAAATTTATCGGTGGCATTATACTACGAGTGATATAATCTGTTGTATCAAAGTTAGACCAGCTTAGGTAACGTTTTTAGTCAATGAATGATATAAAGTTTGAAGCCAAAAACGATCATATTGTAGATCAGATCTAGCAGCCTATGCCTATAGGTACCAATAGCCAGGGGTGCCGATCTTTGTTGAGTATTGAAGAAATAATTTGCAATTTTACCCTATTTTCAACATTGGGGGGGATGAACCTCGACCACGATTTTTTTCAGGTAAGCAAATTTAGTGAGAACCAAAAAAAAAAAAAAAAGAAAAAAAGGTCTTCACCGAAAATTGAAGACTTTTTCCCCAAATTCAAGTGAAGACCAAAAAAAGGTCTTCACCGAAAATTTAAGTTTTTTCCCCGGAATCTCGTGAAGACCAAAAAAAAGTCCAAACATCATCCAGCGCTCAGATGTAGACTAAAGTCAAATGATTGGGAGGGATGCAGATTACAGTCAAAATTATTGGGGATATATCCCCCGGGGTTCGGAACCCCTGCCAATAGCAGTAGATTAGTTTTCAGGTTTGCTTAGGCTACTTACTTCGTGAGTTGAGGGTAATAGATTAGGCCTACTGTATTATTGCATTAGTTTCTGATTACAGCTCTGAGAATAGCCTACGCTGAGTACTGGTACCTATTAAGTTACGTTATAAAATTGCTTTGCTGCTGGTTGTACAATACCGGTAACGAAGTTCCCATAGCTTAGTGAAAAAAAAAGAGTTGGCAAGAATAGGACAGGTAGATCAGATTGGTGTTGCTTTAAGGCTGTTATAGTAGGCCTGTTTAATTTGGACTTCCTGCAAACATAGGCAACCATACCAGATCTACAATGCGATCGTTTTTTGACTTCAAATTTTATATGACTCATACAGGCGCGTAGCCAGGATTTGGAAAAGGGCGGGGCTATTTTGAAAGAGTGATAAAAGTGCAAACGACCTTAACCCGAATTTTCATTGTTTTTGAATCAGTTTCCCACGGTTTGTCCGAAAATTGAGACGAAATTTCTCGGAAAGCTCAGAAATTCAAAGGTTTTTTCCGCCCGAAATCAGGTGGTCTCCAAAAAAAAAAAGGTCTTCACCGAAATTGAGACTGATTTTTCGGCCAAAATCCGAAATTCAAAGGTTTTTCCGCCCAAAATAAGGTGGTCTACAAAAAAAAAAAAAAAAAAAGGTCTTCACCGAAATTGAGACTGATTTTTCGGCCAAATTCGGAAATTCAAACGTTTAAGAGGGGGCTGTTTTCCTATGGGGGGGCTATTTTCAATTTTTCCCAAAAAATCGGCCTCAAAATCACCAAAAACGTGCGATTTTGCATACTTCACAAGCCAATGGGGGGGCTCGAGCCCCCCCCGCCCCCCCCCTGGCTACGCTACTGGACTCATAAGCTAAAAACATCACAAAGCTGTCTAACTTTGATACAACAGATTATATTACTCGTATAATGCCACCAATGAATTTAGTTAATTCTTTTTTTCCTTCTTCATCGAACATCGCATTCCTTAGTCGGCGAAAAATTTTCGCAAACTCATGCCTGTTGTAACGTCGCAAATTGGTGCGGAGTCGATAGTATTTTTGCAAATAAGGGGAATCGATGAGAAATATTTTGGGTACCTCTTAATTATCTCTAATAGTTCTCATTTCTTACGGATTTCGAGCAGTATCTCTTTAAGGCAGCAAAATACTAGCATGGGGAAAAAATTGAAATCTGCACTACCGCTACCTTCAAGCTCATTAACATGATGCCAAAATGCCAGGGAGCAAAAAACCTTTTCCATGTGTAATTGTGTATGCTCTATTTTATTCGAAGAATGCTGATTTCAACGTTGTTTGCACTTTTATTGCACCTTGGCCCAAAGGGGGGAGCCCCTGTCTACGTTACTGGACAGCGCAGTGTAATAATTTTTAGTTGTTCAAAATTTAAATCAAATCTTTTCTTATACTCGCTGTAATACGCCCAAGCGTATAACAGGGTGGCACCAAGAAAGTTTTAAAGGGGCGGGAGGGTTTCATTTTTCAAAAAGCAACCAGTACCCAATCGTCGTTAATTTATTTTAACCACGAATGAAAATGCACGCTATTATAGACAAACAGGGTTTCGAGTTAGTTGTATTTAGGTACATTTGTTCATTCAAAAACCCTGTAATAACGAAGTTGTTGATTGTGAAGTCTGTGTGCGAGAGAACAAGTTACCACTCCTGGGCAATTCTTGCAACTTTTTTCGAAAAAGAACCATTTTAACGCTATTTGGATCACATTTTGCACGCTTTTAGACCAATTAGAAAAAGCTAAATTATATCACAAGATTTAGAAGAGTTTGAAAAAAGTTACTTTGCTCAGTACAATCAGACTCTGCACACTTGCTGGTTAAGTCCAAAATATGTTTAAATGCTAAAAGATCGCGTATTTGGCTTAAATCTTTTAAGTGAATGCGTTTTGAAATGCAAAAAGCTTGTTAGTGGTACAGAATATCAAAATAGCTTTTAATAGCGTCAGAGCTATAATTTCCACTATTTGAGAAATGGGTACTTTAGGTAGCCTTGAAAATGGCTGTTTTAGATAGAACATTTTCATACAGCTCTCTTCATGAAATGAAGAAAAACTAAAATGCGATGATATAATTAGCGGTTGTTTGCGATGATATAGTACACCGAAATAGACAATGGGTTGTTATTATGACGCATCATGCTGCAAAAATCACCTAAAAAATTACTTGGAAATGACAGCTCCGATGCTTTTAAAAGCTGTTTTTAAATTCCTGAATACGTTTGCAGAATAAAAATCTCGACGTTTCAATACAATTTTGTTGTGGCTTTCATCTTCAAGCAACAGATTTTGCTTTTTTTTTGCAAAAGTGCATTTGGCTTAGTAGTTTTTTTTGCCCAAGGGCGACTTTTATCACTAAATGACCGTCTGTCTCTTTTTAGTGTCAAGCTCTGTTCTGCTCGGAAGTTTATGATCGGGTATGATATATCCAAGCATATATCAAATACATATAGTTGGAACGACCGACGCTCGCGTCGCGTGTTTCTGTTTTTACTCAGCCAGTTTCCAACTAACGAGTGCGAAATTTCAGACTTTTGCTTTATAACTCGAGAACGGTTTGGTCTAGCTACATGAAATTTTGACCAAACTTCGAGGCAATAGGTCACATGACTTTGGTTTTAGAACCCGAAAACCGCCCCGCAAGTTTGGCGTAAAAAGCGGTCTCAGTCAAAAACGGCTTAAGTACGGCAAAAAATATTTCATATGGTTGTATGTCTTGAGATACCTTTTCATCCCAACCAACCCACTTGTGGCCGCGATGAGGTTTTTTTCTTTTTTTTTCTTCGTAAATTTTGTACGCTCTTCTCCTAAACTACAAAACATGGAAATCTAATTTTTGTGCAGAGTTGTTGAGCTACAAATGCAATTTTTTTGGGGCAACTGCCCCGGGAACCTCCCCAAAAATCAGTTTTTTGAACGGCTCAAGCTAGAGTGCTACTTTTTTTTGCTATCAGTAGATATTTAACAGACAAATATTTTGACATAGTTTGGGGGTGCCACCCCCCCGGAGACCCCCCAAAAATCAATGTTTTGAACGCCTCAACTTAGACAGCCAGTGTTTTATGATATCAGCAGATATTTAACAGACAAATACTTTGACATAGCTTGGGAGTGCCACGCCCCTGAGGAACCCCCCAAAATCCATTTTTGAACGGCTCAACTTAGGGTGCCAGTTTATTTTGATATCAGGAGATATTTAACAGACAAATATTCTGACATAGTTTGGGGGTGCCACCCCCCTGGGGTCCCCCCCAAAATCAATTTTTTGAATGGATCAACTTAGGGTGCCAGTCTGTTTTGATATCAGCTGATATTTCACTGACAAATATTTTGACATAGTTTGGGGGTGCCATCCTCCCGGGGACCCCAAAAAATCAATTTTTGAACGGCTCAACTTAGGGTGCCAGTCTGTTATGATATCAGGAGATATTTAACCGACTATTATTTTGACTCTACTTTTCTCGAGGTTCCATAATCTGATATTTTTGAATAATCACTGATTTTCCGGTAGACAAAAAGTACTTTTGAGCGTCACAGCATTAGCTTTGCGTCGGTCGTTCACTGGGTTTGCCGGCAAACTCACATCTAGTTACATAATGTTTCTGTTAGCAATATTGTAGGTAAACCAACTGCAAAAACCTCCACTGCTTGCTAAATAAAGTTCAGGATCAACTACAGCCCTAAAACAACATCTTACGTGTTTAACAACAACTTAAGTGATTATTTAATGAAATGTAAATATAGGAAAGTGTTACAAGCAGCGTTATATCAAAAAAACTATGCTGTTTTTGAGTTCCAAAAGAAAGAGGGGGGGGGTTAGACCACCAAAGCCCCCCCATGGGTGCGCCAATCGCGAGTAGAGAGTTGGCGGGGCCCCACCTCCGCTTCACAAAAAAGGCAAATTGTACTGAAAGAATTTTAAGCACAATTTAACCAGCACTCTGAATCTTCTTTATGCGCATGCTAAACAAACTACAGCTGGCAAAAAGTTCAAAATAGGACTGAAAGTACGGGTGACACGAACATGTTTGCTCCAATCACATCGAAACAATATAAAAATCACATGCTTGCATAAACGTATTACACAAATAAACCAAATGATCTGTGATTTTTTAAGCTTTGAGATTGTGTACTACAATAGAAATTGTTTCATAAAAATATATCGTATTTTCACCCAAAAATTTTAAGTGTTTTAATTTCCTCATTGTTTAAAACAACCAATCGTAATGGCATCACGTCATGATCTCCCCCAAAATTGTATCCAATATCACATAATAATTTTCGTGATACTGTATCTGTAAAAATCGCATCCATTGGTTCTGAATATTAATTAAACTGCATCGCAGTTTGCCTACGTAACAAACACATAACGATGCGATCCTGGTAGAAAAGAATAACTTTCAAAAACATCGACAGAACTGGAGAGTAAACATTCACCCATTTACATGGCACATCTTTTCTCCATATTTTACCTTTTGATCAACTTGAAGGTCGAACTTAAAGTCTTTTGGAGCCTCAAATATTAAAACAATAGTTGAACCAAGGTTAAACTCTCCGATAGCGTCACCTTTTTTAACTCGTTTACCATCACATAGCTGCAATTCGTAGGCAGAACCAGTTTTCCAAAGAAGTTGATTTGTACTCAGCAGCAAATCCCCATAAATTTTTATGCTTCCGACATTTGTAGCTCCTACTGCAGTCATTGAAAAAAAACCGTGTTCCCATGTGCCCGATAAAATAACTCTTTCATTCAGCACAAATAAATTTTTTATCCAATTAGCTATTCTTGGATTAACGCTTAAAAGCTCACCAGCATAGTGCCTTCTTCTTTTTACTGTCCAATCGCTAGGTGAGTGAAAGCCGTGATAATCTCCGGGAGCAAGATATACTACACAATTGTACAAATCATTATTTTCTGGATCATGCATTAATGATTTGTGATAATTTGAAAGAGTTTTTTTTGTCATTAACAATTCTTCATCAGTTTTATTTGAATCTGGAGTATCAATAGGTCCGAGAAATTTTTGCAATGAATAGGTTACCCCTTTAACTTGTTCCACTTTGCCATTGATCACTTTTCCAAAAACTAACACTTTTCCATCGCAAGGACTCACTACATTTGCTTTTTCATGAATAGGCCGAAACTCTGGATTAATGGGTCTTCGAAAAAATTCACCCACTGTTTCATATTTGCTCAAGTCTGTCACTAAAGCTTCTTCCGGCAAAGCCCCCGTAAATTTGCAGTAAGATTTTGCCACAAATTCACGAAGAAATGATGGGTAGCGCATTTCCATTAAACGTCCCGTAAACCTTGAAACAAATCGTAGAGGTAATTTCAAATAAGCACGAGCAGCTGGAGAATCAACTTTCTCAAGAAGATGCTTCTCAGTAAATGATGGGTCATCATAGGTGTGAAGAACTAAAGTTTTAACATCAGGGTATATGAAAGTCCATACTATTAAAATAAAAAGATTACCAAATATATACAGAAGAATTAAAAACTTAAAATCAGGTAACCAGGGAAAAGTTTTCTTTCCCCTCTCTTGTTCTTCAATTCTTTTATTTAAGAATCTCAACACAGCACTTTCATCTTCAATTTTCTTCAATTCTTTTGAATTAAGTTTTTTTAAACCTTGGCCAGGTAATACCTTAGCTTTTCCAGGTTTACTCATTATTGAGTAAGGAGTAATACTTCTTTTTTGATTAAACACAATACAATTGCAACAAGACAGCATAGGTCTAAGTCGTATCAACTTTATTGTTGGATTGATTTCGTAGATTGAACATCCAGTAAAGGGCTTTGGATGTTTTAATAACAAACATCTCATTTTGTTCATGCCTCTTCGCAAACAAAACATTTTTTTTAAGTTCAATTCTACCACTAGAGTAGATAAGTTTGTGATGATCACTCATAGCAAAGTTAAACTGTGACAACAATAAATTACTTTAGTATAGTCTGATCTAAAAATGCATTCTTAAATCAAATCAAACCTTTCATTATACTCACTGTAATACGACGAAGCGTCTAATGAGTTTGCGGGGCACATCTCCACGTCATTGAGCCCTGGCAACACAGCTTCTTTCGAAGAAATGTCGCGATGGTGGCAAACTGTAGGCAACACTGTGCTCGATTTGACCGACTCGAGATTTGAACCTCAGACCTCCTGCTCCAGAGATGAACGCGTTACCCCTGGACCAATAAAAATAAAAACAAGATCTGTCAAAATTTTAGTGCAGAAAAAAATTGATTTTGTTGTTGTTTTTAGTTTGGAGCCACCATTACCTTCGTTTGAAATCAACCTTTGGATCAACAACAAAGGAGTCAAGCAGTAATGATACACCTCAATGCTCAGTAGCTTGTTAGTGGTATTTGTCAGCTTTAGCTTGGAGTCTTTACAACAGGCCTGGACATTGGCAGCCTCCAGCTAAAAACTGGAGATGGAAGGTGCAAATACAGTTTCTGAACTTTTGAGCATGTTTTTGCAGCATTATAATATTTTGTTTTATTTTTTGCATAAACATTTTTGTCATAAATGGTACCGATAGTCTATATCATCGTCATGATGTTGCAATGACATTACTGGTAACGCAATATTTCTTAAAATAATGCATATTTTATAATCATTTTTTGCATGCATAAAATTATGACTGAAGAGGCCCCTAGGTCATGCCTAATGTAGAATATCTCTGGAACGGCTGGGTCAAGAAGAATGGAGTCAATGTTAAGCTAATCTATTGTTATTGCCCTAACTTTAGATACTCCCATCAATTTTGCCTTCAGTTCTTGTTTTACATTAACCATTACGTCATGTTTGTTTTTCTCGAAGTTCATTGATATGTAGGGCCCGCAAAAGTTAACAAAGTCAAAAAATTTTCAGGGCCTTATTGTGCCATTAAGCGTGTACCAACATTGGTTTCAGGTGCCTGGAGTCAGTTTAGCAATCTTGATTTTAAAGCAGTTGTGTAAAAAGTTAAAATAAAGCAGTGGTGTAAAAACTACTCGAAAATTGTAATCAAGTAAAAGTTTTGTTCTGATGAAAAAACTACCTGAAGTAAAGCACAAAGTACTGACCAAAAAAAGTAAAAGTAAAAACGTAGTCGTTTTAGAAGCACGTAAGTACAAGTCTTTATGAAAGTATTCAAACAAAATGAACAAACTATTCAATTGACATGTGGCAGACAACTAGTTAACTACCTTCACATCACTGCCACATTGTGCTTGGTCTTCCAATCCCTCATTCTTTCAAGAAGTCATGAATTATTAATCGTTGCAAATTTTTTGTTATCATATTTAAGACAATTAATTAAAACGAACAAAAACAGCAAGACTTCGAGATTTGAAAATCATGCTATGCAAAATTTACATAGAATATTTTGTAACATCTGCTCAAATACTCATTCACTGTCATTGTTTTAGATTATGCTAAAATTTAAAAACACTGTGGACGTGTCATACCAGCAATTAGTCTACTGTATCTACAGGGTGGGCCAAAAGTTATGCCTAAATTACTTAGAAAAACCTAAATTACTAAGATACAGCCGCTGGCCAATTCTTGCAATTTTTCAGAAAAAAATAGCCATTTTAATGCCATTTGGATGATGTTTTGAACGTTTTCAGCACAATTAGAAAAAGCTAAATTACTAAGATTTGGAAGAGTTTGAAAGAATTTATTTTGCTCAGTCCAATCAGCCCCCGCACACTTACTGGTCAACATGTTTAAGTGCTGAAAGATCGCAAATTTGGCTTAAAATTTTTAAATCAAAACGTTTTCAAATTCAAAAAGCTTGTTAGTGGCACAGAATTTCAAATCAGCTTTCATTAGCATTGGAACTATAATTTCCACTCTTTGAGTAATGGGTAGTCTTGAAAAAGGCTATTTTAGATGGAACGTTTTCATCTAGCTTTCTTCATGAATCTACTCTGAAATGAAAAAAAAACTAACATGCGATGGTATATATAGCAGTTGATTACACTGAAATAGACAATAGGTTGTTATTATGACGTATGATGCTGCAAAATCACCTAAAATACTATAAGATTAATGCAAAAACAGAAAAAAATCATATATGATAGCTCTGACGTTATTAAAAGCTGCTTTTAAATTTCTGAATATGTTTTAAGAATAAAGATCTTGACGTTTGAATGTAATTTTGTTGTGGTTTTTGTCTTCAAACAGCGGATTTGTTTGTTTGTTTATTTGCAAATTTGGCTTAGTAAGTTAATTTTACACAAGGGCGACTTTTTTCACTACATGGCGTCTGTCTCTTTTTAGTGTCAAGCTTTGTTTTGCTTGGAAGTTTATGATTGGGTATAATATTATCCATTATTCAATGAATATAACAAATACGAACAGTAACACACTATAATATCCGTTTTATAGTTGAAACCTTGTAGAAGCAATATTGTAGTTGAAACACATGCAAAAATCTCAATTGCGTGGTTAATATCTTGCAGGATCAAATTACGGCCCTAAAACAACATCTTATCTTGCAGGATCAAATTACAGCCCTAAAACAACATCTTAAGTGATTAACAACAACTTTAGTGATTATTACGTGAAAAACATGGCAAAGAGTTACAAACTGCGTTATATCAACAAAATTATGTTGTTTTTTTGAATTCTAAAAAGGGGGGGGGGGAGTTCAACCCTCGAACCCCCCCCTGGGTGCGCCACTGAGTACCATACAATAATGTTTATCCCATTAATGGTGTGTGATTTTTGGCTCACTCTGTAGAATTCAGCTATAGAACTGTTCAGTAATCATAGGATACATTTTTGGAAAATTTTAATCTGTGTTTGCTTCTTTCATAATTTACTTTTAATAGAGGAAACATCTACGCCAGTATGTGGTGAAGGGGAGATACTCAACAACAAATGTGAAACTAAAACCATCTTGAGCTGCTATTCGCCAGACTGGATCTGATACGTACATGCACAATGCATACATAGAAAAAAGGCATTGCTGCAGTCACTGTAGTGGTCTGACCTCTGACACGACAATTGCCAGCTGAAAAAGGAAGAAAATACAACCAACTTAATGAATTGAACAATTGCCAGTAGAAAAGTTGACCGTTCTAACGAATTTGTGGTTCAAAATTAAAATTACAGCACTTTGTACTTTTCTGAATCAAAATACTACTTAAGTAGCGTTAGTTCATGCTAAAAGTAAGCAAGTAAAAGTAGCCATAACAAAAAAAAACTACTCAAAAATTCTCATTACCGGAAAAAAACTACTTGAGTAATCTACTCAAGTAAAAGTATTTCGTTACTTTATACCACTAAAATAAAGTCAAATAAAAAAAGTCAAAACAAAAAATTTTGGGTTAGGTCAAAATTTGTGAAAATTGTTTGAGATCAAAATAACTTTTTCAAAAGCAGACAAAGTTTTTTTTTCTACATTTTCTTGCAACCAAAACTTTATGTGCAATTTTTATACATGTTTGAATAAAGTCTTGCTATGTAAACTTCAGTATTTTGTCGCAATATGTCACAATACAATTGTCTGGGTTAACTTTTTTATGAAAACAATTTTATAATTACACAAAATTTTTTTTTCAAAAATCAAGAACCAATCAAACATGCCAACTTCGGTAAGAATAAAATAATTAAAAGAACCATGTCCAAATTTAAAAAGCAAAAAGTCAAATGTTATTATACAGTACCATTGGCGCACCCAGGGGGTTTGGGGGTCGAAACCCCCCCCTCCCCTTTTGGTGCTCAAAAAACAACATAATTTTGTTGATTTAACGCAGTTTGTAACACTTTCCTATATTTACGTTTATTAAATAATCACTTAAGTTGTAGTTAATTACTTAAGATGTTGTTTTTGGGCTGTAATTTGATCCAGCAAGATATTTACCAAGCAATTGAGATTGTTACAGTTGCTTCACCTACAATATTGCTGAGAAAAAACATTGCGTGACAATGTGTATTTGATATATCCACAGATATTGAATGATGAATATATTATACCCAATCATAAACTTATGAGAAGAACAGAGCTTGAAACTAAAAACAGACTGCCATTTAGTGAAAAGTCGCCCTTGTGTAAATAAAACCCACCGAGCCAAATACACTTTTGCAAAAAAAAAAAAAAAAAAAAAGCAAACAAATCCACTGTTTGAAAATGAAACCCGCAACAAAATTATATTCAAAAGTCAAGATTTTTAATTAGCGAATGTATACAGGAATTTAAAAGCAGCTTTTAATAGCGACAGAGCAATCATTTCCAAATGATTTTTTCTATATTTTTGCATTAACTTTATAGTGTTTAGATCATTTTTGCTGCATCAAACATCATAATAATAACCCACTGTCTATTTCAATGTAATCAACCTTGATATAAGCTTATAGCATCGCATTTTAGCTTTCCTTCATTCCAGCATAGATTTGTGAAGAGAGCTGGACAAAAACCTTTCATTTAAAAGTTTTTTTCAAGGCTACCCATTTCTCACAGAGTGAAAATTATAGCTTCGATGCTATTAAAAGGTAATTTGAAATTCTGTACCACTAGCTAATTTTTAAATTAAAAAATGTATTCACTTAAAAGATTTAAGCAAAATATGTGATCTTTCAGCATTTAAACGAATTTTGGACTTGACCAGTAAGTGTGCAGGGACTGATTGGACTGAACAAAAACAAATTCTTTCAAACTCTTCTAAATTTTAGTATATAATTTAGCATATTTTCTAATTGGTATAAAAACGTTCAAAATGTCATCCAAATGGCATTAAAATGACTGTTTTTTTCCGAAAAAAAATTGCAAGAATTGGCCAGAGGCTGGGGGGTTCACCCCCAGGTCCCTATAGTGGTACTTGTTCTCTAGCACACAATCTTCACAACCAACAACTTTCAAAATCATTATTATAGGGTTTTTGAACAAACAAATGTAACAAAATGCAACTATTACTGTGAAACATTACCCCCCCCTTTTAAAACTTTCTTGGTACACCCCTGTACATTACCATATAATATCGAAACAAAATCACCAGATTTTTTTAATATTAAGACTGTACTGTTTTGTTTTTACAGCTCTAACAATCGACAAAACTTTTTACCAAGCAAGAGTGAAATTGGATCAATTTATTTTCCGATAAAATTCAACAACAAATGAGGCTGAATATTTGTCAAAATTAAAGAACAGCCAGTATCAATCCAAAACTTACTAGTACAGGGTGTTCCAAAATGGTTGACCCCATTCTAAATACCCATATCTCAGAAACTACTTGATGGATCATAATAAAACTTAGTACACTTTATGTTGAAGATCATAAGTTTTATTGACTAAATTTACAAAGAAAAGTACAAATATTTGTTGGTTCTACGACAAATTTTCATAAATGTTCAATATGAGTGCCGCCTGTGACTCTGCACACATTGAGTCGGTATTCGAGCTTGTGCCAAACTCGCTGTAGCATGTCTTCAGTAACAGTTTCCAGTGCAGCTGTAATTCTCTGTTTCATTTCTTCAATGTTAGCTGGAAGAGGAAGTATAAAGACTAGTCCTTTCACACAACCCTAGAGGAAAAAATCACACGGAGAAAGGTTGGGTGATCATGGTGAAATGGCCAACACGAATACCGACTCAACGTGTGCAAAGTCACAGGCGGCGCTCATATTGAACATTTATGAAAATCTGTTATAGAACCAACAAATATATGTACTTTTCTTTGTAAATTTAGCCAATAAAACTTATGACCTTCAACATTAAGTGTATTAAGTTTCATCATGATCCATCAAGTAGTTTCCGAGATATGGGTATTTAGAATGGGGTCAACCATTTTGGAACACCCTGTAATAAAAAAAGTGTAATTGATATGGAAATGTGTTCACTGTGTAGTTTCCTTAGTCAAGTAAATTGTGTTAATTGATTGGTTTTTCTCCTGCATTGTTTAGTTGCTCCAATTACAAGATTGATTTTGAGATTTCTATGTGAAAGCTGTTAATGAAAAGTTGATTGGTGGTACAGAACTTGAGAATTGGTTTGATTAAAATGTCTGTTGTTCATGTCTTCGAAGCTGCTTTTGTTAGACACTTGTCAAGAAAAATTGTCGAAATGGAGAGCGCAGGAAAAGAGCAACTATATTTCAGGAAAAATACGAGACTTGATTATGATTGTCTGGAAAAAGACCAATAAGAGAGTATCATTATTGCACAATCTTTAAACTGTACAGTGGTGTACTGTACACTAATTGTTTTTGTCGGCAGACGGTGGGGTTAGACGTTTTGATGAAAGTGGCTTCAAGAGCAGATAGAAGGAAAGAAGAGTGGCCTTGGGCAAGAATGGAGAATCTACTGTCATTGTAATGTTGAGCACAGGCTGAATTTTGTAAAAGATGAAATCCATTTTAAAGAGGATGTCATTTTCAACAAAATCCAGTCTGTGCTCAACATTACAATGACAGTAGATTCCCTATTCTTGCCCAAGGCCACTCTTCTTTCCATTATCTGCTCTTGAAGCCACTTTTATCAAAACTTCTAACCTCGCCATTTCCCGACAAAAAGAATTCGTATACAGCTCAAAGATGTGCAATAATGATACTCTCTCATTGGTCTTTTTCCAGCCAATTGCAGCTCGACTTTTTCCCATAGATAGCTTCTCCTTTTCCTGCACTCTTCATTCTGATGATTCTTTTTGACAAATGTCAGACGAAAAGCTTCTTTGAAGACATGAACATTTTATTCAATGTTGATAAAAAACAAAGAAAGTTATCTTCTTCAAACTAACTTACAGTATATTACAAAACACTTTTTAAATCAAAATTTTGAGCTCAATAAGGCCTAAATACTTTAAGTCAAAATTTAGCTAAAATGAAGTCAAAATTATTTGTTTTGGTAAAAATAAAAATGAACTTATTCTATATTAATAAGTCAACAGGCAGACTGTTTTGATGACATTTTGATATAGTAATTCATTTTCAACAATAGAATAGACAAGAGACAACAAGAACATTGCTTTTGTGACCTACAAGTTCTAAGCCTACTCTGTACTATAATCTGTAATGGGCCATCCCACAAAGGGTTGGTTTAATAATTTGAAATCTAACCACAATTTTTCACAATAAGCATTTGTTTAGTGTTAAAAATTCAACTTCCTAATTTAAACTGTATATACAAAATGTCTAAGCGAAAAACATAATTTTACTGAAGCGATGAAGGCAAAATATATGGTAGGCTACCCATTCTTTCGGAACGGTATAAATGAATCAAATGGGAAGCAGAATGCTTACGGTAGTTCGCAAACCAGGATCATTTATATCGATTTACCGTACCATTTATCTTTATGCCATAAAAAAGTGTTTTGCTGTCAAAAATCGGTAAACATGGTTGACACAAAGCTTGTCAAGAATTGTGCATCATCACATATGATAGCCAAACCAATGGGCAACTGGTATCTCAACAGAGAGCTAATTAATTACTTCAAAGAGGCCTATTACAGTTTTGGCTTTATCTGCATAATAACCAGTCACAAATCACATCCAACAGACCAACTCAGAACTGACGCTGTTAGTGTTAGTGGACACCTTAAAAGTTTAATTTAGTAGGCCTATATACTGTAATACACCTGAGGACCAATTCACTTGACTTTTGTTATTGATGAGACCTGCTTCTAGGTATTATTGTGTTAATTGAATGAACTATGGGTAGTTGGGCACAAGCAGTTGATTCACCAGAATCAGAAATATATGATGATAGCCATAGATGGGCACAAGTCCGTTAATCGTTAATCCGTTAATAACGAAGCTAACTTTTTCATCAACTCGTTAATCCGTTAAAAAGTTTTTTCATGTTAACGGACTAAATTAACTTCCGTTAAAATGCCCGTTAACTTAACGACAATGGTTCATTAACTTACGTTAAGTTGCGTTAACATAAGGTTTTCATGGTTAATTTCTTGTACCACCCCTTCATCGTACCGGTACAAACCAATTTGCGCTGTTAAGACTTGTTGCGTAATTAGCACGAGTTTTATAGAAGAAAAAGCGAAGGAACTGCGAGATAAACAAGCGAGCGCGGGATCAAATGAGCAAGCGCAATAACAAATGCTGCAAATATAATTTTAATCATGCAAGTATAAAGTGGGTTAGATCTTAAATGAGTTGAACTGCAATACTGCGATAGACCCATGATGCACTCATGAATAATCTGTTATTGGTGGTAAGATGGAAGTGACTAGCATGGCAGCGTTAGCAAGGAAAGTGGACATGGATAGTTAGTTAGCCTAACCTATAGCAGAAATGATCTCGATTATAATCGTAGTCTACAATCGCTAATTTGTAATCGATTATGCAATTTTCAAATTATCGTACTCAGAAATCAATTACAAACGACTGTATTCTACGAATTGCAAATAATCGAGCCATGGCTGGCTACTACTATAGGCTAGGCTTCCATTACCAAGCAAAAGCGTGAATGATGATATAAGTGTATAAACTCTATCATGGCAGGGGTACCGTGGACCAACTACAGAACAGAATGCAAGTGCAAGACATGCATGATTGCAATTTTAATAACAGCTTAATAATATTGATTATGCAAAACAGAATTGCAGGGTAGATTGCAGCAAAAATGCAGGATAGATTCCGACTTCGTAAGTGCTGTTACAAAAATTATTTTTAAATTTTGGCGAAGCAATGTAATCGTAATAGCGATGATTAAAGGTGAAATGATCGCAATGGAAAATCGATTGCGTGGGTGCGTATTTGTAACCGTAATCGGCGGAATCGATATAATCAAACCAAAGACCATTGAAAAAACAGAATGTAGGTTTCGGTACTAAAACATAGCTGTAAAAACAGTGTTTATTTTGAGCTAAGTGTTAATGTCATCCAAAAACTTGGAAGTGTTTGCATCCACGGATCGCGGATGGTTTCAAAACGTGAAATCTACGTAGGCCTACACTGTACAGTGGTTGGTGATTGGACTAAAACGAGAATGAATGATGAATATTCATTCGCAATGTTTTTAGTTACTTTTTTTAAGAGTCAAGATTAAGCTTTGGGTTAGGTTGGATCTCGACACTGTCTAGAAATTGTTTTGCAAGCCATAGCTTAAATAGTTAATTTTAGATGCTGTTGTAGCGTGAAAGCACAGAGACTTAGAGTAATAGTGTCGTGGCACTGAGTAAGCAACCGTCTCTATCTAACAGTTTCCATGATGTTTAATCGTTTACGTATTATCTGGCCTAAAAGCTACCAGCACGGAAGCCCAGGGAAGAGCCACCTGAAGGGCGACTACTTAAAAACAAGCAATGCGAAAAAATGGCTCTTCTTGGGCTTCTGCGCTGGAAGCCTTTAGGCAGGGCCACCGAGAGAGGGGAAGCGAGGTGAGGCAATGACCCCGGTGCCCATAGAGTTTAGGAGGCCCATCAGGGGCATCAAGGGGCCCTTGGACTTCAGGGGGCGTATGGAAATGACACTGACAAATCAGTTGATTTTTGTGGCAAATAAAACGCTGCAGCCTCATAAGTCTATTAATTATCGCTGTTCGCAACCTCAAAAGATTTTCCAGTCGCTGCTTTGTTACTGCATATGAGCTTATTATTATCTTGAACGTAGATTAGACTGTAAAATGTAACATTCAAAACACAAAAGACCGCCATAGCAATAAATTTTTCCTTACAATCAGCTCAACAGGTGATTACGCGTGTTCTAAGAGTCAATGAATAAAATAAAATGTAAATTATTCTCAAAATGTTAACGGATTAACGGACTTCATTAACTTCCGCTAATTTCAGCTGAAAATAACGAATTAACTTTAACGGAGGTATGAAGTTTGCTAACGGACTAGTGGTTAACAAAGCTAACGTTTTGCATTAACTTGCCCATCTATGATGATAGCTTATTGTACCATTTTAGTTAGGCTACTCGTACATGGTACCATGGCCTGAAGTGATTTTATTCATACTGTTTATCTACAAGGCCTAGTACCACTACCAGACTGCAAAAAATGATAGAGGATAGGCTGTTTAATTTAGTATCCATATACAATATATTTCCATTTACACCACGCCTACAGTTTCACTGGCGTAAGAGATGTTTACATACAGTGCACTGTGCACAACTGCACATATTTTATCAAGTACAGGTACACAATACCGGTACCTACCGGTATCTTTATCAGTGATGCGAATGAGATTTAGCTAAGCAGTAAACTGTGCTGATGATTGCTTTTTGCTTAAAAATTTCTAAAATTTTACCAAACTTTTTTGCCCTTTTCAAATCTAGATACCGATATTAGACAGTTAGACTACAGCTGAAAGAACTTGACAATGATAGCAATACCGGTAGCTTATTCAGCTGTGCACAAAAGCGAGATACGCCGCATTTATCAGTTATAAACAGCAGTTTTTTAGGCTATATCTGAAAGAAGTAAAGCTAAACTTGTAGACTGGTAGACCTATAGTTCAGAGCTGCAGTAAAATTATGTTCTTGTCTAGCTTATAAAACCTGAAGTTATATTTCATGATATTTTTATTCAATAGGCTTTTAGGCTAAGCTAGTAAGCTAAATTTAGTAAGGCCTACTATAGTTGAAACTCGGTCTACGCCGTTTTTTTCTGCAAACTGGTAATCTAATATTAATGCAAATACTTCTCAACCAAAATCGTATGCAACTTCGTACTGGTACATTGAACCTAATGCTCCTCAAGCTCAAACAGCGATGGCTGACTAGCATTGTTAATGGTTCTCGCACGCATGAGTAATGTTCAAATTTTCGGTCAAATTTCTGATCAAAATGCGTTGTTTCTGATGGAGCGAAGTGGGCTAGGTTGGATTATTGGAATGACCGACGCTCGCGTCGTTGCTTTCTTTTTACTCGGCCATTTTCAGAGGTGGAGTCGAGGACACAAGGCTCGAGGCCAAGGCCAAGGCCAAGGACACAAAAAAATCCGAGGCCAAGGCCAAGGACAGCCTTTCCGAGGACAGACACTCTCGAGGCCAAGGACAGGAATGCTCGAGGCCAAGGCCAAGGACCAAGGACACAAGCGCAAGTGCTCTCCAAAAAAAAAAAAAAAAAAAGGTCTTCACAAAAATTTTTCAGGCGGTCTCCAAAACAAAAAACAAAAAAAAAAGGTCTTCACAAAAATTTTTCAAGCGATCTCCACAAAAAACGTTTTCTAAAAAATTTTTCAAGCGCTCCGCAAAATTTTAACAATTCAAAAAATAGTGCTGTCCTCGAGCCGAGGACAGGCCAATTTTCGAGGACTTGAGGCCTCGAGGCCAAGGACTTCAAAATGTGTCCTCGAGGACTCCACCTCTGGCCATTTTCCAACTAACGAGTGCGAAATTTCACACTTTTGCTTATAACTCGAGAACGGTTGGGCCTAGCTACATGAAATTTTGACAGCAGTTTGAGATTACTGAGGTATATGTTTGTACCAAATTTCGAGGCAATAGGTCACGTGACTTCGATTTTAGAACCCGAAAACCGCCCCAAAAGTTTGACGTAAAATGCGGTCTCAGTCAAAAACGGCTTAAGTACGGCAAAAAATATTTCATATGGCTATAGCCTATGTCTTAAGATACCTTTTCATCCCAACCAACCCACTTTTGGTCGCGATGAGGTTGATTTCCTTTTTTTTCCTTTTTTTTCTTCCTAATTTTTGTACGCTCTTCTTCTCCTAAACCACAAAACCAGGCGCGTTGCTAGCGGCGGGGGGGGGCATTGCCCCCTCGATTTTCCTTTTTGCCTCTCTGATTTATTTCTTGCCCCCCACGGTATTTTTTTGGGGAGGAAAAAATTGCTGTTTTTGGCCGGAAAAACCGTTAAAATTTGTGATTTCGGCCAGAAAAAGCCTTCGGATTTTGGCAAAGACCTTTTTTTTTTTTTTCGGAGGTCACCTGATTTTCACTAAAACTTCGCCTTAATCCAATTCAGGAATTATGAAAATTTGGGTCAAGTTTAACACTAGTTTTCAGCTTTGCCCCCCCCCCCCCCGATCTCGCGAAGCTGGAGACACCCCAGCACAAAACATGGAAATCTAATTTTTGTGTAAAGTTGTTGAACTGCAAATGCAATTTTTTCTCGAACCCCCCAAAATGGGGTGTAGAGGTTCGGCGCCCTCTACAAACAAATTGCCCAAGGTTTGCGCTTCTTTCACTTAAAATTGGTGATGAAATTCTATTTTGGAAACCTATTCGATGTTTGTTTGCTTCGAAACCTTTTGCAGCATTCGCTGCAATAATTGTGCAGCATTTTTTTGCTACGAATAGCTAAAAAACACCGTAGGTGGTAGTAACAAGTCTATTACAATGATGAATTGAAGTGTTGTTTCGTTTCAAAAATTTGGAATTTACTGAAGAGAGAATGAACTCAAGTAACTCCTAGTGCTATCGTTTCGCTTCAATTAATCTTCATATTTAGCTCGTGCTACAGCCTGATCTTTTTAATCGTGAGATGTTCTTGAATGTTCTTCAGTCTAAAGTGTCCAAAATGCGGAGAGTTTATTACGCCCCCCCGCCAATAAAGCTACACGAAACAGATTGTGGTTGAACGACCTTGAGATTAAACGGTTAACCGTGAGACGAATCGCCACATTTGGTGCCCCGTGTGAGGAGAGAATGAGCAACATTTTACGAAGCAGACGTGTGGTAGCCCGAGGAAGAGGCATGCAATCGACAGTCCAGAGTCCGGGCTGGGCAGAAAACGAGGATTTCTCTGACTCAAGCGATGAGTGCAGGCCAGGAGCCGGAGTTGGAAGAGTAAGCTTCAGAGATGT
This sequence comes from Trididemnum nubilum, assembly GCA_963965965.1. NCBI lineage: Eukaryota > Metazoa > Chordata > Ascidiacea > Aplousobranchia > Didemnidae > Trididemnum > Trididemnum nubilum. Next base: position 34,993,599 of record OZ014483.1, on the reverse strand, counting down.
CGAACGTGATCGGTATCAACTTGGGCCTTCGATCGGAAATCAGCGGTACTTAGACGATTTTCAATTTCACGAAGACTATAACGATGATGGTGAACCCAGCAGGCGACCATTTAACGGGTACTCCAACCTTATAAATATAACATTGCCAAAATTTAATTCGACAGACTGTATGTTATGGTTCGCTGCCACCGAAAATTTGTTTTCTTTAAAACGCGTTTTTAACGAGATTGATAAATATCAGCTGGTCATTGCCGCTTTGGATATAAACCATATGCAAAAGTTACGCTACGTTCTTGCTCATATGGATGAGCGGAGGCCTTACAAACACCTGAAGCAGGAGATGATCCGAATTTTTTCTCCCTCAAATGATAAAAACATCGAGCAATTATTTAGTGTTGAATTAGCTGACCGTAAACCTTCCGAAATGTTGGACCTTATGAGACATTTAATTGGGAGTGATTATTCCCCGCATCTTTTGAGAAAACTTTTTTTAGATCGTTTACCATTAAATGTTAGACAGGCCGTGGTCGCAGGTCCGGACTGTGGCCTTTCCGAATTAGCCGCACGAGCAGATCGAGTGATGGAACTAAATGCCGGTTCTCACAAGAAGGCCGGTATTGCCAGTTCTAAGAGTGATACTGTTTTAATTGAGAAAGTAAATGATTTGGCTGAAACTGTGAATAAATTACTTGCTGTTTCTAATACCAGTAATAGTTTCAATGCCACTATATCAACAAGAGCAAACTCAACAGACGTTATGCGCAGACCCAGTGGATCGCTGAATCCCCACCTTTGCTCCACTCCTGCAGCGTCCACATTCAACGACTTTCGGGGTCGTGGGAGGCTTAATGCTTATGGTGCTGGTAAGTCAAATTTTCCAAAACCTTTTAATATGCCTCCTCGTACGAATAATTTCTTCAGTGGTAATCGGCAGTTTGATTCTGGTTTATGCCATTTACATGCACGTTATGGTCGAGATGCCAGGCGCTGCATTCCGCCGTGCAACTGGGACAGACATAATTCGTTTTCGTCTGATAATACTAGTCGTTTAAGTAAATTTGAAGCGCCTAGTGGCATTGCCAGTGGAGTGTACGATTATATTGGTAATCATCCTGGCATGGTTACCGTCAAGGATCCTAAAACTTTTGTTCGGTTTCTTATTGATTCTGGCAGTTCGCATAGCTATTTACCGACGTGGCGCGATGCGTCTTGTGCCGGTTTGACTGGGATGTTGTCTGCTGCCAACGGAGAGGGCGTCCCTGTTTTTGAGGAGGTTAAACTTGTGGTTAACTTAAATATGAATCGTGATTTTGAATGGACGTTTAGGAGAGCGGGTGTGAAATGTGCTATTATTGGTCTGGACTTTCTTCGACACTATAACTTAACTGTTGACCCGCGTAATTCCAAGTTAATTTCACTGGATGATTTCGGTCAGAATCGATCTCGCGAGGTAAATTTGCCGCGAGGATCAGAAATTGACGTTGGGTCTGGTCAGGTGGATAGTTCTTCTATGCGCGAGTGTGACTTCGAAAGTTCTTTTGCTCCTTGTGCTACATCGGTGGAATCAGTTGAGGAGCTTTTTGAAAGATACGCCGAGGTGTTTAATGTGGATAATTTCCTTAAACCGTCCAAGCTTAATGTAAAGCATTATATCAAAACTAGGGGTCCGCCTGTCAGTGCTAAAGTGCGACGTTTGTCACCAGAGAAACTGGAAGCTTTGCGTAAGGAATTGGAACACTTTTTGGATTTAGGCATAATAGCTCGGGCTTCTTCCGATTGGGCCAGTCCAGTTCATTTAGTTGAGAAAAAGGAACCTGGCACATATCGCATTACTGGAGATTTTCGTATGTTGAATCAGCAAACGGTGCCCGACTCTTATAGTCTTCCTATTTTGACTGATTTTGTGGACAATATGGCCGGTTGCACGTTTTTTACTAGTTTAGATTTGTATAAATCGTATCACCAAATCGAGGTGGCAGAGTCGGATGTTGATAAAACCGCAATTATTACGCCTCTAGGGACATACGTGTTCAAACGAATGCCCATGGGTTTGCGTTGTGCTTCCCAGAGTTTTCAACGGTTGGTAGATCGTCTTTTCTCGAAACAGTCTGATTTTGTTTTTAAGTACGTTGATGACTTGTTGATTTTTTCCAAAACTAAGGAAGAACATTTGTCGCATTTGACTCAAGTTTTTGAGATTTTGAATCAGGCCGGTTTGATATTGAATAAGGAGAAGTGCGTCTTTTGTGTTCCTGAAATAAACTTTCTCGGACACACAGTTGGTGCTAATGGTATTCGTCCGCTTGACGCTAAAATTGACGCTATTCAGTCTTTTCCTCGGCCTAAAAACATGAAGCAGTTGCGTAGGTTTTTGGGTATGATTAATTTTTACCGCAGATTTCTAAAGAATGCTGCGGCGACCTTAGATCCACTGAATAAAATGTTATCTCCTTTTAAATCAAGCAAGAGGTTGCTCGTTTGGGACCGTCAGAGTGAAGCTGCTTTTGAAAATGCTAAGACTCAGTTGGCTGAATTGAGTTTGCTAAGTTATCCCATTCATGGAGCTCCTACTATTTTGTCGACGGATGCTTCCGGAGTGGCGGTTGGAGGTAATCTGTCTCAGATACAGGACGGTAAAACGGTGCCGATTGCGTTTTTCTCTAAGAGTTTGTCTGAAGCTCAGCGCAGATTTTCTACTTTTGATCGTGAGCTGTTAGCAATGTATTTGGCAGTCCGCCATTTTCAGTATTTTCTAGAAGGCCGTAGATTTATTATTCAAACCGACCATAAGCCCCTCATGCATGCGTTTGTCTCTCCAATGAAAAACGCTACGGCTAAGCAGTTGCGTTACTTGTCATATATTTCAGAATTTTCAACTGATGTCAAATACATCGCAGGAGAAGAAAATGTTGTCGCTGACTGTATGAGTCGGTCAGTTGATATTGCTGCTTTATTTGAAGATTGTAGCCCATTGAATTTTCAGGCCCTAAGCCAGTCCCAGGAATCTTCTCGCATGGTTCAAAACTTGATATCTTCTCGCTCGCATTCGCTTAATTTGACTAAAGTAAGAGTTGGCGACTCTGATAATATGTTGGTTGGAGATGTTAGCACAGGGCAATTTCGACCTTTGGTTACTTTTGAGTTTCGTCGTCAAGTTTTCGATATTGTTCATGGGCTCTCACATCCTGGTATCCGAGCTTCGCAAAAGTTAATTGCTGAGAGATTTGTGTGGCCAGGCATGAAGCAGGATATTAAGATTTTCGTACAGTCCTGTATTTTGTGTCAGCAATCAAAGATTCAGAGGCATAATGTTGCTCCCTTGCAATCTTTTGAGCTTCCTAAGGAACGGTTTAGTCATGTTCATTGTGATATTGTTGGTAAATTGGTAAATAGTGACGGCTATTCTTATCTTTTGACTGTAATCGATAGATTTACTCGGCACGTTGAGGCTATTCCTCTTGTTGAAGTGACTGCTAAGAGTACAGCGCAAGCGTTTTTGTTGCATTGGGTATCTCGCTTTGGAGCTCCGGTTACGCTAACCACAGACCAAGGAGTACAGTTTACGTCAAACCTATGGGCGGAAATGTGTCAGTTTTTAGGAACTGAACTTCGGCAGGTCAGCGTGCGACATCCCCAGGCCCAGGGTATGAATGAGCGAGTGCACCGCACACTGAAGGCCGCTTTACGAGCCACGCCGAATCCTACGGAATGGCACTCGAACTTGCCTTTTGTATTGATGGGAATGAGGGCTATGCTCAAGGAAGACATAGGTTGTTCTAGTTCCGAATTAACGTTAGGTACTTGCTTACGGTTGCCCGGCCAATTCTTTGACCATGTTGAAAGCAGTATCACACAGTCGGATTTTAGGCGTCAATTGGTGTCCTTTATGGGGGGATTGAGAGCTACTGCACCTCGATTTCCATGTAATCGATCATCGTATTTGGAGGAAAAGCTAAAAACTTGTACTCACGTTTTCGTTCGCAATGATGCTCCCAAGCACAGCTTGGAGAGGGCTTACTTAGGACCTTTTCGAGTTCTTGATAAGTTTGACAAATATTTTAGTGTTGACCTGAATACTAGAATTGAAAATGTCTCGGTGGATAGGCTTAAGGCTGCCACAGTGCTGATGGATGTTGATGACAGTTGTTCTGATCTTGTGGAATTGGACGCAAACTATGGCCCTACGGCAGATGCTGATTTCCTTTTGGTGAGTGGTCACGTAGAAGATGGTGAGGCGTCTGATTCTATAACAGAGGAGGTTCTGCAAAATTTTGATAACTTACCGCAGGTGACACGCACGCGACGGGGTCGAGTTGTAGTGCCACCCATTCGGTTTAGGAGAAGTTTATCTGGTTGAGGTTGTCGTGTCATGCTTTGAGTTTTGTGAATTTGATTTCGTTTGAGCTTCTCTCGATAATTAGCTTGATAACTTTCATGTTTGTTGGACCGGAGGATTATTAAGAACCTTAGCGGGATTTTGAGTGCTGGATTCCGGCGTTAGTAGATTTTTGTCTCGATGTATTTTGAAACTTTGCGGGGTCTGATTTATTTTAGAAGCTTTGATTGGAGAGTTAATTGGTTGTAGAGTTTTGGGGTCGAGTAGTGTTTTGAGTTACTTAGAGACGTGAAATATGTGGTAATGCAGTTACGAGAATTTGAGTATTTTGAGAGTGTGAAGTAGTGTTGAAATATTTTTCCTGTTGAACACTAGGTGTTGCCGTATGGCTATGAATGAGTATATACCTTTGTAAGAGAGCGGTGGCGGAGTTTGTATTCGTGGAACTGATCATTCCGCTGTGCATAGCACCGCTGATGCTGTTTAATATTTCGTTCTCGAGTTGCTTTGGAGGCGCGCACCAAGGTAGCGATAGATCGATGGTCTTCTTGTAGCATCATTTGACGCACTCTGACTTATATGCTTATCGTAGCAACTTTCTAGTTGATTAACATTCTCGTTTGAGTTTAAATGAGTGGTAGAGATAACGTTTGGATTGACACAATTCTTGATTCTTAAAGTTTGTGATTGTGTAAAGTGATTTCGCTAATTAAAATTTTAATTTACAGAATTTATAGCATGACCTTCAGTTGACCCGATTTTTTTCCTTTTAGTGGCTGGTTGGATTTTACAGTTTCGTATATACGGCATGCTTTGAGTATTGTGCAGAGCGAGGTTAATTATTCGTGAATGTTTTTGTTGCGCTACTACGGGTGTTTATCTATGGTTAATTGTTTTTCAGGAGGGAATCTTGTTAAGTCTTTGTGAATGCCTGCTGACAGTTTTCTTCAAAGTGCTTGCTGATTGTAATTGCGTGCTTACGCTTATGGCTGATATTTTTACGAAAACCCTTAATTATTCCTTTTTTAGTTCTCCGGTGCGAGGAGGCGCACCCCTTTACAAAAAAACAAACCATTTTCGTCTTGTTTTTATTTTTTGGGTGATTTAATTTTTTCTCGACAGAAAAAGACCTAAACCAAGTTATTGCATAACATCTGCTCAGCGCTGTTAATGCAACCTAAAATTTAAAAGAACAACGCAATATTGTGACTTTTAATTCTATTGTGATTCTTCATTAATGTGACTTCAAGGAAACTAATGATGTGTTTTATTTACAATGTAATTATTTCAATATGCAGTAATTTTAACGAATTTCGTGTAATTTCGACATTACTTGTCCGATCAAAAACGTATTGAAATCTGCACTCGTTGTCATTGATGATTTGATTTTGTGATAGTTTTTGCTTGCTTACATGTAATCACTGTTTCCAAAACAAAATTTATACAATACCAACAAATTTCTCGTAGGGGACCTTTTTAAGCTGATAGGATAATCACGATTCTCCTATCATCTTGGTGGGTGTCATGTAGAGGTTCGGCGCCCTCTACAAACAAATTGCCCAAGGTTTGCGCTTCTTTCACTTAAAATTGGTGATGAAATTCTATTTTGGAAACCTATTCGATGTTTGTTTGCTTCGAAACCTTTTGCAGCATTCGCTGCAATAATTGTGCAGCATTTTTTTGCTACGAATAGCTAAAAAACACCGTAGGTGGTAGTAACAAGTCTATTACAATGATGAATTGAAGTGTTGTTTCGTTTCAAAAATTTGGAATTTACTGAAGAGAGAATGAACTCAAGTAACTCCTAGTGCTATCGTTTCGCTTCAATTAATCTTCATATTTAGCTCGTGCTACAGCCTGATCTTTTTAATCGTGAGATGTTCTTGAATGTTCTTCAGTCTAAAGTGTCCAAAATGCGGAGAGTTTATTACGCCCCCCCGCCAATAAAGCTACACGAAACAGATTGTGGTTGAACGACCTTGAGATTAAACGGTTAACCGTGAGACGAATCGCCACAGGGGCTCCCAAAAAATTTTTTTTTGAATGTCTTAAGCTAGAGTGCTACTTTTTTTGCTATCAGTAGATATTTAACTGAAAAATATCTTGACATAGTTTGGGGGTGCCAGCCCCCCTGGGACCCCCCAACAATCAATTTTTTGAACGACTCAACTTAGGGTGCCAGTCTGTTATGATATCAGCAGATATTTAACAGACAAATATTTTGACATTGTTTGAGGGTGCCACACCCCCAGGGACCTCCCCAAATAGACCGCCAAAAAACAATTTTTTGAGCGGCTCAACTTAGGGTGCCAGTCTGTTATGATATCAGGAGATATTTTACTGACAATTATTTTGACTCTACTTTTCTGAAGGTTCCATAATCAGATATTTTTGAATAATTGCTGATTTTACGGTAGCCGAAAAGTACTTTTGAGCGTCACAGCATTTGCTTTGCGTTGGTCGTTCACTGGGTTTGCTGGCAAACTCCCATCTAGTTTTTGTTGTATTTTTGCTGGTTGGTAGCTTAGGACTCTAACGAACTCGAAAATGGTTTATTATTGATATTATGTGTCTGAAAATGCGTAAAGCGGAATGTTGGAGTGAAAATGATAGCATTGGCGAATAGGCTAGCATATCATCTTGCCATAGCCTAGCATGAGTTATGAATGGAGGCAGCTGAGAACGTTGAAATACTGTCAAAAGAAGGCAAGGGTCATATTATTTTAACCCTTCCTACCCTGCTCGCTCGCTAAATCGCAAAGAAAATCAAGTAGAGGCCTAATTCAGTGCCATTCGAGCCGAAAAACTGGCTAAAAATCGTGGTCGAGGTTCATCCCCCCAATGTTGCAAATAGGGCAAAATTGGGGTAAAATAGCTAATTATCCCCCCCAATGCTCAACAAAGATTTGCACCACTGACCGTAGACGCATGATTATTCTGAAACTAGCTTGTTCTGAACTTTTTTCCGTAATTCTGTTGTATCTGATACCCTGTACGTGGTTGATGATATTTCAAAGTAGCTGTAAACACTGCATTGCAGCGAGCTTCGCCTTCAAACAGAAGCGTTCACTGCAATTAAGCGTACAGCTAACTTTAAGGTTCCAAGTACTTTAACAGAGGCAGTTAGCGAGAAGTTATTGCAGTATCACGGTACTCAGGTACTTGGAACCTTAAAGTTGGCTGTACGCTTCATTGCAGTGAACGCTTCTGTTTGAAGGCGAAGCTCGCTGCAATGCAGTGTTTACAGCTACTTTGAAATATCATCAACCAGGTACAGGGTATCAGATACCAGAGGTGGAGTCGAGGACACAAGGCTCGAGGCCAAGGACAAGGACAGCCTTTCCGAGGACAGACCCTCTCGAAGCCAAGGACAGGAATGCTCGAGGCCAAGGACCAAGGACAGAGCCGCAAGTGTTCTCCAAAAAAAAAAAAAAAAAAGGTCTTCAAAAAAGTTTTTCAGGCATACTCCAATTCTTTGGCGTAGCCAGAATTTTTGATTGGGGCGCCCAAACCACAAATGACGTGCAACGACGTCATCAAAGATTTTCAAACGAGGAACTTTTCGTGGGACAAAGATATCGTAGGATGGAAGATCTAAAATCGTTATTTATTGGCACTTAACCACGATTTTGCAAAGAAAGAGGGGTCAAACTAATAGTTGAAAAGTGCAAATATCTAACTTTGGAAACGTGTTGAGAAAGCTAGTGTAACTCAAACGTATCACAGACGGGGGTCTGGGGGCGAAGCCCCCAGCCGCTGGGCGATTTTTCGTAATTTCTTGGAAAAAAAAGCTATTTTAATGCCATTGAATCACATTTCACACGTGTTCAGAGCCATTTGAAAGCACTAGATTTTTGAAATTTGAAAGCCAATTGAAAAAAATAAATTGTTTAATGCTCCTTTTACTTGCAATTTAAGTCCAAAACCATAGGTGGGCAAGTTAATGAAAAATGTTAGCTTTGTTAACCACTAGTCCGTTAACAAACTTCACACATCCGTTAACGTTAATCCGTTATTTGCAGCTTTAATTAACGGAAGTTAATAAAGTCCGTTAATTCGTTAATATTTTGCGGGTAATTTACATTTCTTGTTACACACTCGCTTCTAGAACAGTGCTCCGCAACCTTTTTTCACTCACGGCACACTTCACAACATTCATAAACTCGGCGGCACACCGGGGGCGAAAAAGTTAACTAGAAAGAGAAAAATTAAATGCAAAGGAACAGCATCAATAAATTTAATGCGATATTTGCGCCTGCTTTGATGAACACAATCGTTGAATATTAGGTTCAAATTTCGAAAGAGCAACTCGAAGTTCTCTATCAATATCACTCAAGCAGGAACGTTTGTCGTTTTTGATCAATACGAGAGAAGAAAAGCTTTGTTCGCACAAATAGGTTGTGGAAAATTGGAGCAGAATTTCGATAGCTGCCTTTGAAATTAGTTTGTATTCTTCTCTAATAGAAACCCAAAATTCTCCAAGTGACATCTCGCTGAATTTCAATCGGAGAGTTCTGTCATTTCGTAACTCAAGAAATAACTCCCTGATCGGCAAAGAAAGCTCTTCTGTGGAAATTTCAGCTTTGGATGAAAAAGGATTTCGGATCCAATCATATTGTTGTGTGTTGATTGTAAAAAAGTAACAGTCATATTTCTGCTGCAACAAAGACAAGTGTTCTTGAGCCAAATCCACTACAAATTGTCTGTCAACATCGCTCAAATCATTATTGCTTCTTGGAAACATTTCCAGTGATCCTCGCCCCAACTCGGTTTTCCATAGTGCTAATTTCTGTTTAAATCCAGTCAACTTGTCAGAACACGATAGTATATTTTCTTCCCTGCCTTGCATTTTGATGTTGAGTTCATTTAAGTGTTCACATATGTCCGCCATGTACGCAAGTTTTGCAACCCAATAATCGTCTTCAAGGTGCTTACGCAAATCGTGGTTGTTCTGACTTAATATAAACTGACTCACTTCATGCCGAAGTTCAAAGAGTCTTGCGAGAACTTTTCCCCGAGAAAGCCAACGTACATGCGTATAGTACAATAATGACTGATGCTCTGAACCCATTTCTTTGCATAATGACGAAAAAATACGTGAATTCAAAGCTCTCCCTTTAATGAAGTTCACAATGTCAATGCAGTGTTTCATCGTTTCGGACAGTTCCTCTGGCAGCACTTTGGTCATCAAGGCTTCTCTATGTATGCAGCAATGCGTAACTTGAATGGCAGGATTTTGCTGTTTCACCAACGTAGTAAAACCTTTACCTTTGCCCAACATTGCTGAAGCACCATCTGTGCAAAGGTTGACGCAATCATTCCAGTGGATACCGTGGGCGGTAAAAAACTCGTTTGTCACGCGAAAAATGTCCTGCCCAGTTGTTCGCTCTGGAAGTTTTTTGCAAAACAAATACTCTTCTGTAATAGCATTGCCGTCGACAAATCGTACAACAGCCAATAGCTGTGCTTGCTTTTTGATGTCCGTTGTTTCGTCGATTTGAAGGGAAAATTTTCCAGATGTTTTTAGTTTATTAAGTAGCGTTTCAAGTAGATCTTCAGACATATCGCCAATGCGCCTTTTAATAGTCTCGGCGGACAACGACACTTTCCTGACTTCTTCAGCTTCCTTCTGTCCAAGCATTAATCCGACAATTTCTGGGCAGGCTGGTTTTATGAGTTCTTCTCCGACAGTATGCGGCTTTTTCTGTCGAGCAATTAATTTGGCAACTTGACAGCTAGCTTCTACTGCCTTTTCCGTGACTGTGAAAGTTGAATTCATGAATTGCTTTTGCTTTTTCTTTTCACTCCATATTCGTTGAAAGAAATCCTTATCCTTGCCAGAATACAGTAAGTAGAATGTTTTGTTTTTAAATGCCTAATAAGTTTGCTTGGAACCATTGCTTGATTACCAAGTTGTTCTTCACAAACTACGCAATGTGGATTTGGAGCCTCTTCACTACCGCACCAAGTAAATCCATATTGCATGTAGTCTTCACTGTATTTTCTCTTCTTTTGTGCTTTTGCAGTACCACTTGCTGAAGTAGGTAAACTATCTGGTGGTTGAACTGCTCTCTTTAAAAATTTATCCATTGTGTCTAACAGTTCTAAATTTCAGTTTTGCTGAACGCAGAAGATTAAGCTCACAAACAACTTAGAAAACCTAAACAAACACACAAACAACTTAGAAAAGTTTCTAAAAATACCGCGGCACCCCTAGCACAGCTTCGGGGCACACCGGGGTGCCGCGGCACCCCGGTTGCGGAGCACTGTTCTAGAACACATATTGATGTTGTGGAGCTGATTGTAAGGCAAAATTTATTGCTATGGTAGTCTTTTTGTGTTATGGAAGTTACATTTTACAGTCTAATCTAATTTCAGGATAAAAACAAGTTCAAATGCACTAACGAAGCTGCGATCTCAAAATCTTTGGAAATTGTGAGCAGCGATAATTAATAGACCTATGAGGCTGCAGCTTATTATTTGCCTCAAACAAGAGCTCTTTTCTGCGCTTTCGTCTATAAAACTCGTGCTAATACGCAACAAGTGTTACCAGAGCAAACTGGTTTGTACCGGTACGATATGAATGAATGGTGCAAGATATTAACGATAAAAACCTTAACTGAAGTTAACAGAATTTAACGGTAGTTACTGTAGTCCGTTAATAGAACTTAACGGAAGTCATTTTAGTCCGTTAACATGAAAAAACTATTTAACAGATTAACGATTTAATGAGAAAGTTAGCTTCGTTATTAACGGATTAACGATTAACGAACTTGTGACCACCTATGTCCAAAACACGTTTAACATCTTGCATTCTTGAGTTAAATTTTAATTGCAAGTGATGTGGCCCAGGTAGGAAGAAGTAAAGTGCTTTGTCTCTGGCAACATTTTAGCAGTAAATAATAGTCCACTCGAAGATTTTCCTGAGAACAGGGGCGTATTTAGGGGGGAGCCATGGTGCCATGGCCCCCCCTTTGGGTCACCAGGATAGTATAATTAGCATAGAATAGTATGCAAAATTGCGGCATGGCCACCTCCTTTGTAACTTGGGCAGAAAGTCTGAGCGCACAAAAGGACAGAATCTGGGTAAAGACCTATTTTTTTATGTTTGGTCTTCACGTAATTTTGGACCAAAAACCGGACTTTTTTTTTGGTCTTCACCTAATTTTGGGCAGAAAAACGGACTGATTCTGAGTGGAAAAAATTTTTTTTGGTCTTCATTATTTTCAAATTTCCTGGCCCCCCCCCTTTCGAAAATCCTGCATGCGCTACTGCCTGAAAGTTTTTTTTGTCATGAAAATAACCGGTTATACAGTGCTGTTCATAATTCAGGAGCCACCTTGCAAAAACACTCGTTTTTTGGGTTCCAGGTTTAATTTATACTATTTGCTATAATTATATATCTACATGTTATATATTTTTGTGAAGGATTTGTTGCTGGTAATGTTTCGGCATAATTTTTTTTTTTTTTTGAAAATAATTTTAAAGCCAAACTGCCCCCCATTACGTGACGTCATGCCAAAAAACTCATTTCCTTACTAACAGCAAATATGCATTACAGTATTGGTGTCAAAAGCAATTAAAGGAATAAGGATAGTTTATCGGGTATTGTAACAAGTTTAGGTCATGTCATATTTACTTCATGATTTCATCGCGCGTCACTCATTATGACGTCATAATTTATGATATTTTCTTGGTTTTATTTAAAGCCTAAAAGCAGCATGACATTTTTTTGCTAAAATGTCAAGTTGATATCGTATCTGTAATAAAATTAGGAAAGATTACAAAATTGTCAAAATTATTAACACTCTTTTTACATAATAGTGGCTCTGAAAAGAGCCGTTTGATTTGGCAAGGACTGATTTAGTATTTTGTTGGCCATCCATGGTTTTCGATCACCATTTTGCATCGTCGAGGAAGTGATTCAACAAGTTTGTTGAGTTCTTCGGGAGAAATCACTCGAAACCAAGCAGCAATGACCTGTTCGATAAGCTCTCTTTTCGTCTTTGGTTTATTCTTCCCAATTATGCAACTAACTCGGTACCACAAATTTTCAATCGGGTTTAAATCAGGAGATTGGGCTGGCCAATCCATTCGTTCAATTTTATGGGTCCTGTACCACTGTTGGACTTTTTTAGCACGGTGGCATGGAGCATTATCGTCTTGAAAAATCCAATCATCGTCGGAAAACAAAGAACGTGCACTGGGTAACATTTTATTTTCCAGCACATCAATATACTTTGTCCCGTTCATCATCCCAGACACCACTTTGAGCCTACCAATACCATTTGCAGCCATGCAACCCCATACCATAATTGACTGGGGATGCTTGATGGTCGGTGAAATACAATAAGGCCGGTACTCTTCCTCTGGTTTTCTTCTCACAAAATTATTTCCAGCATGGTTGTTTACAGTAAAAGTCGACTCATCACTGAAAAGAACTTTCCTCCACTTCTCTATTGGCCACTTAACATGAGAGCGTGCCCAATCTAATCGGCGTTTTCTTTGTTTTTCCGTTAAGAGTGGTTTTTTTCGAGCTTTACATCCTCGAAGACCATTCTCCAGCAACCTTCTCCTCACTGTTGGAGCAGACAATTCAACGCCACTACTTTCCTTTAACTCTCTGGCCAACTCTTTTGAATTCAGTCTCCTGTTTCCTAAAGAAATCCTGACCAAAGTTCTATCAGACCTCTTTGTTGATTTCCGCTTCCTTCCAGATCGAGGCTGACATTTCGCATCTCCTGTCTCGATCCACCTCTTTAACACTCCTTGCACTCCTTTACGAGATGTACCAGTCTTTTTTGCAATAAATCTCTGCGATTTTCCTTCATTGTAAAGATAAATAATCACTCCTCTCTGTTCTGCACTAATCGGTTTGAAGCCCATGATGACTGAAACTGAATAAAAAGGTTGAACATCCAGAAAGTCCTGAAATTGCTCCCATTATGATGTCATAGGGAGCAAATCATGGTGTGATCATGATGTGACCCAAGATGTGACCTCAGGTCATCAGAATACACAATAATTACAAACATAATTTTTCGATTTCATTTTGCTAATTCGATCATTGCAACCATGTTACCAATATAAAAATGGCCCATCAAAGTGACGTCATGCTTAAGGGGTGCATTTTGGCCCCAAATAATTATTTCAAAAAAAAATTTTTTTTCAGTAAAATTCTCGTAGCAAACCCTTTACAAAAATATATAACTTGCCCATATACAATTAAAGCACATATCATAAATTCGACTTGGAACTTACAAAATGGGCAATTTTGCAGGGTGGCTCCTGAATTATGAACAGCACTGTAGAAGTGTATGTTCGGCCAGGTGGCCCAGGCCCCTCTATTAGAGTCAATAATTAGTTCAATCAGCATTTTCCATGGCTAATTTTTTAAAAGTATTTTGTGCATAAAAACTGAATTGTTCGAGGTGAATTACTGAATTGTTACTGAAAAATGGTACAATAAATGGTTACGCCTATTAACCATGTTATTGCCGGGCCAGATTTACATCACCCTGGGCCCCTGGCACTTTGGGGATTTTTGCAAGATCTTTCTGACAAATATAGGGAAGACCAAAGAAAAGTCTTACGATTTTAGGGCGGGGCCCCCAGCTGGTGCTGCGCTATATTGTGGTAAATCCGGCCCTGGTTAATGCATTACGTTCATAAAAAGGCTACATGAGGGTCTGAGATAGCAAGTTTTAGGAGAAAAACTCTCCATTTCTTCCGGGATATACGTTAAAAATGGCTGGAAAAATTGAATTGAAGGGGGCCCGAAGCCCCTGGTCTTCCACATTGTTGTTAGTTATACTGTTGTCAGCGGAAAATGCTAAAAAGAAACTGAAACTGAAGAAATAGCAGGCTTTTTTGGCACATTTTTGTCATTGGTGAAATTTCAATTGGGGGGTGGGTGGATTCCCTCGTCCCCCCCCCTTTGGCTACGCCTATGTTCCAATTGAGGAAAACAAAAAAGGCATAGATGGGCAAGTTAATGCAAAACGTTAGTTTCGTTAACCACTAGTCCGTTAACAAACTTCACACCTCCGTTAACGTTAATCCGTTATTTTCAGCTTCAATTAACGGAAGTTAATAAAGTCCGTTAATCCGTTAATACTTTGCGTGTAATTTACATTTCGTTTTATTCACTCGCTTTTAGAACACGTTTTGACGCTGTTGAGCTGATTGTAAGAAAATATTGAATACTATGGTGGTCGTTTTGTGTTTTGGAAGTTACATTTTACAGTCTGATCTAATTTCAAGACAAAAACAAGTTCAAATGCACAACGAAGCTGCGATCGAAAAGTCTTTGGAAATTCTGAACAGCGATAATTAATAGACCTATGAGGCTGCAGCTTACTATTAGTCACAAAAAAACTCCTTTCTTGAATGAATGTTGCAAGATATTAACGATAAAAACCTTAACTGAAGTTAACAGAACTTAACGGAAGTTAATTTAGTCCGTTAACATGAAAAAACTTTTTAACGGATTAACGAGTTAATGAAAAAGTTAGCTTCGTTATTAACGGACTTGTGCCCACCAATGAAAAAAGGTATTCGCAAATTTTCCGCGAGGTTTCTGGCGTTTCCAACAAAATTTCAACGATTCAAAAAATAGTGCTGTCCTCGAGGCGAGGACAGGGGAATTTTCGAGGATTTGAGGCTTCGAGGCCAAGGCTAGGCCAAGGGCTTCAAAATGTGTCCTCGAGGCCAAGGACGTCCTCAAGGACTCCATCTCTGTCAGATACAACAGAATTACGAAAAAAAAGTTCGGAACAAGCTAGTTTCAGAATTATCATGCGCCTACGGTTTGCGTTCAATTAATTACGCTTGACTATGTGCTGATTTAATAAAATCACGTTTACACGCAAGTTACTAACAATACACTCGATTGCAATATTCGCTAGGCTAGATAGGTCTTGATAGTATAACCTGTAGGAAAATTATCTTCAATCAATTGCCGAATTTTTTTTTTTTTTTTTCTTTTTCAGAATTATTGTACAGTAAGTCTTTTAGTAATCGATTAGCTTAACTGCATTCAGCAAAGGAGCTGCCAACTATACATGACATACAAGCAGTGGTGGGCAGTAACTAGTTACAATTGTAACTAGTTACTGTAACTAGTTACTTATTAGTAACTGTAACTTTGTTACTTTTTTTCAGATGTAACGATATTCGTAACTAGTTACTAGTTTAGAACCCTAAAAAAAGTTACAGTTACAGTTACTTTTTGTACTACATTTTTTGAAGCAAACTACAGATTTTTTATGAATTCCATTCAAAATAATTGTATTACACTGGCAACACAGGACGCACAGTCGCATGTCTGATCAACCATAACCTTTTATCCATATTTTCTTCACTGTGTTCACTGGACTATAATGTGGTTGCTGGTTAAAGGCGGTGAATCATCCAGCCAATTCCAGTGGTTTACAATAGCTAAAATCGAACTATAATTTTTGATATTTTTTGTTTTAATTTTGGGACTGCGGTTGCAAAGATATTCAACAAATACAAAAAGATTCCCCCCGAAAAAACTGTTTGGAAACTCTGAGTTTTGTTCTTCCCGCCAAAACCACAGTAGGCCTAATGGTTTAGAGAACTGTGTTAGGCTTAATAGTTTAGAGATAGTTTATTTCAAAATAGTTTAGGCCTAACTATCTCTAAACTATTAGGCCTAATAGTTTTGAGATAGTTAGGCCTAATAGTTTAATAAGATTACCGTAGGCGTAGTAGTTTAGAGAACTGTGGTTTAGGCGGGGAAGATCAAAACTCAGGGTTTCCAAACACTTTTTTCGCGGGGACATCTTTTTGTATTTGTTGAATATGTTTGCAAACCCAGCCTCAAAATCAAAACAAAAAATATCAAAAATTATAGTTCAATTTTAGCTATTGTAAACCACTGGAATTGGCTGGATGATTCACCGCCTTTAAAGTGAAGGCAGTGGTAGTTTTCCACCTTCGCTTTCTGGTGATTGAAACCGTTTGGGGATTCAGGGCTGAATAGGCCTATTGCACAGTTGTACGTGTACTAGCAATCATTGTTAGTTTGCAATTTCAGTGAAATGCATTTCTAATCAGTGCAACCTAGTTCAAGAGGCTGGAGCAAGAAGAATCGGAGGGGTTAGGGATTATCTCATCTGTTACGGTAAAATTGTGTTTGGGGTTCTGGATCAAGTTTCTGGGTCAACTTTAAGATTAACGTTTAAGTTTCCAGGTTTCGTATTTGGAGTTTGCAGTTAAAGTTCGGTTTTGGTTTTATGGATTGTGGATTACAGTTTTGCAGTTTAAAATAAAAGGTTGGGATTTTGGGTAAGAGTTTAGTCTTTGAATTTTAGGAAGGGTGTGAGGCAACCTTCCAGTTGTTCTGTATTGATTTTGCACCGTCCTCTTGCCTCCACTTAAACTGGTAGGTTCTGGTATCGATAACACGTTTTCAAACCAGCTTTCAGGCTTTAGAGTTTGGGTTTAAGAGTTTGATATCAGATTAAATAACCCCCATAAGTTACCCAACTGTTGTATACTGGAAGCACATTGATTACCGGTATCGTATGAGATACTTTTTGTGTTCAGGAGTCTATGTTACCTAGCTGCCTCGTACCAGTACTGATACGATGCTACAATACAGTGCCGCCTGACACCCTTCCTAAAACTCAAAGACTAAACCCTAACCCAAAATCCCAACCTTTTATTTTAAACTGCAAAACAGTAACCCACAATCCATAAAACCAAGTGCAGACAGGCCTGTTATTAGTCCAAATTTTTAATAACTAAAAGTAACTGTAACTTGTAATTGTAACTAGTTACTTTTTCAAATTTGTAACTGTTACTGTAACTGAGTTACTTTTTTTGCCAAGTAACTGTAACTTGTAACTAGTTACTTTTAGAAAGTAACTTGCCCACTGCTGCATACTAGCTAGCAGATTTCAGAGTGATATGTGCAAAGATAAAGATCATCACCAAGGTTTTGCAAACAGCAAGGCATATAGCAATATCAGGAAAATATGTAGCAAAAATCATGATCAGCCGACATGCTATCAAAAAATTCATCAAATGCCTTCAACAACCTGTTTCTGTTTTTGTTGTAAGAACAACTCTACTCTGTTTACTTCCTGATATTTTTTAAATTTAAAAATTGCAGCCGTTTTGATTTGTTGTTTTTCATTTTCTTTATTTCAACACGAACACTAAATAATGCTGTATATCATTTAATACAAGCATCTTCTGATTTCTGAATATTTTTTGTACCTTCTAGCTTATGTTTAATGTTTTGGCTTTGATCATGACGCTGACAGGCTAAGATTATGGAGAGAAAGCATTCAAGAAGTGAATCTACTGGCTTCATACCTCTAAGCACCTATACTGCAATTGTTTAACTTGTTGCATAGTTTTGCTAATTACTGCAACCCAGCCATAGAGTGTATTTTAAATTCTTAAATGTTGATTTATGACCATTTCTAAATGCCATAACTGCATGTTGTTAGTGTTAGTATGTCACTGTAGGCCTACGGATAATGCAGCTAAATCGGTCTTAGATAAAATGTCTATTTAGCAGAGCAAGATTAAATGTAATACATTTGCAGTTCAACCTGGTTCAACACCATAGGCGTAGCCAGGATTTTTGATTGGGGGGGGGGGGCCCAAACCACAAATTGCATGCAATGACGTCATCAGAAATTTTCAAAAAAGGAAATTTTGTAGGGCAAAGATATCGTAGAATGGAAGATCTGAAGTCGTGGTCTGTTGTCACTAACCAGAATTTTGGTAAAGGGAGAGGGCGAAAACTAACACTTAAAAAGCGAAAATGTGTAACTTAGGAGACGTGTTGAGTAAGGTAGTGTACTCAAACGTATCACAGACGGGGGCCTGGGGGCGAAGCCTCCAGCCGCCGTTGGCTATGGGGGTCTGGGGGCAAAGCCCCAGCCGCTGGGCGATTTTTAAAAGTTTTTGAAAAAAAGCTATTTTAATCACATTGGATCACATTTCGCACATGTTCACAGCCGTCTGAAAAAACTAGATTTTTAACATTGAAAGCCAATCGAAAAATTTTGATTGTTCAATCCTCCTTTTACTTGCAATTAAATTTCAAAACACGTTTAAAATCTTGCATTATGGTGTAAAATTTTAATTTTAAGTGATTTGGTCCATATAGGGGGAAGTAAGGCCCATTGCCTTCCGCAATATTTTAGCAGGAAATAATATTCCACTCAAAGAATTTCCTTTCATGAAGTTAACCAGTTGTAAGAGTACATGTATGGCTACGGGACCCAGGACCTCTCAATTCAAATTCAATAATTTGTTCAATGAGCATTTTCCCTAGCTATTTTTTAAAAACTATATTATGCGTAAAAACTGGCGAGGTGGAGATGAATCGTTATTGAAAAGTGGTCCAATAGATGGTTACGCTTACTAAACATGTTATTCCCGGGCCGGATTTACACTGCGCGGTGCCTCTGGCACTGAGGGGGTTTTTGCAACATCTTCCTGCCAAATATAAATGAAGACCAAACAAGTCCTACTATCTCAGTGCGGGGCACTGGCACTGTGCAATATGGCAAATCCGACGCAGGTTATTTCATTACGTCCATAAAAAGTTTAGATGAGGGCCTGAGGTAGCAACTTTTAGGACAAAAAATTTGATTTCACCCTGGTTATACGTTTAAATTGGTTGGAAAAATTGAAACAAGGAGGTGCGCCGGGCCCCCTAGTCGTCAATATTATTCATTGGAACGACCGACGCTCGCGTCGCGTGTTCCTCTGTTTTTACTCGGCCATTTTCCAACCAACGAATGCGAAATTTCACACTTTTGCTTTATAACTCGAGAACGGTTGGGCCTAGCTACACGAAATTTTGACAGCAGGTTGAGATTAATGAGTGGTATGTTTGTACTAAATTTCGAGGCAATACGTCACGTGACTTTGGTTTTAGAACCCGAAAACCGCCCCGCAAGTTTGGCGTAAAAAGCGGTCTCAGTCAAAAACGGCTTAAGTACGGCAAAAAATATTTCATATGGTTGTATGTCTCAAGATACCCTTTCATCCCAACCAACCCACATTTTGGCCGCGATGAGGTTGATTTCCTTTTTTTTCTTCCTAATTTTTGTACGCTCTTTTTCTCCTAAACCACAACACATCCAATTCTAATTTTTGTGTAAAGTTGTTGAGCTGCAAACGCAATTTTTTCTCCCGAAATTCGTTGGGGCAACTCCACCGGGAACCCCCCCAAAATGGGGCCCCAAAAAAACCATTTTTTGAACGGCACAAGCTAGGGTGCTAGTTGTTTTTGATATCAGTAGATATTAAACAGACATATATTTTGACATAGTTTGGGGGTGCCACCCCCCCGGGGACCCCCCGAAAATCCATTTTTTTAACGGCTTACCTTAGAGTGCCAGTGTTTTATGATATCAGGAGATATTTAACGGACAAATATTTTGACATAGTTTGGGGGTGCCACTCCCCCGGGGACCCCCAAATGGACCCCCCAAAAATCAATTTTTTGAGCGGCTCAACTTAGGGTGCCAATGTTTTTTGATATCAGCAGATATTTAACAGACAAATATTTTGACATAGTTTGGGGGTGCCACTCCCCCCGGGGACCCCCCCAAATGGACCCCCCAAAAATCAATTTTTTGAACGGCTCAAGCTAGAGTTTTACTTTTTTTTGATACCAGTAGATATTTAACAGACAAACATTTTGACATAGTTTGGGGGTGCCACTCCCCCCGGGGACCCCCAAATGGACCCCCCAAAAATCAATTTTTTGAACGGCTTACCTTAGAGTGCCAGTGTTTTATGATATCAGCAGATATTTAACAGGCAAACATTTTGACATAGCTTGGGGGTGCCACTCCCCCGGGGACCCCCCAAATGGACCCCCCAAAAATCAATTTTTTGAATGGCTCAGCTTGGGTGCCAGTCTGTTTTGATATCAGCAGATATTTAACAAACAAATATTTTGACATAGTTTGGGGGTGCCACTCCCCCGAGGGACCCCCCAAATAGACCGCCAAAAATCAATTTTTGAACGGCTCAAGCTAGGGTGCCAGTGTTTTATGATATCAGGAGATATTTAACAGACAAATATTTTGACTCTACTTTTCTGGAGGTTCCATAGTCAGATATTTTTGAATAATTGGTAATTTTACGGTAGACAAAAAGTACTTTTGAGCGTCACAGCATTAGCTCTGCGTCGGTCGTTCACTGGGTTTGCTGGCAAACTCCCATCTAGTTGTTAATTACTGTTGTGCGCGTGTACTGTTGTACGCAAAGATGCTAAAAAAAACTGAAAATGAAGAAACAAGACTTTTTTTGTCAAATTCGTGTCATTGGTGGCATTTCGATTGAGGGGGCCCGGGCCCCCTGGGCTACCCCCCCTGGCTTCGCCTATGATTTTGAAATAAGATCGCGCCCTTAAGTTCTTTCACAAAAAAATTTCCCAGCAAAAATAAAATAACTTTTTTTCTAAAACGTGGAGGACTTGAATCAAGTCACTTGACAGTTTTTTGAAACACACAAGAATTGCATGACATTATTATGACATGGACACGTGGTGTTATTATTATTACTTACTTTTGTACGCGTAAATCCTAAATTAAAGAAACTGCAATTCCGGACAAGGACAACGTATTGGCTATGCTCTCATTATATTTATCATTGGTAGTATTTCAATTGGGGGGTTTGCTTTACCGCCTGTGTTATAGCATCAAGTTCATAATAACGTTAAATAAAGGCCTGGGGTTGCAACTTTTAGGAAAAAACTCTTAAAAATCTTACAGGTTTTGCATATAAATTATTTAAATTTGAATTAAGGGGCTCCTGGCCCGTCGGTTGGGATCCCCGGGGCTCCTGGTTGTCAGTTAGGTGCCCCGGGGCCCCCTGGTTGTTGGTTAGAGGCCCTTTGGTTGTCAGTCAAGGTCTCCGGGGCCCCCTGGTTGTCAGTTAGGGCCCCCCTTGTTGTCGGTTAGGGCCCCCCCGGGCCCTTTGGTTGTCGGTTAGAAACCCCGGGGCCCCCTGGTTGGTAGTTAGGGACCCCCTAGTTGTTGGTTAGGGGCCCCAGGGCCCACTGGTTGTCTGTTAGGAGCCCCGGGGCCCCCTGGTTGTCAGTTAGGGGCCCCTTGGTTGTCGGTTAGGGGCCCTGGAGCCCATGGTTATTAGTTAGGGGTCCTGGGGCCCCCTGGTAGTTAGTTAGGGGCCCTGGGGCCCACTGGTAGTTAGTTAAGGGCCCTGGAGCCCCCTGGTCATCAGTTAGGGGCCCCGGGGCCTCCTGGTTATCAGTCAAGGTCCCCGGGGCTCCCGGATTGTCAGTTAAGGGCCCCCTCATTGTCGGTTGGGGTACCGGGGCTCCTGGTTGTCAGTTAAGGGCCCCAGGGCCCCCTGGTTGTTGGTTAGAGGCCCCCTGGTTGCAGTGGCGTAGGGTGAAGATTTTACAGGGTGTTCAATATTGTTCATTCATCAGCATCAGCTATTTTCAGCCCTTCGTAACAATAAGTAAATAACTCAAATGCACTCAGTTAAGTCAGCTATATTTTTAGTTCGCAAAAACTAACACTGTAAAATAGGATTGGTAAAACAGAATTCGGATTTATAAAAACAATTAAAAGCTTTTATTTCACCAAAAATTATTCAAATGAAATCTAAATTTTCAATGAAAACTAAGCTCGAATCATAACCATTTTAGCTTCACTCAAATGGAGTCTATGCCCCAATGTTTTTGTGCTTTTGTCTTGCTTAAATATGAGTGTGAGTTCAAAGTGTCTGAACTATTAAATACCGCGTGCCACATCATTTTCGCCGAAATTCAATTTGACGCTAGATCGCAGCAAATTGCTCCAGAGAAAAAAAATTTCCAGCTCAAACTACTACACGGCCAAGACCAGGAACCACGCCTGGTAGAACAAACAATTCATCTGTAGCACAGTTCATTTCTTCGTTGTTGGGCGATGAACTTTTCAGTAACAGCATCATAAAAAGACTGCTTTTGTTGCAGTTGGAGCCATAGACGTAGCCAGAGGGGGGGCCCGGGCCTCCCCCAATTAAAATACCACCAATGATAAAAAAAATTATGACAACATAACCTAGCGATGTTTAGTTGCAGTTTTATTTCTGTAATTACGCACATAACAGTAATTAACAATTACATTAATGACGACGAGGGAGCCCCGCGGCCCCTAACTAGCGAGCATGGAGCCCCTATCTACCAACTAGGGGGCCCCGCGGTGCCTAACCGACAACCAGGGGGCCCTAACTGACAACTAGGGGGCCCCTAACTAACTAATGACCAGGGGGCCCCAGGGCCCCTAACTAACAACCAGGGGCTCCTAACCGACAACCAGGGGCTCCTAACTGACGAACAGGGGTCTCGGGGCCTTTGAATAACGACCAGGGGCCCCGGGGCCCCTAACTAACAACCAGGGGGCCACGAAGCCCCTAACAGACACCCGGGAGCTACGGGGCCTCTAACTGACAACCAGGGGGCCCGGGGCCCCTAACTGACAAACAGGGGGCTCCAGGGCCCCTAATTAACAACCAGGGGCCCCGGGGCCCCTAACTGACAACCAGGGGGCCCGGGGTCTCTAACTGACAACCAGGGAGCCTTAGAGCCCCTCACTGACGACCAAGGGTTCCGGGCCAGGGGCCCCTTAATTCAAATTTTTAATGATATGTATGCAAAACCTGTAAGAAATCTAAGAGTTTTGTCCTAAAAGTTGCAACCCCAGGCCCTCGTTTAACATTATTATGAAGTTAATGCTATAACCAGGGATGTGGAAGCGGAAGCGGAAGCTGGAAGCGGAAGCGGTGGAAGCGGTAAATTTTTGTGGAAGCGGAAGCGGAAGCTGGAAGCGGTAAATGGGTACCGCTTCCGCTTCCACTTACGTTGTTCGACAATACTCGCACTAAATGTTTTTTTAACACAAAACAAACAATTGAAACATACCATTACAAGAGTTTGTGAAGCCAGCTGTTGCAGAAAGTATCCACTCTTAAACTCGCAAAAATTTGAATCCACCGCTGTTTGCTAAACTCATTGCCCTCAAATGCGAATCGGGGCAATAACTTTTTAAATCTTTGGTTTAAAACTTTATAAATACTGGCAAAGCCATATTTTGCCAAAATTTCAGCAACAATCCCAGTTCACACTTGGAAAACAAAGCTTCGTGGTTTCTCATTTACAAATTATAAAAGGCAGTTAGCGAATACCAAGTTACCAACGCACTATTTTGCAATCTTTCGACTGTTGGCAAATCTCGCAAGTTACTATCGATTCACAACGGGAAGTTTTATTACTCAAATAAAATCAAGCTTTTTGAAGTAATGTTAGTTAATATAGTTTTTAAAATAATTTAATTTCATTGTCATTAAAGTATTATGAAAGAAAACTGAGTATTTTGATGTTGCTTTCGCGTATTCCATTTGACGATTCTTTGCGGTAAGTAATTTAATTGTGAGTGTGTAGCGTTAAATTTGGTGATAGGAAAATTCTCTGGGGACAATAGCGTACGTTTGTAATGTTTGGGTTCGTGAATCACGAAAAAAATACAAAAACAATAGTCGCAGTGCGCTCACTTTCTCAAAACCGCTGTTTTCATTATTGAATTTAATTTTATTGTAAAATACTAACCTACCAAGCTGACGGTACTTCGGTCGATTTAATAAAGTGCCTTTCTTGCAACCACCTATGGAGTTCGGTGACGTCTCAAAGTATTTTCCTACGTCCAAACTTTAAACTTGTTTACGATTAACGATATGCAACTCAATTCATTGTTTTTCTCGTGTTTACAAGGCGGTGAGAATTCGTAGTAGATGACGTAAGTATGTAATAAATGACATGCATATTCGGCGTATAAATAGAGATACGACGATTCAAACTTGATATTTGACCAAGTAAATTTAAGTAGCTCGTACTCATAGCCTAATAGCCTACGTATTGAGCAGTTGAGAATTAAGTAAAATTCAGTGCGTTTTTGCTTCATTCAGTTAGTTAAATGTTCATTACTTTGAATAAAATGTCGTAAATTAATCACATTCGCTCTAAATTATTTTTTCCCAAGTTAAGCAAAATAAAATTAAATCCGGTGGACAGTTTGTTACTTGATCTTCGCGTTTATTAAGCCGTTTAACATACGTGCGAATATATTTTTTGTTTCATTTAAGAACTATATATACGCCTACTTTTGATTACAGACAAGGATAGCTTGTTTAGAAATCGGGATTTTCAAGCAGATCTTAGCCACTAGCCGGATATTTTATTTTCATCTGCCCTCGATCCGACGAATACTTAATTTGTTTCGAACTAAAATTAATTACGATCCTGAAAGATTTTGCTGCTGCGCACTCTTAGATGCATAAAGAAGAAGAATAAGGTTTTATAAGTGATTAGGTAAGTTTATATAGATTTCAGTAAAGCACTAAATTGTTTCTAACAGGCGAATAATTTCTGTAACTACGGGCGGCAAAGTAGGCCTACGTATATTTGCTAATGTAAACGGAGCAGCTTATTTAGCTGCGCTTTCTAATAAACATTTATTTGATAGAGCAACGTAATTTTATATGTACTTTTTTTGTCATTTAAAGAAGTTTACAAAGCTGATATTTTTAATTCTGACACGCCGCACTATCACACAATGTCCCAAACAAAATGGAGTGCCGTTTACGACCATTTTGTTGAAGAGGGCAACAGTTTTCGTTGCATTGCACTTAAAAGTGATGGAATTTTGGAATGCAATTCACTGGTTCCAAAACTAAAGCAGGGAAGCGCTTCAGCAAATTTAAAAAGGCATCTAAAACGCCATCACCAGCAAACGTTTCAAAAAGTTGAGCAACAAGATTCTGCCACTACAAAAAAAGCCAAGTTAGAGAAAGTAAAAGGCCAAAATGCCGTAACAAATTATTTTCAAAAGGTTAATCCAAATCCAAAAGCAACAGCTTCCATCAATGCAGAAGACTTCAAAAACGGCATTTTAAAAATGGTCGTTTACAATGGAGTTCCTCTCACGTTTTTTCAGGACAATGGCTTTCAACTTTTAAATGGGGACTTTGCCAAAATCTTGGGAATTTCTTTAGGGCGGCAAGCCATTCGAAACATGGTTTTGAAAAGATCGGAAGAGGAGAGATCGAAATTGAAAGGGTCTCTTTCTAAAACTTTTGTCTCGCTCAAGTTTGACGGAGTAACTAGATTCCGTTCTCATTTTTTAGGAATCTCTGCCCAGTTTTTTAGCGAAAAACGCGGTCTGTCTGTAAAAACTTTAGCTTTAGTGGACACTGAAGCAAATCATACCAGCGCTCATTTAAAAGAAATTTTATTGAAAACTATGAAGGAGTTCAGCATCACAAAGCAACAAGTTTTAGCATGTGTTGTTGACAATGCATCTAATATGACACGAACTGTGCAGCTATTAAATGAAGATGAAGAAGATGAACAAAATGAAGATGATGAAGAGGCTATTCAAGAGATTGACCAAATGGGTACTGGATTTGATTGCACAATTTACCACATGAGATGCGCTGAACATACTTTACAATTGGGAATTCGCGATGTTTTAAAAAAAGGCCGATCTGATAAGTTTTTAACAAAACTACGGAAAATTGCTCAGCATCTACGTGCACCACACACCGATGGAATTCTAAAACGACGAGCTGGAAAAGGGATGCTGATTGACATGCCAACACGTTGGGGAAGTACTTTCCTCATGCTTCAGCGTTTATTGGATTTGAAATCTTTTATTCAAGACCTTGGATCACAGGATTCTTATCTAACTGAAAGTGAATGGTCTGAGGTAAAGATGATGGTCGATGTATTGCAGATCCCGCATGCAGCGACAATTTCTCTACAAAAGCAAGATCTCACTCCAGGCGAATGCTTGCTTCAATGGAGAGAAGTCATGTTTAAATTGAACAAGCAAGACAACAGTTTGTCTCGTTCTTTGCATAACTCCTTGCTATCTCGCCAACAGCTTCTCTTGGATAATGATGCTTTCTTGGCTGCGATTTGGGTAAGTGCAAAGTAAAAACAGTTTAGTTCAGTATTAATTGAGCCACAGTTTTGTATAATCTTGAAAACTTTTAAATACGTAAAATTCTTGCCGTGTGATAGTCTTTGCAATTTGCATATGCACATAACATGGACTGTGCTTTGAATCTTGAGTGTTTAATATAAAAATAATTGTGTATAACGAGTCCAGCAAAAAAGCGACAAATCAATTTCCTAAATATGTTTTTGCTTTTTATAGGTTGATGCGCGATCAAGAATATTTTTAAGCAATGAAGAGCAAACTCGTGCAAAGAGCACTCTTCAAGCCCTTTTTTTGCGCATGCAAAGTCTGGCGCAAGCTGAGGGAGGAGCAAATGCTGATGAGGATTCACATGAAGTTGTGAATGTATCCTCTACCGATCCGGCACCAACATCTGATTTCGACGAATATTTGAATTCTCTGCATTCGGCCGCTGCAGAGTCATCAACTTCAACAGCCGCAACAGCAGATATTAATGCATTTTCAGACGCATTGACTGAAGTAGAACGACTGGGACGATTGAGGCAGCCAAGTGTATGGGATATTATTTCCAAATATCCCCTCATTGTTCAACCAGTCTCGCAAGTGATTAGCTGTTTGCCCAGCACTCAGGTGTCAGTTGAGCGCATGTTTTCTCACTTGAAGTTGGTTCTTCGAGAAAATAGAGTTCGCATGGGTACAGAATTGACAGATGCGATTGTGTTTATGAGAACCAATAAATCTGTGTGAACTGCAAAATATTGTTACGCTTTGAGCTTTTATTGCATTTTGAAAAACTTGTGTGCTTTATTTGTTTAATTTCTGATATGTTAAGTTACACTAAATTCTATCCTTTCAATACACGTTTGTATCGCTTTTGCTTTCAACTTATTTTACACTCACCATTTTCGTTGGATTTTTCTTTTATTATAGCCGCTGTTTTCTTGTGCTTTTTTATTGCACTCACTGTTTTAAATTACTTGTTTTAATATTACTTTTTTTTATTGCACGGAGTATTGTTTTTCTTCATGTTTACTTTTTCTGTGTGTTAGTAATGAAATAAATCGTTTTCACTTTTCATTTACATACCAGTAACACGTTAATGCATTTTATTCATATTATTAGCTAAAAATATTATGATAAATTTTGGTAAAAGTGGTGGAAGCGGAAGCGGTGGAAGCGGAAGCGATGGAGGTGGAAGCGGAAGCGGTTGGAAAATAGGCGCTTCCACATTCCTGGCTACAATACAAGCGGTAATGCAAACCTCCAATTGAAATACAGTACTACCAATAATAATTATAATCAGAGCTTAGCCAGTATCTTGCCCTTGTCCGTAATTGCAGTTTCTTTGATTTAGGATTTACGCCTACAAAAGTAAGTAATAATAATGACGACCACGTGTCCACGTCATAATAATGTCATGCAAGTATTGGACGTTTCGAAAAACTGTCAAGTGACTTGACTCGAGCCCTCCACCTATTGGAAAAAAGTTATTTTAAGTTTGCTTTGAATTTTTTTTATGAAAGAACTTAAGGGCGCGATTTAATCTCAAAATCATAGGCGTAGCCATGAGGGTGGCCCAGGGAGCCCGGGTCCCCTCAATCGAAATGCCACCAATGACAAAAATTTCGCAAAACAGCCTTGTTTCTTCATTTTGAGTTTCTTTTAGCATCTTTGCGTACAACAGTACACGCGTACCTCAGTAATTAACAACAAATAATATTGACGACCAAGGAGCCCGGCGCACCCCCTTAATTCAATTTTTTTCCACCAATTTAAACGTATAACCAGGTTGAAATCAAGAGTTTTTGTCCTATAAGTTGCTACCTCAGGCCCTCATCTAAACTTTTTATGGACGTAATGCAATAACCAGCGCCGGATTTGCCATATGGCTCAGTGCCAGTGCCCCGCCCTCAGATAGAGGGACTTTTTTTGGTCTTCACGTATATTTGGCAGGAAGATGTTGCAAAAACCCTCAAGTGCCGGGGCCCCGCGCAATGTAAATCCGGCCAGGGAATAACATGTTTAGTAAGCGTAACCATCTATTGTACCGTTTTTCAATAAGAATTAACCTCTAACTCGCCAGTTTTTACGCACAAAATACTTTAAAAGAATTAGCCAGGGAAAATGCTCATTGGACAAATTATTGAATTTGAATTGAGGGGTCCTGGGCCTCCTGGCCGTACATGTACTCCGGTAACTGGTTAACTTCATGACAAAACAAAAATTCCTATGGAAAATCTTCGAGTGGATTATTACTTAATGCTAAAATATTGCAGGAAACAATGTTCCTTACTTCCCCCTACATGGACCAAATCACTTACAATTAAAATTTTACACAATAATGCAAGATTTTAAATGTGTTTTGGAATTTAATGGCAAGTATAAGGAGGATTGAACAATTAAAAATTTTCGATTGGCTTTCAATGTTAAAAATCTAGTTGTTTCAAATGGCTGTGAACACGTGCGAAATGTGATCCAATGGGATTTATAAAATACAGTAGCTTTTTTTTCCAAAAACTTATAAAAATTGCCCAGTGGCTGGGGGCTTTGCCCCCAGACCCCCATAGCCACCGGCGACTGGGGGCTCCTCCCCCAGGCCCCCGTCTGTGATACGTTTGAGCACACTAGCTTACTCAACACGTCTCCTAAGTTGGACACTTGCACTTTTTAACTAGTAGTTTTTGCCCTCTTCCTTCACCGAAATCCTAGTTAAGTGACAACAGATTACGACTTCAGATCTTCCATTCTGCGATATCTTTGCCCTACAAAAAGTTCCTTTTTTGAAAATTTCTGATGACGTCATTGCATGTGATTTATGGTTTGGGCCCCCCCCAATCAAAAATCCTGGTTACGCCTATGGTTGGAGCAAAAGTCTATTTTCAATTAAAAGCAACGACATAACGAATTTATTCAAAAAATTCAGAGGCTGTTGGTGCTTCGCCCTACGTGTCTCACTTTGCTCAAGTAAAATTTTATACTTTACAGCCGATGCGATTAAAACATAACTATCCCGACTGCCGAGCGCTTGAAAATTCATCCCTAGACCCCAATGAAAAATTGCCTCTTTTTTTTTAATTTTCCAAAAAACGGTTGGAAAAATTATAGTATTACCTAAACACCATGACAATGTATTTGTACGTTTCGCTTTTGGGCCGCTCCCAACCCGAATTTCTGGCTACGCCTATTTGCTTATTGCTCAGACCCTTGCAATGTCAACCTATTACATATTTTGGGTCATATTATGTTTTTAAGATGACGATAGAATAAAACGTTTAATTTTGACATATCTGGAAAAACCTTTGTCAAAAATTTTCAAGATTAAGAATTTAGAGCAAAAATTTTGTCATCAAGTATTGGAAGCGTACCTATGCGATTAAACTGGAAGCGATTCAGAAATTGCCTCTTCCACATCCCAGATGCAAGTTTTGGATCGTTAATTTTCGGGTTTGTGTTTCGTTGATTTGTAATTTGTGCATTTGCATTGATTGCATGTTTGTTTTAATCCAAAAACTCAAGTAACAGATTTCCATTTTATTTGCACGAATTTATTACAATGCATCAAAAATAAAAAATAATACTGCGAATTTGCGATCAATATACAGTGCTGTGTTTTGACGAAAAGCTGGTAAGGGCTTCTAAGCGTTCTTCCAGTCAAACAAAATTATATTTCTGTAAGTTAAGAGATCAATTAAGTTATAATCTTTTGATTTTTAAGACAATTTTATTTAGATTTTGGATTAATAAATTTTGCACTAACGATAACGTTGCTGCGTGACAGCTGGATTTGCTAAAATGTTTTGAGCTGTAAAGGTGTTCAACATGCTAGTGTGAACACCCAGAGAATACGCCCATGCCTGGTTGTCAGTCAAGGTCTCCGGGGCCCTTTGGTTGTCAGTTAGGGGCCCCCTTGTTGTCGGTTAGGGGCCGCGGGGCCCCTGGTTGTCAGTTAGGGCCCCGGGCCCCTTGGTTGTTGGTTAGAAACCCCGGGATCCCCCGGTTGGTAGTTAAGGACCCTATTTGGTAGTTAAGGACCCCAGGGCCCACTGGTTGTCTGTTAGGAGCCCCGGGGCTCCCTGGTTGTCAGTTAGGGGCCCCTTGGTTGTCGGTTAGGGGCCCTGGGGTCCATGGTTATTAGTTAGGGGTCCTGGGGCCCCCTGGTAGTTAGTAAGGGGCCCTGGGGCCCCCTGGTAGTTAGTTAGGGGCCCTGGGGCCCCCTGGTCGTCAGAGGCCCCGGGGCCCCCTAGTTGTTGGTTTGGGCCCCATAGTCGTTACTTTGGCGACCCCTGGTTGTTAGTTAGGGGACCCGGGGCTCCCTCATCATCATTGATGTTATTGTTAATTACTGTTATGTGCGTAATTGCTGAAAAAAAAAACTGCAACTAAACAGCGCTAGCCTACGTTGTAATTTTTGTCATTGGTGGTATTTTAATTGGGGGGGGGGGGGGGCCGGGCCCCCCATCCTGGCTACACCTATATTCAACACTAACAATGCCTAAACAACAGTTACTGAATTTCACAAGCCATTTCATTCATTTATGTTTTAAAACCACCAAAATAAAACACAAAATGTTTGCAGTTTTGGTCATGGATTGGACAGGCCATATGATTGGACCGTAGGTTCGTATCGAGGTGCGTTAATTGTTCAAACGGGACTCAAAGAAATTCAAACAGGACTCAACATATTTCGCACATACTTAAGAAGACAAAATAAAATAATAATAAAACAGTCTTCGGCAAAAATTTGAGGCCCAATTTCAAACATAAGATAGAGATCAAAAGAGGTATGTCCTAGGCCAAAGTAAAATATACTTAATTTGATTCTAAGATAATGGGAGACGTTATTTATAGCTAATATGGCGTGTCACTAGGCAGCACCACTATCACTTGAAACTTTGCCAGACAGGGCTTATGTTTTCCTGCTTGGCCCTCTCCTCTGACTACGGCCTTGGGATAGGAGCGATCAAGGAAACACTGCAATGGATTGCATTGTTTGTAACTCGCATGCAAACGTGATTTTATCAAATCAACTCATAGTCAAGCGTAATTAATCGAACGCAAACCGTAGGCAGGGGGGCAGAAACCCGGGGGAATGGGGGGGATATATCCCCCCAATAATTTGACTGTATCCCCCCCCAATAATTTGAGTATGGTCTTCATCAGCATTCCCCCCAATAATTTGAATCTTGTGTGCATCTGAGCGAAGGTCTTCACCTGAAATCGGGGAAAAAAGTGTTCCATTTTTTGGTCTTCACTTAATTTGCTCACCTGAAAAAAATCGTGGTCGAGGTTCATCCCCCCAATGTTGCAAATAGGGCAAAATTGGGGTAAAATAGCTAATTATCCCCCCCAATGCTCAACAAAGATTTGCACCACTGACCGTAGACGCATGATTATTCTGAAACTAGCTTGTTCTGAACTTTTTTCCGTAATTCTGTTGTATCTGATACCCTGTACGTGGTTGATGATATTTCAAAGTAGCTGTAAACACTGCATTGCAGCGAGCTTCGCCTTCAAACAGAAGCGTTCACTGCAATTAAGCGTACAGCTAACTTTAAGGTTCCAAGTACCTGAGTACCGTGATACTGCAATAACTTCTCGCTAACTGCCTCTGTTAAAGTACTTGGAACCTTAAAGTTAGCTGTACGCTTAATTGCAGTGAACGCTTCTGTTTGAAGGCGAAGCTCGCTGCAATGCAGTGTTTACAGCTACTTTGAAATATCATCAACCACGTACAGGGTATCAGATACAACAGAATTACGGAAAAAAGTTCAGAACAAGCTAGTTTCAGAATAATCATGCGTCTACGGTCAGTGGTGCAAATCTTTGTTGAGCATTGGGGGGGATAATTAGCTATTTTACCCCAATTTTGCCCTATTTGCAACATTGGGGGGATGAACCTCGACCACGATTTTTAGCCAGTTTTTCGGCTCGAATGGCACTGAATTAGGCCTCTACTTGATTTTCTTTGCGATTTAGCGAGCGAGCGGGGTAGGAAGGGTTAAAATAATATGACCCTTGCCTTCTTTTGACAGTATTTCAACGTTCTCAGCTGCCTCCATTCATAACTCATACTAGGCTATGGCAAGATGATATGCTAGCCTATTCGCCAATGCTATCATTTTCACTCCAACATTCCACTTTACGCATTTTCAGATACATAACATCTATAACAAACCATTTTCGAGTTCGTTAGAGCATAGACTCTTTATTAGTAGACTAGAAACTGACAGTTTTGCCTTTTTTCTTTCACGGTTTACTGACTCGATATAGCTATCAAAGTCTCAGTTTCTGTCTGCTTTGGTTGCACCATAGACTCTTTACAATCAGTCATAGGCTATCCTAAATAGCGAAATGTTTATAGACCATGGACTCGATTAGGTTATTGTTGTGGCTTGTAGACTTCATATAAACGATATATGGTAGGCTAGGTTGAAATAGACTTTGATGCAAATAGTGTTATCGCAGATCGAACGCGAGAAGCGTGGTGCTAGCAATTTAGTGGTATTCTTTTTCAACGATAGCAGCTCCATGCAAGAAAGAGATAGAAATCTTTAAAAAAAAAGCAACAAAAGAACCAAAACAGTGAGATCTCAGAAAGACGTAAGGTGCTGTAAATCGCAGCAAAGTTTTGAAACGCATGACCCACATCAATGACACTTGAGTTAGGTTCCTGCGTCCCGGCTAAAACGTCTATTTTCTAAAAACAGACTATGATGACACCTGAAAAGCTTCGAGTTTAGAATCTCGGAACCTCTACTAACATTCTACAGACCTTATACAAGAAAGGGGAAGCCTATTAAAGTCTGCTAAGAAAATCTTTGGTGTTTTGTAAATGTTTTAAGCAAATCCGCAACTTGCGGTAAAAAATATCCATCCAATTTTGCAACCTATAGTTTTTGTTGCATAAGATTCAACTACATTTATAAGAGAATTACAGTACTTATTCTAAAACTGAATAGCCTAAATCTTTCCGAAATGGGGACGCCCTATAGTGTAATTGTTTTAATATTACTGTAGTTCGGTAAATGGCCAATACGAATACGTTGAGCCTCGCTGAATAACCCGCCTGGCTACGGCCCTGATTATACTCTAACTTGCTATGGTCAAGTTTCGAGTTTATGTGGTCGCAAAATTCCGCAAGTGCATGTACAGTGAGTAGCACAGATAGGAGAGATATTGTGCCATGGCCCCCCGTTTTTGGGCCACGACACAATTCAAAAAATGTGTAAAAAAAGTTAAAACCGCGTAATTACATTACCATAAAGCATGCACGAATTGCACCTGGAAAAGGCTTACGCTATACCTGGCATTTTAGCATTATTTTAATCAGCTCGAGGGTAAGAGTCTGCAGATTTCAATTTTTTTGCTCATGCCAGTATATTTTTGCTTTGAAAAGTTTTTCGACTTTTTTTTGTAGCGCATATTTATCCTCCTGTCACCAGATCGTGGCTGACGCTAAATATTGGACGATTCACGCACTTTTCATTGCAATGACTACTTCGTGCTTGGAGGAATCCGCACCTGCTTAGGAGTTTCCAGTGATTCAATGTTCCTGTGAATTTCTTCGAATTCTTGTCCACTGAATTGGCTGCTTTGTTTGAAGCCACCAGCAGAGATAATCATCGTAAAGCATCTTATCCAAAGACGCAACAACGTGACCGGGGTTTGGGTTGAACGCAAATCATACGATCGGAGTCATCGTAAAAACTACGGCTTTATTACCATCTCGGCTTCGCAGTCGACTTTACTCAAGTTCACCACACTCTAAACTGCAACAAAAAAGGCATGACACTATTTCTACATACTGTATCTAATGATCGAACTAGACAATGGCTTGTTAAGAAGTAGAATTTCAACCAGCTGGTGGAGGCACGTTATATTTTAGATGTTTCGCGGCCAATGCCAATAAGTTAGAGTTTAATGCTTGGCATGTTTCAAAAAAATCTGTCACCAATAGCTACAAAATTTTTGCTTTCTTTCTTGGCCTTACGTACAATACTTTGGGAAAGGATAGCTGAGTATATTATTTAGCTTCTGCCCTTCAGTTGTTTTTATACTTATTTTGTGATTGTGTATGTTTTGCACTGTTCAAAGCATACCTTTTAATCCCAAGTTTAATTCGAAAAGATCTTAACCCTGAGTTATTTATGTAAAACAACGTAAAAATATCTGAGCGCTGGGAGTTTCACCCCCAGACACCCTTGTCATCCCGGGCGGCTGGGTACTTTGACCCAGACTTCAAACTTATGATGCCAATTTTAAGTTTTGACTCATACACACCCCTTTGGAAAATCTTGCCGAAGCCTACGCCACTGTGCACATATGACATGTAAAAATTTCCAGGTGGGCTGAGCTCTGCCTTGCCCCGTCTTGCTATCGCTCCGAGTCAATGTTTTTCTACTGCGCTATCAGCAAATCCTTATAAGCATACTCTTACACATTTTGATACCGTTGAAAACAGAAAAAAAATACATATTTTGTCGAATTTGAGACTTACTTGGATTTCGGTTTTCCAGTTACCTTGTGAAAGAGGTTTTTTCATTGTACATATCCAGAGGTAGTCAGTAACGAAGTTGTTTTATTTGGTAATTTTACTATGATTTTACTTCGACATGACGTAAAGAAAAGTTATTCTCATTCTAGCGGGCAAAACTGCTTATTGAAAATATATTCGTATAGGTCTCATACGTGAAATTTGTGTTGTAGATAAAATCTTGAGATATGGCGAGTTATTTCAAAAATTTGTTGGTTTTGGCAGGTACAAGCATTAGCAGTTGAGGCAGCATTATACTTTGAAATTACTTTCATTACAGAGAATTAATTTGGACTACTTTCACTTTAGTGAAAGTAATTCGCCGTACTTCTATTTTCACTTGAGGTGGATTTCAGAGTAAGTAGCAATACTTTTGTTTATCGGCTACTTTGATCACCTTTGTATCTATCTTCTTTTGTGCTGATTTATTAATTCATCTGGAAACTTCTTTTGGCTTTTTTAGTCGGCTGATCTAGCTCCATGGCTTTATAGTTGTAGACTTGGAATTGGCTAAGTTTTCTTGTGCTTGTACTGTGCATTTGAACTTATCGCGAAAAACCTTATCGAGTCGAATAATTCACGCGTGGCCAAAAAAACTTCGCAGCGAGAGGAGCCTTTTTTTCTTCAATTCTCTTCGTTTTTTCTTCGCGCGTCAGTTTTTAATCTACTAATAAAGAGTCTATGGTTAGAGTCCTTGGCTATCAACCAGCAAAAATACAACAAAAATAATCCAACCTACCCCACTTCGCTTCATAAGAACATAGATCTTACAATAAGAAACAATGCATTTTGATCAGAAATTTGACCGAAAATTTGAACATTACTCATGCGTGACGAGAACAATTAACAATGCTAGTTGGTCATCCCTGTTAAGTACATCCCTGCTCAAACTATCTACCTCAGCTGCCTACCGATATCCTATTGCATGTATGTAGCCTAAGCCAATCCAAAAATCTGACTCATATGGTGAAGCCAAAGTATAAAAATATGTAACCGGTACAGCAGGTTCACTCGATTGTGACGTGAGTCCACATTTTTTGAGAGCGAAGCAAAATTTTGTAGTCAAATGACGTCATGACAGTGGCATCAGAATCCTTTAATGACATCGCGAGCGGATTCGAATCATATCAAATTACAGAGTTGTCTGAACACTAAATCTTTGCTCCTATTCCATGCCGTTCCTAGTGGCTTTTGTTCCTATTCCTAACCTGTTTCTAAATTTAACAAAAACATCATTCCAAAATTGAACAAATAAAATTTCGTGAGAACTTGCCAAATTCTCAAAAGTTTAGGGGACCTACACAAAGTGGTCGCTCACAAGGCAGTCAACGATAAATTATCAGGTTTTATCGTCGCTTTTAGAGTCGTATTTATCGCTCACAAGGCAGTCAACGATAATTTATCGTCGGCTGATTGTAAACAATTTTTTCGTGTTTGTGATTGCATTAAAATATGGAGCTGATTTTTGACAAACCTGATAATTTATTGTTGACTGCCTTGTGAGCGACCACTTTGTGTAGGTCCCCTAAACTTTTGAGAATTTGGCAAGTTCTCACGAAATTTTATTTGATCTTGTCTTTATAAATCGCCCTGTTTTGTGGTCACATGCAATGCTGCATTTGTGCTTTTTAGCCCAACCCTTTACTCTGGCAAACTTGCCCGTATTTGGAGTTGTACTGCAGGTTTTGATGTAATTGGAACGACCGACGCTCGCGTCGCGTGTTCCTTTGTTTTTACTCGGCCATTTTCTAACTAATGAGTGCGAGATTTCAGACTTTTGCTTATAACTCGAGAACCGTTTGGTCTAACTACATGAAATTTTGACAGCAGTTTGAGATTAATGAGTTTTATGTTTGTACCAAATTTCGAGGCAATCGGTCACGTGACTTCGGGTTTATGACCCGAAAACCGCCCCGAAAGTTTGGCGTAAAAAGCGGTCTAAGTCAAAAACGGCTTAAGTACGGCAAAAAATATTTCTCATGGTTATATGTCTTAAGATATCCTTTCATCCCTACCAACCCACTTTCGGCCGCGATGAGGTTTTTTTCTTATTTTTTTCCTTTTTTTTTCCTTTTTTTTCCTTTTTTTTTCCTTTTTTTTTCCTTTTTTTTCCTTTTTTTTCTTCCTAAATCTTGTACGCTCGAGTTCTCCTAAACCACAAAACATAGAAATCTAATTTTTGTGTGAAGTTGTTGAGGTACATACGCAATTGTGTCTCCTGAAATTTTTTTGGGGCAACTCCCCCGGGAACCCCCCAAAATGGGGCCCCAAAAAATCAAATTTTTGAACGGCTCAAGCTAGGGTGCCAGTTTTTTTGGATATCAGTAGATATTTGAGAGACAAATATTTTGACATAATTTGGGGGTACCACCCCCCCGGGGACCCCCCAAATGGACCCCCCAAAAACAAATTTTTTAACCATTTAACCTAGGGTGCCATTTTTTTTTGATATCAGTAGATATTTAAGAGAGAAATATTTTGACATGGTTTGGGGGTACCACCCCCCCGGGAACCCCCCAAAAAATCAAATTTTTGAACGGCTCAACCTAGGGTGCCAGTTTTTTATGTTGTCAGTAGATATTTGAGAGACAAATATTTTGACATAATTTGGGAGTACCATCCCTTCGGGGACCCCCCCAAATGGACCCCCCCAAAAATAAATTTTTTAACGATTTAACCTAGGGTGCCATTTTTCTTTGATATCAGTAGATATTTAAGAGACAAATATTTTGACATAATTTGGGGGTACCACCCCCCCGGGAACCCCCCCAAATGGACCCCCCAAAAGCAAGTTTTTTAACCATTTAACCTAGGGTGCCAGTTTTTTTGATATCAGTAGATATTTAAGAGAAAAATATTTTGACATGATTTGGGGGTACCACCCCCCCGGGGACCCCCCAAAATGGGGCCCCAAAAAGGTACGTTGGTACGGTACGCTTTTTTTGTAATGGTACGGGTACGGGACGTTAGTACGGTACGGTTCAAGGTACGTAGTACGCAAATTCTGAACGTACAGTATTGTACTGCCATCCTTGGTCACAGCAGTAGCTATGCGTCGGTCGTTCACTGGGTTTGCTGGCAAATTCCCATCTAGTTACTTATGCGCTTGTAAAAAAATAAAAAAATTTTTTCCATTGCTGTGCTTACCTGACTTTTTGGAGACTTTCATAGTTTTTTTTTTGCCTGATGAGACCCTTGAGCAAGGTCGAAACGCGTCGCAATAGCTCAATTGCAACTGTATAATCTGTAAATTTGTACCAGTATAAACAATTTTTTCGTGTTTGTGATTGCATTAAAATATGGAGCTGATTTTTGACAAACCTGATAATTTTTCAGAATTGAACAAGCTTGACGTCCTTCGTGGTGGACTCCTGGGAAGTCAAAACAACTTCCACTGGCAATTAGGTGGCCAGATCAACCTCCAACCCTGCAACCGCAAGCAGCTCGACTCATTGACGCACAGAGCTGGACAGCGCTGTTTCGAGCTTTTAGCTCTCATCCGCAACCCTCAGCATATCTAACCACAGGCAAAGATGGCAGTACGGTACGTTACGTTCAGAATTTGCGTACTACATACCTCGCACCTTGAACCGTATCGTACCAGCGTACCGTACTTCAGTTCAATTTTTGAAGCGTTTCGTACCAACGTACCGTACCCGCACCATTACAAAAAAGGTGTACAGTACCAGCGTACCGTACTTTTCAGCAAAAATTGAGGCGTACCGTACCGTACTGCCATCCTTGCTTTTAAGTACTTGCAACTTTTACTGACTTTGAAATCACTAGCCTATAAATCAGCGATCTCAATTCACGCATTTAGCGTCGGTTTCAGCTGTTTTTTGCCTCTGCATACAAAAAGCAAGCACAATATGTGCGAAAAGTCTGGGGTTTTTAATTGAAACAGCATACTAACGTCCCGTATCCATACCTTTACAAAAAAGGCTACCGTACCAACGTACCGTACTTCTTAGCAATAATTGAGGCGTATCGTACCGTACTGCCATCCTTGACCAGAGGTACTCCCCAGCTGGTCAAATTTCGCGGCAAAACTGGACAATCCTCAAGCTCTTGCTCAGTGGCGTAGCTCGATGTTTCGTCTCGGTCTCGAAGATTTTGGCCAAGACTCCAGCTCTGATAAATGGGCTATGTGGGGGTAGCTATTACTAGAATTTCAGTTCTCTTATTTACAAGTT
Source organism: Trididemnum nubilum (assembly GCA_963965965.1). NCBI lineage: Eukaryota > Metazoa > Chordata > Ascidiacea > Aplousobranchia > Didemnidae > Trididemnum > Trididemnum nubilum. The sequence goes on along the minus strand of OZ014483.1, from coordinate 34,954,545 downwards.
GGTAAATAATGAAATCCTATTTCGGTAGTTTAGTAAACCTCTCAAGGAATAATCTATTTCGGCTATATTTTATAGTGAAAGATATATACAACTAGATGGGAGTTTGCCAGCAAACCCAGTGAACAACCGACGCATAGCTAATGCTGTGACGCTCAAAAGTACTTTTTGTCTACCGTAAAATCAGCAATTATTCAAAAGTATCTGATTGTGGAACATCCAGAAAAGTGGAGTCAAAATATTTGTCAGTTAAATATCCCCTGATATCATAAAACACTGGCACTCTGAGGTGAGCTATTCAAAAAATTGATTTTTGGGGGGTCCATTTGGGGGGTTTCCGGGGGGGTGGTACCCCCAGACTATGTCAAAATGTTTGTCTGTTAAATATCTGCTGATATCAAAAAAAAGTAAAACTCTACCTTGAGTCGTTCAAAAAATTGATTTTTGGGGGGTCCATTTGAAGGGATCCCCGGGGGGGGGGATGGCACCCCCAAGCTATGTCAAAATATTTGTCTGTTTAATATCTACTGATATCAAAAAAAAGTAGAACTCTACCTCGAGTCGTTCAAAAAATGGATTTCTTGGGCCCCATTTTGGGGGGGTTCCCGGTGGAGTTGCCCCAACGAATTTCGGGAGAAAAAATTGCATTTGCAGCTCAACAACTTTACACAAAAATTAAATTTCCATGTTTTGTGGTTTAGGAGAAGAAGAGCGTACAAAAATTAAGAAGAAAAAAAAGAAAATAAAAGGAAAAAAAAGGAAATAAAAGGAAAAAATAAAAGGAAAAAAAAAAGACATCAACCTCATCGTGCCCAAATGTGGGTTGGTTGGGATGAAAGGGTATCTTGAGACATACAACCATATGAAATAATTTTTGCCGTACTTCAGCCGTTTTTGACTGAGGCGGCTTTTTACGCCAAACTTGCGGGGCGATTTTCAGGTTCTAAAATCAAAGTCACGTGACGTATTGCCTCGAAGTTTGGTACAAACATACCACTCATTTATCTCAAACTACTGTCAAAATTTCATGTAGCTAGGCCCAACCGTTCTCGAGTTATAAAGCAAAAGTCTGAAATTTCGCACTCGTTAGTTGGAAAATGGCCGAGTAAAAACAGAGATACACGCGACGCGAGCGTCGTTCGTTCCAATTAGGGGGCTAATCGAAGGAATGTCGAGAGAAGTGGTTGGTAATTAACTTATGCTGAATAGCCCTCCTCCCTTATTTCTGAGCTTATATACATCTTTTTTTGATGAACCCTATGTTAAACATTTTTCAATAAAGGATCAAATTTGATTACCAATTTTCGGCTATTCTTTAAAGTCTTTTTTCTGATTTATAAGTTTTATTTTTGACGAACTAACCCCCTCCCCCCTTCAATAAACGCTTTAACATATGCTGTAAATAATTTTTTGAATCCATTCTAGTGCAAAAGACAGTCTCAGAAGTCATAAAAACAAGGCATTTTTATTATTCTCGATTTTGGTCAGCAGGCCAATGGGGGGCTATAGTTCCCCGCGCACCCCCTGGCTACGCTACTGTATTCATGCCTGATGTGATGAGTATTCATAACGTAAGTGGTCTCTTACAATTTTTGCTTAGCGATTTTACTTTTGTTTCGTTGGTGCATGAATACTGGTAATGCATCATTTTGCCATTGCAAGAAAACTGCTAACGCTAAGTCCCTGCGGTGGTAGTAGCGAGTAAGACCAACAGTTAAACCTATGGTTAAACACTATAAGAAAAAAGATTTGTTGTTTATCCAGTTTATTCGCAAGCATTTTTACAACGTTTCAAGTTTTTAATTGGAACGACCGACGCTCGCGTTGCGTGTTCCTTAGTTTTTACTCGGCCATTTTCCAACCAACGAATGCGAAATTTCAGACTTTTGCTTATAACTCGAGAACGGTTGGGCCTAGCTACATGAAATTTTGACAATAGTTTGAGATAAATGAGTGGTATGTTTGTACTAAATTTCGAGGCAATACGTCACGTGACTTTGGTTTTAGAACCTGAAAACCGCCCCGCAAGTTTGGCGTAAAAAGCCGCCTCAGTCAAAAACGGCTGAAGTACGGCAAAAAATATTTCATATGGTTATATGTCTTAAGATACCCTTTCATCCCAACCAACCCACATTTGGGCACGATGAGGTTGATTTCTTTTTTTTTTCCTTTTATTTTTTCCTTTTTTTTCCTTTTTTTCTTCCTAATTTTTGTACGCTCTTCTCCTAAACCACAAAACACGGAAATTTAATTTTTGTGTAAAGTTGTTGAGCTGCAAACGCAATTTTTTCTCCCGAAATTTGTTGGGGCAACTCCACCGGGAACCCCCCCAAAATGGGGCCCCAAAAAATCCATTTTTTAACGGCTTAAGCTAGGGTGCTAGTTGTTTTTGATATCAGTAGATATTAAACAGACAAATATTTTGACATAGTTTGGAGGTACCTCCCCAAGAACTTCCCTCCCCCAAATGGACCCCCCAAAATTTAATTTTTCGAATGGCTGATATTATTAAATATTAAACAAATATTTTGACATAGTGTAAGGGTACCACTCCCTCGAGAAACCGAAAATTGGACCACTCCTAAATCAATTTTTTTAAATCATTTGTTAGAGAGCCCTTTGTTTTTAAAATTATATCTCTAAAAAATAAATAATTTGGCATGGTTAGAAGTGATACCCCTCCCCGGGAACCCCCCAAATACATAGATTTCCCAAATCTTCCCTTTTCATTTAAGCTAAAACCGTTTTTTTTTGTACATATTTGTTAGACAAAAAATTGAAAATACAAATAGTCGTCTGTTCGAGATAGAAGTTTAGAATTGTTGTTTTTAAGGCAAAAACTTAGATCTGGAAGCAATACAATGCAGAGTGTCTGATGTAAATAAACAATATGTACTAGACATTACACGATAGCTTTGCACGCATTTTGAATTTACGCTTGAGCTACGATATATGTATTTATAGTACCGATGGACGTAGCGTTGACAGACAAATTGTTGTTGATCACTTAAGGTGTTGGTTTAGCACGTAATTTGATATGATAGGATTTTCACTACGCTATTAAGATGTTTGTATTTGTTGTTCAAGTTTATCTTAATCTAAAGCAAAGAGCCAAAATGTTCTCTCACGTTTTGGCTCTTTACTTTATATTAAATTTAAATTAATCGACTTTGGAAAAACTAAATTCAAATTCATGAATTCAGATTCATCATTGACTTTGCGAAAGTCGAGTTTAAAATGTGTTGTTACTGCAATTGGACTGATGTAGAATTATATTCATATCTGCAGTTGAGACTTCAATCCAACCCACGCTATCTGCAAGAACAGCTGCGACACAACTACGTAGTTACAAAAAAACAGAACATAAAAAAGCAGTACTTTTATTTCACAACATTTATCACCATTTCGCTTCAACAATTTTTAAAATCGTGACTCAGCGTCACTTAACGCTAAACGCATTGAATGCTCTTCACCCAGGCTGTTTCTTTATTTTTCTTGTTACAAATGTCAGAGCAGAAAATCCCATCTCACGTAAATATGAACTTGGAAAAAAGATTATAATTTTTAAGGCTTCATAGAAAATTGGATATTCGTTTGCTTAACTATGAATTAAAGATAATCAAAGTACTGAGGGCTCTACTTGTGTCAGCAACCCATATATAAGGCTCTGGCGACCCACATTGGGTCGCGACCCATGCTTTGAGAAACGCTGGCTTAATTTTTTTAGAATCGGAAACGATAACATTGATATTTTTTGATATTATTGGGGATTTTACTTTTCTGGAGGTTTCATAATCAGATATTTTTGAATAATTGCTGATTTTACGTTAGACCAATGGTAGACAAAAAGTACTTTTGAGCATCCAGCATTAGCAACGCGTCGGTCGTTCACTGGGTTTGCTGGCAAACTCCCATCTAGTTAGCTTCTTAAAATTCCTACTAAAAAATAAAACAAAACTAAAGTACCGGTACTGCCAAAAAATAGCAAAGTATCGCGGTACCGGTACCACAAAACTACCAACAGTATCGGTACCAAGAAAGTACTGCGGTACCGGTATCGTGGTACTTTAGTACCGCGGTACTGCCCACCTATGAAGCTGGCAAACGTAAGTTTGAGCCCTATTCCCCCACGATATTGACAAAATGCACCCCATTTTCTAGTAGAGCCTTAAATTTCTGTGCCAGAGTCTACGACCAAACGGGAGGCACTTTTAAGTTATTATCAACAAGACGAGTTTGAATAATGTTTAAATATGAAGTTGTGCAATGCCAAAAACTGTAGCATTATTCGCGTCCTTTTTTTTTTCACTGCGCGACGTCAAATCGCGTGACTAAAGACGCATTATCCCGCTCCACCGGAATTACTCTGGTGGCAGTGGTACTGGTAGTATATGAGTACCAGAGTTGCGTTGGCTACACAGTCTCAGAATCACCGTAGGTTTTCGGGTTTGGAATATGGAAGTGGATCAGCAAGTTGGGCTTGGAGGTGGAGTATCTGCATGTGGGCCTGGAAATGCAGAGCTTCCCATGCAAGGAATTCTTTCGGTAAGTGAGTCCAGTACTACTAACATTTTGAAACTGATCTTCTTTGGCTGAGGCTGCTGCCTGTACGTTATGTAAGAAGAAGAAAATCTCTAATCTTACCTTCACCTAAACCTAGCTCTAACTACAATTCTAGCCCTAAAGCAACCCTAACATCTGAGATTAATCCTAATCCAAACGTAATGTAAGTTTAAAAAATAAAAGGAGCAAATAAGCACTCACTTTTTGCTCTGTTATTCTCCCTATGGGTGTTGTTTATTGTAACACTAGGCACTACATATTTCACCGAACATTTGTAAGTTTTTAGGAATAAAAAAAAAGCAAGGCTTGGTGCACTTTCAATGCGTGCAGACATGTTGAAATAAAGCCCAAGAAACCTAACCGTATATCTTAACCTAATTCTAAGCCTGGCCCTAGCCTAAACTCTAACCCATACCTAGAACTGTAATCATCAAAATTATAATTTTTGAAACCAAGTGACGTCACCGAAATCTGTGTATTTAACTGTGCACATTCTGCGCACCATGTCACTTCAAATAAAAAAAGGGAAATACATATCCGGTTTTTTTTTCGAGTTTTTATCGGTAGCCTAGTGTCTGTAGTGTTCCCTGTGAGCATAAAAAAATGCAAAACATCTTTGCACAAACATTTATGGTTGGACTTGTACTAAATGGTTGGACTTGTACTAGTAAAGTATGGGTAGATGACTTGGTAAAATCACCAGCAAATGTGACCCAACTTAAATGGTAGCGGTTAAACTACCACATCAATAGTCATTAGCTTTTTAACTTGTATGTGTGTAGTTTGAAAAAAAAACATACGGTATTGATTGTTATTTTGCTCTACGTAAAGAGAGATGCCCTCAGAATTTATACATGTATTTTGCACAAATTTTTCACAAGTCAGAAGTGTAAAAGTTTTTTTTCTGTAAAAATAATTAGACCTATTTTGCGTCCGAAAAAAGTTTACTGTAAAACCACATTAATCTAGCAGTTAGGTGTTTCAGTGATTTAACAATTTGATGCTACTAAGTCCCACCATGTGGCAATATCTGGTCTGGAACTAACATTATTTGCATTGAATGACAATTAATAAACTGCACTAAGTTGTGTTTTTTTTTGGTGAACTGGCAGTTTCACAATTCACAATGCCTAACCTATAGCATTTTCGCTAATATACAGCAGTGCTGTATATAGTAGCAATAAACTATAGTGGGATATAATTTACGACTGATTTTGTATGTGCCTGATTAGCTTGTGGCTCCATATTTTGCTAATACCTGCATGCGAAGTTGTCTGAGTTTCTTCTTGCTGGTGATTTTCATCCAAAACATGTCCTCAATCATTTTCGCAAAGACATTTGCATATTTTTGAACCTTATGCGGCATTTACTCAGAAGGTATAAACTTAGAGGAAACTCTGAGTGTCTACATCCATAGACTTCGTCCATAGATCTTTAATGAAACAGAATAAATTAAAAATGTGGAATATTTATCCGCACCTTGTTCATTTACTTTTTTGACGGTCAAGGTTAGGGTTTGAGTTAGGTGTGGACAATACTAATAGGGAAAATAGAAAAAGGCAGAAATCATGCTGAAAGGTGGGAAAGTAGGAAGGGTTAGGCTTTTCCTACTTTCCCGCCTTTTAGCACAATTTCCTTCTTTTCCTACTTTTTCTATTTCTGCCTTTTAGTATTGTCCTTAGGTTTGGGATTAGTTTTAGAGTAAGGATTTGAATTTGGGTTAGATGTAATTCAAAATTATTAATGCGTGAAACAAGCCTTGAGGAAATAAATGAAATTGAAATAACTGTCAGCCTTAAGCCTGTTAACTGAACTGCTCTGGACCTCATAGAAATATCGAGCCCTCTTATCTGTTCTGGTTATGCCAACAACACACATTTGTTATTAAAAAATTAGATAAAAATTTCAATCTGCAGTTCCTAAGTTTGTAGAAACTGCCTTAATTTATTTAATTTTTTAAGGGTTAAGATTAAGGTTAGGGTTTGGGTTAAGGTGACTGGGTTAGGTTTGGGTTTAGTTTTAGAGTAAGAACTTGAGTTTGGGTTAGATTTGGATCAGAATTAATAAAAAAATAGAAAGTTTTTGTGAAATAGTCTCTTCCTTTGTACTGTGACTCTCCAATACTACAGACTAGATGCCTTCCCAAAACTGACTTCTCAATAGCTGAAGTTAAGGGAATATTTCATTTCGATTGGTAGATATTTGGATGATAATTAGTTTGGCTTTGTTTGAGGTTTTGATTTCTTTGGGGTATACCTTGCTGCTGCAAATGGAAATCTTGGATTATGTAACTGCTGTTTTCACATCTAGTTTGAAATTGAATTGACTAAAAGAGTAAATTAGTTATTTGAAAAAAACAAGACAACGAGGATCCTTGATTGTAACCACTATATTGTAAAGTTTATTTTAAATTTTTTATTCAGGAAGTTACATCATTTTGTCAACCTTACATGGACAAGTTATTCAGTTCTGATAGAATCATTATGTTGGAAGGACTTGTTCAAATAAAGAATTTTGTGATTGGAAACAACAAGCAAAAGTCTAATTTTATTGCCTTAGGAGTGATACCACGGTGTGGACTAGCTTAAAAACTTACAAGTATCGGTTTTTTCTTTCCATTTTAACTCCAAAAACCTTTTTTATCTCATGGCAAAACAGATTTGTCCAGGATTCTTTAACTGTGTCTTTGTAGCTACTTTTGTCTTAAGCCCTATTGAAAACTCAAAACAAAAACTGTACCTAGGTAATTTTTTTTAATGAAAATAGAAGTTTGTTTATGTTATTATTCAGTGTTACTATTTCTGTCATGTTTTTTGTTTTTATTTTTGTTGCTGTAGCATCATCAAGTTGTTTACAAAAAGTGTTTTGTGCATTTTCTAAGTGAGCCATTTTAGATTGAACTTACTTATCATGCTAAACTTAACTTGCTTAATTTTTTATTGCAAACATGCAAGTATTCATGCTATTTTTATCGTAATAAAGAACATTTCTATAGTGTAACTATTTGATATATTTGTGAAAAGTATATGTAATTTAATAATGTTATAATTATATATACCATAATCTTGCATTATATTCTCCAGTGCTATTACCTCCAGTGGAAATCCACAATTTCTTAAAATTAAAAATATCACTTTTAAGATAAAAAAATCATTCACTGACTAAATGCTAAATTATTTTACCATTGGTATTGATCTTGGAAGGTCAACATATTTGTGAAAGTTGTCATATGTGTTGTTTTGTGGCTGAATCTTAAGTCGCTACCCTAAAATCTTCAAAGAAAAGCATGGAATTGAAAAAAGCAGAGAGGGAGATAGTTTCAGTATATACCTATAACTTGCTTTGATTTTCAGTTTAAAGTATTTGATACAACAAGATGAAAGTGATGCGCTGCTGAAAACACATTGTGCTGTGATTCTGGGTAGTCTTGCTAAAGGAATACACACTGACGTCACTAATGTATGGGATTGTGAAATACTCAATGTTTTGTTTAGTGGATTGCGTCAATTTGATTTAAAGTAAGTGCATTCATTTTCATTGCAAAGTGTTTTATTTCACCAAAAATTTCACAAATCAAATCTAATTTTACTATGTTATTCTCTATCAGATAAAAACAAAAACTGATTTTTAGACTTTGCTGTTTAATTGAATTCAGTAGAATTCTAACTTTTACCTAGTGTTCTCTCTTTTATCTAAGATGGCAAAAATTATTTTATTTCCAGTTTGACACCTTTATGCTATAATTATGGCGTAACATCAAACTTGGACTACTGAGCAAAGAATTATTTCAAGGATTCAAGCAATGAATGTTCTGTAAAACTTCTAGTCATTTTTATTCTAGTATAAACACCGAAACAGTCCTCAATTTAGCTTATGGATCTTCCAGATCTTGATTGAAAATGCCATGCAAGAGTTTCCACATTGTAATGTTAAATACTAAAATATTGACAGGAAATTGCATTTTTGGCAATAGTTTTTTAAAAGTTGAATGGTGGTACAAAATTTGAGAATTGCTTTGATTAAACTTTTCATGTCTTGAAGCAGCTTTTCATCTGACCCTTGTCAAGCAGAATTGTCATAATGGAGAATGCAGGAAAAGGAGCAGCTCTTTATAGGAAAAAGCCGACCTGTGATTGGGTGGAAAAAGACCAATGAGAGAGCGTCATTAGTGCACAATCCTTGTATTTGTGCACAATCCAAAGGCTGCTGGACAGAATTTAACTACGCGTTCCCTAGTCTATCCACTTTTGCTCTTTCCAGAAGTGCATACTTTCTTCCCATCTGAGCTACTCTTCCACCCAGTCTAATACCCAGTCTCTTGCTCATGATTTAGCCATTGGACATTATCTTTTACAAAATCCTGTTTGTGCTCAACATTATGATGACAATAAATTCTCTATTCTTGCCCAAGGCCACTCTCCTTTCCACCTATCTCCTCTTGAAGCCACTTTCATCAAAATTTCTAACCCCGCCCTCTGCCGACAAAAAGAATTTGTTCTGCAGTTCAAAGATTGTGCACTAACAATGCTGTCTCATTGGTCTTTTTTCAGCCAATAAGAGCTCAGCTTTTACCTATAAATAGCTGCTCCTTTTTCTGTGCTCTTCATTCTGATGATTTTTCTTGACAAATGTCAGATGAAAAGCTGCTTTAAAGACTCGAACATTTTAATCAAAGCAATGGCTTTCATTCTTCGAAGAGTTACTTCATTAATTCATGTCATTTAATATCAGCAGATTTATTACATACCGGTACAACATGTTATTTGTCTTTCAAGCATTGTAAATTAACAATATAGTTAAATGAGGGCTAAAGGCAAAATCAATGGGAGCACAGAGCTGGACAGTGCTGTTTCGAACTTATAGCTCTCATCAGCAGCCCTCAGCATATCTAACCAAAGGTATTCCCCAGCTGGACAAATCTTTCGGCCAAAGTCGATAAACCTTAAGGGCTTGCACAGTGGCGGAAGCTTTTTAGGGAACAAACAATTTTTCGCTTGTGGTACTTAACAAAACAAGTGAAAAATTGCTGGGCTATCCTTACTACAAGGGCTCCCCTCTGTGTGACCACAAAAATCAAAACTGTACAAGCTTGATGTCTTTCGTGGTCGACTCCTGGGAAGTCAGAACAACTTCCACTGGCAGTTAAATGACCAGATTAACCACCAACCCTGCAGCCGCAAGCAGCTTGAGTCATTTGGTTAGATATGCTGAGGGCTACTGATGAGAGCTAAAAGCTCAAAACAGCGCTGTCCAGCTTTGTGCATCAATGAGTCGAGCTGTTTGTGGCTGCAGGGTTGGTGGTTGATCTGGCCACCTAACTGCCAGTACAAGTTGTTCTGACTTCCCAGGAGTCGACCACGAAGAATGTCAAGCTTGTTTAATTTTGATTTCTGTGGTCACACAGAGGGGAGCCCTTGTAGTAAGGATAGTCAATGGCTGTCCTTACTACAAGAGTCCAGCGATTTTTCACTTGTTTTGTAAAGTACCACAAGTGAATTATCGTTTATTCCCCACAAAGCTCTGCCACTGTACAAGCCATTAAGCTTTGTCTAGTTCGGCCGAGGGGTTTGTCCCACTGGGGAATATCTGTGGTTAGATATGCTTAGGGCTGCGGATGAGAGCTAAAAGCTCGAAACAGCGCTGTCCAGCTCTGTGCATCAATGACTCGAGCTGTTTGCGGTTGCAGGGTTGGTGGTTGATCTGGCCACCTAACTGCCAGTAGAAGTTGTTCTGACTTTCCAGGAGTCAACCACAAAGGACATCAAGCTTGTACAATCATTGGGACTATTTAATGTCAGGCCAATTGTGTAAGACTAAATTGGCAAAAACTCCATCCTTCTTGACCCAGCTGTTCCAGAGATATTCTACCTCAAATATGAAGTAGAGGCCTCTAATGCAGTGTTCCCTCTAAGCTGTTTACACGCACACAGCTTTCATAGAGTTGCACATGGGTTGTTGCACAAATATTAGTTATTTCCAAAAACGTGCTCACACACCAAAATTTCTGCCTACACAGACTACAAAAAATTAGAAGAAACATAACTCTGATGTTATGATTTTTATTGGCAACCCCGACATTGATAGCCTTAGCGTCATTAGCGACACCATCCCAGTTTTTACCTGCTGCAACACCATTATTAGGCTATTGTATTGAGTTGTTTTGTAGCGCACTCTGTGGCACACCCAGGGGTTTGTTCGGGGGTCAAAACCCCCCTTTTTGGAACTCAAAAAACAACATAATTTTGTTCATATGACGCAGTTTGTAACACTTTTTGCTGTAGTCACTTTTCACTAAATAATCACTTAACCCATTAAATCCCAAATTTTGCTTTTTGAATATTTTTCATCTAAAATATTTTAGTCTGCCCTACTGAACACATTACAGATGAAAAAAATCTGAAAAGTTGTATATCTTTGTTTGTTTATTGAAAAGTAAGTTGGTACCCTATTAGGGTATCGTAGGCACGAATGGCACTATATAAACTTTATCAATTAAGAAATTCAAATAGTCAAAATACAACTGAATTCACATAAACTATAATGGTGTATGCAATAATTTTGATAGGGGGGGCAGTGATAAGAATCATAATGTGACGTCATAATTTAATTTTTGACGTCACAGTAAAATACGTAATTTTTTAAACTTTTTTTCCATTTAACGTCAATTATGGAAAAATTATACATTTTGGATAGCTGGAGTTTTGGCCTCAGTCGATGGCTTAAGATAATAAGAATTCGCCTCAATTTTTGCTCCTTTGAGAAAATTCGAAAAGTTGTTTGATTGTAAGTCATTATTTTTTTTGCTAAAGCTCATGCTCTTGTACAGAAAGTGAAAAACATCAATGTAGTTTTAGTTTGTTATCAGGAAAACGAAAATTGGAAAGTTTGCACTGTATAATTATGCGAATGATAACAAATTATTTGGATGTAAATGGTCACCTACCGCAGTTAAAAATATTTGCCTCTATGAAAATCTAGCAAAAAAAAAATAAACAAATGAATAAGTAAGTGAAGTCCAAAAATCATCAGCAGCTGATGCTGCATCTTTCATCAAGAGACATCTAGAGATATCTGATAATGGAAATTGAACTCTATTACTGTAGGCTATAATTCCAAAAATGGTTTCAAATATCTTGCATCAATAATGATACATTAAGGAGTATTGCAATACCTTATAAGCTTTTGAGTAATTTGAAACATATATCCTTTTATGACATGTATCATGACGTTTTTGATTAACCCCATCCTATATGACTATGTCATCATCGTGACCCCCTACACCCCATCATAATTGTGATATTGGAGTGTTCTCTAATCCAATTGTGACACCGGAAACTTTTATCAAACCATTTATGTAAAAACAATGTTATATTTCGTGTTAGCCTCCATGCGATTATGACGTCATTATGAGACCCTCCACAACAACACACCATTACATGGTATTGGAACATTCCTTAATGTAGTTATGACACCAAACAATTATTCAAGTTAAGTTTATCAACTCATGGGCTTTCATGCCTACGATACCCTAATAGGGTATCAAAGCAATAATTTCATATTTACTTTCGCTAAACCAATTTTTACTATTTTATCGTTACTTAAGTATCTACAATGATTATTCTACACGACTAAACTAAAAATTATGTTTTTTATTTAAATTTAACTAAAATAATTACTTATCTATCTTTTCGAGAGTTGCTACTACTCATTTTTCCATCTTCTGTAAGTTAACTGTCTCTAAAACAAAAACTGAGCAAAATTTCGAACCAGCACGTGGCAAGCAGTAATTCAGCTATCTAAACTCCATAGCTTTGTAAGCAAGTAGCACTTTTAAGAGTTAAATCATTAGATAATGCAATATTAGAATGATACCCTAATAGGGTACAGTAGGCATGAATGGGTTAAGTTGTTGTTAATCACTTAAGATGTTGTTTTAGGGCTGTAATTTGATCCTGCAAGATCTTTACCAAGCATTTGAGATTTTTGGATTTGTTTCAACTACAATATTGCTGACAGAAACATATTGTAATTATGTGTATTTAAAATATTTATTGAATAATTTATGTACTGTATTATACTCGATCATAAACTTCAGAGCCAAACAGAGCTTAACACTAAAAAGAGACTGAATGCCATTTAGTGAAAAAGTCGCCCTTGTGTAAGAAAAGCCTACTAAGCCAAATGCGCTCTTGCAAAAAAAAAGCAAGCAAATGTGCTGCTTGAAGACGAAACCACAATAAAATTACATTCAAACATTGAGATTTTTATTTTAAAAGTGTATTTAGAAATTAAAAAAACGCTTTTGATAGCATCAAAGCTATTATTTCCAAATAAGTTTTTTTTCATTTTTGTGCAATAACGTTACAGTATTTTAGGCGATTTTGTTGCATTATACATCATAATAACTACCCATTGTCTATTTCCATCTAATCAACCTCTATATATACCATCGCATTTTTTTTTTTCATTCCAGGAAGAGCTGGATGAAAACGTTCAATCTAAAACACCTTTTTTAAAGATTACCCATTTTTCAAAGAGTGGAAATTATAGCTCCGATGCTATTGAAAGCTATTTTGAAATTCTGTACCACTAACACGTTTTGAATTAAAAAATGTATTCACTTAAAAGATTTAAGCCAACTATGCAATTTTTCGGCATTTAAATGTATTTTGGACTTGATCAGTAAGTGTGCAGGGACTGATTGAACTGAGCAAAATAAGTTCTTTCAAACTTTTCCAATTCTTTGTGATTAAGCTTTGTCTAATTGGCCTAAAACGTGTGAAACATCATTCAAATGGCCTTAAAATTGCTAATTTTTTGTGAAAAAATTGCAAGAATTGTCCAGTGGCTGGTATTGCAAGAATTGCAAGAATTGTCCATAGTGGTCACTTGTTCTCTTGCACACAACCTTGACAGCCAACAACTTTCAAAGTCGTTATTACAGGGTTTTTGAATAAACAAATGTAACAAAATTCAACTATTGCTGTGAAACCCTGTTTGACTATAACCAAATTAACTGCAATTGGGCACTGGTTGCTAATTGAAAAATTCATCCCCCTCTTTAAAAATTTTTGGGTGCACCCTGTGCGCACTAATCAGTTTGATTATGTCAGCAGAACAGATCCGAGCTGGAAAAAAGAGTGAACTGTTTGGTAGCCTAGGTAACAAACGTCCAAGAACAAGCAAAAGTAAGGCTGTTTAAGGTAATAGTCCTTTGTTTGCAATTTAGTTTGAAAAGTTTATTCTAGGGTCATAATATACTGTAAGCAATTACTATAGGCCTACTCAAGTAATCTTATTATCAGGTAGGAGTTTGTACGTTGTAGCCTTGTAATAAAAGCCTTATTGCTATGCTATGATTTAGACTGAAATGTATCTAGCAGATTGGTTTGCGTTAGATTAGAACTTGCGTTAGATTAGAGTTTAATTGGAAACTAGAAGTCGTTTGCATTAGATTAGAACTGGGATAGCGACACTACGTCTATCAACTTCATGGTTGCCAGTACAAATTATATCATTAGAGGCCTCGAAGTCGTGTTTGAAGTAAAATATTTGTGGAACGGCTTGGTCAAAAAGGATGGAAGTCAACACCAATCTAGTCTAATATGATTGGCCTAACTTTAAATACCCCCATTGATTTTGCCTTTAGTCCTTATTTAAGTAAGTTAACAACATAATTGAGCTTGTGTAACAAGCAGTAATAAAGGCCCATTTTAATTCTTAAAAATTCAAACATTTGTGTTATATTGCCATTTCTTTAAAAAAACAATTATTTCAGTTTTTAAAACAATTTCGTATATTTTATGTTTGAAGCAGTGAGTATTGTACTATTTTTATGACTGGTATATACCTTTTGTTATTTTTCGCTCTATATTGTATTTGAGTAACTACTATTTTTGTGCGAATTTTAAATCCCATTTGATCAACTGTAGAAATCAATTTACTGGCTAGCCTTTAGCACGTTGTTTGTACTTCGAAAACTTGTTATCATCATTTGAGCTCGACCGATAAGACTTTTTCTGGCCGATGCCGATAACCGATATACCGTAAATTAAAAAAATTATGAAATCAATTTTCAATTGCCATGAAACATGCACAACATTCAAATACAATCATGACAATCTATAGAAATAATTCAACAGTTTTAGATTGCAATTAAAAATGCTGAACTTTTTACCACTTATGCCCCCAAAAGCATCGCTTTTAATCATAGCATTTTTCTTGTAATACTGAACACCCAATCACTAAGAACAGAAGTAGGTATTATTTGATATTGGCTCGTTTCGTTACATATGCAAAGCAGCCGTGTGTTTATGTTTGTTTTTACCAACCGATGTTTATGTCGATGTATCTTTTTTCTGTCGATGTTTATTGGCGGAAAAAGCCGATATGATATAATCAGCCGATAAATATCGGCTGGCCGGTTTTCGGTCGAGCTCTAATTCATCATAATCATCTATTTTCCTCCTGGTTGTTATCCTAGTCAATGGAGGTGACTAAAATTTTTTCATTCATCTTCCTGATATCCTTATTTTTTTCTGTCACATTTTTTGATCAAAAACATTTTCCTCCTGCAATCCTCCAGCTCAACAGTCTTTACTTTTGCTCTAACTTTTTATTGCTATGTGTTTTGAGCTGCCCTCTCTTTTTAGTATACATAAATTTATTTAAATATTTGTTACAGATTGTATGAAGCATGCATTCGTTGTATACGAACAATAGTGGCTTTACCTGAAAAACACAAGTTGATGTTTAATGATCCTTCTATTTTTCCTATCCTGATGAAATCTATTAATCTTTCAATGACGGTGCAAGAATGCACTTGTGACATTCTCATGAATTGTTGTAAAGTAGAGTTATACTTAAACTGTTATATTTCGTAATATAATGTCTGATTAGACTAACGTCTACTTCTTACATTTGTTTGTGCCTAGGTTAAGCTAAACCTTGCTTATCTGTGCATTAAGCGAATTTTTCTGTTTCAAGCATTGCCCAAACTGCCAGAGTCCATGAATATCGTGGGATGCAGCTTCAAGCTGATGTATTTGTTGTAATTTTTTGAAAAAATAGCTTAGAAATTTTACCTGTTTTTTGAGCCGTTTCGAAGAACTATTTGTGAAAATTTAAAACTTTTTTGAAAGCTTTAAATTTTGAAACCTTTTCGAGTTTCAGCCTTCTGCACTAATGGTCAAGTCTATAATATGATTAAAAACTTGCTTATTCGGTTAAATTTCTGAGTGACCTGACTATAAGGAGGGGCATGGTTTCAACTTAACTTCCTCAGGACTCGTTAGATTTAGGCCAAGCGTGTCCTTGGTAGTTTCGATTTTGGCTATAAATAAAATCAAGTTTGGCTTAGTGCCATCTTCAGCTTTTTAACATTTTCAACTTACCTACTATATTCAATATGCGTAAAGCTGTAGGAATTTGAAGTTGCTCAAATATTCATATGTGAAGTTTTTTACATTCTATTTTTTTCAGACGGAAACGCAACAGAACATAATTAATACAAATAATGCCATTGAACATGTGGCTGGACTTCTTACTTCCTCTATAACAAGAGTTAAAGTTAAGGCAATGAGGGCGATTTGTGCAATGTGCTACGAAAACGTTCAAGTTGGTCAGTCATTGATGAATGGTAAGAAATTTCTTGTCAAAGTAATTGTGGATGACTTGATTTTAGCTGTATGCTTGGCTTCTGCTTCTCTTAATGTCTCGTTTTGGAGATGAACAGTTTTGAGGTGGAGCAGAATTTGAATATGACTTTCGATAAAGTCGATTTCATTGAAAGTCGTATTCAAATTCATTTTGGAGAATGTTGTTTCCATTTCCTACAATACCACTGCATACTTTCATGGCAAGTTTATTGTCTTATATTGTTTTAACGTAAATTATTTCGCTGCATTTTTATCTCTTGAAGTGTGTTCCGGTTGTGCCACATGATCAACTTAGCTTTTTGACTTTTCGATACTATAGGTAGGCTAGCCTACTAACTGTTCTTCCGGTAAAAGGCACACGATTAGCATAACGCTAATTTATTTCCTTGACGTTTCGCTCAGCTGAAAACGCCGAGCATCCTCAGAAGTTGAGCTGGAGGAGTGTCGAGCGCTCCTCCAATACTAGCACAAAACAGTACATATCGAAGATAAGTTACTTCAAAATAAATATCAAAAGAATCGAGTAAATTAAGTGAGTAATAGATGATTATAACAGATAATTACAATAGATGAAAACGTTTTCAGCTGAGCGAAACGTCAAGGAAATAAATTAGCGTTATGCTAATCGTGTGCCTTTTACCGGAAGAACAGTTCGTAGGCTAGCCTACCTATAGTATTGATTATCATGCCCGGTAGACCAGATGGTTCTAGAAACCACTCTGATTCAGTTTTTAACTTTTCTATATCGAGAAATGTTGTGATGATCTTAATGATGTTTTTTTTGTGCTCGTTGTGAAGATCTTTTGTTCATAACGGGAAATACGTATTATGAATTATGAGTGCTTATTTTTGAGGCCAAATCTTATTTGAATGGGAGTTTAATGCGTTAATAAAAATCGAAAATGATATATCCGAGCTTATTTACCAAACTTGTATGATTTAGATCAAGTGATTTAAATTAACCAATAAAAATCATAAATTAAATCAACTACATAGCACAAGATTAATAAAATTTTAATGTTAGAACCGCAAATTGCAAAATTTCAATGTTCTTTTAGTTAGAAAGCATTTTTTTTTGTTTCGTAGCAGATATTTTTCCGACGTTAACATACTGTATTAGTCGTAAAGAGATTTAAATGATCCCAAACCACTTGAGCACAAATATGCTGCTAGTTGATGTATTTTGTATAAACTTTTACTATGATTTTTAATTGTATATATTTGATTCAAATTGTATTTGATCATTGAACTTAAAATTTATTTGCAGCATCACTCCGCAAGCAATATATTTGCTATAGTGTATTCCCTCCCCCAAAAAAGAGTTGAAAAATAAAAATCAAAAATTAATTTAACTTCAACAAATTCGATCTACAGTAAATCAAAAAATTTCACATTAATTTTTCACTCTTGTAAGGCTCGAGCTTAAGTTGGCTTTCATAGTACTACCCAATTTGGTAGTAAGAACTCAAAGACGAGTTTTGCGAAACTTCGCAATCTGCAACTCGGATACCACGACTTGAAAAATTCAACCTTGTCTAAAAACTTCAGGACAAGAGAGGCTCAAGCAAGTTTTCTCAATGCATTGTATTTGTTGTGCTGATGATGCTGGGTGAAGAAGTTGAGATACCGTAAAGACAAAGAAAACATTTCATCATTATAAGCTGAACCTGCCTCAGGTCTTCCGAAGAAATCTCTGACAATGCAGCGCTTAACTTAGCACAATTAGTTTTACTCGCTATTTTCTAAAATAAAAGTTTTTTGTTTTGTTCAGTAAAAATAAGCAACAAGCCTGTGGTTGAAACGCTCACCTTAATGACGTCACGCTCAGAAACGGTGGAAATCCAGCTTCATTCAGCAAAAGCTCTCACATACTTGTATCGAAGTGGCGTTGAAGGCATAGACAAGGATACTATTTACAAAAAGGTAGATTCCGAATGTGCGTCATAGTTACATTCATTGCAATTACGTGCAGTGTGTGCAATATTGATCAAGTTAGCTCTGTATCAGTATTTTCTGAGACTAAGCAACAAAATGTTGTAAAAATGTTTGGTTATTGTGAACCGCTTTTTTCGAATAACAAGCCTCGTGAACTTAATGTACTGGTGCGTTTTTTTTTATGTTGCTCACTGATTGAAATTATCAATGAAAATTGAACCTGTTTTGGTAGTAGTTGAGTAAGCCATAGCGTACTAATCTGTAATGCATTAGGTTAGCTATTGCAGCATGATTTGTTGATCCCCTCTAGATTTTTCATAGAGTAAGAAAAGATGTTCCCATGTTCTTCTGTCTTCACTATCATGCAACTTTAAGTTCAAGCGATCAAGGCAAAAATCTTATTTTTACAAGAACCTAATTACTTTATAAGAGTTTTTTCTGACGGCCTGAAACAGAAAAGCTAAAAAACAGTACGATGTGATGTTTTGACAATATTGATAATAATAAAACGTTCAAGAAAAAAACTTTTAACGTTTTAAATGTTTCTGAACAAAACATAAAATATGCTTCATTTGGCTTTTTTCAAGTGAAGGTATGCTTGACTGGTTGTTACAGGTACTGCCTTGCCTTGTTCGTATGTGTGATTCCAAACGGAACATCGATGAGAGAGTAGTGGGAGCTGTTACTGTTGCATGCTTGATTGAGCCTGAGCCCGAACTGCAACGAATTGCCCTTATCTGTGAACACTTTCCGCAAAAGCTCGCTTGCTATTTCTCGAACCCCGCTGCCGGCGACACCAACAGTGCCTCCGATATGAAACGAGTAAGTAGAAGGAACTTCAAGCTTCGTTAGCTTACACGTTAGTTCTACCATTTCATTTTGACTCGTTTTTCATTCTTGACCATTACAAACACAGGAAGTAAGTAATTACACATAAAGAGTATGCAAAGCCAGAAAAAGGAAGAAGCGACACAACGTCGGACCGTAAATCAGGCAAAATGTGTTAAAAAGAAACTTGTGAGTTGTAATTTGCACGGTCGCTACACCTGTCACACCGGAATATTATGTACGATATATCTATCCAGTATCCAAGCCCACCAGCACGCGTTTTATTCAAGCACGCCATCAAATTAAGCGTACTTGTGAGCTGACGGGTTAGAACGCTTAACTATTTCAAGAAAAGAAAGTATATACAGTTAAAATGCAGGAATACATTTAATGACTGAGACACAAATTAAACATGATTCTGCACTTGCACATTTTTGTCAATCACGCAAAAAGTGCTCCATTGTTTTTGTCTTACTTGTTTTTTTTGGATGCATCATAGTTCATCGTTTTTATTTCTTGCGTTTTTAGGTTTTGTAGTCTCGAATAATTGATATTGTGTAGTTTGTAATTTTTTTGATGTTTATTGCGTTTTTATGCTTTTTTTCGTTTAGTTCAACTATGAGTTGAGTCGAATGGATGACATGCTTGAGGCAGTGTTTCTAGCTTATTCTTCATTACTTTCAAACGACGAAGACATGCGCGACCTCGTTGTGACCGAATCGCTCGTTAGGCATGTTGTTCAAGGATTGGGTAACGAATGCACAGCAGTAAGTGGGAATGTTAAATTTTGGAAGTACTTACTAAGACCGAGCGAAAATAGGGCATTTAGGACTTGGGAGACAATGTAATTGAACTAGAAAGAATTGGATGATTTTGTGGAGATCCATGACTTTCTTGCGGCCGACCTCCAAAGCCGAGGTGCCCGTGAGCCTCTTTAAGAGCGTTTTTGACCTGTGCAAATGTCTATTCTGGAACTTCAGAGTTTTAGTTTAATCGTGTAACATGCAAAATATAGCGCGTTAACAAAAATACATTGAAGCGAACATGCTTTAATCAATGGATGAGTTATTAGTGAGTTTCAACACTAACCAAATCAACCAAATGATACCAAACGCTATTGTTGGCGGTCAATATAAGGATAAAAGTAATAATGCGGTCGAGTTAAAGGTTTAAGAACCATTAAGCATATGCACTTGGAAACATAGATTTATTCATGAATCATGCTTGTGCCTTACGCTACTGCTAAGAGAATTAAAAAAAATAATGATGCAATTATTTTACTACCTTTTTGTTAGGTTCGAGTTGCTGCTTTGCTTTGTCTTTTGAGCTTATCTCGCTCGGTTCAAATTCTTCGGACGTTTTTTGAAGATCATGAAGTTTGGAAGGGAGTCTTGAAGGTATTCGTCCATTTAATTCAACCATTTTCACTGTTTTAGTGCGAAAAAAATTGACCATTTAATTAAAAAAAAGTTAACGGCATTTTTTCGCTGAAGATTTGCTGAGTTGTTACGGTTTTTGAAGCTGAGGTTAATGACGTATCGAACTGAGATAAATGCTTGAGCAATACTCCTGCACGACCCTAACACGACTATAAAAGCTTTTTCATACCCTTCCAAACTTCCGCATTGCATACGTAAAATTTGGAGAACCGAACTTGTATTCCTGCCCCGTGTTCCATCGGGGTTGAATAATTCAAAGGTCCTGTCACCCACCCAGTAGATCATGTTTGTGGCAATCGATCCCAATGGCAGTGGCCGCCTGCATGGTGGCACGCTGCCCAGTGCCCACTGAGTGGTGTGAAATGGCCACTTCTCTCGGTTTCGGAAGCACACCACTGGATTGTGTTGTAGCATTTCGTTTCACCAATACCTTGCTTTGATCCACAAGAAGCAGTTTCGTATTTGTGTAATTTCAACCAACTTACAGCCTACTTTGGCCGTTGGCGTCATGCGTTAGAACGTCATCAAAAGTACTGTCAATATTATCTTCCATGTAATTCACTGGTTGCAGGTTCTAATCCTGTGGGAGGAAAACTTTTTTGGATTAGCAGTTTTCGTTCTGGTGGCTGTTTCTTTGGCTTTCGCACTAGTAGCATATTAATCAGAAAACACGTCAAATGATTAGCAATGTTCTGCTTTCAGATTTTACAAAAGAAGGAAAGCGACAATCTTGCAGCTGACCATGAACTGGTTACAGCCAGTGCAATTTTGTGCAATTTGATGTTGGATTTCAGTCCTTGCAAATGGATGTTGATTGAGGCGAAGGTGCTAGACATGTTGAAGGCCTGGTGTCGCAACGACTCGTGCTTAAATCTTCAAAGAAATGGAATATGGGGACTTTTCAACACCACTTTCCAGGTCTGAATGCTAAGCTTAAAATCTTAATGTGCAGTGTATACGGGTCCACGACAACTGACCGCCAACTAACCCTAACCCAATTGTTGGCGGTTATTTGGTTCACGGTCAGTTTGCAGCAGTCAGATAACTTGGTTCGGTGTACACTGTACTGTCCATGACTGGGTTGTTATTATTTTTTATCAAATGCCCGAATTTTGATTCTTTTCCGACTTCAAAAAATTTCCGGTTATTTTCACGATTGCAAGCGCAATTTAAGGGTTTATCTTCAAAAATATATGCAGAACTTTTTCAAACTTTGCTAAACAACCTATGGTCAGTTGGTTGGGGGAGGGATGCTGTTTGTGTTGGATTACATGTTATTAAATGCTACATTTCTGTCATCTTTTCTTTCGTGGGATTATCTTGGGAAGTAGCCAAGTGCTCGACCCCTAAAATGAGCTGACCACCATAAATTTGAAGGTTTGTTGCCCCTTATTTCTTCAAGAATTGCTTGCAACAATAGTATGCACTATGCAATAAGGCATTCGCGCATATAAACCAAGCACTCAGTGTCTGTCCAACCACATCAACGCAGAGCACCTTCTTTGGGTTCTGTTTGCAAGTCTTTCGTCAGACTGGGCCATCAAAAGTGGTAGACACTAGTCAGCTTGACCCCAAGAAAAATTAGCGTAAAACGTCTTTGTCAATGACTGACTCAACGATGCATTGCAGATTCAGGAGTCGATCCACTAACAGAGTTATCGCCGTCAGTTATGTGTTCAAAAGCAAGCTGTCGAAGACTGTGTGTTCAAAGTTGGTTAAAATTTTTGACAAAAAACTCTGTTTTTTTTTGTCAGAGCCAAGATAAAATTAAACATTCTATTAAAATCTATAAAAAATATAACAAAATTATTGGAAAAACCGTCAATATAAACCAAAACGAGAAACCGGAGATAGCAGTTAATAACCAGGTTAAGGTTTTGAGTTATATTGACGGTCTTTTCAATAGTTTTAACGCCATGATTTTTTATAGATTGAGAATGACTTAAGTTTAAGTCGAAACGTCTCGTAAATATAATTTTGGCTCTTTAAGCTTTTCACATCGTTTCGTTTTTTGGTTGAAATTGTTTTTTCAGGCAAGCGAAGATTTGAAGTTGAAAGTCATGTGGCTCTTGGACCCCGACACACTGTTTATGCTCCTCACTTGTTCGGATTCCTACGTCATCAAAAAAACTCTCGGTGTCCTCTTTAACGTTCTCGCTAATACTGAAGTACGGCTTTTTACTGTTTAAATGAGGACTAAAGTCAAAATCAATAAGGATATTAAAATGTAGGCAAATTGCATAAGACTAGATTGGCGTTGGTTCCATCGTTCTTGACCCAATCGTTCCAGAGATAATTCTGCTTCGAACGCGACGTCGGGCCTCTAATGTTATAATTTTTATTGGCAACCCTGACATTGATGGGCTCAGTGTCGTTAGCGACGCCATCCCAGTTCTAACCTAAAACAATGCCGCTATTAGGCTTTGACTACTACATTGATCGTTTCGCTGCGCCCTAATCAGTTTGATCTTTTCAGCAGAACCAAGCTGGAAAAAAGAGTGGACTGTACAGTAGCCTGGTTAACAAAAGTCTAATAACAAGCAAAATAGACCATCGTTTGCATAACTTAGTTGGAAAAGTTTATTCTAGGGTCACAAAATACTGTAAGTAGATACAATAGGCTTACTCAGGTGCTAGATGTCTTATTATCAGGTAGGAGTTTGTACTTGGTAGCCTAGTAATAAAAACCTTATTGCTAGACTAGGCTATGATTTAAACCGAATGTATCTGACAGCTTGATTTTTACTGAGATCTCTAGGCTAACAAACAGTTTACTCTTTTCACCAGCTCGGAGCTGTTGTGCTGACAAGATCAAACTGGTGTGAAACGATTCGCTTAGTAACGGTGTTGCTTTAGGTTAAAACTGGTGTAGCATCGCTAACGATGCTAAAGTTGCTTACTTGAAGGTTGTCAAAAAAAATTATAACATTTGAGGCCCCTCTTTGATTTTGAAGAAGAATATCTCTGAAACGGCTGGGTTAAAAAGAATGGAGTCGACGCCAATCTAGTCTAATACGATTTGCCCAACTTTAAACACCCCCATTGATTTTGCCATTAGTCCTCCGATAAGTTTTAGTGAACACGAATCACTTGGTTTGGCATTCAGCATATCGGCTGATAACTGATAAAATGCTTTAAGTTTTTATAAAGAAATTGCTTTGCTTCCATTTGTTCCCGTTATGATTGCAATGAATTTTTATTCACCAACCTGCCTTGACCAAGAGACAGTGTCTCGGTCTTGAAGTCAAGCTGCTACTTGCGCAGTGCCTAGCACAAACGGTGGTGGCTTTACTCTGTTCCTTTTTATTACTGAGCGTCAGCCAATTTGTCTAGTGTTTGCCCATGTGGTGATCGAGCCATGCCAGTATATATCTTCTGCTAGGATTTGTGAAATTTTTCTCCTTTGCATTAATTCAGCATGTTGACAAGATTATGACGTTGCACGGAGATACAATAATGCAAGCTTGCGCTGTTGCTATCGAGTCGACATCAACAACCGCCCGAGTCAGCTCAGCGGAGGAGATTCACACTCATGCCTTGTGCGTGCTTTCTTGCGTGGCAGCCGGAGACGAAGCGAAAACAGTGCAGAAATATCTCCATGACAATGATCACTTTATGAAGAAATTGGTCGAATATACTGGATCTTCAAATGACGAGGTATACGAAACAGTTTGCATGCTTGCTTTCAGGGTTTCGATTTTATCTATATATGGTAATTTAGCCTAAAGCCCGGCCGACACCGGGCGTAGAAGCGTAAACGTAGAAGCGTATAAGTTTATTTAAACAAAAATTCGGTCCGCCTGGTGTCCAGTTTACTTGCGTACAAGTTGCCAAGTGGATAAACTAAGGATACGCTCTCGATTTTACGCACAGTGAACACTGATCGGGCCTATTTTATCTAAGTCATTTTTGTTGGCGTGAGTTTTTGGCAAGTTGCATTTCTGTTTTCTTTACCTTGTAAAAAAAACTCTCTGGGCGTGAACTGATGATTGTCGCGATTTATTATTTACTTTGAAGAAGCCCTAAAAAGTTTTGTAGACGATTCGCTTAGTCATCATCATCATTTTACCTAAAAAATAGCACAAAACGTCTTCTATATTTCTTGATATGTTTGCAGTAAATTAGAACCTGCCTACGTAGTTGAAGCACAAATTATTTTTTCCATTCTGATCATAGTGAGTTTTGTGCTATTCCCCTTTTCAAATTTGAAAAGAAGTCTCGGAGGCTAATAGCGAATTTATGTGAGAATGAGGCTAATAGCAAGATAGCTAACAAATCAGAAAATACTGCAGTAATATAAAAAAAGTTGTGTCGCGGGAACTTCGTACAATGGCGCCGTGTTAACGCCAGAACACCCGTTTACAGCAAAATGAAATGAAAAAATAAATAAATCATCCCATGAGTTACATCACATGACTGTCATGATAGCATAAAAAGCAAAATTAAAGTTAGTCTTGGTGATCGGGAACTGAGTTTTGTCTTTCAGCTGCAAAGAGCTGCAATCGACTGCGTGTGGAAACTGTGTTGTGGTTCTGCATCAACCGTTTCAGAGCGGCGAGCCAAGCTGAAGGAATTGGGCGTAGTTGAAAGATTGCAACGATATAACACCGACAATGCGTCAGAAAAGTAAGGAAAAGTACACTTTGAGTGTATTGATTTTGGTTTTAAGTTGATTTAATACAAAAGTTCGACTTTTCAACTTCCTTGATTGTGAAATCAGGCTTGATTGTAGTTAAGCGGCTATCATTATTGATGAAAAGGACACCCAGAATTTAATTGCTGCAATGCTCGTAAATATTCAGTAACCAAAAAAAAACAGATGTAAGCTTTTTTTGTAAGAAATGTTAAAATTTGGCCAGATAGTAGTAGATGGCTAGTTACTTGAATTTTGATTGTACTGTCACGGGAAAGCGATAATTGATGGGGGTATCTTCTGAACTAATCTTGTGGTTGGTTGTTTTCCAACTTTTTCTGATTTCTTCCATTTTAAAGAATTTAGCTGCTTGCTTGTCAGTCATAAATAGTTATTGTGAATCTCATTGAAGAGATAGTGCTCAAAATCGGTTTCATGGAAGAAATGAGAACTACTAGAGGTAATAAAAAGGTGCCGCAAACCTTTTTCCACACTTTCCCTTTTTCGCGAAAATACGATTTAATCCGCTTGACTCCGTACCGTTGGCAACCCTGCATTTCGCAATTTAGTGACATCGCAAAAGGCATAATTTTACAAAAATTTTCACAAACTTTAGGCTATTGCCTACTATAGCAGCCCTGAAACAACAACAGCCAAGCCTATCAGCCCTATTCTTCCAATTTTTTTTTCTTCCTATTTTTCACTAAGCTAAAGTATTGTACAATGAAATAACGGAATGTTCTGTAGTGTATACTTGGGTGTTGCAATTGCCCCGACCTCTTCCGATTTTTTTCTACCTTCTTCAAAATAGGGAGGTTGCCAAAAAAAATCAAGAATACAAAGCTTGAGAAAAAAAAATGGGGGTTTAGGGGTCGCACAGAGACCTTTTTACCCAGGATTTGGTATTTGTTCTATTTTGTGCCGCTAGATGGTGCTATGTGAAATCTTTGTTACCAATGAGTCATTGCAAAATTGAACATTTACTTTTGGTCTTATACATTAAAAAAAACTTCATTACAACTTCTGAAACTGTTTACATTAATGTTTTTTTTTTCAGAATTAATAGTGGTCAAAATTGATTACGTTTATGTGTGGGAAACCTACAACAGAAACTGTATTTGAGTTAGACCTACAGTATCTATTTTGGCTGGCTTGTGTAACACAGAGTGAAACATAGCCTACTATGTTACTTTCTTAAAGAATGACGATGCAGACTATGCTTTAGGCTTAGTCATTGAAATCTATTAAACTGCTGTCCTAACTTAAATATAGTTACAGCAGCAGCTTACTAAAACCATATTTGTTATGTGTTGCTGTGTAAGATACGGAGTTTACTGCAATCTACTTGGTATAAGCTGTATAAAACATAAACATTAGTAAATCTACTCGCAATATTCCATTACTAGATCTGTAAATTCTCGCAGTTGGCTGCCGGGAACTATTTCTAGACATGACAATACTATTAAAAGCACATGTTTTCCCGCCAAGAAGCTAGAATTTTTACGATTCGTCAATTAAAAATAATTGAGGAAGTAAAGAAGCTGGTAGATGAAATGAAAAATTTTTACAAATGCAACTTCAACGAAACAAACAGTAGAAAAGCAAACAAAACCATAGAAAACTTCAAGGAAAATTTTATCTTTCCTATTTGCTGTGAAGGTTGCGGGAGTAGCAGCTCAAGATTAAGCTGCCACACTTCACAGTCTTCCATCCCCCCATCATTTTGCTTGAGTGAAGTCCCAAACAATTCCTCCCAAGATCTTCAATGTAGTATTGATTCATCTACAGCAGTTTCAGGTCGTCCAACTGTTTTTTTCCCCATTTGCTTTGGCAAGTAAAGCTTGTTTGGAAGTTTTTCGTGATGCATTTCTGCTTACATGGCCAAACCATCTAAGCTGAGATCTTTTAATTTGAAGAAGTAGCGGCTCTACAGATTCTCGAATCCTAAGAGATGTGCGCCTTTTCAGTGATGTAACTCCTTTGATTTTTTGGAGAAACCTCATTTTGGACGCTTGCATTTGCAATCGCACCCTTTCAATCATTACCATATTTTCATAACCATACAGAAATAGAGTTTGTAAGAAGGGATAATGACTGTTTCGAAAATTGCGAACTTTGCTTTATTTTTGACAATTTTCTTCTCACAACTACTGAATCGTTTCATAGCTGCTGAATGTGTAAAGCTTTCATTGATGCAGCTGCCTTTCCAATTGGGATACCCAGTTGTTTGTTTTGCCTTCCGTCACTCGTGAATGCAACCCCAAGATAGTGAAACTTGTATACTTGTTTCTGTGTCGCTCCATTCAGTTGCAACAAGCGCTGATTAGTGTCTCTTGAAATATGAAGCATATCAGTTTTGACCGTGCTTGTTTTTATTCCTGCAGTGTCATAAGCAGCTGCAAACCTATGTAATGCGTACTGAAAGCCAGATTCTGTAGAAGCAGAATCAAATCATCAGCACATAGCTCGCAACCGATTTTTTCGTTTCCTATTGTGGCAAACTCATCAGCTTGGTTGCATTTGTCGATCCAATTCATGTAAACAATCAAGAAGAGAAGAAACAATTCGTATTCTTGTTGGGAGTTCAATGCCTATATGAAAAGGTTTGATTGCCAGCCATTTACTCAAACACGAAACTTCAGTCGGCACCATAGCATGCCTTAATGGCATGTAACAACTGACCATCGACGCTGTTTTTCTTCCGAACCCTCTAAAGATAGAAAGGCAATCATATTATACTTTTTCGAGATCGACAAAGCATGCAAAAAGATCTTTGCCATATTTCCACGAGTTCTCAAACATTGAAAAAAAAATTGAACACAGCTATGAAATCTTGGTCATCAAACCAATGCCTTAACATGATTGAAAAATGAAAAAACATTTTTGCATAGCACTATGTCTGATTAAAAAAACAGTATTGAGAATATGGAAAAAACTTTGGTTGTAAAAGAAAAGAAGCAGAAATTATAACAGCTTATTAATAAAATGCTTTTTGTTAACACAGCTGTCTAAAATTAAAAAAAGACTGACATTGGGTAGATAACAATAATGAGCACTTTTCAGAATAAAATCAGTGCCAGATGTGAAATTAATTATTACGTTAGAATAATATGCAATAATTTGGAATTAATTGTGCTTGTGGCAGTAGGCCTATAATGCAACTTTTGATAACTTTGATTTAAGAAGTTCTCTTGTTGGCTCCAACAAAACAACGACTCCCCAAAACAGTAGAAGTGATCAAAATGGATCATAGGTTGGACTTATAGTCCAAAACATTCAAAATGAAAGAAACGCTTTTTTTTTTGAAATTGCCAAAATTCTGATGTCACTGTGCGACCCCTAAACATTGACAAATCTTTACGAAACTTGACCAAATGGGTTTTTGTGCGAAGCCTCCAACTTGAGCTAAGGTAGAAGTTGCCGCGATAAAATTTTCAAATTTATGGGGCGGCTGCAACACCCTAGTGTATACCGTAGGCTAATATCGGATCTGTAATCAAAAGCGAGCTTAATAGTGCAGTACTGTAGGCCTAATCTAATACCTTTAACTTACCAATTGGTATAGCAATGAGTGATTTTACCAAATCTAAAAACTAGGCTACTGCTACTGGTATGCCAAGAGTTAAATTTGGTCTACAACTCTGCACTGTAGACCTAGGTTACTAGTACTGATCTACAGCTGGCCTTTTGTGATGTTACAAAATTGCAAAATGCAGGGTTGCCAATGGTAGAAGGTCGGGTTAGTTGACTCATCAGCGTAGTCGACTCATGGCCTGTTTCAAATCAACCATGCGTAAAATAATAAAGATTATTCGATTGTTTTATTGGTTACAATCTATAATGGCTGCCATGTCAAGTTCACATGTTTAGAAGGGCTGAAGAGCTATGCCAAAAAGCATGCTTTTGACTAAAAAAAGAAAAAAATTTTGAAAGGGTTTGTGCGTAAGGTTATATTTCTTAATGATAAAAGTAAGAACGAAATAATATTTAGACAGGTTGTAGGCTAAGTTCCACTGCACATTTCGTATAATTTTGGTTCCTCTATAGTCAGCAGAATATAAGCGGTATACAATTTTCCGACTGAAGGCACTGAAATGTTAGTTGACTCGCGGGCGTTTGTCCTTGTTGACTCAGTGAGTCAATTAACCCTATTGCATGCAGTTATAAAAATTATGTCATGTTTTTGTAAGAATTAATTGCTGAATAGCGTCATAAAGTTTTTGATCCGCTGTACGTTTAGTATACAGAGGCATTCTTCTAGAGTAAACGTGTAGTCTGACACACTGATGCTTAATGATGGGGAAAAAGTCACTCAAAACAAGCTGCAAATGCCATGCGTGGTGGTTTATCTGGACGTAGAGCTGCGAAGCAGTTTGGAATTGACCAAACAACGTTTCGGAAGTGCTTAAAAAAAGAAGTAAAAATGGGATATGCAACACACAGAAAAATTTACAGATGAAATTGAGAAGGATTTGGCAGAACATTGCATTAATTTAGTTAAGTAACATCATGGTCTGTCTATGGAAGTAAAAATGCTGGCTTAGGAATTTGCTGAAAAAAACAAGTCACTATTCCCAAATTCTGGTTTGACTACAGAAATACAGGAAGAGATTGGATGCGGTCATTTATGAAACGCCATAATTTGCCATTAAGATCTCTTGAAGCAACAACACTTCGACAGGCAACGTCATTTAACCGCGCCACCTATGGTGTCTTCAAAAACATTTTCAGAAAACATTTACAACATGGATGACATCGGGTATTTTACTTCGCAAACTCCACTGAAAGTGATTGCTTTGCAAGGAGCCAAGCAAGTTGGTGCCGTGACTTCTGCTGAACGTGGGTCTCTCGTGACAATGATTGGCACAATCAATGCAATTGGAAACACAGTCCTTTCATACTTTATTTTCCCAAGGTCTCGTTTCGTAAAGGAGTCTATGCTAGCAGGGGCAGCAGTGGTTTCTGTTTGGTGTGCCGCAAAAAGCGGATGGATAGATGTGGAAATCTTTTTGAAATACATTAAACAGTTTATTCAGTTCACAAACTGCTCTACCAAAAATCCCGTCCTTTTGATCATGGACAATCATGCATCACATATTTCACTTACGGCTTCGTTGATGGGAAGAAAACACGAAAAAGTGATGGTGACAATCCACCCTCATACGTCGCACAAGCTGCAATCTCTAGACCGCACTGTCTATGGGCCATTTAAAAGGTATTACAATGCAGCTCTAGACAACTGGATTAGGGAGAACCCAGCAACTGTGTTGTCCATTTGTGGCGTTGCTCAACTTGCAAAACAAGCGTTTGAGCTTGCGTTCACTCCAAGAAGAATCTTGTCTGGCTTTCGGCGCACTGGAATATGCCCATTAAACCCAAATGTTTTCACTGATGATGATTTCGCTTCATCTGCGATTACAGATTGACAGCCATTAGCTTCTACAACTGATTTGAATTTGAGCAGTGTGGAACGAACAGAGGAATTATTGCCTGCTGAAAAAAACATGGATGAATTGAACGATACATGTGAGGATGCGTCATCAAATCGTCCTGAAACTAAAACAACAGTATTGACAGCTCCGTGTCTAGCAAAGGAGGATGTTAATGATTGCAACTCTTTTGCCACAGCGCCAGTGCCCAGTATGCTAAGACGTTGAGGCATTGGAATCGCGTGTTTGTGGAGTGGCCTACAAATCTCGTGACATCTTGCCGCCACCAAAAGCCTCAGAAAGAAGACAGACTAACCAAAAAAGGAAGGGCAGATCACTAATTCTAGCAGACATTCCAGAAAAAAATAGACTTGAGAAAGAAGCAAAAGAACGAGAAAGTAAGTATGAGAGAAAGCGGAAGGTTCCACAAAAGAAAACAACGGAAGAAAAATTTAAGCAAAAAGAAAACACAAAGCAAAAGTATCGTGACTTCCGAGTCCTTCCGACGAGTCTGGTTATGGCGATATGTCGCTGCTGGAATCAGACAGCAACATCAGTGATAACATATTTAATGAAGATTATATTTGATGAAGATTGTAAACACTTGGGTATACAGCAAATCCGGAGAAAAATGGGTGCAATGCGTTTTCCGTTGATGCAGCTTTTGCTGCCTTGCAGGGAAGAGCTCTCGCATGTCCAGTGAATGCTTTTAGTTGGGCACATGTAGACTATGTGTTTGTATTGTTAGTAGGCCCACATACTGATTTTTTTTCGAAAATTACAACCAATTGCTGTGTGGATGAAATGCTTGTTCGTTATTATAATCTGTTGAGAACGAGTCAACTATCCCACGTAGTGAGTCAACTTGCTCTCTTTGTTGGGTTAGTTGACTCAAGTCATACTCATTTTTGAAAGTGCTGGAATTGTTAGTTGTTGACATACTCTCACTCTGAAAAAAGCATGGGGCTAAGGAAAAGGTTGAAATTATTTTAGTGTAAGCTTTGCAGAAGAAAAAACATCGGAACTGTTCGCTACTAAGTAAAAAATCAGTCAACTAACCTGACCTTCCCCTACGCAGTCCAACGGATTAAATTGTATTTTAGCGAATAAGGGGAATTGTGGAAAAAGGTATTTGGGCACCTATTACCTCAAACAGTTCTCATTTCAAGCTGTATAAAACCGATTTCGAGCTGTATTTCTCTAACCAATGAAGCAACACGTGATCATGGTGCTAGTTTGAAGTTTTAACCCAGATGAGATCAGGCGATCAGAGCCGTCATAAAAACAACGCCTCAGGGGTAGGGCCACACTATCAACGCGATACAAGCCGGCTGCTTTTTTTGCACTTAAAAGTTAATACTTTTTATTATCTTTTTGTGTGCGTTGTGCTTCTTGGACCCAATCAATTTAATCTCGTGAAGAATTCTCTGTCAAGCTCAGCTATTTCAACGCTTTTTGGTTTAGGATCAAGGAAACTCTAGCAGTGCTTCAGTCATGATGAAACCGAAATAAAGTACTTCAACAATATTTGCTGACCAATGAGTGACCAACTGACCAGCGAAGAATAACCTGGCCCTGGGTGCTTAAGTGCTAAGCATTGAAATTGGCTGCGTTGCAACGTTGAATTGGATCATTTTTCGTTTTGTGGACACGAATTGATTTTCTTTTTTTTTCTAGATTATGAAAAACGATGAAACTATTCTTTTGTAATAAACTTTTGTTATCCATGGAGATACAATAAACTTTTGTTATCCATGGAGATACATTGTTACGTTACTTTCAATGCTCAGCTGGGTTTAATGAAAACATAGTCACTATGATGTAAACGTCTAAAAATCTGCCAACTGCTGTACTGAGGAGAAATTAAGCATATTACATTTTGCCTGTACTAAGACCGCCATGATATTTGATTTGGATGCCGAAAGAAATCTTTTTCTGTTGTACTCCATTAATTTCACAGGGTAACAGATTCAAATTTATTTCGCCAACTTTGGATACAATAGTTGCTATGAAATTTCTATTCCTAACAAAAACCATGATTTGAATCGACCTATTAAACCGGAAGTATCTCAAATACTCCAAAACTTCCCAAAGCAATTGTATTTTTACGCTTTTCGGCATTTTTGTCCCAGGTCAAACTTTTGTCTTCCGCTATTTGTTTCGGTCGGAAATTAAAAAAAAAATTTTTGATGTCATATTTCTAAACTTGCCTATGACTACATGAATAACCAGTTATAAACGCTGAGCAAAACAATTGCCTATCTCACCAAATCCACTTAGCTTCTCCACAATACATCAATAAATTGTCCAAGCCGTGATAATTATTGCTGCATCATGACTCAAATTTTTCTGTTAATGATTAATCGCAAGAATCACGGTAGCAAGTTGTCGAAACTTCGGTCATTCAAAGATTTGATATAATATAGTTTTGCTGTGGTTATTCTTTCCGCAGTTAGTTTTGAAAATATGCAGCTTAGGAATAAGAGAAAGAGGTTAGCTATGCCCAGTAGAGCAGCCAAATCAATACGCTATGTTAATTTATGTAGTTTTATCGCGTTGCTTCAAACAAAATAAAGAAATAGTTGTTTTTGAATTACAGAGTTCACCATTAATCTTGAAAAATTTCAAAGCATGCTAAACCGTAAAAACCATGACTATGCCCATGCAGTGGCAAGACATTTTTTTAGTGTTTTCTTAGCGTTGTTGCTGGCAATATGTGCCAGTTTTGCAATGTTTATGGCATATTTTTTATTTTCAGTTACCGTGTAGTTACTAGGGTTGGATTGAATTTAGAACTTGAATCCGCTCACGAGTTATGGATGAATTTGAATTCGACTTTTGTAGTCAATGAATTTTAATGTCTTAATTGAACATTCCATGAATTTGATTTTTTCAAATCAAAACTTACACTGTGAAAGTAGCGATTTATAACTGATCAAAAAGACTCGGACCAGAACACTACTAATTGTCGCTGAAGATTCAAGCGTTACTTGTTAGTTGGTTGCGCACCTGTGATTAGGGTTAAATTGAATTTGAATTTAAATCAGCTCACGAGTTATTGATAAATTTAAATTTGGCTTAGATTTTTGCAAAGTCAATAAATTTGAATTAAGTTTTTTTAAAGTTAATGAATTTGAATTAAAAAATTAAAAACAAAATAAATGAATCCTTCCTTAGTAGTTACTTCGGTACGAATTTTTGTCGTTTATCCATACGTAGCCTACATTCTTGTTTAATGGCATAGTTACTTGTTTTTTTGTGGGTGAGTTTTTGTTCAGCTTATTTTTAAATTCCGAATCAGTCTGGTTTTGAATTAAAAATTTATGTCCAGATAGGAAGTCTGTATCTACAATATTCGTAGGTGGGCACAAGTCCGTTAATCTGGTAATAACGAAGCTAACTTTTTCAATCACTCGTTAATCCGTTAAAAAGTTTTTCATGTTAACGAACTAAATTAACTTCCGTTAAGTTCTGTTAACTTCCGTCAAGGTTTTTATCGTTAATATCTTGCACCATTCATTCATCGTACTGGTACAAACTAGAGATGGCGCGGATAACAAAAAATGCATCCGCATGCTGCGCTGCGTCCGCAAACTTTGTCCGCATGCCGCACCGCATCCAAACACAACTAAGTTCACGCTGCACCGCAAGTTAAATATCCTTTAAATTTCCACTAACATCAAGTAAAAATTAGCTCTCGAGCTTACGACATATTGATGGATTGCACGTGACGTCATCGCGCTGTTAGCCAAATCGCTGGACGTCAAAATCGCGGATCTGCACTATGTAAATGCATGCAAAAACACTGACAGTGAAGATATAGAGCGGATTTTCTGGCTATAAATGAGTTGATTCGTTGTAACATTAAATTTAAAAGCTAGGTTAAAGCCTGTAAACACTGAAAAAGATTTTAAGTAGTAAGAATTCGGTTTTGCTTGCTTTTTTCAGTGACGTAAATCCGGCTTGCTGTTAAGTAACCCATTAGAATCATGTAATATGGATCGTGGTAGCTAGTTTCGGTAATCAAATTCGAGGCTTACAGCGCTTTAATGGAACAGTAGTATCTCGTTTATTTGAGACAAAATTAGCGCATTTTTAAACTTTGGTAATATCAGAAGTCTATTTTGCAGGATCTTGGTGATTTTTTGCATTTCGCGTTGTCAATAGCGGCTTGCCGCTATGATATTATTGGTTGCTAAGGGTTAGAACACATTAGCAGTTGTTTTCATTGAACTGAGATATTATTTAAACTTTAAAGTAATGATTTAACTGGCCTTAGTGTAACTTTAATCGAGCCTTAATTTGCAGTTATTTCGACTTGATGTTGTGATGTTAAATATTATTCATAAATAGTGCTTAAACTAAACATTAATCGGCCATATGTTATAGCTGTGACGTAGAATTTTAAGTATTTTAGAATATGACTGAATTTACGGTGTGAACCTAAGCTAAAAACCGGTCAAAGTGGGCAATAGCTGGCAATGGATGATGAGAATTCACAAAAAGCGTAACTTTTTAGACCCGCTGAGCTATGTAAGCTGCTTCTGCTTAAATCGCTCCTGGTAACTTTCAATTGAGGCCAGGCTATCTACAAAAATATTACTTTACAATTAAATTCTTTAAATATGCCCACTGAAAGATTTATACGCTGATTTACGGTAGCGTCCAATCCTCCAATGCTTTGTAATGGTGTTTTGACGTCCAATCGTTTTGGCGGGAAAAAGCTATGACGTAGCTGCAATCCATCAATAAAAAAATGATTTTAGGGGTATTATTTTGGAGAGTTTTTTAAAGGATGACTCTCTCAAACCATGTCAAAATATTTGTTTTTTAAACATCTGCCGATAGAAAAAAAGTAATTCCCTAGCTTGAGCCGTTCAAAAAACTTATTTCTGGGGAGTCCATTTGCGGGCCCCTGGGGGGTGGTACCTCCATACTATGTCAAACTGTTTGGTGCTTAAATATCTACCAATATAAACAAAAAAATATCACCCTAGCTTGACCGATTAAAAAAATTAGTTTTTAATGCCCCATTTTGGGGGGTTCTGGGGATAAGCCTCAAAAAACTTCAAGAGACAAAATTGCATTTGCAGCTCAACAAATTTACTCAAAAATTAGATATCGATGTTGCGTAGTTTAGGAGAAGAAGAGTGCACAAAATTTAGAAAGCAAAAATTGAAAAAAGAAAAAAAACTCAATGCGGCTAAAAGTGTAGGTAGGGATGAAAGAGTATCTTACGACATATAACCATGTGAAATAGTTTTTGCCGTAGATTAGCCGTTTTTGAATAAGACCGCTTTTTACACCAAAGTTTTGAATTAAGTACTTTTTAGGTCCTAAACCTAAAATTACGGAACTCATTGCCTTGAAATTTGGCACACACAAATAATTTATGAATCTCAAACTGCTGTCAAAATTTCATGAAGCTAGACCAAACCATTATCGAGTTGTAAGTAAAAGTCTGAAACTTCGCACTTGTTCACTTTGAAAATGGCCGAGTAAAAACTAAAAAACATGCGACGTGAGATCAGTCGTTTCAATTAAGGCCTTCAGATTTAATCTGCCTAGTGTGTGCTTTCTATCAGTTTTTCTGCACAATGTTTTGGCAATCAAAAACAATCTACCAGTCTACCTGATGATTCCATGCAACTATACTGCGCTAATCCTGAACCAGTAGCTCAAAACTCAAATAATGAAATATTAGGTATCACGTGCTGTGCATGCTGTCACAAGCTACTGCACTTGTAAGAAACTACCTTATGCATTATACCTTTGCCGTTTGCATGTGTGTTTGATTGTGGAATAAATTTTGCTACAACGTAGGCTGTTCTGTCATTGGAAATTTCGGTAGCCTAGTCTTCGTACTCTGCTACATAGGTCTACCAGATCTGAGATAGGCTACGAACATAGGACCGAAAGCCTGATTCTTAATGCCATGACCTGTTGACGAATAGGATACACTGAACTAACTCTGTCACTCTGAAATGCAAGCGCATGTGTAGTACAAACTGTTGTCTAGCCTTGGGCTTGTACCAATACCATAGGCTTACTGAATACAGAATGGGTGTGTCGCTTGGTGCCTCTACTCTGATGATTTTTTTCCACAAATCTGTTTCTTCTACTTTTGTCTGCCTTTGTTTTACCTTCTCACCAAACGTCCTAAACCTTTCCTAGCCTAGCCTACCGAAACCAAAATCTTTTTGTTGGTGTCAAAAACACGTTCAGCCGATCAAAACTAAGTTTCTTGTAGCCAAAATAGCAGATTCTAGGATGCTCCGAATTCTGAAAAAATGAACTTGAACCGAAGGCACCTTTTACTGTTTTAGTAGAATGCACTGTCTTCAATTCATATAATAGTTACATCCAGACTAACCATTGTTGTTCATAAAGAGAAAATCACCAGCAATAATTGTAAAAAAAATGTAAAAAAATTATTTACGCGGCGCTGCGCTGACGCTGTGACGTAATGCAGATTTTAGTTGCCACGCTGCGCGGCGCGGTGCACCAACAACAGCGCTCGCCCGCGTACGCTGCGCTGTTGCCATCTCTAGTACAAACCAGTTTGCACTGGGAACACTTGTTGCGTATTAGCACAAGTTTTATTGACAAAAAAGCGAAGGAGCTGTTATTTGTGGCAAATTATAAGATGCAGCCTCATAGGTCCATTAATTATCGCTGTTCGCAATTTCCAAAGATTTTCAGATCGCAACTTCGTCAGTGCATTTGAACTTATTTTTATCTTGAAATTAGATTAGACTGTAAAATCTCACTTCCAAAACACAAAAAGACCACCATAGCAATAAATATTTCCTTACAATCAGCTCAACAGCGTCGATACGCCTTCTAGAAGCAGAGTCAATAAAAAGAAATGTAAATTACACGCAAAATATTAACGAATTAACGGACTTTATTAACTTCCGTTAATTAAAGCTGAAAATAACGAATTAACTTTAACAAAAGTATGAAGTTTCTTAACGGACTAGTGGTTAACGAAGCTAACGTTTTGCATTAACTTGCCCACCTATGCTGAATCATAAAATTTTTAAGTCAAATGAGTTACGTCACGAAAACGTTTTATGGCATCATTTAAGTTAAATATAGGCTAAAAATGTCAGATTTTGGAAGGTGTTTTGGGAAAACCTCAAAAATCGGCAAACTTTTCGTTGCCTTAGCAACTTCAAATGTTCAGGAGTTATTTGAAATGAATTTTGAATCAAAGTCAAGTAGATTCGAACGAAAAATCTTTTTTTGGGGGGCTTTATAACAAAAAAAAGAAAGAACGAAAGGGGGGGCAAAAATACCCCTTATCTCCCGTGTAAAATAGGGTTAAGAGGTGTTTACATCGATATGGTTGGAAGTGAGAGAGGCCAAAGTTTGTTTAGTTCAAGATTGAAATCTTAACCAATAATAGTGTACTATCGACCGCTTCAATTCAATGCTTATTGGTTGAAATATGAAAGGCATCCACAACAAACCACTGCATCATTTGCGTCCATTTAACTTGTAACGAAAACCATAACAGTTTTACTCACTTTTTCCGAGTCATTAGGCTGTATTTTTCAGTTGTGCCAAATACTGTTTAATTTATAATTTTGGTAGAGAAGCTACATTCAGTAACCATATTGCAACACAGCTCAAAAACACCGTTTAGGCTATTTCAAGTTTGGATTTACAAATCCAAATTGTGTTGTCTTAAAAAAAATTTGCTACTGTGTTTCGGTTAATTTTGAAAGTGTTATTTCATTCATTTTATCGTATTTTTAGTTTCCTGATAAGGGCGCTTTATAAAGCTACGAAAACGTGCAAGTTGGATTAAGTTCAAATAAAATAAAAAGTTAAGTTTGAAAAAGCCTGTTAATGTGATAAATGTTGTCGTGTTTTTGAGTTGTGTAACAAATACTGTTTATATACAGTACTTTGTACTTTTATTTTGCATTATTTTAATAGATAACAGTGTAATTTGTTGAGAGCAAATACGATATAGTTAATATGGGTAAGATAACACTTGGCTACTGGAATCTGAGAGGCAAAGGTGAACGAATTCGCTTGATGTTGGAATACCTTGGTTTGGATTACGAAAATTTTCTTTACAAAGTTGGAGGCCCTCCAGATTACAGCTTACGAGAGTGGTTGGATGTAAAATTCAAGCTGGACCTAGATTTCCCAAACTTACCGTATTTGATTGATGGCGATTTGAGAATGACCGAGAGCTGGGCAATTATGAGATATTTAGCTCACAAAAATAATAACCAACTTTTCCCCGACCCCGGAAAGCAAGAGGTTCTCTGCGAAATGTCGGCTGGAGTTGTGAATGATTTTCGAACCAAATTTATGTTGATGATTTATGACAAGGATTTCGAGAAGTTGAAGCTGGAATACGAGAAAGTGTTGCCTTCAAAGCTGGATCAGTTTGAGTCCTTTCTCGATGGAAAATCGTGGCTTGCCGGCGACAAACTCACATTTGTTGATTTTGCTTTCTGCGAGACGCTCGACCGTCACGTGATGATGTATTCTGGATGTTTGGACAAGCACATGAACGTCAAACGTTACTTCGAAACGTTTCAAAACCTGAAGCCGATCAAGGATTACCACGACTCTGATCGCTTCAAAAAGTATCCGCTGCATAAACCCACCGCTATTTGGGGACATGGACCTTGAACATGACGACTGCACTGAGACATCATCCATTTAAGAAAAACCTTGCTTTGAGTAATACGTAATACCAGTGCCACAACTAGAACGTTGTTCTTAGGGGGGCAAAATTTGTTTCTGGGGAGGCCAACATTTTTGGGTTGGTCTACTTTTCTCCAAGTTCTCTGTTGATCTCCAAAAAAAAAAGGTCATCTCGCCAAATTGTTCTACATATTTCCTAGTTTTCTGTTGGTTTACAAAAAAAAGTCACCATCTTGAAACTGCCCGCAAGGGAAAGGGGAGTTTGGGTGGGCATGCTGGGCATTTTAGGGGGGCGCCGCCCCCTTTCCCCCCTAGTTGCGGCCCTGCGTAAAACTGGGTTTGCATCGCGTGATTTTAGTATAGTTATTGGTTCGTTGAAGCTCGGTTTGCTTCCTTTTGCATTTTCTTTCATTGCGTCTGTACCATCTTACCCAGCTTTTACCGATCACGCGTATTTATCTGCGGAAATACGCTCGATATTTTTTTCAATGCAAATGCAGAAAAAGAAAAGGCATTTTGCATGTAGTCAAATGATGAGCGTATTTCTGCCCCGCAAATCTGCGGGATCGGTAAAAGCCGCCTTATACTATAATATTCTTTTTCACTACGAAACCATCCAAAGTCATAAGCAAACAGCGACAATGCGATCTATAGTGACGTCTCGTAATGTGAAAAATGTGCGTAAAAGAAAGTAGATGGCGGTATATAACACTCTGTACCGCTTTTATTGCCGTATGTTGGTAACCCTGGCATTCCAGCGTGCGTGGTTCAGCAGCACCTCACTTTTATTGTTTTGTTGCAAGTAGTTTACTGATGATGAACAACAATTTTCGAAACGTTTACGCTTAAGGTTGGTTTACGTTAGGCATGAAATCGTGAAGGTGAGAGCAGATATTTTAAATTTTGGTTGAACAGAAATTTGTTACGCCCGGCATTCCGCTTAATCAGTGTACGAGCTGCCAGTTCGTTAAAATAAACCAAGGATGCGGTCGTATGCTTGCGACTTTACGTACATAGTAGACCTGGAGTACGACTGCACTTTTTTGTCCAAATTAATAGGCTTACCATTATTATGTAATGAGTTTTTTTACTTATCCATATGTTTGTTGGTTATTAATAATCCCTAAAGCGAACGGAATTGCTTCAAAATTAAAAGTCTCCTTAAAATAGCTTTTTTCTTAGGCGGCTCGTAGTACGGTATCACTCCACTTTACTCCCTAGGAAGATTTTTTGTGATTACGTTTTTCAAAAGTCTTTTTGTTTGTCAGTGCTGAAAGATTAACTGTCAATTTTCACTGAAAAAAATTTAAGCAATGCATTTTTATTTTTTTGCGAGCGTTTATATTAAATTATTTTACAACTTCGATAGTATAAAGTTGCCATAGTTAATAAGAATATTGATGATTTAGAATTGACCTTTTAAACTCAGTTTTAAAAATACGTAATTACGTTAGCAAACTGAAGCTTCAGTAAACGGGTGACTGCAAATTGTTAGCAGTGCCATTGTTGTATTTAACTACGTATGACTTTCAAAAGTCGCTTTAATTTCAACCTCAAAGAACTGTGCTGTTGCCTGGACCATGGATTAGGCTCCTCATTTTGCTTTATCTGATTTCTGAAACCTACTGTTCATTACTGTACATTGTGTAAACAAGCGCAACCGACAAAAGTGCGCTTTTGACACCTCATTTGCTTTGTCAAACAAAAACAACACATTGCAGTTTTGACATTAAAGACATTTTACACGGTGGCACAACATCAATGACTTTTTAAAGGTTATCGTATTACTCAATATTGTTTGATTCATTCCTTTGTGTTCTTATGACAATATTTTTCTTGACAGATAAGTATGCGGCGGATTTGGGGGCACAATTGCTAATTGTTACAATGGCGTCTTTAGCAGCCAAGAAATTTCAAGAAACTGTAATAATTGGTGTTTGCTGTCTGTTACAGATCAATACAAACGCTTATAATATACCGGCATTGCTCTTATAAAGTAGTAGCCTATTTTAGCGCATTGTGCCCAGGATTCCTTTTTATGTTTTTCAGTTTGTATGTTCAAGTGAGCATGAAAATCCACAAAATCAGCAGTTTCTAGAACCATCTGGTCTACCGGGCATGAAAATCAATACTACAGGTAGGCTAGCCTACTGTTCTTCCGGTAAAAGGACACACGATTAGCATAACGCTAATTTATTCCCTTGACGTTTCGCTCAGCCGAAAACGCCGAGCATCTTCAGAAGTAGAGTTGGAGGAGTGTCAAGCACTCCTCCAGTACTAGCACAAACAGTTATACATATCGCAATGTCTAAAATATCAAAATAAATATCAAAAGAACCGAATAAATTGAGTGAGTTATAGATGATTATAACGTCATAATGAACAACTTGCGATTAGGACTAATTCAATGAAACGTAAAAATTCAATTGCTTACTGTGATAAAACGAGAGAATGTGGCTAAGTAAGTCATATATGGTAAAAAAAAAAAGCATTAGCAAAAAAAAAAAAAACAGCATTTACTGAGCACTTTTGGCTAAAGATCGGTACACTGATGGCAATGTCTCACCATCCGAACGGTTGATAACGTTAGTGTGGGCATTGATAAACCAACTTTCAGCAATTAACCGTCTACGATAACTATTAACATATTTTAAAACAGTGGATTCTTCCCAATTAATACGATGATCAAACAACATTAAATGTTCACATAAAGCGGATTTTTCTGGCTCCGCATTTTTGACGGCTCTTTTATGTTCTGCAACACGACTTTTTAAATCTCGTTTCGTTTGCCCCACATACACAAACTCACAATCAGCACAAGGTATCTTATAAATTAATCGACTCTTTTCATGCTCTGCAATAGGATCTTTGGGTGAGGTAAGAATATTTCCAATGGTTTTAACCGGCTTCATCGCAACTTTCACACCAGCTTCGTTAAGAATACGACCGATACGTTCTGAAGTACCCTGTACATAAGGTATGGAGGTGAAGTGCATAAGATGCCGTGTTGTGTTCCGTTGTTTGACCTTTGGGATGGGGTAGGAGTGCCGTAGAGGGAAACCGTTGAGTTGTAGAACAGACAGAACATGGGTGGCTTCGTGTCGAGCATCTGCTGGGATGGTATTGTGTGTGCTAGCTCTGTCATGTAGTGTCTTGGTAACTGCGAGTTTCTGGTGCTGAGGATGATGAGAATCAAAGTGAAGATATCTGTCTGTGTGGGTGGGTTTGCGGTAGACTTGGGTGCGAAGAGTTTTGTCATCTCGTATTACTAGAACATCCAAGAACGGTAAAGAGAGATTCTGCTCTTCTTCCATAGTGAACTGTATATGATGACAAACCGAGTTGATATGTTGGTGAAATTCTGTCATGTGCTCTTTTTTTAATACACAGAATGTATCATCTACATATCGAAGCCAGAGTTTAGGTGGCGTGTGAAATGTCGTGAGTGCGGCTTTCTCAATATGCTCCAAGAAGATGTTAGCCACAATGGGAGAGATGCATGATCCCATGGGAGTACCAAAAGTTTGTCTGTACAAAACGTTTTGAAAAGAAAAAACAGTGGAATTAGAACAGATTTCAAGGCCAGTTTTTATGTCATGAGCATTGAGTTGTGTACGAGTAGGCAAAGAATCATCAACCACGAGTAAATCAAAAATACACTTAATGGCGCAATCAACAGGTACAGAAGTAAAAAGGCTCACAACATCAAACGACACCAAAATATCATCTTTTTCAATAACAACATCTTTAATGCGATCTATAAAATCAATAGAATTCTTGACACTGAAACGATTGGTCATAAGAGGTTTAATAATTGTAGATAAAAATTTTGAAATATTGTACGTGGGAGAGTTGACAAAAGACACGATCGGACG
The DNA here is from genome assembly GCA_963965965.1 of Trididemnum nubilum. Lineage (NCBI taxonomy): Eukaryota > Metazoa > Chordata > Ascidiacea > Aplousobranchia > Didemnidae > Trididemnum > Trididemnum nubilum. The sequence goes on along the minus strand of OZ014483.1, from coordinate 34,911,516 downwards.
AAGAGGAACATTTACTTTATGGATCTTCGGTAACCCATAGAATCGAGGCATAACAGCTTTACTACAATGTAACCAATAATATTTGTTCTGTTTAATCTTATTATCCAGCAAAAGCTGGTATACAAAATCATTAACATCTTTCGTGATATTGTTAAGTGGATTTCGTTTGGTTACCAATTTGCTGTAAATATCGTTATCGTTTAACATTGCGTTAATTTTTTGATCATAGTCTGGCCTGTCCATTATAACAGTACAGTTACCTTTGTCAGCTTTGAGAATCACGATGTCTCTGTCCTCCTTTAACTCTTTCAAAGCTTGTTCCTCTTCTTTGTCGATATTTCTTTTGGGGAGTCGTGCAGTCTTCAATACTCCGGCGACTTTTGAACGAGCGGTAGAAACTGCAGCTGCATCATTTACTTTTCGCAAGCCTTCTTCAACTCCACAAATGATATCCACCATCGGTAGGCTTTTGGGACTTAGAGCAAAATTGAAGCCTTTTTCTAGTACACCCGTTTGCGTATGCGTTAACGATTTTGAACTTAAGTTATGTACCCATTTCTGCTTAATGTGCTGATCGCGACAAACTTGTTTTGATTGGTTACTGCTCTGCCCGAATCTTAATTTTTCCAATTTTTTGTCGTGTCTTTTCTTGGTTTTGGCTTCAACACTGGTTTTGGACTTATTGACATGCAATAGCAGTAGATGAAAAAGTTCAAGGTTAGTTTGCAGCTGTGTTTTTAGGTCAATTCTCAATGTTTTTTCTACTTGCTTCAACTGCTCAATTTTAATGTGACATTCTGTAATTCTTAATTTTAAGAATTTATTGCTGTATTGTCTGGCTAACTTGAAACCGCGTTTAGTTCGGATAGGAGGAGAGAACTGTAAACTTTTGGGGATCAAAGAGCACATGACAGAATTTCACCAACATATCAACTCGGTTTGTCATCATATACAGTTCACTATGGAAGAAGAGCAGAATCTCTCTTTACCGTTCTTGGATGTTCTAGTAATACGAGATGACAAAACTCTTCGCACCCAAGTCTACCGCAAACCCACCCACACAGACAGATATCTTCACTTTGATTCTCATCATCCTCAGCACCAGAAACTCGCAGTTACCAAGACACTACATGACAGAGCTAGCACACACAATACCATCCCAGCAGATGCTCGACACGAAGCCACCCATGTTCTGTCTGTTCTACAACTCAACGGTTTCCCTCTACGGCACTCCTACCCCATCCCAAAGGTCAAACAACGGAACACAACACGGCATCTTATGCACTTCACCTCCATACCTTATGTACAGGGTACTTCAGAACGTATCGGTCGTATTCTTAACGAAGCTGGTGTGAAAGTTGCGATGAAGCCGGTTAAAACCATTGGAAATATTCTTACCTCACCCAAAGATCCTATTGCAGAGCATGAAAAGAGTCGATTAATTTATAAGATACCTTGTGCTGATTGTGAGTTTGTGTATGTGGGGCAAACGAAACGAGATTTAAAAAGTCGTGTTGCAGAACATAAAAGAGCCGTCAAAAATGCGGAGCCAGAAAAATCCGCTTTATGTGAACATTTAATGTTGTTTGATCATCGTATTAATTGGGAAGAATCCACTGTTTTAAAATATGTTAATAGTTATCGTAGACGGTTAATTGCTGAAAGTTGGTTTATCAATGCCCACACTAACGTTATCAACCGTTCGGATGGTGAGACATTGCCATCAGTGTACCGATCTTTAGCCAAAAGTGCTCAGTAAATGCTGTTTTTTTTTTTTTTGTTTTTTTGTTTTTTTTTTTTGCTAATGCTTTTTTTTACCATATATGACTTACTTAGCCACATTCTCTCGTTTTATCACAGTAAGCAATTGAATTTTTACGTTTCATTGAATTAGTCCTAATCGCAAGTTGTTCATTATGACGTTATAATCATCTATAACTCACTCAATTTATTCGGTTCTTTTGATATTTATTTTGATATTTTAGACATTGCGATATGTATAACTGTTTGTGCTAGTACTGGAGGAGTGCTTGACACTCCTCCAACTCTACTTCTGAAGATGCTCGGCGTTTTCGGCTGAGCGAAACGTCAAGGGAATAAATTAGCGTTATGCTAATCGTGTGTCCTTTTACCGGAAGAACAGTAGGCTAGCCTACCTGTAGTATTGATTTTCATGCCCGGTAGACCAGATGGTTCTAGAAACCACTCTTATTCAGTTTTTGAATTTATAAGAAGAGAATTTGGCCAGACAGTCTTACAGTGTAGCAGAAAGTTTGAGAAGATTGGCTTAAAAATTTCCAAATCTTACTGCGATTTGCAATTTAATCACCGATGCAAATCCGAGGGTTTGATCCCCAAAAGTTTACAGTTCTCTCCTCCTATCCGAACTAAACGCGGTTTCAAGTTAGCCAGACAATACAGCAATAAATTCTTAAAATTAAGAATTACAGAATGTCACATTAAAATTGAGCAGTTGAAGCAAGTAGAAAAAACATTGAGAATTGACCTAAAAACACAGCTGCAAACTAACCTTGAACTTTTTCATCTACTGCTATTGCATGTCAATAAGTCCAAAACCAGTGTTGAAGCCAAAACCAAGAAAAGACACGACAAAAAATTGGAAAAATTAAGATTCGGGCAGAGCAGTAACCAATCAAAACAAGTTTGTCGCGATCAGCACATTAAGCAGAAATGGGTACATAACTTAAGTTCAAAATCGTTAACGCATACGCAAACGGGTGTACTAGAAAAAGGCTTCAATTTTGCTCTAAGTCCCAAAAGCCTACCGATGGTGGATATCATTTGTGGAGTTGAAGAAGGCTTGCGAAAAGTAAATGATGCAGCTGCAGTTTCTACCGCTCGTTCAAAAGTCGCCGGAGTATTGAAGACTGCACGACTCCCCAAAAGAAATATCGACAAAGAAGAGGAACAAGCTTTGAAAGAGTTAAAGGAGGACAAAGACATCGTGATTCTCAAAGCTGACAAAGGTAACTGTACTGTTATAATGGACAGGCCAGACTATGATCAAAAAATTAACGCAATGTTAAACGATAACGATATTTACAGCAAATTGGTAACCAAACGAAATCCACTTAACAATATCACGAAAGATGTTAATGATTTTGTATACCAGCTTTTGCTGGATAATAAGATTAAACAGAACAAATATTATTGGTTACATTGTAGTAAAGCTGTTATGCCTCGATTCTATGGGTTACCGAAGATCCATAAAGTAAATGTTCCTCTTCGTCCGATCGTGTCTTTTGTCAACTCTCCCACGTACAATATTTCAAAATTTTTATCTACAATTATTAAACCTCTTATGACCAATCGTTTCAGTGTCAAGAATTCTATTGATTTTATAGATCGCATTAAAGATGTTGTTATTGAAAAAGATGATATTTTGGTGTCGTTTGATGTTGTGAGCCTTTTTACTTCTGTACCTGTTGATTGCGCCATTAAGTGTATTTTTGATTTACTCGTGGTTGATGATTCTTTGCCTACTCGTACACAACTCAATGCTCATGACATAAAAACTGGCCTTGAAATCTGTTCTAATTCCACTGTTTTTTCTTTTCAAAACGTTTTGTACAGACAAACTTTTGGTACTCCCATGGGATCATGCATCTCTCCCATTGTGGCTAACATCTTCATGGAGCATATTGAGAAAGCCGCACTCACGACATTTCACACGCCACCTAAACTCTGGCTTCGATATGTAGATGATACATTCTGTGTATTAAAAAAAGAGCACATGACAGAATTTCACCAACATATCAACTCGGTTTGTCATCATATACAGTTCACTATGGAAGAAGAGCAGAATCTCTCTTTACCGTTCTTGGATGTTCTAGTAATACGACATGACAAAACTCTTCGCACCCAAGTCTACCGCAAACCCACCCACACAGACAGATATCTTCACTTTGATTCTCATCATCCTCAGCACCAGAAACTCGCAGTTACCAAGACACTACATGACAGAGCTAGCACACACAATACCATCCCAGCAGATGCTCGACACGAAGCCACCCATGTTCTGTCTGTTCTACAACTCAACGGTTTCCCTCTACGGCACTCCTACCCCATCCCAAAGGTCAAACAACGGAACACAACACGGCATCTTATGCACTTCACCTCCATACCTTATGTACAGGGTACTTCAGAACGTATCGGTCGTATACTTAACGAAGCTGGTGTGAAAGTTGCGATGAAGCCGGTTAAAACCATTGGAAATATTCTTACCTCACCCAAAGATCCTATTGCAGAGCATGAAAAGAGTCGATTAATTTATAAGATACCTTGTGCTGATTGTGAGTTTGTGTATGTGGGGCAAACGAAACGAGATTTAAAAAGTCGTGTTGCAGAACATAAAAGAGCCGTCAAAAATGCGGAGCCAGAAAAATCCGCTTTATGTGAACATTTAATGTTGTTTGATCATCGTATTAATTGGGAAGAATCCACTGTTTTAAAATATGTTAATAGTTATCGTAGACGGTTAATTGCTGAAAGTTGGTTTATCAATGCCCACACTAACGTTATCAACCGTTCGGATGGTGAGACATTGCCATCAGTGTACCGATCTTTAGCCAAAAGTGCTCAGTAAATGCTGTTTTTTTTTTTTTTGTTTTTTTGTTTTTTTTTTTTGCTAATGCTTTTTTTTACCATATATGACTTACTTAGCCACATTCTCTCGTTTTATCACAGTAAGCAATTGAATTTTTACGTTTCATTGAATTAGTCCTAATCGCAAGTTGTTCATTATGACGTTATAATCATCTATAACTCACTCAATTTATTCGGTTCTTTTGATATTTATTTTGATATTTTAGACATTGCGATATGTATAACTGTTTGTGCTAGTACTGGAGGAGTGCTTGACACTCCTCCAACTCTACTTCTGAAGATGCTCGGCGTTTTCGGCTGAGCGAAACGTCAAGGGAATAAATTAGCGTTATGCTAATCGTGTGTCCTTTTACCGGAAGAACAGTAGGCTAGCCTACCTGTAGTATTAAAATCAGCAGTGCCCAACTCTTTTATAATCCATGGTGGTAACCCATTCTGCAACGAGTGGGAGGACAAAAAATTTTCTGTTCAAACGAAAGAATTTTTTTGTCTTTACCCTAGAGTTAAGGCAAAAATATCTCTGCTTCGGGTGATCTTCCGAACTTCAACAAGAGCGTTTGTGTTCTGGATTTGCCCTTTTCCCTCATTGCACAACTCTGTTTACGCAATTGCTTTAGTTTAAAGACTCACAATTTTTAATTGTTAAATCATCTAGAGGTTTGGAAAGCTGCCTTGGTCATTCCCAGTTAACTAATCTATATGAGCTTTGAAAATGAAATGAGAAAACTCGTGTCAGTCATTTAGTCGTTTGCTTCTTAAATAACTAGCGTTAGTTGATGTACATTCTCTTATCCCGCCCATTTTGAATTTTAGTAATTATCGGTAGATAAATTTAGCAAAAGCCAAAGGGGTAAGAAAAATACTTGCCCTTCTCTTCTTGCACCGTAAATAAATAAGGTTCAACCCAATTAAATTGCAGCAAACTATAGCTTTTACCCATATAATCGTAATTTCGGATCGAGTTTCTAAGCACATGCGAGCGCAATCGCATGGGCTTTCGTGGTTTATGATGTAGTATATTTCGTGGTTTATGATGTAGTTTATGGGTTCACTCAGATAACCTTTTATGACGATGATAAGCAATTACTGTAATAAAGCTGTAGTTACAACTTGCGCGTTATTGTTGAAAGGCAAATAAATAATTAGGGCGTTGCATAGATTACATCAGGTTTAACTCAACTCATGTTTGGCAATTTTCACTAAACCTGTAAAATTTAACGTATGATTATCTGCTCATTTTACTAAAATATGTTGCTGCACTCGCTTTAATGCGTTAACAATGAAAGCATGCACTTACGAACAATTTTGTCCATTTTGTGCTCGTACATTTTAGTAGCTTTTACTTTGATACGAAGGATATATTGCTACATTGATAAACATGTTTTTTATACGACCTTTGGGTACCATAGAGAAAGCAGGACTATAGTTGACCTTGCACTATTCTCACTGTTCTCAAGTGCTGGCGAGCCGAATTGATAGTGTTTATCACAGTTACACAAAACGTCTTCCTGCTATAATTTAGTTGTTTTTCACGCTGAGCTAACAAAAGTCTATTGTAAATTTGAAACAAAATTACCTCAATTTTTCTCATTTTTTCTATTTTTTCATTATTGTTTCATTGTAGCTACTTTCAAAATTAGCTATTCAATTTTAAACAATAACCACATATCAAAATAGAAGAGCTTAGACAAAAAACCAGAGCCAGGATAAAATGAATCATTCTATTTCGAGACGTTTCGACTTAAACTAAAGTCATTATCAATCTTATTCAAATAGAAAATTATCAATCTTATTAAAGTCATTATCAGTCTTATTCAAATAGAAAATTATCAATCTTATTCATTCTATTTGAATAAGATTGATAATGACTTTAGTTTCAGTCGAAACGTCTCGAAATAGAATGATTTATTTTATCCTGGCTCTGGTTTTTTTGTCTAAGCTCTTCACATTGTCCCGTTATTCTGCTCCAAAATAGAAGACATTGTGAACAAAATAAGCTACTGAATGCTTTGATTTTCGTGAAAAGTATGTTATCGTTTAGCAATAAAGTACGTTTGTGAAACATGTCTAGGAATTGCTTTTTCATCAACAAATATAGACTTTAAAATATTGCGTTGCAAAATCTTTTGCACAGAGTACTCAATGATAAAATCAGAGCACATACAGTATTAAAGTCACAAAAAAATACGCTAAAACACTACAGCCTGTTTCGCACTAGGTACTCATCAGGTGCTATGCGTATAAACTGAAAGAAAAAGAGAAATAAGCAGAAATAAATAGCATATCGATTTTAGATGGAGCTCATAATAATAAATAATCAACCATTTCCCTCCTATTCCACTGTTAAGTTTGTGCATTATCTCTGGGGGTGAATAAAGTCGATTTCAGAATCGTAAAATTAAAAATCATGCAATGAAATTAGGATTCATGATTTTGATTATGACTTTGGGTGCTTTGGTCGAGAAGTACCTACCGGGTTAAAAATTTGCAATGTTAATTGAAGGTCTGAGTAAGTGGTATAAGTTGCATTTTTCGAAAAGCAGTATTGGTGTATGTTGCGTTTTTGTTAGGTTTACGTTAGCGTGTCTAACCCGCAACCGAACATTGCAAAAAAGCTGTTGTCAATTGACGGTAAAGAAGTGATTTACTAGCTGATAGTTTTGTTGTTTTTGACAATGTGACATTTCCTACCGCAATGACGAGTTGTTTATTTAAACAGACAAAATCATCATTCAGGAATTAACCCCGCCACTGACCCCAATGGATCATGATGCAGTACCACACGCATTTTTCCACACCAATTATCGGCTATTGTTACAAAAATAGGATACAGTTTTACGCTGCTCTGTTAGTTTGAACAAAAAATCAAAACAAATTTAAAGGGAAAGTCAGGCGATAAATTTATAGGGTGTTTATGGTTGCGGCCTTTTTGGGCGTATTATATTGTTGTTTCTCACACCAAACAAGTTGGCAAATTTTTATCGTTAGGTAGAAAGCGAAATCTTGAAATCAACCTAATTTTGTCGTTTATTGGGGTGTGCAGGGGCGAGTTGAACCGTTTTGGATTGATAATTTTAGCATTTGTAGTTCTGAATTATGTGTTGTGGGATGCTGAAATTTCACTAGTTGTTAGGTTATATGAGGATGCTCCAGGGCTGCAGCTAGAGGGGGCTAATCGGGGCTAAACCCCCGACCTGAAACAATTTCACTTAGAATTACCATATAGCGACCACGCCGTGAATACCGTATTTTGGCGATTACATCTAGGACCAAAATAGCCCATGGTTTAGCAGAGGGACTTTACTCCCGCTTTGTTTATATGAAATCTGCCCCATACAGAGGCGTAGCCAGGAGGGGGCAGGGGGTTCACCCCCCAATCGAAATACCACCGATGATAAAAATTGACAAAAAAGACTTTTGTTTCTTTAGTTTCAGTTTTTTTTAGCATCTTTGCGTACAAGAGTACATACGTACAACAGTACCTGCGTACAACAGTAATTAATAATAATATTGACAACCATGGGGCTCGGGGTCCTTTAATTCAATTTTTGCCAACCAAATTAAATGTTTAACCCAAGTGAAATGAAGGGTTTTTCTTCAAAAAGTTGCTTTCTCAGGCTCTAAACTTTTTATGAACGTAATGCAATAACCTAGGCCAGATTTACCATATGGCACAGTGCCAGGGGTCCCACACTCAGATAGTAAAACTTTTTTTGGTCTTCACCTATATTTGGCAGGAAGATGTTGCGAAAATCCCTAAAGTGCCAGGGGCCCCACGCAATGAAAATCCGACCCGGGCAACAATAGCCTATGGTTAGCAGGCGTAACCAAATTGTACCATTTTTTAGTAACAACTCATCTTTTCCTTGCCAGTTTTTACGGGGCAAAATACTTTTGAAAAAAATTAGCTAGGAGAAATGCTTATTGAACAAACAATTGAATTTGATATGAGGGGGCCTGGGCCCCCTGGCCATACATGTACTCCTATAACTGGATATTTTTAAGAAAAGCAAAAAATCTCTAAGAAAAATCTTCGAGTGGATTATAATTTACTGTTAAAATATTGCAAGAGGCAATCAGCGGCAAATTTAAGGGGGGCGTTGTTCCATGGCCCCCCTTTAGGTCGCCAGTAATGTATGTATACCTCAGAATAGTACGCAAAATTGAGCCATGCCCCAACCCCCCTATGGAATTTGGGCAGAAAATCTGGGCAGAATCACGGACTGAATGAGAGTGAAGACCTTTTTTTTGGTCTTTCCCTAAATTTGGTCAGTGAAATGGGCTGAATCTGAGTGAAGACCTTTTCTTTTTTTGGGGGGGTTTTCATTATTCTCATCTGATTTTTATCTGTCGTTCCAAATTTCCTGCCCCACCCTTTTCGAAAATCCTGCGTACGCCACTGGAGGCAAAGTATCTTATACTTCCCCCTAGCTGAGTTAAATCACTTACTAAATTTAATATCAAACTGCAAAATTTTGAACATGGTTTGGACTTAAATTGCAAGTAAAAGGAAGATTGAACAATTTAATTTTTTCAATTTGCTTTCAAAATCTAGTTCTTTCAAATGGTTCTGAACACGTGCGAAATGCGATCCAACGGCATTAAAATACGTTTTTTTCCCAAAAATAACAACAAATCGCCAAGCGGCTGGGGGCTTAGCCCCCAGAGCCCCGTTTGTGATACGTTTGACTTGCACTAGTTTACTCAACACTTTTTCCAATTCAGACATTTTCACTTTTTAACTTTTGGTTTAAGCCCTCTCTCTTCAGCAAAATCCTGGTTAATTGCTGACCAGGCCACGGCTTCTGATCTTCCATTCTCCGATATCTTTAGCACATAAAAAGTTTCTCTTCCAAAAAATTCTGATGACGTCATTGCATACAATTTGTGGTTCGGCCACCCCCCACAATCAAAAATTCTGGCCACGCCTATGGGCCCATATTTTAACTGAAGACCTGTCTTGGTCTTCGCCTTAAAATTGTTCGACCCCGCCTGAACATCGCGCCACGCTTCGGCCCTGCTGCGCTTAACCTGGTTAACATTTGCAGGTCTCGAGATTTTATTGATTGTTTATGAAAGTTAGACCTCTTAAATTTGAAACGTTTTAAAAATTCTTGCAATGAACTTTTTACTTCAAGTTTGTGACAGTTTTTCAATAGTTAAAGTTTGTCTTTCAGAATTCCGAAATAAAAGCAAAAAACAGCCTTTACTGTTAGCTGTGCAGCATTCGCTAATGGCGTTGCACATGAAATTTGCGTAAGCAAAAGATCAATTAAAGGACCTCGAATTTTTTTTTTACTGTTACAGCATTTGCTTCGATACAAAGAATAGTTTAAAATAATGGCCAACATTTTAACCGAAAAAAAAAAAAAAAACTAATGCAATTTTTAACACAAATATTTGCATGAACTGGTAAAATTTACAATAGCAGGGTTGTGAAGCCTTACCCTGTATTATTGTTATTTTTATTTTTCAAACAAGAACGAACAAAATTCAGAAAAGAACGCAAGACAATTTTTCAACACAATTATTTACATGCTCTTTAGAAATTCGGGACGACCGAGAATCGGATCTCCACCTTTTAATTGGATTTGAACCCAATTTTTTTGCCACAGCGCCATTTGCAAGTACCCAAAGGTTTAATCTTGTGATTAAGAGCCCAATGACCCAACCGCTACGCCATTCGACGACAATTTGTGCCATTGTCAGGACAACGCCACGCTCCGATCGCGTAAAAGTAAGCAAGTGTAATTGCTTCAAGAAAATAAGTTACGTCATATTCTGAGAAGGGTGTATCGCAAAAATAGAGCTAAAATTGGTAAACAGTAGCACCTTTGTTGTAAACATACACGAAAAACTAATATAAGGAGAGAAGCTTCTTCGATTTTGTCAGTTTGGATCATTTTGATTTTGAGAATAGTACAGATAGCAAGGTAAAATCATGAAGTTGGCTTTAAAAAGTATTAGAGTGCGCCATATAGTTTTAAAATAACTTATACAATATAAAATCTCTTTATGAACGTTAATGCAAGATGACAGAGAAAATTCATAGAAAGTGATCCGAGAATCACTTTTAGATGCAAAAGCAAAAAGATTTTTGACGGATTATTTTCGCAGAGTTTTTCAAAATCATTTAACTATTATTTCAAAACAAATTTAATTACAACAAATTTGAAAAAGATAAATTCTTGAAACTTACTAAAGTATTTAATTCCATAATTTTGGGTTTGATGTTTGTAATCAAATTGCCACGACATTTGTTGGCTAAAACTGGGTAAATTTAGTTTTTTCAGTTATCGAGAAAAGTGTTACGAAAAAATTTAGAAATGCAAATAAGTGAAAAGATGCTTTTAAAATCACTTTTCGAGTAAAAAAGAGCCAAAAAATAAGTAGTTTGTTGTAAATTTTATTGTTCCTTTGTCAGAATTTTTTTATTATTTTTTGGAAATCACAAAGCAAAGTAATTTTCTGTTAACATTTTTGTGCATTAAAAGTATTTATTGCGATGAGTGGAGTTTGCATTCAACCGATTCAAAAAAGTGCAGAACAGCGCAGGTCAGAGCGAAAATCATAAACGTAACACAGTATGCGTCAAAAATTAAAGATTCTGTTCCTGATGATCCCGATTACGGGTAAAACAGAATGTTAGGTTTTAAATTTTTTAATCTTGAAGTGCAAATATTTATTGCGATAGAATATATCTAATTTCTTGAATTGCTCAATTTTTTTGACTAATTAAGTTTTATTTCTTTTGTTCTTTTTTCGGTAGCTTTTTATTTGTCGTAAAAAAGTTTGATATTTTATTTTCCTTCGACTTCTGCTCAGTTATTGAAACATGCAATCCATTTATCTTGCTTGTCTGGTTCTGTCGTGCGTTTTATTTATGAAAGTAAGTTAATTTGATTTACCTTGCACATAAAAACATTCTTACGGTATAACGATTATAATTATAATTTATTTATTTGCTCTTTACAGAATTTGTTACTTGTAAGCCAAGAACGTAACACAACCCTTAACATTACACAGTAGTATTAGGAAACGTTTGCATAATTTATATGATTTGCAAAAGTGCATTTGAAAAAATTGTTGGTCAAGCAATAAAAATGAGATCGTTTAGCAATTAAACTGTATTTTGAAGCTGAGCTTCTGCACTCAAATTTCGACAGTTTTATAATAAAGCACTATATATAATAAGGGGAGAGGGGGGCTAAAATCATTTTTGAAATTTAGTTTTTTTTTGTTTCAAAATTTTCTAATTCAAGCCCAAATTTGTTCATAAGTTAAATTATGCTCGGAGTTTTCCATCACTGTTTCCATTTCTGACAAACTTGACTTAGTCAGGGGAAAAGCGAAGGAACTTAAGGGTCTTTGGGCCGCAATGCCATATGTCTTTCTTTCCTCAAAGCGGTTGCTTCACATTGCTCCTTTTATTTCATAAAATCAAACAGAGAAGCTTAAATACCAATTTAAAAAAGTTTTTGGTTTGAACCTAGTGCATGGGAATCGATTCAAGACAATAGTCGATCAACCGTTTCGACAGTAAACGCTCGATCCCTCCGCTAATTTGTACATTTTGTTCTACTAGTATCTTGTTGTTTTGCTGGTGAGATAAAACTTGACAAGGCTCTTCCTATTTGTCTGCATATTTTGTATCGTAATTTTTGCATTTGCAGACATGGGGACTCTGTCCAAACACCTGTGATTGCAATGGCGCCCCCAGAAGTTGTCCCATCGGTGTGAGCCTTATAACCGATGGGTGCAATTGTTGTAAGATGTGTGCGAAACAACTCAACCAGTTATGCAACAATGAAACGGACCTTTGCGACCCTCACAGACGGTTATTTTGCAATTTCACAGCAACACCAGTTGTAGGTTGGGGATTGTGCAAAGGTAATGCAAAATTAATTGATAGCTGGCTGCATAGTAACAATGTAATCGTGCTAAACAGTATTGGCCCACTGACAATTGAATGCTTGAGCAGTTTTTACAGTGCTTTTATTTAAAGCCACTTATTTTTTTACTATAATACATTTTAAATTTCTAAGCAAACTCAGTAATCCTATCAGGATAAATTAAGGCCAACCCATGGCTAAAGCAATCTTTTTCGACTGAGTGCAATATAAAACGTGTTTAACTGAGTAACTTAATAGTACCAATAATATCATTATGCTTGAACAGGTGAACAAGGACGGTCTTGCGTCCACAACGGACTATTGTTGGTTAGTGGAGCCACTTTTAAACCAACATGCAAGGAGGAATGCCAATGCTTGGATGGCGCGATTGCTTGCATGATAAAATGTCCTCATGAAAGTCAAATTCCTTCCGAGGAGGAGTGCCCCAATGCTTACCTTCAAAAAGTTAAAAATCAATGCTGCGATGAATGGATTTGTGATTCATTGCCAGCATCGCCACTTAGTTCTGTTTCGCGCCCTGCTTGGGATGGCGCGGACGGTGACGCACTGCCAAACACGTTGTTTGCGTCAGAGATAGAATCTCTTTTTACAAATCAAGCGGATAGGGATCTTGTGTATGAATGGAATGGAGGAGAAGACGGAGATGAGCTGACAGAACAAGAACTCCGTTTTTTGTACCCTGCAGCATCTACAAATAATGATGAATACACATGGGAGGAAACAAACAGAATTCCCGACGGTGAGCTATTTGGCAACAATCTATAGAGTCTTCTTTTTTACTTGGAGATTTCAAATGGTTCTGAATAGAAACATTAAGTAACAGCGTTGCATTTTTTTAAATCTTGATTTCAAGACTCAAAGCGTTGCATGCATCGGGTAAATTTGTACGATCCAAAACAAAAACTTCTGTAACTCACTTCACGGATCAAATTATGAGAACCTAACAGCACTTTTAGTGGTTTCAAGGAGTTGAATTCAGCTGAGTTAGATTGAGAGAAAGAGTCTATGTGGCTAGAAAATTAATTCTGTTTGCAGTTTGTTAGGATGCCATTTATTTATAATGTAATATCAAAAAACAAAACAATGCATCACTTTGCAAAAACTGAGTTTTTTTGTAGAAATTTATGAGACGAATGAGGACCTCCCTCAAACTGATTGTTCCAAAATGGAAAGTCAATGGAGTCCTTGTTCAAAAACGTGTGGTTTGGGAGTTTCAACAAAAGTTACAAACGTATATTCGGATTGCGTATTACGACAAGAGACGAGGCTGTGCATGCTGAGACCTTGCCAGCAAACCGAAGATCATGAAAATTCTGAAATGGTAAGCGAATTAGACGTCGAAGAGTTTAAATGCGAATTTCATGCTTTAGAGCGCTAAATTTTGCAACAAACAATTAACATTTAAACAAGAAGCATGCTTGGTCATGAACTCACGATTAAAGAAGAAGAATTTTAATGCCTTAACGTTTCTACAAGAATATTGAAACCGATTATTTTTCAAAACGCACAAAATTGCTGCCCAACTAAGAACATTACCAACAGAAGTTTGCTGCAACCGATTAGTGATCGAGTCGATTGAGTATTAGACTCTATTCGATAGAGCGTCTATTACGGAAAAAGTAGACTCGGGTTCATTTTCGGTCTGTTCAAACCAAAGACATTTTTTTACATTTTTTGAAGGTTGAAGCCTAGGATGCGGAGCCCCGGAGCCAAGCATTTTTTCCGGAGTTGAAGCCTTTAACTGCACTTGTTGTAGAGCTGGAGCCAGAGCCACAAAAATCTACAAGCTCCAGCTCCGACTTTCTTGAAACGAAAAATCTTGCTAAAGCCAAGCAAGCGATTATAATAATTATTTAAACCTGGAATTAAGCAATGTTTCAATTTATTAGTAGTCCACATGATTTTTCAATTTGAAATTTGGATGACCTTAATATTGCCTAGATGCATCGGTTGTTAGCAATCAGTGGTGCAACCTGTGGCGGATGCACCAAGGAGGCTTAAGGCTGTTCCTTTTAGTCTCCATTTAAAAAATTTAACCCAAATATACGTGATTTTAATCGTATTTTGGACTTGACCAGTATACAAGGGGGTGGGGCTGATAAGGCTGAGAAATTAACTGTCAAAAAGCTTCCAAATTTCAGAAATTAGTTTTTTTTCGAATGTCTCGACAGTTTTTTCAAACGTCTGTGAAATACAATCCATGTGGCGTTTAAAAGGGCAAATTTTTTCTAACAAATTGCAATTACAAAATCGCCCTGCTGTCGGGGGCTCTGTACCCCCAGAACCCCGACTATGAAACGCAGGCATGTTTTAGCTTTGTGTTCAAGCTCTCGCCTGGTTGCAAAATCTTGGTTGCGTGCCTGTCAACAGTTAACTGCATGAATTGGATACCGGAACAAAACTTTCTGACTTTATTGCGACAGACAAGTGACATAATGATGCGGAGCAGGAACCATTCTCTTAAAAATTGAAGCTCCAGAGCTGGAGCTGGAGCCATGCCTTTTTTCCAATTGCTCCACAGCCCTGGTTATAGCAATATAATTTGTATGTTGATTTTTGGACCATTTTGAATTTTAACATTGTGATTACAATTTTTAAGGGTAGGTGCATAATTTTTTTTCAGAAGAATACAAAATGCAGCAAACCGAAAGTAATAAACAGGCCGATTTCATTGTCTTACGCTGGATGCCGAGTCGACGACAGAGCACTCAAGCTACGTTACTGTGAAAACTGCAAAAACAGGTAATGCTTTTGTGAAGTCTATTAAACCATATTAACGCTTCTTGAAATATTGAATTAATTTTCAAAGAAGCCGCAATTATAAGTTTAAATAAGTTCGTTTCATCAATAATTGCTTGATTTCTATGTAGCATGATTTTAAACAAAATGGCGCTATATTATTTAACTGCAATTGTGTGGTATATTTTTCAGGAAAAAAGTGAAAACAGCAAACGACTATACCAAACTTATTGGTTGAATTTTAAACTGAATTATCTTGTTAGTTACCCAATTTTTCTTCATTTTCGTAAAATGCAACAATTTCTCCGATTTCATTGTTTTTCTTGATTTTGTTGCTCTGTGATAGATAATTTTTTTTACACAAACGCCGAAAAATTGTTGCAGCAAAAATTCCTAATGCAGTTTTTTCAATCTTTTGCTCTTTCACGAGTATGCAAGACTATACATTGCACATGGTGGCACAAACATTATTGTACAATATTTTGAATTCAGTTTTTAAGCATAAGTCACGTTTTTCAATTCTACTTTTGAGTGGCTAAAGTCGAGTTGTGTGTTGTTGTGTATATTGCGTCTCTTCATACTAATTGAATCCTGGTAGCTAACTTGGATTCTTTTGTTGCCAGATATTTTTTTCTTTTTCCACCAACTCTCGGGGTCCCTACGTAGCTTCTCTATCGCTGCTCTCGTCACGTCAATACTGTAATTACTATCTTGTTGATTTTTATTCAATTTAATTATCCCGGTAATGTTGTTTTACGACCTGTGCAGCGCTATAATGAACTTAAACTATCTACAATGTCAAACTGATACAAAACGGACTTATTTTTGGGCATGTCCAAAACTGTTGCGTAGTGCATAAATTTCAAGCTAATTATTATCAGAAAACATTTTCAGAAGCTATGCAAATTCAAAACCGAACTAGGGTACAAACAAACAAACAAAAAATCTCAAGCGTTTTACTGAACCTCACCTACAGAAAATCTTTATTTTCAAAACAGAAGCTCGAATTTGAACTTGAAAAAATGTAAATCAAGCATAAAGTAAAGACAAAAACATTGTGTACGAAGAAACGAAATTAAAAACAACCAATTTTTTATCGAAACATTAAACTTTGAATAAAAAGACAGATTTATTTGCCACACTCAAGGCTCAACTCGAATGTGGAAAATTCAAAGATCGAACGTAATTTTGGACTCCTACCTCAAACTCGTACAAATCGATCCGCGTCCGCATCGCAAACATGCTGAAGGATTTTGCCGCAAAAGTTTCGCCGACTGGCAAGCCCCAAAATGCCCAAATCTTACAAGAAAATGATTTGAAAAATTATTTTTTGCAATGTTTTGATTTTCTCTCCAGGTAACTGATTAATAAACTGCACTCTATAAAAGAAAAGAAAAAAAAGAATCTGCTTTCTTTTTCACTGCTGATTTACAGCACAAATTAAAGTTATTTTATAAAAACCAGATATGTCATTGATGACAGTGACAACAAAATAAGAAACGGTAGCCAATCCATTGCAATGAAAATTTTTTTGTAGATGTTGCAAACCTCGCTCATCTGAAACTATTCCAGTTCGGTTCAGATGCAAAGATGGGAGAACTTTTTACAAGAATTTCATGTCAATTCGTTCCTGCCATTGCAGCCGCCGTGAGTGTTCCAGAAGTCCTTCTACGTCGCCAAGTCGAAGTTCTGCAGAGAGAATAAGGCAAGAGTCAATGTTGGAAACCTAAAGGCTTCAAAACGACAGTTATAGTGCCGTTGGCGACAGCGGATGCAAGTTCACTTGCTGGTCGTTGTTAAAATGGATGCTTTGGCGTCAGATGGCGCTCTTTAGTGATTTCGAGCTGACAAATTTGACACTGTAGCAGGGACACTTTAGAGTGCTTGATTTTAGTAATGACGCGGCTGACAAACCAAGTTCTGCAGAGTGAAAAAATATGCTTTATTTTGTTTTAATGTTTAGATGTGCTTTTTTTTCATTTTTTAATTGATCAGCTTATTAATTTAATTTTGTATTATTTTTTCAAAACCTTTTTGACCAATATTTCTCAAAGAAAAACTTAGGAACTAAATATTTCAAAGGAGTGGGACATTATTTGAAATTATTTTAAAAAATCCGACCCACCAAACAAATAAAAAAAATAAAGAGAAAGTTTTTTGTTTGGTAAATTTGAGCAAAAGGACCAAGAGGACAAACAGATAAAACCTTTGGCATAAAAAAGACTTTCGCAATAGTCAAAAATTGATTATGAATTATAATAGTTTGGCCAAATAAATCGTTATTGATATGAGAGTAACAGTTACTAACATTCTTCTTAAAATCGCATATTATTGCTTGCTTGATTTACATGAGCGAATTTTTATTTCATTGTGTGTACTGCTTTAATTTGATTTTAAGTTATTGGTATTTAAGAATTCAATCGTTGCCCTTTCTTGTTGTTTATATTGTTTCTTACAATACACATGATACATAGTTCCGGAGCAAATCATTTTCACGCAGTAGCAGCTTCTATTCCTGCAGCTCTCGCAAAATCGAGGGCAGAGAAGAAAGAAAAAGGGGACAGAAAAACTGACAGTCAAAACGCTTTCATCAAAAATAAGAGACACAGATAATGTAACTTAATTATTATTCTTCTTCGCAATGTTTCGGTTAAATTCCAAATGATTGTTTTTATTTACAAAAACTGTGACAATAAAATTACGCAAAAGGCTGCAAAATGTGCCATCATATAAAATGACCAATTGGTCATTGATATCATTTTACCATTTACGGGTGAAACAGACAGTTGGGTTTTATACTGTAGGTTTTTAATTTTTTAATATTTCAATTCTGTGGTAATCTGCTGTGACGTCATATAGATATAGTTAAAGAGATTAGCTGCTGAATCACAGCACTCTCCAACATCTTTTGGTGGTCCTGAATCAAGCTCTCCTTTCGTTGAGGATTTTCTAAACATTTAAGAAAGCATTGTCTCAATTACATCATCTGCAGTAGAAAATCAGTAAACAACAAATTGTTATCAAACTTTATAATTTGACATGGAAGACAGATAGTTGCTAAGAAACAAAGGCTATCACATTATAAACGCATAAGGAATGATTTGAAAGTACCAACTGGTAAGTTTTTATTTTTAAAAACACGAAAGAAGTGGTTTAGCAGTCTCGCATTTTCATCGAAGCGACTCTCATCGAGAGTCCATTGTTTTTCCAGTGGTACCAGTTTATCCCCCTATCACTGATTTGGCCTCCGTGGAGATACTCCCCGTTCAGGTTTGAATACTGGCAAGCATTATACCACCAAGCTCCGTGGTTGTCATAGGCACAATTGGTCCCGGCCCAGTTATCATTGTCGAAATCCTTAGTTGAAAATCGCATGTTATTGTGATGAGAGAGAGAATCACCTGCAACAATACACGCATTGTTTTGAAGTTCAGCAAAGCATAAAAACGATTGTATTGAGAAGCACATTTACGAATTCTGTTTAATAGCAGAAAAATGCAGAAGCACCCTTTAATATTATTACGACACAAACCGAGTATCTGTACAGCACCGGAAGTTATAAAAGGCTGCCACTTATGAATAACACCACTAAAACACCCCGCCGCTGAGAGGTTTTGAAATAAATACATAATTATTAGCTTTTGTTCAGTAAACTTTCTCCTTAACGTTGGTTTGAATTTAAAGAAAATAAGAGAGCAGCAGTTTGACTCTTTCCATGGCAGTTACTGATTCTGCTCACAAAATTTAAATCGTCAGGCGCTGCGTGTGTTGAATACTTCATCTAAATATAACGCATACGACTATACAGTTTGCTTTAAAGCTATTTTGAACCTATATAGGGTGCAAAGTATTCAACAATCCAGTTAACAATCTATAGTAAACACAAAGATCTTACAAACTCTGCTTGTGCAATAACTGCAGACAAATTATGAACGGTAAAATATTTAAGATTGTGCTTCTTTTGGGTTGGGGCAAGGGATAATAAGTCTTCATTATTTAGCGCATCTTGTACATATTCCCTTACAGAAAGACAAATAATTTTGCAACGAATTTTTCAATTAGTAATTTTTTGCCCACTTTTAAGGCCGAGAATAAGTGCAAATAACAAGTTTTCATCAAAACAACAATTAGCTACCTGCGGTCCCTCTATAGGCCCCGATGGTTAGCTGGTAGTATGTGTGAGCAGGTCCGACTTGAAAAACACTAAATCATAATCAACGTAGGAGAACATGTTTTATATCAAATCTCAGTTTATAATCAAAAAATCAGTAAAGCACCTATAAAATAACGTCCCCGAAAGGCTGTTTTACCATAAGGCTCTTCAGGGTGGTGACTGTAAATCTTATTCAAAATAGGATTTTGAGCGCTTGATTGCTGTACTTGGAAAATATTTGTAGATATGAAAAAGCTTTCCACTTCACATATATATAAAAACTGCAAATAGATTTGCTATCGCACGCCTGAAGAGCCTATAACGACGGAACAACCTGTAGGGAGCATATTTTATAGATATGTTAATGAGTTTAGTTTTTAACCTGATCTGACCAAACATCATCGAGCTTTCTGGTTTGCACCAAAAGCACCTAAATCTCCGTTGGATTGTTTAGCTACGTAGAGTAGGTTGTTTGGCAAAAAATACAGGAAGCAATATTATATAACAAAAAAAGGTTATAATTTTCCGGAACTTGAGGTTGAAATATCACTATCCTATGAGTTTTTTGAATAACTTAACCGAAAATGACCCGCTGGAGTAAAAATCGATTTTATCATTAAAAGAATAAAACTAGGTTTTAATATTATTGAAGCTGCGTGGTCCACGTGCTTTTTCGAAACTGATTGTTTCCAGAGGTTTTATGAGACACTTGTAAGTAATGCCCTACTGTATGATCGCTTTGTAGGTTAGAGATGGTTTATGGAACAATTTGGAACATCAAGCCAAGGGTTTGACTCCATGGGGCCTCAGAAAGAAACGTTTTCAAGGGGTACGAAGACTGATAATTACGACTGCGTACGCCGGAAATAAAGTAAAGACCAGTAATCAATGGAATTTTGACTAACTTTTGCCTGAAATTAAGTGAAGATCAAAACATAAAAATAACAAAGGTCTTCGTCCGAATTACACTAGGTTTTGGCCTGTATGCAGATGAAGGCAAAAAAAATATCACTACCTAATTATTCAGAAGTTTTACAGAACACTTAACGCGTGATCCATTAAGATCTTTCAAACCCCCTCGGCATACCCTTTCAACCCCCTCTCGTAGGTCCTTTTTGACTACTTTCACGCAGAAATTAGGTGAAGGGCTTGCTTCTTGGGGATGCTGAAATTGCTATTATTGCGATTTTTGTGGGTTTCATAGTGCTTACCCGTACTCCGCAAAGACGAAGTTGTTTTTCCAATCCCCTAGATCGACTCGCAACTTGCAGGTTCCAGAACGAGTCAGCCGGTATAAACTATCCAACCCTGAAATTCAATTTCTTGGGTACCATTGTTTTCTGACACATAGGAATCTTAAAGTGCAGTTTCTGTATTCATTTTTTCTTGTTTTAGCGAAAAAATCCAACTCCCAAATAAAGCAAAGTTAAATAGGTATCAAATGACTAAAGTGTTTCGAATTTTTTACTCGCACTCTTTGGTACAAAATTTAATCTCTGATCAGCCTAAGTTCAAAGTATGTTTAGTGTATAGTTTGCAACTTGAAAAGCTGGTAGGTGGTACAGAACTTATAAGAATTGCTGTAATCAAAATGTTCGTTTCTTCGAAACAAATTTTTCTCTGACACTTGTCAAGAAAAATCGTCAGTATGGGGAGCATAGGAAAAAGAACGACTACTGGTAGGAAAAAGACCAATGAGGGAGCGTCATTAGTGCGCAATATTTAAGCTATACACAAAATATTTTTGTTTGTAATGCAGCCTTTTAGAATAGGTTCTCTATTCTTGCCCAAGGCTGCTCTTTTTTCCATCTATCTGCTTTTGAAGCCACTTTCATCAAAACTTCTAACCCCGCCCTTTGCCGACAAAAAAAATTTGTGTTTAAGTTACATGTTGGCTAAAGATTGTACGCTAATGACGCTCTCTCATTGGACTTCTTCCAGCCAATCACGGCTTGGCTTTTTCCTATAAGTAGCCGTTCTTCTTCCTGCGCTCTCCATTTCAGTGATTCTTTTTGACAAGGGTCAGACAAAAAGCTGCTTCGAAGAAATAAACATTTTGATTAAAGTTTGTTATTTCTTCTTTCAGAGTTATGGATTAAAAAAAATTATACAGTTGCGGCGCGTAATTAACTAAAGCGTTTTGTCTATTTTTGATACCGGTGTTTGTTGATCAGAGATAGACGTCCTAAAGACAGATGTACAGAATTTTCGGACGGTAATAAATAAGAGTCTTTGAAATAAATAATTGCGATTGCCGAAATCAAAAATTGAAAAGTAAGCGCAATAGAAAAAATCAAAATTATGCTCATTTTTCCATACCCAACCAGAATTCCCCACCAGGTCTTCCAAATCCGATCTGGTAGGACCTCCAGTCCAAGAAAAAGTTGATTGCACCGGTTTGTTGCCGCTGGAATATCTAAAAAATTGATTATCTTTTACGTTCACGTGGTATAAGATCTCTGAAAGAAACAGAAAAGTAAATAAATAAATCAATACCAAAAATCACTTTATGTCCTTTTTCGGAATCCATTTCCGGGTGTTTTTAAAAAATAAAAACCCACTATAGCAGACTTGAAAGAATTAATTGATGAATCTTTATTCTCCTGTAACGAAAAAGCGACAATAATGTGCTTACAAAGGTGGCGCTATTTTAAGCTGGACTACATAGGCGTTGCCAGGAGGAGAGGAAAATGAAATGCCACTAATGCAGAATTGTAAACGGGCCGACTAGTTCAGGCCCGAACCCAAAAACTAATTTGAAGCCCAAATCATGCCCGACAAAACCCGAAAGTTGGGTCTAAAAAATTTAGCAATGTTGCCGAGTTATTTTGATTCTATTTTGTGCACCTAAGACAAAAAGCACATCTCAGGCCCGAATTAAGCCCGAAATTTTGTCAACTCTGGGCCCGAACCCGGCCCGAAAAACCCGGCCCGACTTACAACCCTGCACCAATAATAAAAACGATTGCAACAAAGCCTATTGCTTCTTCAATTTCAGTTTTGTTTTTCATCTTTGAGTACAACAGTACAATTTACAATATAAATATCGACAACCAGGGGGCCCAGATCCCCTCAATTTAGAATTTTGCAAACCAATTTAAATGTATAACCTGGAAGAAATTCAGGGTTTTTGTCCTAAAAGTTGCAACCTCAGAATCACATCTAACCTTTTTATGAGCGTAATGCAATAACATGATTAGCAATAATATTATCAATTGTCCCAACTTTGAATAACAATCCACCTCGCCAGTTTTTACGCGACAAAATACTAATAATTATATATTAGCTAGGAGAAATGCGTATTGAAAAAATTATTGAATTTGCATTGGGGGGCTTGGGCCCCCTGGTCGTACATATTCTCCTAAAATAGTTTATTTTCATGACAAAACGAAAATCTCCAAGTCAAATCTTAGAGTGAATTATTACTTACTGCTAAAAATATTGCAATAGGCAATGGTACCTTAAATTGCTTCCCTACCTGGACCACTTACAAAATTTAACGAAAAAATACAAGATTTTAAACGTATTTTGGACTTGACTGGTAAGTAAAGGAAAGACTGAATAATTCAATTTTTTCGATTTGCTTTCATACCTTAAAAATGTAGTTCTTTCAAATGGCTCTAAAAACGTGAAAAATTTGATCAAAATAGCATTAAAATAGCTATTTTTGTTTCAAAAAAAAAACTACAGAAAATCGCCCAGCAGCTGGGGCTTCGCCGTTAGTGATGCGTTTGATACGTGATACTTTTAAATTACCCTAGTTTACTCACCACGAACCCGATTAAGACATTTTCGGAAAACTTTTAAAAAAGTCTTCGCTTTTAGCAAAATCCTGATTACTCATTAACAGGCCACGGCTTCTAATCTTCAATTCTACGGTATCTTTGTTCCACAAAAAGTCCCCCTTTTCGAAAATTTTTGATCACGTCATTGCGTGTGATTTGCAGTTTGGCCTCCGCAATCCAAAATCCTGGCTACGCCTATGTTGGACTAATTTGCGCCAGCTTACATTTATAGACGTTAAGCACTTTCCTAGCTTTTGAGAAGTTTATGATTTCTTTCCCGTTAAATTTGCTGCCTGTTTAAAGCTCCAAACATAAACATATTTACCGTAAAGCGCCAACCGAAATCAACTAAGCAACAATGTGATTAAGGTGAGAATTGAACCCAGATCATGCGATCAAGGTTGTCGAATACTAATCCAGAAAACAAAAAAATCTTGGTACAATAAAAAAAATAGGAGTTAATTTAACATATGACCTGAAAGATAATTTTTTGACATATCTGCCAATTTCTCGTTAGCGGTAGTTGAAATGTCTGTATCATTATAAATATACAATAGAGCATTTGCGTTCAACAACGCCAGGATCTCATGGGGTGGTAGGGGGACTAGCAACCGGCAGCAAAGATTGAAAATGAAGCAATGGTTGTTGAGTAAATGAGAACTCACTATCCAGTTGTGGCCATCCAGTTGAAACTCGCAGTACACCTCGATTTGCCTATCCATGGCGTTTACCGTGTAAATCCCACTTCGCCGTACTCCTTGACTGAAGTAGC
Source organism: Trididemnum nubilum (assembly GCA_963965965.1). Taxonomy (NCBI): domain Eukaryota; kingdom Metazoa; phylum Chordata; class Ascidiacea; order Aplousobranchia; family Didemnidae; genus Trididemnum; species Trididemnum nubilum. Next base: position 34,887,528 of record OZ014483.1, on the reverse strand, counting down.
GATCGCAGTAACGACCTATTAATTGCAGAATTTGAAAAAGCTGCAGAAAAAATTTGAATCAATGTTAAGTCGACTAAGAGTAATGTAAAATTAGCATTCATATAAAAATTACCAAAATTGTTCGCTGAAATCGATACGATACACTAGCTGAAAGGGGATGAAGCATGCAGCTAGGATTATGTGCAAACAATAAACATCTGAAACATACCTTCACCAAATTTCAACTTTCTACAAATTATCGTTTTTAAGATATTTCATTTTAAAGTTTAAGAGATCTCACCAACTCTGTTGCAGGCCCGTAGCCAGAAATTCGCAATGGGGGTCTGGGGGCGAAACCCCCAGCCGCCGGAGGCTGGGGGTTTGGGGGCACAGCCCCCAGAGCTTGAAAATTTTGCACTTTTTTGCAAAAATAACTTCATTTTAGGGCTGTTTTGATAAAAAAGCAATGCTTTTAAAACGTGGCTAAGAAATTGGCAGTGCAAACATGATTAAACTGGTTGCATAAATGTGCTATTTGTGAGGTGGCTGATGGTGAAATTTTAATTCTCTCATTTAGATGCTGGTAAATTATAAAATCGAATAGGTCAATAAAGCTCACACGGAATAGTCTATTTCGTATACAGTTAATAGAAAAAAAAATAATTGGGGCGGGGGGATAATGAAAAGAGGTTTGAGAGAAATTGGTAATTAACAATACTGGATAGCCCCCCCCCCCTATTCCTTAGTTTATAGTATATTTGTTGATGGCACCTCTGTTTAGCATTTTTACACTTGCGATCAAATTTGATTGCGTATTTTTGATCATTTTTCAAAGTTTTCATTTATTTGTTGGTTTTATTTTCAACAAATTAGCCCCCTCCCTAAATATATGTTTCAAAAGATGTTTTAAATCACTATTTAGTACACTCTAGTACATTTAACGGTCTCAAAAGTGCTAAAAACGTAGTGTTTTTCTCATTCTGCATTTTGGTCGACATGCCAATGGGAAGGGCTATACCCCGCCCCGCCCCCCCTGAGTACGCTACCGCTCTGTTGCCAGTTGAAGTCAAATTTCCTGGGAATGGAATATCCTACATCTAATATGTGAAAGAATTATTTCTGTAGCAACACTAATTTAAATTGAAGCCTTGTGTTTAGATGCTTTCAAAGTAGTTGCAAAAGATATCTTAAACCAACTTAAGCATTATTTATGAAAAGGAAATTTTAACTGGCTACACTGTCAAGGAGATCTCCTAAACTTAAAAATGAAATATCTCAGAAATACTAAGCCGTTGAAAATTAAAATTTGGAGAAGATTAATTTTAGGTTATCTTTATTTTTTGCTTATAACTCTTTAGCTAGGTGCTTCACCTCCTTTTATACTGTGACTTAGTTTTCCAGTAACAACCGAAAGCCCGGTATTCATCACTTTCTGTGATGTTTTGCAATATCATGCTCACTGTACGCACTATGTTTTGCATCACATTGCTTTTAACTCTCACATACAGCCGGGAATAATGCTTCAGTTTCAGTGCATCAAACGATTGAAAATGTATTTAATCAAAATATTATGGAAATCATGCCCATGCTTTGATGTGGAGATTAAGAGAGCTGGAGATTTTAACTATTTTTCTTCTGTAGGATTACAATACAGTACATTGCACCAAAGATCTCTACTCCTGAATTGGGCTCGTCACCACAAATTTGACTCTTCTAACCAAATTTTCTTGTTTAATACAACGTTGTTAAGACATAAACTTTTAGGTTCACCCGTAGAAAGAGCTAAACATTGTGCAGAGGGGTAGAGTAAGATGCCTCGTGGAGTATCGCAGCACGGATCGAATTCGAAACTGTACGGTAGAGATGGCAACAGCGCAGCGTACGCGGCCGCGCGCTGTTGTTGGTGCACCGCGCCGCGCAGCGTGGCAACCAAAATCTGTATTACGTCACAGCATCAGCGTAGCGCCGCGTACTATAATTTTTTACATTTTTTTACAATTATTGCAAGTGAATTATTTTGTTATTAATAACAATGGTAGGTCATGATGCAACTATAATATGAATTGAAGACAATAACAATATCATGTTGTGACAATACATATATTTAGGGTACTAAAACAGTCAATGGTGCCTTCGGTGGAAGCAATCATTGCTTGAAGTATATTTTTTTAGAATTCGGAGCATCATAAAATAGGCTATTTTGGCTACAACGAACTTAGTTTTGATTGGCTGAACATGTTTCTTGACACCAAGAAAAAGATTTTGGTTTTGGTAGGCTAGACTAGGAAAAGTTTAGAATGTTAGGTGAGAAGATGAAACAAAGGCAGATAAAAAAATGTTGATGAAGTAGGTTTGTGTGAAACAAGCATCAGAGCAGAGGTACATAGCCTAGCCACAAGCAGGGCCTCAGAGAGAAATTTTTCCAGGGGGTACGAAGGTCGATACCGGGCCCCCAAATCTTATTGGGCCCCCCAAGCCATAAATCAATGACTCAGCACCAAACTTGCGCAAATTTTTTTTTCCGATTTTTTGCCCCAAATTTGTTGAAGAGCAAAAAAAAGGTCTTCACTGAAATTTGGTTTGATTTTTTACCCAAGGTTGGGTGCAGGCCTAAATACGCCCCTGGGTGCAATAGGCTACCAAAACTTAACGCGGAAACCTGAACTCTTCCGAGTCCCCCTAGGCCTGGGTACGATGTAGGCCCGGGTGTGATGTACCCCCTGAAGCCCCTCTCGCAGGCTCTGGCCACGAGGTACCCACCCAGTATGCAGTAGACCTACGGTATTGGTACAACGCTTGCATTTCAGAGGGACAGAGTTAGTTCAGTGTAGCCTATAGCATTCTTCAACAGGTCATGGCATACAGCATTAGCTTTTAGTCCTACCGTAGATGGCTGTATTCTGTCTGGTACAAGGTAAGTAAGAAGACTAGGCTACACAAAGTTGCAATGACCCAATAGCCTATGTTGTGGTAGCGGATGATTAGAGGGTTCTAAGTAGAGTACAAAGACTAGGCTACACAAATTTCCAAAGACAGAATAGCCTACGTAGTAGCAAAATTTATTTCACAATCAAACACACCTGCATACGACAAAGGTAGCCTATAATACATGGAGTAGTTTCATACAAGTCTAGTAGCTTGTGACAGCATGCAGAGCACATGATACCTTTATATTTCATTATTTGAGCTACTGGTTAAGGATTAGAACAGTAGGCCTAGTTGCATGGAATCATCAGGTAGACTGGTAGATTGTTTTTGATTACCAAAACATGGTGCAGAAAAACTGCTAAAAAACACACATAAGGCAGATTAAACCTGAAGGCCTATAATTGAAACGACTGATCTCACGTCACATGTTTTTCAGTTTTTACTTGGCCATTTTCAAAGTTAACGAGTGCGAAATTTCAGACTTTTACTTAAAACTCGATAATGGTTTGGTCTAGCTACATGAAATTTTGACAGCAGTTTGAGATTCATAAGTTTTGTGTGTGCCAAATTTCAAGGCAATGAGTCCCGTAACTTCAGGTTTAGGATGTAAAAACTACTTCAAAAGTTTGGTATAAAAAGCGGTCTTATTCCAAAACAGCTTAAGTATGGCAAAAAATATTTCACATAGTTATATGACATAAGATACCCTTTCATCCCTACCTACACTTTTAGCGGCATTGAGTTTTTTTTCTTTTTTCATTTTTTGCTTTCTAAATTTTGTGCACTCTTCTTCTCCTAAACCACACAACATCCATATCTAATTTTTGTGTAAATTTGTTGATCTGCAAATGCAATTTTGTCTCCTGAAATTTTTTGAGGCTTCTCCCCAGAACCCCCCCAAAATGGGGCACTAAAAAACTAATTTTTTTAATTGCTCAAGCTAAGGTGATAGTTTTTTGTTTATATTGGTAGATATTTAAGCAACAAATAGTTTGACATAGTATGGAGGTACCCCCCCCCAGGGGCCCCCAAATGGACTCCCCAGAAATAAGTATTTTGAATGGCTCAAGCTAGGGCATTACTTTTTTTATATTGGCAGATGTTTAAAAAACAAATATTTTGACATGGTTTGAGAGAGCAACCCTTTTGAAAACTTTCCAAAATAATACCTACAATCAATTTTTTTATATGTCGTAAGCTAGAAAGCTAATTTTTTTGTGATGTTAGTAGAAATTTAAAGGAAATTTAACTTGCGGTGCGGCGCGGTGCAGCGTGAGCTTAGTTGTGTTTGGATGCGGTGCGGTGCAGCATGCGGACAAGGTTTGCGGATGCAGCGCAGCATGCGGATGCATTTTTTGTTATCCGCGCCATCTCTACTGTTTGGCCGCTGGAATTGTTGGTTGCTGAAGCTGAGTCGTGACGTCAGCCAGGCGATTTGCCGGTTCAACCTTGCAACTGCGGCACGCCATTGCTCTCTACCTGTAAAGGATGTGTCAAATGCAGATTTCTGCCAAGGATTCAGCCAAAAGTTTGATGATAACTTTGTTTCCGGCTCCTCTTGTAGGCAGATATGGTTTAACTAATAAATCTTCGTTATCGCATTCACAAATATTTCAAATTTTAGTTTCAAAAGCATTATTGGGACTTCCGCGACACTTCTGGTCGGAAATCCCTCTGCCACAATTAAAGGAATATGAATTTATAACTGTGCTTTTTAGAGTAAGTTAAAAAAGTGCTTTTAACTTGAACAAAAAAAACAATACTAAATTACCTGGATTTGTCAGTTGTCCCGGAAAAGAAGGTTCTATAAAGCCTTCGTTACAAGTGAGGGACACTGCTCCTAACTGACTTTTTGCTTCATGGATGTGCAAGAGAAAGATATACGATGAAAAATTTAATGCAATTTAATTAGTTTCAGAATTGAAACCAGTGGCGCAACCAGGGTCTTTAGCCTCCCCATTTGCCAAGCCACTTAGAAAATTTAACCCAAAATACAAGCATTCAAACGTATTTTGGACTTGACCAAGCAAGTTATAGGGGAGGGTAAAGTGGCTGAGCAATTTAATTCTTTTAAATGACTTCCAAATTTTTGAAATTTAGTTTTTTTCATGGCTCTAAAAACGTGCAAAATGTGATCCAAATAGCGAAATAGATATTTTCTCCGAAAAATTACTAACATCGCCCAGCGGCTGGGGGCTTCGCCCCCATGGCTTCCGGCGGCTCTGCCCTAAACTACAACTGCAACTCCAATACCAAAAATTTTACGTATACTTTATATGTTGAAAAAAGGAGGATGCAACATTATGTAAATCACACTGGTTCCGCTTGATCGCTTACAGTAGCGTACGCAGGATTTTGAAAGGGGGAAGCCAGGAACCTCAAAAAATTTGAGAAGAACAAAGGTCGGAATGAACATTGTTTCACCTCAATTTAGTCCGATTTTTTGCCGAAAATTAGGTGAAGACCAAAAAAATAAAGGTCTTCGCTCAAAGTTAATCCGTTTTTTTAGGTTGGGGCCAAAAACAAAGGTCTTCGCCTTCGCCTTACTAAGGGGGGGGAGGGGCATTCCACAATTTTGCATACTAATCAATGCTAATTATACCATGGCCCAATGCCCCCTCCTAAATACGCCCGTGATCGCTTATTAGATTTGAATGTCATTTTGAGCGTAAGTAATTCCATTGTGAGCATTTTGCAATCTGTGATTTTGCTTCGTTCTGATTTTATTCGAACAAGTTGTAGCGTTACTTTATTTTCAATGTAAATCCTGAAGTGCTACTGTTATCTTCAGGTATTTTACATTATATTGCAAGGGGCGAATGCACCAACGTGGATTGACTTCAATGCGCGAATTTTCAGTTTTCGATCTTCTCTACCGTTGAACTGATTATAATAAAATCCTCTGCATTTGCAACCTTAGAGAAGTAATTTTTGAATTGCTGTATACTGCGTAACAGAGGTGGACACTCGGTACTTTAAAAGTACCGACGATATCGGTACTGATACTTTGCTAAAAAAGTAACGACGGTACCGATAACGGTACAATTTTAAAAAAGTAACGACGATAATGGTACTCGGTACCGATTTTCGGTACTTTTCATATGAAAAAATTTTCATAATTTTAAATTGATTTTTCGGCAACTGCGTAGCGAATATGTTGTGAAATTATTATTTATTTAGGCAAATTGCTTCAGATGTTGCAAATTGAGTCTTGGTTGCACAAAACGCGCTGTGAATAATTCGCAAATTGATTTTTCAGCGAAATTATTTTAGTTTATCGTAATGATGCAGTTTAGGCGCAACTTTTAGAGTAATTGCATAGTACGAGTACAGGCAGCCGCTTACTGGATTGAGCCAAACCAAATCACAGTAAAAATAGTATTCACTGCTTCTCTGTTTGACACTCGGCAACAAGAGATAGTGTGGAGCAGAGGTGGAGTCGAGGACACAAGGCTCAAGGCCAAGGACACAAAAAAATTTCGAGGCCAAGGACAGACCCTCTCGAGGCCAAGGCCAAGGACCAAGGACACAGGCGTAAGTGTTCTCCAAAAAAAAAGTCTTCAAAAATTTTTTTCATGCGATTCAAAAAAAAACAGGTCTTAAAAAACTTTTTTCAGGCGAAAAAGGTCTTCAAAAAACTTTTTTCAGGCGATCTCCACTTGAGGAAAACAAAAAAACGTCTTCGCAAATTTTCTGAGAAGTTTTTGGCGCTTTCCAACAAAATTTCAACGGTTCAAAAAATAGTGCTGTCCTCTAGCCGAGGACAGGGCAATTTTCGAGGACTTGAGGCTTTAAGGCCATGGACTTCAAAATGTATCCTCGAGGCCAAGGATGTCCTTGAGGACTCCACCTCTGGTATTCACTGCTTCTCTGTTTGACACTCGGCAACAAGAGATAGTGTGGAGTTTCTACTTTGAATCGTGAGTGGTAGACGGGTGCAAGCATGTAGCCAGAACGGAATTTTTTAGGGGACAAGAAAAATTTGGGTAGGCAAAAAAATTGGCGGGGGGCAAAATAACGTATTTTGGCACAAAATGCATGAAATTTTGTTAAAAATAATGTTCAACAGACATTATTTGGGTGGGGAGGGCAAAGTAAAATTTTGGGGGGGCAGTTGCTCCCCATGCTCCCCCCTGCCTACGTTCCTGGACGGGTGGCAGCAGGAGGTGATGTGCTTCCGTTTTGGCATTTTAAAAATCAAGCAGCTAGAATAACGATCTCTGCAAATCAGACAAAATTACAACACACTATTTATTAAAGTTGCCTTTTAAAAACACTAACATTTTGAAATACTCGTCTGATAATCCCGCTCCTTTGGGCCTGAGAACGTCTGTTCCTGTCGACAAAAGATGTTCGACAGCTGCGCTAGACGGCAAGGCATGTACTTCACAAACAGCAGCTTCAGCTTCCCATGGGTCGCAAAGGTGGCCTAGCCAGTATGTTTTTAGCAGGCGTTTCATCTAGAAATGATTCTGCAATTTTTGTGGCACTAACTTTGCGACTGCGCTTGTCCACGAAAAGAGAGCCAAAAAAAATCATCTTTCTCATCTTCGTCAGGCTCATTTTCACAAAATTTGCAGGATGGTTAGTTAACGATACGAATCAAGCATGGACAAACTTTTAATGCTGGGTTTTTGGTGCAAGCAAAACCCCAAGTAACTAAAGATTGCTCAAGTAAGAAAACTTTCATTTTTTTTGCTAAACGTATTTATTTGTGACGTCATAAGAAAGTGACGTCAACGTTATAGCTAGTTAAAGCCCGAGCTTTGGCGGTTCCATTGAGACTAATTTAATTCTAATTCGATACAAACACCGCAAAGAAGCTAGAGCACAGTCAGGGGCGCCGAGAGCCGAACGTGGGCCCGGGGCCAGCTCAAATGTGACGGAATTGTGATTTTGTGAAGTCCAAAATAGACGGAGAAAATGCTGCTGTTTGGTCCAAAACATGATGTGATCTCAAAAAAAAGAGGTCTTCTCCGAAATTTCAACGGTTTTTCCGGCCGAAATCAAGTGATCACCAATTGAAATAAAACTGTTTACATGCGACTTCGATATGGGCCTTTCACTTCTCAATGTCATTTGGATGGGCCTGCTAAACTCCATGAGCCCCGGGGTCATTGTCGCCGCCTGCCCCCCCCCCCTCTCGTAGGCCCTGAGCACTGTATATCTGGAGTAATGCAGAGGTGAAAAATGCTGCCGTCTAATGTTCAGGGACCCAAAAAAGGGTGAAGACGGCAACGTCATCAAGCCGAGAAATTTCAAAACAATTCCTATTATTTGACTTATCCTCATCCTCTCACCATGTCACTATTGAGAAGTCAAAAAAAAATCAGCTCTGCTTTACCTTTCAAAAAATGCAGACCACGTTACAGTTAAGTGAACTTACTGCATGATATTTGTACTGTGCTTACAGCCATGCCATTGTCACGGCACAGTATACAGTAGTAGGATCACTTCATTGTTAAAAATGTTCATCACGTGCGGCCGAGCCAACTACCTACGTGACTCATATTAGGCTTTTATTGAGAAATTGTCTATCCAGAAGACTCACAAAAGCTTTGAAACCTCATGTAATTTGCGAACTGTGGTCACAGTTTAGTTGTCATAATGGATGTTGCCACTCGTCTTTAAAAGAAATTTTCGCTTTTCCGCTCAAAGTATGTTAAAAAAAAAAGTTACCGAAATATCGTGTAAAATAGTCAAAACAGTATCGACGGTACTAAAAACAGTACTTTTTCAAAAAGTATCGTCGTTACCGATAACGGTACTAAAAAAGTACCGCGTTACAGTACCGCGGTACTTTTGTACCGCGGTACTGCCCACCTCTGCTGCGTAATCATAGCAATCTGCCAAGCGATTGGTTTAAACCAGTGGCGTAGCGTGATATTTCAGACAAGGCATGCAATTATGATGACGTCATCAGCTTTGATGACGTCATTAATTATCAGGGAGTGAAATAAAAAAAGCAACTTACACTAATAAATGTCTACTATTGCAACTAGGCCTCCTCTCCCCAGTACACATTAGTGAGTACATTTACTGTCCAAGTACAAGAATTTTTTTTGTTATTACAGAGTGTGACAGGTCTAGCAGTTTTACATGTACCAGTAGCCGGTACCATACTAGGCTAACACTAACAGCAGAGTAGGCTTAATAACATTGAAGTAAAAACATTAATTGCAGAACTAAGCTGAGCCAACTTGATGAATAGCAAACACATAGCCTACTTTCATAGCCTCTTCCTCATGCCATTATAATATATTGTAGCCTGGTAACAGCCAGCGATGCTGAACAATATTAAGCAGGCTGGTTGACTCAAGGCTAATCCAATGCATGTATGGTTAGGCCTGGCTTTGTTTAGTTCATTTAACAACCACTAAAGCACAAGCAAAGCAACTACACAACCAACCGGTAATTTATTCAAAGTCTGAAAAACTTTTTTGCAAATCTAGTGCAAATTCTACAACCAGCCTAGGCCTACTAAGTAGTGACTAAACCAACTACCGGTAACTCTCTGTTTAAATGGATTTCACATCTTGCTTTCACTCTTATAGCTCAACATTTAGCCTAAATAGTGCGAACAGTACCATATCAAAAACTCACTCTGACTTACATTACTTCATGTCCATACCTACCGGCTATCACGGCTTGGTTTCGTCGCTTAGTTATTCGGTTTTTTCATTTTCTTAAATTACATAAAATAAATGGCAACACGCATGCATTATTTAAAGTTGCATGCTTTGGTGCGTAGCTTGTGGCCTGTCTTAAGCTAATTAACTGCTACAAATCTAAAATCAAAATAGAGACTACATTTTACGAAAACCAAACTAGACCTATGAAACAACTTTTGTCGCAAACAATGCGCCAATCAAAGTTTTCAAACCTATTCAATTTTGTTCGTAATCGTATCGAGACACATCAATCTTTTGAGTCATAGAATGCAATTGAAAAATTGCATGCGTGTTGCCATTATTTTTTATAATTTAGCGACATGCTGAAAACAGGCTAAAACTGAAATCAATGAATTAAGCGAGACTATTTATTGCTACTTCGACTTGAAAGTGAATACCTGTAACTGTAGCAACTTAATTTGATTTTGTTTTAGATTTTTACATGCACTTGTTTAAATCATTATTTTCTTTTATGGCTAAATGACTAGGCATGCAATGCATGCCTTGCATGCATGAAGAATACGCCCCTGGTTTAAACTTGTTTCTCTCTAAATATTTATGAAGTCGTTAATACACTTTAGTGCATACGATCCCAAAATTATGCTATCATTTGTATTGCAGTATAACTTTTATTTTCAGCTTCAACTGCGACTGGATAAATCAGCACAAAAAGATAACGAAAACGCCCACACTAGTGAGTCGCCTTTTTTTTACAGCTTTGCCATCCATTAAATAACTAAACTGCGGCATTGATCATATTACAATAGTTTTCTTTCTCAAGTGCCTCTGAAAATTTATTGCATACTTACGTATCACGAGCAACAAAAATTGGTGGGTTGTCATATCAATAAAAACCGCATAATGCAAGATCAAGCCATATGCGGTGGATTCAGTTTTATTTTACAGAATGAAGGTCTAATTGAACATACTAAATCTGTCACGTACAAATTTGTGGCGATAAAGAAATCAACAACAATTAATTAAATTGCTTTTAGCGAACTGATATTGTGTTTAAATTTGAAAATTGAAATGCAGCGTTTTCACTGTGTACTTTTTGGTCACTTTTATGTACTTTTTAGTCTTTTAGTCATTTTAATCTTTAGTCACTTTGGCAAAACATTCTGTAGATTGTAGAGTTTTCATGATGTCAAATTTACTCAACGTTATTTTGGTTTATCACTTTATCACATATGGAAAGTAATAGCAAGCTTGATGCAGATGTGATATTTTGCCAATTAAAATCATGTAAAGTTAATGAATTACTTTAAGAATGTATGGGCTTATGTTATAGATATTATTTTAAATTAAAGGTGTTTGCTTACTTAAAACTTTGAAAAAAATGTACTTGCAGTATCAGAACAGAGGGCAAAATAAACATCACATAAACTTCAAGACTTTTTTTGTGCTATTTTACAGCATTACATGTTTCGATTTTGCAAAGATTCGATGCAAGGTTAACGTTTCAAAAGCAGCAACGCAAAAAATTCAAAACAACTTTGCCTAGCAAAAAATGACTGCAAATACAGGCAGGATTTCTTAATTGGTTCACAAAAATAACCCAACACATATCATGCATTCACAAAAGCACAAAAAATAAAAAGAACCAATATTATATCTGTGTTAATACCATAACAGCATTACATTAGCTTAGATTATAACAATAAACCAGATTTTTTTAGAGTGTTTTCGAATTACTCTTTATTTTAACGGAAGCGATTTCAGAGAAACACGAGTGTACATAGTCACTAAAGTATTCGAAACCATCTGCGTAATTTTTTTGTGCGGGTGTAATCCGCTTCAAGATCGTTAACACAGTTGTTGGAAGCAATATTTTTTGGTTTGATTACACTGAACAACAAATGAATTTTTTTGTCATGCTTATTAAACTTTTTTAGGTCTTTTCGACTAAGTTTTGGACGCTTCGCGTCGGAAGTCCCTATACTTTCCGCGACGCTTCGCGTCGGAAGTCCCTATGCTTTTTTCCGGGAAAAATTACGAATTCGGCACAGAAGTAAAAAACGCTATAACTTTGAAATGGCTGAAGGTAGAAACTTGAATTTTAAAACTTAGATAGGGCACATATGAACCTTTCTTTGTGCAAATTTTCGGGGCAATTTGTTGCGTGATGCGGGTTTCCGAGTGTCACGAATAATAATTTTGAATGCCTGAGATAAGATTATTTGCTGTATTTTAATGTGTATGTGACCGATTTACTACTTTTGCCGCTTTTCTTGATTTAGAATATTCGAGATATTCGAGATAATTCCTCTCTAGAACATTCTGCTATTTTCTGCAGTTATCGATGTTTGGGTTGTTTACGACTCTTAATTTCTATATTTAGACTTGAAGTTTGGGACGTCATAATTATGTCGAAATTTGTTTATCGTCAGCTTGTTTATTTTTTTCGATTGTGACGTATCATGGATTGTTTTGGGATATTCGATAGCTTTTGTCGTAGTATAAATAGGCGGGTCGTTTTTCATTCATTTATTCTAATATTCTAAGAGTGGGTGATTTTAGGTATTAGTTTCGTAGGCAGTTAAGCCGAGTTTGTGTATCTGGGGTTGGCTCGTATAGCAGAGTAGTAAAAGGTGTGAGTGGAACGATTTTGCTCAGTGAGTTTGTTTGTGTTTCAATCTTAATTATAAGTTTTAATTTAAGATTGGTGTGCTGCTTCCTGAAATTCAAGAAGCTAAAGGAACTATCAACTGCCATTTTCGATTCGTCAATTAATATCTTAGTCGTTCTCTAGTTTCAGCCGACGTGGGCAATTCTAGAGATTAAAGGTTGTACTCTAGCCAAGTATCAACAATCGCGACACCGAGCCAAAAACTGAAACACCAATCGGAGGTTTAAACAGCTCTAGCTCGAAAACTAATCGCACAAAGAGGATAAAAGTTTCGAGTTTGGAAGCGTCTGGGCATGCAGTTTCAGCTCCCCCAAAAAAAATTATGACGATTCCCGACACATTTTATTTATTTATTGGGACTTCCGCGACGCTTTGCGTCTGAAATCCCGGAAAAAAAAATCCGGAAAAAATTACGAATTCGGCAACAAAATTTGAAAACGCCATAACTTTGAAACGGTTAAAGGTAGAAACTTGAAATTTAGATCTTAGATGGAGCACATATAAATCATTCTTAGTAGGAACTTTGGGGGTAATCGATCTTGTGATACGGGTTTCCGAGCCAAAAACTGAAACGCCAATCGGAGGTTTAAATAGCTGTAGCTCGAAACTAATCGCACTAGGGGAATAAAAGTTTCGAATTTAGAAGCATCTGGGCATGCAGTTTCAGCTCTCAAAAATAATTATGTCGATTCCGACACTTTTTTTTCTGTCTTTCTTTCTTTCTTTATTTATTTATTAAGCAGATCACATTACGGTGACAAATACTCTGAAACCACCAAAGCTAGAAACTTGAAATTTGGACAGGTGATAAGTATATTCATGTACTTGTGTGCTTCCAATTTTGGAGGCGCTACGTCACGTTGTTTGGGGCACATGAACCCTAAACTTGTGACAGCGAAGCTTATTAAGTGATTTTAGTCACGTATTTGCGCGTGCTGCCGTGGCTGAATGGTTAAAAGCGCCAGTGCTTAAAACCTAAGACCTGGGTTCAATTATCTGGTTGACCATTGCTTTTATCAAACCAAGATTACATTGAATCTAAAATATTAATTTTTCTTTCGATTACGACAAAATCGCTTTCAATATTTTTGTTGACATAGACATGATCAGAGGGTATCAGGTTTCATTCTCTGCAAAGACGCCCAAAAAATTACTTCCTTAACACCATAAGCTAGCGCGCTAATTTTTTTTTGGTGTCAGTAGAAATTTTTAGGACAAAACTATTTTGACATAATTTGGGGGTACCAACCCCCCAAAACCCCCAAAGGGACTCAAAAAAATTTCAGTTTTTTTGACGATTTATTAGGGTGCTACATTTTTCATATTAAGAGACAATAAAGAGACAAATACCTTGACATAGTTTGGGGGTGCCACCCACCCGAGGACCTCTCCAAATGGACACCCCAAATATCAATTTTTTGAACAGCTTAACATAGGGTGCCAGTGCTTTTTGATATTAGTAGATATTCAAGAGACAAATATTTTGACGTGGTTTGGGGGTACCATCCCTCCTTGGGGACCAAAATGGACCCCCCAAAAATCAATCTTTTGAACGACTTAATTTAAGGTGCGAGTGTTTTTTGATATCAGTAAATATTTAAGAGACAAATACTTTGACGTGGTTTGGGGATACCATTTCCCTTCGGGGACCCCCAAAAATCAAATTTTAATTGGCTCAAGCTAGAGCATTAGTTTTTTTTCATATCAGCACATATCTAAGAGACGAATATTTTGACATCGTTTGGGGGTATTCCCTCCAGAGGACCCCCAAAATGGACCTCCCAAAAATTAAGTTTTTGATTGGCTCAAACTAGGGTGCCAGTTGTTTTTGATATCAACAGATACTTAATAGACAAACATTTTGACATAGTTTGGGGGTGCCATCCCACGGGACCCCCCAAATAGACCCCCAAAAAATCAATTTTTTGATTGGTTCAAGCTAGGGCACTAAATTTTTTTTTAAATATCAGCACATATTTAAGAGACGAATGTTTTGACAACATTTAGGGCTACCACCCCCCGAGGACTCCCAAAATGGACCCTTCAAAAATTAATTTTTTGTTTCGCTTAAACTAGGGTGCCAGTTTTTTTTGATATCAACAGATACTTAACAGACAAATATTTGACATAGTTTGAGGGTGCCACCCCCCCTTCCCCCTGGGGAACCCCCCAAACTGGACCCCCAAACATCAATTTTTTGCGCGACCAAATTTACGATGCCTGTGTTTTTGATATCAGTCGATATTTAAGAGGCAAACATTTTGACAGAGTTTGGGGGTACCATCCCCCAGAGGACCCCCAAAAGGACCCATTAAACATCAATTTTTTCAACAGCTTAAGCTAGAGTTCTAGTTTTTATTTGATGTTACGAAATACTCAAAAGACAAATACTTGGACATACTTTGAAAGTGCCACCCCCCGAAAATCCCCAAATAAACCCAAAAAAATCAATTTTTGAACAACTTAATCTAAGTCTTCAGTTTTTTGATATTAGTAAGCAATTAAACGACAAAAATTTTGACATAGTTTGAGGGTACCACCCCTTCAGCATCTTCCCAAATGGACTCCCAAAATTCAATTATTTCTAACAGCTTGAACTAGAACGCTAGATTTTTTTGAATATCAGTAGATATTTAAAAGACAAGCTTTTTTACACAGTCTGGAAGTACCAAACATCTATTCAAAAAATCGCTTTTTAAAAGCTAAGTTTATCTAAAACTCTAAAACCACCAAAGCTAAAAACTTGAACTTTGAAGATATGATAAATCTATATATGAAGTTGTGCACCTGTAGTTTTGTGGTAGCTAGGTAATGTGGTTTGTGGAAGAGGCGCCAAAAACGAAAAGAACCTAAATACATGATTTTAATAATTGATTTTTGTCAGGTACACACATTTCCTGCGGTGGTCTAGTGATTGAAGGCGCCTGTTCAAACTAGGGTGCTGTTTTTTTTTTATATCAGTAGATATTTAAACGACAATTTTTTACATGGTTTGGGGGTACCAACCACCAAATAAACCTCCCCAAAAAGCACTTTTTGAAAGCTAAATTTAACAATTGATTTTAGTCAATTGGGTCCATATGCTGAGCTGGCATAATGATTAAAGGCGCCAGGGTTTAAAATTGTTGTGAATGAATTGAGCTGGGTTGAAATACTTAGTCGGACTTTGGTTTTACCCAAACCACAAATGATTTAAAATCAACATTTATTTTTTTCATGAGACAAAGTCACTTTGCTTGCATTGCATACGATTGAGTTTTACAAAAATATCGGTAACCTTCAAAGTATGAAGGGGAGAATGATGGTGAAATGGAACTGGCGGAAGTCCCGAATTATTTTCCTCCGGGAAAATGAACATCTAGTTTATTTAATTATTTGTTTATTAAGCAAATCACATTATGGTGACAAATACTCTGAAACCACCAAAACTAGAAACTTGAAATTTGGACAGATGATAAGTCTAAACATGAAGTTGCGTACCCGAAATTTTGGAGGCGCTACGTCACGTTGTTTGGGGCACATGAACCCTAAACTTGTGACAGCGAAGCTTATTAAGTGATTTTAGTCACGTACGCGCGCGTGCTGCCGTGGCCGAATAGTTGAAGGCGCTAGTAGGTGAAACCTGACACGTAGGTTCAATTATCTAGTTGACCATCACTTCTATCAGACCAATATTATATTTAATCTGGCATATTAATTTTTTTTTTGATGAGGACAGAATTGCTTTTATTATGTTTTATTTGACACTAGACATGATCAGAGGATATCGGGTTCCATTCTCTGTAATACGCCTCCAAAATCAGTTTTTTAAGACCTCAAGCAAGCGCTCTAGTTTGTTTTTGCTATCAGTAGACATTTTTAGCGCAAAACTATTTTAACATAATTTGGAGGTAGTCACTTACGCGCGCGTGCTGTTGTGGCCGAATGGTTAAAGGCGCCAGTGCTTAAAACCTAAAACCTGGGTTCAATTACCTAGTTGGCCATTGCTTTTATCAAACCAAAATCATATTGAACCTAGCATATGAATTTTTCTTTCGATTTCTACAAAATTGCTTTTAATATGTTTTGTTTGACACAGGTACGATCAGAGAGTATTCAGGTTTCGTTCTCTGCGAAGACGCCTAAAAAATCACTTTTTTAACACCATAAGCTAGCACGATAGTTTTTTGTTGCTATCAGTAGAAATTTAAAAGACTAAACTATTTTGATATAATTTGGGGGTACCAACCCCCCAAAACCCCCAAATGGACCCAATAAAATTAATTTTTTGGACAGCTTAAGCTAGGGTACAGTTCATTGGTAGCACGAGATATTAACGAGACAAATACCTTGACATAGTTTGGGGGTACCACCCTCGCGGGGACCCCCCCAAATGAACACCCCAAATACCAATTTTTTGAACGGCCTAATTTTGGGTGCCAGTTTTTTTTATATCAGTCGATAGTTGAGAGAAAAATATTTTGACGTGATTTGAGAGTATCATCCCCCCAGGGACCCCCCAAAAATGGAACCCTCAAAAATCAAGTTTTTGAACGACCTAATTTAAGGTGCCAGTGTTTTTTGATATCAGTAGATTTATAAGAGACAAACATTTTGAAGTGTTTTGGGTGACCCCCAAAAATCAAATTTAATTGGCTTAAGATGAGGTACTAGTTTTTTTGCTATCAGTAAATGTTCAAGAGACGAATATTTTGACATAGTTTGGGGGTGCCTACCCTCGGGGACGCCCAAAAATGGACCCACAACGAATAAATTTTTTGATTGGCTCAAACTAAGGTGCCAGTTTTTTTTTTTTTGATATCAACAGACACTTAACAGACAAATATATCGACATAGTTTGGGGGATCCACCCCACGCGGACCCCCAAAGTAGACCTCTAAAAAACAATTTTTTGAACGACCTAATTTACGATGCCAGTGTTTTTGATATCAGGATATTTAGAGGCAAATATTTTGAAAGAGTTTGGGGGTACCACCCCCTGGGGACACTCTCCCCAAATGGGCCCCTAAAAATCAATTTTTTGAATGGCTCAAGCTAGGGTGCCAGTGTTTTTTGCTGTCAGTAGATATTTAAGAGACAAATATTTACGTGGTTTGGGGGTGCCACCCCCTCAAAGATCCCTCCAAAAACCAATTTTTTGAACAACCGAATCTACGAAGCCAGTGTTTTTTGATAGCAGTAGATATTTTGGAGACGAATATTATGACATAGTTTGAGGGTACCACCCCCCCGGGACCCTCCAAAAAAACAATTTTTTGTTAGGTTCAAGCAAGGGCATTAGTTTTTTTAGTATCAGCACATATCTAAAAGACAAATGTTTTGGCATAGTTTGGGGCTACCACCCCCTCTAAGACCTCCCCAAAATGGATTACCCCAAAATTGATTTTTTGATTAGCTTAAACTAGGGTGCCAGTTTTCTTTTTAATATCAACAGATACTTAACAGACAAATATTTCAACATAGTTAGGGGGTACTCTCTCTTTTTGTGGGGACCTCCCAAAACTGGACTCCTAAAAATCAATTTTTTTGCGCGACCAAATTTGCGGTGCCACTGTTTTTGATATCAGTCGATATTTAAGAGGCAAATATTTTGACAGAGTTTGGGAGTACCACACCCCCGGCGACCTCCCGAACATTAATTTTTTGAATGGCTTAAGCTAGAATTCTTGTTATTTTTCATATCACGAAATACTACAAGACAAATAATTGAAGATACTTTGAAGGTGCCACCACCCGGAAATCCCCAAATGAACCCCACAAAAATCAATTTTTGAGCGACTTAATCTAAAGCTTCGGTTTTTTGATATTAGTAGGTATTTAAGCGACAAAAGTTTTGACTTAGTTTGGGGGTACCACCCGTCCGGTATCTTCCCAAATGGACCCCCAAAATTCAATTATTTTGAGCGGCTTGAACTGGAACGCTAGTTCGTTTGAATATCAGCTAATATTTAAGACACAAACTTTTCTACACAGTCTGGGTGTACCAAACATCTATCCAAAAAATCGCTTTTTAAAAGCTAAATTTAACTAAAACTCTGAAACCACTAAAGCTAGAAACTTGAACTTTGAAGATATAATAAGTCTATATATGAAGTAGTGTACTTGCAGTCTTGGAGCTACGTCATATGGTTTGTGGCAGAGGCGCCAAAAACGGAAAAGAACTTAAAGGCGGTGAATCATCTAGCCAATATCGGTAGTTTACAATTGGTAAAAATGAACTATAATTTTTGATATCTTTTGTTTTAATTTTGGGGCTGCGGTTGCAAAGATATTCCACAAATGAAAAAAGATATTCCCCGAAAAAAGTTTTTGGAAACTCTGAGTTTTGTTCTTCCCGCCAAAACCACAGAAGGCTTAATAGTTTAGAGAACTGTGGTTTTGGCGGGAAGAACAAAACTCAGAGTTTCCAAAAACTTTTTTCGGGAATATCATTTTTGCATTTGTGGAATATCTTTGCAACCGCAGCCCCAAAATTAAAACAAAAAATATCAAAAATTATAGTTCAAGTTTAGCTATTGTAAACCACCGGAATTGGCTGGATGATTTACCGCCTTTAAATACATGATTTTAATAATTGGTTTTCGTCATGTATACACATGTGCTGCTGTAGCCTAGTGGTTAAAGGTACCAGTGTATGAAACCATTGTGATTGAATAGTCCTGGGTTTAATCATCTAGTTTGGCCATCGGTTTTCTAATTTTAAAAGTCATATTGAATTCAGCACATTTTTTTGATTAAAACAAAATTATTTTTAAAGTTTTTATTTTGACATTTCAAAAAAAAGCGCTGTCTTCGAGCCGAGGACAGGCCAATTTTCGAGTACTTGAGGCTACGAGGCCAAGGCCAATGACTTGACCTTCCAGGCCAAGGACCTCGAGGCCAAAGACGTCCTCAAGGACTCCACCTCTGTTTGGGGGGTACCAAACATTTATCCAAAAAATCACTTTTTAAAAGCAAAATCTAACAAAAACTCTAAAACTACCAAAGCTAGAAACTTGAAGTTTGGAGATATGAGAAGTCTATATATGAAGTAGAGCGCCTGCATTTTTGGAGTTGCTACATCACGTGGTTTGCGGCAGACGCATCAAAAGCGATAACGAAGTTTAATACATGATTTTAATCATTGATTTTCGTCAAGCATTCAAATGTGCTGCTGTGGTCTAATGGTTAAAGGCGCCAGCATAGGATACCATTGTGATTGAATAGACCTGGGTTCAATCATCTAGTTGCCCATCGGTTTTCTAATTCCAAAATCATATTGAATCCAGTAAGATTTTTTTTGATTAAGACAAACTCGTTTTTAAAGTTTTTATTTTGACATTAGATATGATCAGAGGGTATTCGGTTTCATTCTCTACAAAATCCCCCCAAAGTAACTTTTTTTAACGGCTTAAGTTAGGGTGCTAGTTTTTTGATATTAGTAGATATTTAAAAGTCAAATACTTGGACTTAGTTTGGGGGAGCCCTACCCAAAAAACTCCCAAACGTCATTGTGTTGAACGGTTTAAGCTAAGGCTGCAGTTTTCGTTACTTCAAGATATATTTAGGAGACAAAATGTTTGACATAATTTTGGGTACTCCCCTCCAAATCCTTTCCTAATGAACCCCCAAAATCAATTATTTTGAATGGCTTGAGCTAGGGCACTAGTTTTATTGCATATCAATAGATATTTATGAGACAATTTCTTGCATGGTTTGGGGTACCAACCCCCAAATGAACCTTTCTACAAATCACTTTTCGAAAACGAAATTTATCAAAGAATTTTAGTCATTTGGGTTCATATCAAGGATGGCAGTGTGGTGCGGTACGTTGGTACGGTACGCCCCAATTTTTGCTAAAAAGTACGGTACGGTGGTACGATACGCCTTTTTTGTAATGGAACGGGTACGCTACGATGGTACGGTACGCCTTTCTTGTAGTGGTACGGGTACGGTACGTTGGTACGCAGTTTGAATTTGCCTACTAAACGTTTTATGTGCAACGTGCGGACGTCAATGAAGATTCGTGCGACCGTACCCGACGTGCACAGAGTTTACGCTATTCTCAAGTAATTATTCTAGCCTCTTAATTTGTCGTTACAATTGTATTATGATGTCTCAAGTCACAGCCACAAGTATGGCCAATTGTGATCTCATAACTATTGCTTATAGATGCTAGGACCTTAGAACTATCGTAGCATGTCATACATTAGAGAAAAATTTGAACGGAAACAAGTGCGACGCTTTAGCTCAGCGTTTCTCAAACCATGGGTCGCCAAGGCTCTATGAATGGATAGCTGATACAAATAGAGCCCTCAGTACTTTGATTATCTATTTCATAGCATAGGCGTAGCCAGGGTGGGGTCCCACGGGGTCCGGGCCCCCCCCCCAATCAAAATACCGCTAACGACAAAAAGTTATGACAACATAGCCTGGCGATGCTTAGTTGCAGTTTTTTTTCAGTAATTACGCACATACCAGTAATTAACAATAATATTAATGACAACAAGTGAGTCCCGGGTCCCCCAACTAACAACCAGGGGGCCATTACTTACAACTAGGGGGCCCTGGAATCTTTAACCGACAACCAGGGGGTCCGGGACCCCTAACTGAAAACCAGGGGACCCATAACTGACGACCAGGGACCCCAGGGCCCCTAACTAACAACCAAGGGACCCTAACCAACAACCAGGGGGCCCTTTAACTGACAACCAGGGGGGCCCTGGCCCCTAACCGACAACCAGGGGGCCCCAGGGCTCCTAACCAACAACCAAGGGGCCCCGGAGTGCCTAACTAACAACCAGGGGGCCCCTAACCAACAACCAGGGGGCCTGGAGCCCCCTAACCAACAACGAGGGGCCTCGGAGCCCGCCTAATTGACGACCAGGGGGCCCCAGGGCCCCTGACCAACAACCAAGGGGTCTTGGAGGCCCTAACTGACGACCAGGAGGCCCCGGGGCCCCTAACTCACGACCAGGGAGCCCCAGGGCCCCTAATTAACAACCAGGGGGCCTGGGCTCCTAACCGACAAGCAAGGGGCTATGGGGCCTCTAACTGGCAACCAGGGAGCCCAAGGGCCCCTGACTGACGACCAAGATTCCCGGGCCAGGGGCCCCTTAATGCAAATTTTTAACAATTTATATGCAAAACCTGTGAGAAATCTAAGAGTTTTGACCTAAAAGTTGCCACCCCAGGCCCTCGTTTAACGTTATTGTAAACTTAATTATTTACTGCTAAAGTATTGCAGGAGGCAATGTTCGTTACTTCCCCCTATAGACCAAATCACTTACAATTAAAATTTTACACCATAATGCAAGATTCTAAGCGTGTTTTGGGATTTAATTGCAAAAAGAGGATTGAACAACTAAATTTTTTCGATTGGCTTTGAAATGTTAAAAATCTAGTTCTTTGAAATGGCTCTGAACTCGTGCGAAATGTGATCCAATGGGATTTAAATAGCTTTTTTTTCCAAAAACTTACAAAAATCGCCCAGTGGCTGGGGGCTTTGCCCCCAGACCCCCATAGCCATCGGCGGCTGGGGGCTCTGCCCCAGATCCCCGTCTCTGATACACATAGGTGGGCAAGTTAATGCAAAACGTTAGCTTCGTTAACCACTAGTCCGTTAACAAACTTCACACCTCCGTTAACGTTAATCCGTTATTTTCAGCTTTAATTAACAGTACTTAATTAACGGAAGTTAATTTTAAATGAAGTTGGCGTCAAAGTTGCAATGAAACCTATTCGGACCATTGGCCAATATCTACCTTCCCCTAAGGATCCTATCACCACTGATGAAATTACCTGCGTTGTATATGAAGTTCCTTGCAAAGACTGTGACTTTGTTTATGTTGGCCAGACCAAACGAGACCTAAACTCCCGATTAAAAGAGCACCAAAGAGCCATTAAGCAACAAAAACCAGAAAATTCCGCCTTGTGTGAACATGTAATATTATTTGATCACGTAATTGATTGGGCCAACTCACGAATTTTGAAAACTGAAAGTAATTTTTCTAAAAGATTAACCGCCGAATCTTGGTTTATTCTTTCTAGGCCAAAAGTAATTAAACGTTCAGATGGTGAATCTTTTCCAATAGTTTATCGTTCTTTGCTTTAATGTCCTTATGCTTTGATATCATTTTAGTTTATACTGTAGTTTTTTGTGACCAAAGTTTTAACACTCTCCGCTTTTCTACAAATTTGTTTTTTATTGTTGTGACGTAATAATTAACTTTCGGATTTCGAAAACTATAAAAATCTTACCATTCATATTGATGCTACGTAGCTTCAGTCGTAGTTCTTTATCGTTGCTCGTATTCTGATGATGTTGGTCGTCATGACCAACGAAACGTCAATAAAAACAAAGCTTTTAAGATCAAGCTTGCTGTGACAATGACTTCACCGGAAGAACGCAAGAATTAATGCTATTTTAATAGAGTCCGTTAATCCGTTAACATTTTGCGTGTAATTTACATTTCTTTTTATTCGCTCGCTTCTAGAATACATATTGACGCTGTTGAGCTGATTGTAAGGAAATATTTATCGCTATGGTGATCTTTTTGTGTTTTGGAAGTTACATTTGACAGTCTAATCTAACTTCTAGATAAAAATAAGTTCAAATGCACTAACGAAGCTGCGATCGGAAAATCTTTGGAAATTGTGAACAACGATAACTGATAGACCTATGAGGCTGCAGGTTATTATTTGCCTCAAAAAAGAGCTCCTTTCTTCGCTTTCTTCTATAAAACTCGTGCTAATATGCAACAAGTGTTACCAGTGCAAACCGGTTTGCACCGGTCTGATGAATGAATTGTGCAAGATATTAACGATAAAAACCTTAACGGAAGTTAACAGAACTTAACGGAAGTTACTTTAGTCCGTTAACAGAGCTTAACGGAAGTTAATTTAATCCGTTAACATGAAAAAACTTTTTAACGGATTAACGAGTTAATAAAAACGTTAGCTTCGTTATTAACGGATTAACGATTAACGGACTTGTGCCCACCTATGCTGATACGTTTGAGTACACTAGCTTACTCAACACGTCTTCCAAGTTAGACTTTTACACTTTTCAACAATTAGTTTTCGCCCTCTCCGTTTACCAAAATCCTGGCAAAGTGCCATCAGGCTACGGCTTCAGATCTTCCATTCTACGATACCTTTGCCCCACAAAAAATTACTTTTTCGAAAATTTCTGATGACGTCATTGCGTGTGATTTGTGGTTTGGGCCCCCCCCCAATCAAAAATCCTGGCTACGCCTATGTTTCATAGTTAGGCAAACGAATATCCAGCATTGTATGAAAAAGCCTTAAAAATTATAATCCCTTTTCCAAGTTCATACTTATGTGAGATGGGATTTTATGCTCTGGCATTTATGAGAGACGAATATAGAAACCTTCTGGATGCAGAGCAGTAGCGTAAGCAGAGGTAGGGGCGGGGGCTATAGCATTGGTCTGTCGACCAAAATGCAAAATAAGGGAAATACAACGTTTTTAGCAATACTGAAACAGTCTTTTGCACTGGAATAAACCAAAAAGGTATTTAAAGCATCTTTTGAAACATAGGCTACGTTTAAAAGGGCTAACTTGTCAAAAAAAAAATCAGTAAAAACTTTGAAAAATTGCCAAAAATAAGCAATCAAATTTGATCGCTGGTTAAAAATGCTGAACATAGGTTTCATGTTACAGCATATTGAAAACTTTGGAAAAGGTGGTAGGGGGCTATTTAGTATTCAGTGCTAGTTAATTACGAATCACTTCTCTCAAATCTCTTTCTATTAGCCCCCCTCTCTCTGAATCATTTTTTCTATAAAATATAGACGAAATGATTTACTCCGTGTGAGTTTCATTGAACTGTAGGATTTTATGATTTACCAGCTTGTAAATAAGAGAATTGAAATTTTACCGTTAGCCACTTCCCACATAGCCCATTTACGCTACCAGTTTAATCATATTTGCACTGCCGATTCCTATGCCAAGTTTTAAAAGTATTAATTTTGATCAAAATAGGCCTAAAATTAAGTTATTTTTGCAACAAAATTTTGAGCGCTGGAGGCAAAGCCCACAATATACCCCTGAAACAGCCCCTCAACCAGTGCGGATTTCTTCCTACGAGCGTGATGCAGAAGCATCCAGTGCGTTTAGCGTTGAGTAATGTTGACCACGATTTCAAAAATTGTTGAAGCGAAATGGCGATAAATGTTCAATAAAACTTCTGTTTTTTTTATAACTATTTAGTTGGGTCACAGCTGTTCTCGCAGATAGGGTTTTCATACGAATTTTAGTCGCAAAAAAAATGGTTAAGAAACATTGCTTTAGCGAAATACGCATTGGTTAAAAAATTCCAAATTTTTCGCGCATTGCGCAAGCTTGTTGTATACAGAGGCAAAAGAAAGCTGAAGCCGACGCTAAATGTGTGAATTGAGATCGCTGATTTATAGACTAGTGATTTCAAGATCAGCTAAAGTTACGAGTAGTTAAAAGCAAGGATGGCAGTACGGTACGTAAGTACGGTACGGTAAGCCCCAATTTTTGCTAAGAAGTACGGTACGGTGGTACGGTACGCCTTTTTTGTAATGGTACGGGTACGGTACGTTGGTACGGTCGTTCCAAAAATTGAACTGAAGTACGGTACGCTGGTAAGGTACGGTTCAAGGTGCAAGGTACGTAGTACGCAAATTCTGAACGTACCGTACCGTACTGCCATCCTTGGTTCATATGCTGAGCTGGCATACTGATTAAAGGCGCCAGGGTTTGAAATTATCGTTATTAACTGAGCTGGATTGAAATACTTAGTCGGATATCGGTTTTACCCAAACTACAAATTATTTTTTTCTTGAGACAAAGTCACTTTGCTTGCTTTGCATGAGATTGAGTTTTACAGAAATATCGGTAACCTTCAAAGTATGAAGGGGAGAATGATGGTGAAATGGAACTGGCGGAAGTCCCGAATTATTTTCCTCCGGGAAAATGAACATCTAGTTAATTTTGTTTGCTTATTGACTTTTTTATTCGTCTGACCTAACAAAGAGAACGAGCTAAATAAACGTGATTATTTGAAAGTTTTTGTGAATTAATGCCTTTTCAAATTAGAAAACTTGTCTGCGGCATGCATAACCCACACTAGCCCAAGCCTACTAGTGAAGATTTCATTTCACGATTAACGATAGAAAATAAATTAGAAAAAAGACATTCGCTAGAAAGGTATTCTGATATCAAAATTAATTGTCGTCGGCACCTACCTTTCAATCCTTTTTCAAACAAATGGCAAAAACGAGATAGTTGCAAAACATTAAAGAGATGCTGCTCATAATTGGTTTTATTAAAAAAATGAGAACTACTTGTGGTGATAAAGAGACGCCCTAAACCTTGTTGCACAATTTCCATCATCCAATAAAATAGATTTAATACTTTTGACTTCGTACTATTGACAACTCTGCAATTCGAACTTTCCTGACACCTGAAAAGAATGACTTTGCAAAATTTCTGGCAGACATCGAAAAAGTTTATGCTCGGTTTTCTTTCCAAAATTTTGACGGATTGGAAGACTAACTTCACCAAATTTAACTCTCTACGGCCTTCTGCTCTCAAAATATTTTTATATTTAGATTTACCTTAGAAATATTTATTATATAATAGCAATAAGATAATAAATAATACATAATTTAGATTTCCCCTTAGAAAGGCTTTTCCCCTAAGAAGTTTGCCAAGGTTGCCAACTACTAACAAAATATTAAAAAGTTTCTGCATATTCGTAACTACCAATAGGCCAATAGCAATAAGATAATAAGTCAAACATAATTTAGATTTCCCCTTAGAAAGGCTTTTCCTCTTAGAAATTTGCCACGGTTGCCAACTGCTAACAAAATAATAACAAGTTCCTGCATGTTCGTTGCTGTCAAAATTATTCAGCAGTGTTGCTGTCAAAACAAAGTAAAGGGTCAGAATTATAAATTAGCTGCTTTTCAAGTGAATTCAAGCCAACTTTCCAAAAGCTAATCTTCTGTCACAATACTGGTAAAATGGCAACACTGAAATACGTGGAAAATTGTTAATTTTGAACGGCAATATCTTGAAAACAAAGAACAACCAGCCTCAACTCAAAATTGCAGGTTGGCAAATTGCATGCTAGTGTTCCAACTGCGATAGCTTTCTATTTTTTTTGCAGAATTTCGCAATAGTGTGGAAACTTGAGGATTGAATCCGCCGTCTTTTTCATACCCTTTGTACTCGTAGAAGCCTTTATGGTGAAGCTGACGTTTGATCTGGCGCAAAACGTTGACGCAAACTTTTGCGTTATGATTGCGCTAACGCAAAGCGTTCAGGAATGTTGCCCTTATCTCGGTACTACCGTCTTGTAATGTTGACATTAACCTGGCACCGTTTAACATGATTGCCGCACAAACACGCAAATACTGCCCAGTGGAGTGCGGAGAGAGGGATCTGCATACATATCCCCTTCAGGCCAATTCAGACGAGTGTAACATATAGTTTTAGATCTTACGTATATATACATAAGTATATAGTTTATCTAACAGTTGCACAATTTTCACATTGCCCAATCTTGCACAATTTTCACAGTTGCACAATTTTCACATTGCCCAGTAACTCCCCCGAAGTTAAATTTAACAAAAAGCAAAATTAAATGTTTAAAACTAACAAAATTTAAAATCACAGAGCAAAATCACATGCGCTTGTTAACCCAAAAAGTAATAGCAACCATAGGGGGCAGGAGGCGCATCACATTTTTTATTTTCTCATCTTTTAGCATTTTAAGCTAATTGAGGCCTAAAATTCCTTCTCAGTTAAATCACTTAAAAATTATTATCCAAGCTTTTGAGCGTGTTTTGGACTTCACCAATTAATAAGTTAGGGTAATGGCTGAGTTTTCAAATGATTGTCAAATCTTAGCAATTAAGTTTTTTCAAATGGCTCTAGGAATGCGAAATGTTATCCAGTGGCGGTAAAATGGCTATTTTTAAATTTATGAAAAAAAAGCTCCACTCTCAGAACTCTGTCTGCAATATGCTTGAGTTACACCAATTTCCTCAACACTTCGAGAAATGGATATGCATTTACTCACAGAACAATATTATACCCTTTGGAATAAGCCCTTCAACCTCCTTAGCAAAACCTTGGTCGCGCACCTGGAATGGGATGCCGCGTCTGTCACATTAGATTTAGGGCAGCATTGCAAGTTTTTAAGGTAGCAAAACAATTGATGATATGCGGCCGGGAGAGCGGTTCATAAAAAGAAAATATTTATATGTACCTTAAAATTCAAATACGGAGTCTTTTCTTGATTTTATTGAAAGTTTAGATCTTTAAGATACGTATGAAACAACTAATCAATATATGCATAAAATTGTGATGAGTGAAGTTTGAATTCAACCGAATTTAATATTTGTGCAGATACCCCTGATGATCCCGATTACGCGAAACAGACTGTAGGGTTTTAAATTTTAATTTTTGACGTGTACTGAGTTGTGTTATGATATGCATAAAATCAATCAACAAATTCAATGGTTTCAACAGCTAGAAAGCGAAACATTAGTGACGTCGCCAGCATTATGGGAATGGAACGATAAAAGAAACCATCTACTCCTGCCAGATTAGTGAACAGACGCGCAATCAAGATTTTATTTATGGAGAGAGAGGGCTTTAACCCAAAACTGAAGTTTTTCTGTTATGAAGGCACATGAAGTGGAAAGCTTGTTGAGCAAAGTGATGCATTGCAAGTGCATCACAAACGGGGTCTGGAGGCAAAGCCCTCAGCAGCTGCGCAATTTTTCGAAATTTTTTGGAAAAAATTGCAACGTAGAAGAAATTTTGTTCGTTTTTGAGCCATTTAATATTTGTGGCAGATACCCTTGAAAGAGCTTCATTGCTAAAATTTGGAAGAGCTTCATTGCAAAAATTTGGAAGTAATCTGAAAAAATCAAATTAAATTTCTTAGCTGATTTTAGTCTTTCCTTCACCTGCTGGTTAACTTCAAGACTCGTTCAACAGCTTAAGTATTTGAATTAAACCACTTAGGCTTCTTGGCTGAAAGAAGGTTTTAGCCCGTTTAACCTCCATTGTGATGCCACTCCCAGTGATCACAAAAAATTTCTAAAAAATTTCTTTTTTGAGTTTAATATCAATCCTTTGGTAAACCCTTAATTACAAAAAGCTGGTCCTTGATTCATAAAACCACAACCAAATTATCTGCAAGCAGCTGAGAACAACAGTTTGTAATGTTTTGCCGTTGCCATCTTCATTCCCATTTGGCAAGTCATTAGTTCTTGGTGTGGTTGACGTGGCCAAATCCAAAGTGAAAGTTTTCTCCCGTTACCGGTCCCGTTAAATTGTTCGTTTGTTGTTCTGCAACAAATTTACAATTAAAAAATGCCTAAAATTTTACATTTTAACCAGGGTGTCGAACCGAACCTGAACCCGAACCGTAAACCCGAATGAACCGTTTCATTTTGGTGAACCCGAACCAAACCTGAACCAGCAAAATTTTACTTCAGTGAACCTGAACCGAACCTGAACCCTCAAAATTGAGCTCAAGTGAACCCAAACCGAACCTGAACCCCTAACAAAAGTAAGAATATATTTTTCCATATCCGGATGCCGCTGGCGCTGGTACACGCACAATAAGAGCTGTGGTGATCATCAACAGGATCAGCAATTTCTCCTTTTTTTTTTTGGACGAAACGAGTAACGACAGTTAAATTTTAAGTCAATGAACCCGAGCCGAACCTGAACCAGTAATATTTTACTTGAGTGAACCTGAACCAAACCTGAACCTCTAAAATGGTGCTCAAGTGAACCCGAACCAAACCTGAACCGCTAAAATATTTTGAGCAGGAGCTAAACCTGAACCCGAACCGTTATTTGAAACGGTTCGACACCCTGATTTTAACACTGCAATGAAACCTTTAGGTTTAAGAAGTTTTAGATACCCATAGTTTTGGTAACTAATGGTTTATATTCGGTTTATTTCAGTTCTATGATACTGCATAGTTTTATTTGAAGCTTTCGAAGTCAGCCAAGTCTTGCGCAAGTTTTAGGGTCAATTAAATTTAGCAGTGATTTGCTTATCATTTAAGATGAGATGTTCCAACTGTCCTTCTTTGGAGCAAAACACCAAGCAAAGAAGCTGGAAAAACAAAACAAAACTTAAATTATTCTTGAAGTGAAATAGGCAGAACTAATTTAATAGTTCATATGCCAAATGCCTTAAAAGGAAATGCCGAGAAATAGTGGAATCAAAACTGGAAGATGGTCTGTGCGGTTTTCGTCCGGGTCGCAGCACCACGGACCAAATCTTCACTCTGAAGCAAATCTTCGAGAAATCTTGGGAGTATGGCAAAGATCTCTTTGCATGCTTTGCCGATCTTGAAAAAGCATATGACCGAGTTCCTCGGGATAAACTTTGGAAGGTTTTGCAGGAGTATGGCGTTGATGGTCAATTGTTGCGCGCTATTAAGTCATTCTACTGCCGACCGGAGGTTTGTGTTCGGGTAAATGGCAAGCAATCAAAGCCGTTCCATGTGGGCGTTGGACTCCGGCAAGGGTGCGTTTTGTCATCTCTCCTTTTCATTGTTTACATGAATTGGATCGACAAATGCAGTCAAGCTGATGAGTGAGCCACGATTGGAAATTGCAAAATTAGTCGTCTGCTATTCGCAGATGATTTGGTTTGCTTTCTTCCACAGAATCTGGCCTCCAGCGCGCATTAAATAGCTTTGCAGATGCATGCAACACCGCCGGAATGAAAATAAGCACGGCCAAAACTGAGGTACTTCATCTTTCAAGAAACCCTGATCAGTGCGTATTACAAGTGAATGGAGCGACACTGAAGCAGGTAGAGAAGTTCAAGTATCTTGGGGTTGCATTTACGAGTGACGGAAGGCAAGACGAAGAACTGGATACCCGAATAGGCAAGGCTAGTGCAGTAATGCGAGCTTTGCACTACTCGGTTGTCATGAAACGAGAATTGTCGAAAAAGGCAAAACTCTCAATTTTCAAAGCAGTTTTTGTCCCCATTCTCACTTATGGTCATGAATCTTGGGTAATAACCGAAAGAATGCGATCACAAGTGCAAGCTTCCGTAATGAGGTTTTTACGAAGAATCGAAGGAGTTACACTGTTTAACAAGGTGCTAGCTCTGAAATTCGAAAATCTCTTAACATCGAGCCGTTACTTCTCCGAATTGAAAGATCTCAGCTTAGATGGTTTGGCCATGTAAGCAGAATGCCTCAGGAAAGACTCCCCAAACAAGCTTTACATGCCAAAGCAAATGGGAGAAGACCAGTCGGATGACCTAGAACTAGATGGACCGATTACATCGAGAATCTTGGATGGAATCGCTTGGGACTTCGCCCAAGCGAAATGATGGAGGTGATGGAAGACCGTGAGGTGTGGCGGCTCAATCTTGAGCTACTGCCCCCGCAACCCTCACGGAAAAGCGGGCAATGAAGAAAGAAGAAGAAGACAGAGACATCACGTCTTACAATCCTACTTCATTTGACAACACCTTAATGCTGTCTCCGCGTCGAAATGGGTAATCATTTCAACCCCTAGTGACGCAGGTGAGGCGGAGCATCCTATCGCTGGAGCATTTCCGTGTTTAGAAGTCAACTGACTTCATCATCAATGTGAAGAGGAGTCGACACAATGCAAAGAATTTTGATCCCTGAATTAGGCTAACTCAACCGGTAAATTTGAATAACCAAGCTATCGGGATAGGCTATCGTCTTCATCTCGTAACTTCAGCTGCTAAAAAGGCAGACCCAATTTATTTTATTATTTTTTCCCCCCACGTACTGCTCTGGACTCGAGTTTCGTGTAATACCAACGCTCATTGGCAGAGCTGACGTTCAAACCGAAATTCAAAAGCTAAACTAAGCTGGCTTGCAAACCGAAATTCAAAATCTTGAGTACCTAGCCCATAAAGTTAAAATCAAAATATGTTTGTGAAACATAATCGCAATTGTGATCATGGTAATCCGGAAAAAAAATTAACTCTGGACAGCGGACCAAGTGTTTAAAAGTTAAAAACGATACTTAAAAGTTCAAAAACTACATACTCTCATTTTTGGAACTAACAAACAAACTAATTTGGTTTCATGAAATGTGCGAACACTCAGGTAAATGGGGGTTTCACGGCACAAAATTCCTGATGAATGACGGGAACATTATTTGCACTGATATAATTAATCTCTATGCTGTGCTGTGTTTGTATGCTTGAATATTCTCGCAATTATATTGGCTTTTTTCATAATTATAAATAGAGTTACTAAAAGTCAGAGTTCAGCAAAAAGGAGTATCTATTTATAATTAAGTCAATTAAACTGACAGCTACTGAACGTAATAAATAATATGTAACCTACATGTATATATGTTAGGCAGCTGTAAGTTTAATTGACTTAATTATTCGACCTACTGTTTTCACGATATCCCCCGACTTGAGTTTTGTCTCCATAGGTTGTTTTGTTTTTGTTGCGATCGACGTCTCCATTGTAGACATCTCGCGATCCGCCCGATTGAGCATTGTCACCGTAAGTTACTGGTGCAGCGTAGTGGTAAGCTAAACAAACGAGCAAAGTAAAATGATGTTTAATGCATATAATGATAAAAAAACAGTTACCTTCGTCGTTTTATGAGCGATATGATAACTTGAAATTAGATAATTAAAAAGATAACAAAGCATTGGTTATTTGAAAAAAAAGCTAAAACAAAAGAGGAACCAGAATGCGAATTAAAATCTAATTACTATACGTCTTTATTGAAATTTTGCTGTGATGTTAAAGTGAAACTTGATGTCAGACAAACATTTCTGCGGCTCTTTTTTTGCCTTTGTCAATGGTTAATATCTAATTTCCGCCAAACGCAGTAGCGTTTAATGTTGATCTGTAGCTTTTGATGTTGATCTATAGTTAAAATTATCTCGTTTTGTTCATTTTTATAAGGTGGTTCACGACCACGTTTTTGATTTTTAGAGACTGTTTTTTGCATTTAGTTAACAAAATAATTAATAAATAAATAAAAAGATTGAAAAAAAAAGAACTTTTATTAATATCATTCTGGGCTATAGATTTCAAAAGCAAAATCGATTGTGTGCTTAACACCTGCGGTGCCCCACACTCTTCTGTTCTCTCTTTTTCCCAACACTCTTTGCTCTCCGCTTTTTCACTCCTCCCTTGAGACAGCCATTTTTTCTAGAATTGACAATGCCACTGTGACGTTTTTTGCGTGGTTGTATACCGGCGAGTTTTCTAGCACGAGGTCGTTTTCATTTTCGTTTTGAAGCATTAGAAAAATCTTGCACATTACAAATGTGTATTTAGCTGTTGTGGATATCAAGATGTGCAATTTCCCACACACCCTCATCAGGTGCAAAATCATGAATCAGATTGTCCGGAAAAAGAACATCGACGTACAGTATCATACAACGTCGCTCGCAACTTCAAGTCCAACGAGAAAAACCAAAACTATTCACTAAAAATAATAGATACCAAACCCTCAACTCTAAGGCCCGGTCTACGTTGGGCGTAAATTGTGTGCGAACAAAGTACCCTTAGTTTATATTAGGCAACTGCCGGCTCGTCGCTGGTAAGCGGCACGCCGGGCGTGCTAAATTTCTGTTTAAAAACAACTAAAAGTATTCTCACGATTTTACCCACATAGTGTAAACCAGGCCTAATTCTTTTAGAATCTTCAATTTCTTTTAAAGTCCAGTATTGATTCATGCGATGCAAAGCAACTCCCCCCCCAAAAAACAAACACACTGTGATGTCAACGCAAACGTAAAGCAATCTTGTAGAAGTTGGAACACGATTTCGCAAAATTAACAATGAAAAACGGAATTCTCGATCTCGTGAGTTAAAATAGGAGTCCTATAAACACTGCGCAATCTTGGCGGCTTATGATCGGCACTCACCTTGCTTTCCTCCAGAATGAACTGTGTCTCCTGCTGGGCCACTAAGCTCGCTAGTAGCTCTTGGATTAGTCGTGGGGTTGTTTTCTCGTTCAGCTGTAAGAAATATTAAAAAAAAAGTAAAAAATACTATTTGATTCATTTATTCATTTACGCATATGAATCTGACGCATTTGAATATAACCACAGCAAAGCAGAACGCCTATTTGAGTTTTTTTCGCAAACTGCTATTCAATCTGGCCAGCACAACGCCAAACTGCTAGGCCTTAAGTGAAAACAAACTACGGCCCAGTCTACACTGCGCGTAAAATCATGAGCGTCCCAACGTATCCTTAGTTTGTTTTAACCAACCGGCAGCTTGTGCGCTGGTAAGGTGATGCGCCGGACGTATTGAATTGCATTTTAAAATAAACCAAAAATACGCGCGTGCCCTTACTATTTTACGCACAGAGTATACCGGGCCTTATTTAACAACTGACATTATCCTTTTCTGGTGTTACATGTTTTCTTGGTCATTCTATTTAATTGGTTTTGTTTAGACAATGTTAAATTTTAGCCCCCTGAAGAGCCCATGCCGGCGAAACAAAGTGTTGGTGCATGATAAATTGTGGAGGTCTGTAATTAGTTAAAGGTAAATTTAAATGTACAAATATTTACAGCATAAATTCATAAATTTCAATTTACGTGATCAAGTTTTCTCAAAGTTTGATTGCGTCCCTGAAAACTTTTCTCCCCTAGGGCTATGAGTAAAATCCCTTGTAATTTCTATTATTTTGTCAAAATTTCAGATCTCAAAATCGAAAAAGTGAAGGATGACACAACGTATACCTTTGATACCAACGGGTACAAACCGCAACTGGAAGTGCAAGCTGCGGCCGGAACCTAAGTTCATAAAAAAGCTCCAAAATTAATTTTGTTCGAATCCGAAATTTTTGACAGTTAGCCTATTCTAAATATTTTTCCAGGTCAAAAGCCCCGTTAAGGTAAAAAAATACAGAAAAAAGCACGTTTTCGCTGGGTTCCGTTCCACTACCATTGTACTGATTGGTAATATACATTTTAGTCCTTTTTTTGAACTAAACAGAAAAATAAATTGCCTCCTTTGCAAATATAGGGCTAAAGTTTGAACTTACCTAAGTACACCCGCTTGCCTTGTTCAGTCAGATCATAGTCACTCAGTATTACTCAACATTAATTGACTATGGTCAGATGGAATAATGAACGTCTTGATTAAAATACAATTTTTGATTTTTTGATTGTAAGCATGTTCATTGTTTGTCAACAATGCCTCTCACACATTTCCTTTTTGTAGCACATTTTCGCAAAAAAAAAAAAAAAAACAATCAAAAAACTATTTGCCATTTCAATTGCGAATATCTCGAAAACTACACCAGCTACAGAAAGCTGACACCTATTTGCGAAAGACAAAGAAAAAGTCTTAAAAAAAAAATCAAACATAAATTTTTTGAGGTTTCCTTTTTGCAGCAGACGGGAGCATTTCATGCGTATGGAAATGCCCCAAGTGCCTGTAATGAAGACCTATGTTAAAACATTGTCCTATGTTTTTTTATAAATATGCGTTCGTCGTGTAAAATACAAAAAACTCCCCATGCTGCTCACAGAAAAAGAGTGGTTACAGTTAAAAGCATAAAACCATTGTTATCTGAGACACACATAATGAACAATGGTTTGAAGCAATGTTGGTGGTGTGGTTCTCAGATGAGTTTGGCGGAGTCCAATCCTGCTCATGAGTCGACAGACGCTCTTTTGGAACCGCTGAGTGACGGCATTAGTATTCTTGCTGTGCAAACGACTGGAAATTATGACTCAGCAAGTAATAGCCTACTTTATGGTAGGAGTAAGTTTCGAGTTCTCAGGTTTTGCACTACAGTTTAGTACCACCAGATTCTGCCTAAGCATTCACGTATAAGTCAGAAATTAAAAAAAAAAAGACTACAGCAAATTAAAACAAAACGATAGACAAATAACAAAAACAAATAAATAAGCACGATACAGAAACTATTTCTACAGGAGGAGGGCAATGAGGTTATAGTATCAGACGAGATCAGTGATAACGGTTTCAAAGGATATAATTGACTATGTCCTGGCAAGACAAACACAAAATATCATATGAACCACAAATTGACTGAAGCCAAGCTGATGATGTCCCTAATACGTTTAATGATACCAAATATGTTTCCTTTTGGTCAGACCAGGCTCAAAGTTTGATAATGGCAGCAAGTTTCGACCAACATCAAAGTTGGGACATTTCGTTTCAATCAATTACGTCTTGCCGCATTAGGTTTTTAACCAATCATTGATCGATTCAATCGATCAGCGGTCAAGTGCATAGAGCGCCTGCTAGTGAAACGGTAGATTTTGGTTTGATTTCCGGTCGGGTCAAACCAAAAATTATAAAAATTGGTATTCACAGCTTCCCTGCTTGACGTTTAGCAATTAAGGGATAGTGTGAAGCCTCCACCGTGTGTGGTAGACAGCTGGGCAGGTAGCAGCTTGACTCGAAGACCGCAAGGTCTCTTTGCAGTCTTCCGGCCAAGACAACTTGATGAATAAAACGTAGTTACAATTGCAATTACCTAGGGTGATTTTTAATAAATTTGACTGAAAATAATTTTTTTTCTTGTGTCATATTCAACCCCACAAAAAAACGAGAGCTGCAGACATTAATTTTGCCCCTCTCCGGTGCGTGATTATGACTACACCTTCTAAAACTAAAATTCAAAGAGTTTCAAAACTGTTGTCAAAACAATCGATGCTAATTTTTGTAACTAAAGCACAATAAATTTCAAGTAATGAGATTCCTGAAAAACAATGGTAAGGAAATCTTTCATTATGCTCGCTGTTTGAAGCGGAAGTGTGTAACGGAGTTTGCGGGCCCCATCTGATTCCGCCCGGGCAACACACCTCCTTTCGAAGAAATGTCGCTTCAGGAATGGCAAGTCCTTGTCAATACTGAGTCCAACTTGACCGGCCCAAGATTTGAACTTCAGACCTACCGCTCCGTAGACGAACGCGATACCGCTAGACCAACTGGCCGCAAAAAAATTATGCTTTCAACAAATTTAAATATTAAACTTTTTTACAATTGTGTCAATTTCAAAAAATATTTTATCAAAGCGATTGTTAAAGCAGAAAGCTCAAAACGCACGCTTGAAAAGCTAAGCTAGTTTTAAATCTTTGACCATGTTTTGTTTTTATCGTATTTTGTGGAATAAGATTTCTGATTAGGGGATCTTCTGGAAATTGTTCTCGCAATCGTAAGCTTTCTCTTTTTTGGAGGTAGAAGGAATGTAAAAATAAATTTGCGATAAATTTTTACAATGATTTGTGTGTTGAACTTCCTACATCAGCAATTTTTTCGAATATACAAATCTGCCCTTAAAATTCATCCGTTTTTATTAAATTTCGAAAGTATTCATTTCGCAAAAAAAGGAACGTATTGTTCTTTTGGTATTGGTTAATACGCGCCAACAAGGTAGGGTAATTCTATAATACAATTTGATTGCTTTGATCAAGATTTCATTAATTCTTTTGAAGCTCAAAATATTAAAATTTCAATTTAACAAGTGTCAGGCTATATGCAAATAAATCAATCTGGTGATGTTTAATAAGTTCCAAGTGGATGTTTGGTTGTTAACAGATTGTTTGACCACATATTTATTCTCATGTCACAAGAAAGCAACGGCCGCATTTCGTTGGAACAAATCTGCACCTGCTTTGGAGTTAGCCATGTTCCAAACTCTCCGGTTAACCATCAGCTTCATCCTTTATGAATATGCTGTTTGTTTAATGCCACCAAGCAAAGACGTAGAGACTTGTCATTGAGTGGATTGCCCAAAGTTGCTACGGCACGATCAGGGTGCTTGTTGAACCAAAATTCTGCAATCAGTGTTGTCTGGAAAAATTCTATGGCCCTCTCCACCATGTTGCCAGCAAAAAAAAACAAAAACAAAACAAGCAAAGCTTTTTGTGCCCTGCTTAGAAATTCAAAGCTTGTGTCATTTCTCTTGTTTAATTGAATTCGCACGTTATAGATATAAACCAACCATTTGGTGGCCCTATAGAAGCGCATTAAACATGCTAGAAAGTGACTATTTTAACAAAAATTTTCAAGTTAAAAAGAATAAAATAAAAATCAGAAACATCCCACCTTTTTTATTTGCCTTTTTGAGGAGTAAGATTAGCGTTTTGTTTAGGGTTTGGGTTCGGGTTAGGTTTGGAATTAATTTTAGAAAAAGTGTTTGAGTTTGGATTAAATTTGGGTCAGAATCAATGAAAAAAGTAGATAAAAGTTTCCAGTAATAATTTTTTTTGGATAACATTTAGTGCGGTAGCAAACGCCCTGAGGACTGGTAAGTACTGCACTTGTGTTAAAGCATTGTCCTATGTTGTTGAGACTTCCGCGACGCTTCGCGTCGGAAGTCCCTATGTTTTTTTCCGGGAAAAATTACGAATTCGGCAACAGAGGAAAAGAACGCTCTAACTTTGAAACGGCTAAAGGTAGAAACTTGAATTTTAGGACCTAGATGGGGGCACATATGAAACATTCTTCGTGCAAATTTTGGAGACAATCAGTCGCGTGATACGGGTTTTAAAAGCCGTCAAAAAAATCAATTTTTTTGACGGCTCAAGCTAAGTTGGTACTTTTTTGATATCAGGAGATAATAACAAAACAAATATCTTGACGCAGTTTGGGGGTACCACCCTCCCGAGCACCCCCCAAATGGGCTCCCCCAAATATCAATTTTTTGATTGGCTCAAACAAGGGTGCCAGTTTCTTTTGATATCAAGAGATACTTAGCAAACAAATATTTCGACATAGTTTGGGGGTGCCACCCCCTCGGGAACCCCCAAAGTAGACCCCCAAAAACCAATTTTTTGAACGGCTTAAGCTAGAGTTCAGCTAAGCTTAAGCTAAAAACTCTGAAACCACTATAGTTACGAACTTGAAATTTGGAGATATGAGAAGTCTATATATGAAGTTGTGCACCTGCATAATTGCAGTTGCGACGTCTCTTGGTTTGTGGCAGACGTGCTAAAAACGGAAAAAAACTTAAATATATGATTTTAATAATTGATTTTGTCATGCATAGACATGTGCTGCTGTGATATAGTGGTCAAAGGTGCCAACGTATGAAAACATTGTGATTGAATAAAACTAGGCTCAATCATTTAATTGGCTATCGGTTTTCTAATTCCAAAATCAAATTGAATCCAGCACATTTTTTTAAAAATCAAGACAAACTTGTTTTTAAATTTTCTATTTTGACATTTGATGTGATCAGAGGGTATCCGGTTTCATTTTCTGCAAAAATTCCGCCAAAATCAATCTTTTTTGCAACTTAAGCTAAGGTGCTAGTTATTTTGATATCAGTAAATATTTAATAGACAAATACTTGGAAAGAGTTTGAGGGTACCCGCCCAGAAACACCCAAAAGTGACATGTTGAACGACTTAAGCTAAGGCTCCAGTTCTTATTGATATCAGGAGATACTTAAGAGACAAAAATGTTGGCATAGTTTGGGAGTACCACCCAATACTTGATTTGTAAAATTTTGCATGGGGGGACGCTTCTGCAACATTGATCAAACGCATTTGTCCTGAGAAAGCCGTCGCCTAAATTGGGGAAGACCAAACAAAAATAAAGGTCTTCGCCGATAATTGAAGTTGTTTTTTTCCTGAAATCACGTAAAGACCAAAAAAGGTCTTCACTCGAATTTGGGACAATATTCGGCCGGAATTTGTACGATTTATTCGTGCTGGCTAGCTCTTTTACGTCTAATCATTCCGCGCTCAAATCTTGATGGGGGGACGCGGGCTCTACAATTTAAGAACTGGTACCACCCCTCCGGAACCTTCCCAAATGGACCCCCCAAAATCAAATATTTTGAACGGTTGAGCTAGGGTGCTGGTTTTTTTGGATATCATTGGATATTTAAGAGACAACTTTTACATAGTTTGGAGGTAGGCTACCAACTTCCAAATGAACCTCCCCAAAAATCACTTCTTGAAAGCTAAATTTAACAATTGATTTTAGTCAATTGGATTCATATGCTGAGATGGCATAAGGATTAAAGACGTCAGGGTTTGAAATTGTCGTGATGGAACAGAGCTGGGTTAAAATACTTAATCGGACATCGGCTTTGCCCAAACAACAAATGATTTAAAATCAACATTTATTTTTTTCATGAGACAAAATCACTTTGTTTGCATTGCATATGATTGAGTTTTACAGAAATGTCGGTAACCTTCAAAGTATAAAGAGGAGAATGATGGTAAAATGGAACTGGCGGAAATCCCGTATTATTTTCCTCCGGGAAAATGAACGTCTAGTTTCTGAATATACTTTCGTTGAACAAAAATACAAAACAAAAGCTGTCTACGCTGCTTGGCCTTTTTAAATTGAAATACGAATTAGGTTTTGATTTTAATTTTTGAAGTGATATGAGAAAAAATTGCGGATGCAAAAGCTTCGGGGACATGATTATGACTATCCGAGGTATTCTTATTGATTAGTTATATGAGACAGACTAAAAACCGAAAAAAAAAAAAAAATTGACAATATTTTTTGCATACGATTTTAGAGTAATTATTTGTAGACGTTATATATCCACTGAAGGCAATTAACAAAAGCAAATTTAGTTACACTTTATTTTGATTTACGATCCAGCAAATTTTGAGTTGAAACTGGCTGGTCCTAAATTTTTTAAAATATTCGGTTTTGTTTGTTCTTGATTTGTCTAAAATTTTCTTGGAGAATGAAATGACACAAGTTCATTTTGACTTGGTTAATAACGTTGTCTTTTGTTGTACAGTAGATCCATAGAACTAATCTAATTGGACAAAACTGTACAGTCTACTGGTGAACGCCAAAAATCCGGTAGTTTCGTTACAGGAAGGTGCTACATAAGTTAAATTAATTTTTCTATTTTAAATGTAGCTCGCGCTCTTGATTATGTTATTTTTTTTGTGTTGAGCCCAGAGTTGTAAACGGGCCGACTAGTTCAACCCCGAACCCGAAAACTAATTTGAAGCCCAAATTATGCCCAAAAAAATCCAAAGGTTAAGTTAGGTCTGAAAAATTTAGCAATGTTGCTAAGTTATTTTGATTATATTTTGGTGCACCTAAGACAAAAAGCACGTCTCAGGCCCGAATTAAGCCCGAAATTTTTGTCAACTTTAGGCCCGAACCCGGCCCGAACCTGACCCGAAAAGCTCGGCCCGACTTACAACTGTGGTTGAGCCCGGTATTGTTTTTAATTTGTTCATAAAGTTTGAGCAAAAATTAGCCTCGTGTTCTAAGAGAATATTGTTTATATAAAATGAGCGTAGGATCAGGCACGTAGCCAGAATGAAATTTGTGGGGGGGGAGGGGGCGATGGCTTCCCAAATGATTCCGTAAAGGATATATGAGAACTAATTTTGCCGCCAAATTTTGGTGAAGACAAAAAAAAGTTCTTCATGGTCTCAGAGCTGTAATTCTTCCAAAGTTTAGGTGCAGTCCAAAAAAAAGGTCTTCACAACGTGCAGAGCTGTTTTAGAGGAATGTAATCTTGCTTCAACTCGCAAATGGCTGGCATACAACATTTTCTTCCGAATCTTTTGGGGAGCAAGAAGTATTTTTGCGGGCAAAAGAACGGATTTCGGCACAAAAAGCATGAAATTTTGTTAAAAATGATGTTTAACTGAAATTATTTGGGGGGAGGCAAAGTCAAATTTTGGAGGAAGGCAGTTCCCCCTCCTGCTCCCCCTTGGCTACGTCTGTGCGTAGGATGTTTCTAGAAGTACTGATTGTATTATGAAATTATTCTTTCAACTTACATTAGCGCAGCAAAGGCAATACAATCTTTTATTTAAGACGTAAACCTGCTCGTCGAAGTAGCTTATGATACTGTAAAGCAGTGGCTCTCAACTTTAAATCTTAATGTTGTTTAGAGCCGCATGCAACACAAGTTAGAAAGGGAAACCAGTACTCATAACCAAATGTTAAAATCATATTCAATGCTTATATGACGTCATAAAAACAGTACATAATATGTAGCAGATTGGTGAGGGTCAAAAAAATCCAAATTTATACACAATCAAAGTTAACACACAAATGAAATGAAGGGTTACAAAACTTAAGCTCTTTCATTACATGCGATCCAACACATTCTGCATACTCTCTACGGCAGTGGTCGGCAACCACTGGTCCGCGGACACGTGCTGGTCAGAGGAGAGTTCGTTACCGGGCCGTATACTTTTCCAGGCTAAATACTTTGAAATATATTTGCGACGTTAAATACAATTGCGTTAGGACATTTTATGAAAAAAAGATTTAATTACACGAGTTTTAACATCTTGTGATGAAATATTTTCAGGTTACAGGAAGTAGTAGGCCTACAATAATTTTTTGAAATAATTCCAGTTTACAGAAAGCAGTACATTGCTAAGCATTTGTGTTTATTCTTGAAAGCCGGTCCGCGAAAAATTTTCAGTTTTTAACCGGTCCGCAGTATAAAAAATGTTGCCGACTCCTGCTTTGCGGCGCGTAACCAGAATTTTTCAAAAGGGATTGAGTATGAGCTGTGACCCAATGATAAAATTTTAGTGCGTCGCTTAGATAGAGGCGTGGGCGATTTTTGCAATTTTTCGTAGAAAAAAAAAGTCATCTCAACATCAGATGGATGACAATTTTCCCGTTTGCACAGCCATTGGAAAGAACTAAGACAGTCACTAAGATTTGCAGATTCCTTCAAATGCGAAGTACGAAAAGTGTAAGGATCATCCAATAGTGGCAACTTACGCTGTCCGGAGACAGGAGAAAAAATAAGTAAAAGATTTGGAAGCCTTTTGACAGAATTAATTTCCATATCCTTTTTGGCTTACCCAGCCCCCAAGTTTCCTGGTCATGTATAAAATAGGTTTAGAATCATGCGTATTTGGGCTAAATTTTCGAAGTAACTCAGCAAAAAGGGGGAAGTACTTTTAAAAAAACTCTAAACCCCTTGGTTACGAAATTGCAACCAACTGACCATTCGACTAGGAAAATTTGCAACCAAAAGCAAACCAGAAGCAACTTCAATTTTTCTGAAGCAATACCTTGAAGAACTAGAGTTTTGCTAGTTTCCAAACGAGTTTTGCTAATAAGTTATTCTTTGCTAATATGCTCCATATTTGGAAATTTATCATTTAACTGTGTAACACTGTTCATTAATTTTCTCTTGTGATAACACCAGCTGAACAAAAAAATTGTCTGTTTCTTTTCAATCTGATGTTTTTCTCCTTAAATTTTCACACTGTCAAGTAACAAGTCAGGAAGCACCTTGGATTGAAAAACCTTCGGGTTCGTGGGTGCTTCCTGGCCTGAACAAACTTATCGTAATTTTGATTTTGTTGTATGTGTGTTTGTTTTGTATGTGTTTGTATTGCTCAGGCGAATAAACTGTTTTCTATCTATCTATTCAAAAGTCGAGCTGTTTAAATTTTCGAAGTTCATGCAGTTCTTTTTTGTAGTTAGCAATAAAAGTGTTTGTTTGTCATCAGCGGGGTTGGCCTGGCACGAATCAAAATATTCGTCATCTTGGATATTATCTACAATAAAGCATTCCCCACAACTTAAGAAGTCAACAATTGAAAAAAAAAATTAACCTGAACAATTTGACTAAAGAACCTATGACCAACCAAAAACAAAAAAGGAAATGGAGGGAGGGGCCGAAAAAAAATTATAAAGCACATTATTTGCACATAACTGCTAGGGCAATCTCCCTAAACATGTTATGGCCAGTTGGTTGGGGGGTATTGCTTGAGTTGGATTTAATGTTGTTGAGGAGCTAGATTTCAGTCACTCTTTTTCTTTCAGACAATAGTAACAGATACCCCAATTGGGAGCCAATACACTTCAAACGGTTTAATCTCTTATTCAAAAAAAATGTAGGTAAATTAGAGGGAATTTATTGTACCACATGCTGAAGCATTGGTTTTACTTTTAATTAGAAATGATTCGAATTTCGATAAATTTTTAATAACTTGTTGTTCAAAACCATTTGGAACAGAAAATGATCAATTTTCAAAAACTTAATGAGCCGCAGGAAGAAAAAGTGAGAGCCGCGGTTGAGAATCCCTGCTGTGAAGTGTAAAGTAATTGCTAAACAGACACCTTGTCAGGGGCTGCTCGCCTGTATGTGCTGCGGTGCTACACCACCTACCAAAAAAATAAACTTTATGTTTGCAAAGTTACATTAAAAAAATAAAAAATTCCAAACCCATTTTGCTCTATTGTTGACAGAAAAACACAAAAAAATACAAAAACAATAACGGATTATGCGATCCATTCCAATACCGTGGCAGCACTGCTAGCTGTGCTGCTGCAGTGCTGCTTTGGCAGGTGGAGCCTATAGAACGCCAACAGAAAAGCAGTCAGAATCAACAGACTAGAGTGTTTTTTCTTTTTTTGCGTGTGTTTCAAAGATTACGGAAAACATAACAAAGGTGAAACCGTCTTTTCCATTGCGTAGCCTATTTCTACGTTACGTTTTTCAAACAACTTTGAGCACACATAAAAATAAAAATCGGAAATCACTTAAGGGTGTTGATTCTGACTGCTTTTCTACTAGTGTTACAGACTCTTTCGCTTTCGCAGCTCTCACTGCAGATCAAAAATAAACACAAAAGCTTTAGAGCTTGAAGAATTTTGAATTCGTACTTAGCAAGGCAGTATGTGCTGCTTTATCGGCAGCACAAATTTTTGCTTTCACCGCGGCAGTTATATCGTGCTCGAGATTTTCACGCTTCGCGGAATTCGTCGCGTTACCAAGCTGATATAGAAGTTATCTCGTTCTTGTGTGACGGGATGAAAAATTGAGTGAAGAAGGTGATAGGTTGAATACAAATTGATGAGAAACTATTAAAAAAACAACCAACATTAGCAAATTCAGTTCGAAACCGTCAAATCATTAAACATAGTCAAAAGAATTGTATTCTAGCCTTACAAATATATTTGCTACAACAGACGATTTGAGAGAAAAACACATCAAAACTAAGAAGTCAAGTTAACCAATCGCCATTGTTTAATTTTATTCCTTTTCAAAAATAGAACTATTTACGCAACATTTAATGCTCCAAATCTGAACTTAACGGAGGAACGAGATTTTAGTCGTTAGCGCACAAAATACAAAAAATAGTAG
This sequence comes from Trididemnum nubilum, assembly GCA_963965965.1. NCBI lineage: Eukaryota > Metazoa > Chordata > Ascidiacea > Aplousobranchia > Didemnidae > Trididemnum > Trididemnum nubilum. The sequence continues at coordinate 34,843,233 of OZ014483.1, read as the reverse complement.
AAAAAGTTTCAACTAAAATAGTGAAGTACCAGCTTGTAGGTGTAATTTTTGAATAAGTGTATAAAATTTACGAAATAATTAATTTTCTCAGTAATTCAAACTATAATAAAGTTGAAAGTTTTTATTAACCTTGTTTGCAGCACCTCCAAATTTTCAAGTCACGAGCCGCCACTGCACCTTGTACTGTTGCGGTTCAAATAAGCGTAACAATTTCGGTCTGAGTTTAAATTTGCTTCAGAGCATCAATAGCAATGCAGCAAAGCCTCAAAATAAAATTTTGAAATGCTGCATTGCTGGTATTGCACAGCTGCATTTGAACGGTTGAGCCGGTGCTAACTTGGAAGAAATTTTGAAGACATGTAAACAGACAAGGGTTTCGAATGAGAAAGCAAAATTGTTGTTGTTTTTCTGAAGCTACATGCTAAGGCAAAATTTGTAGTTGAAGGAAGGTTATGCCGAGTAAATTCAATACTTGATACCAACCATCAATGCAATTTTATTCTTTTTCTTATAAGAACCAGGAAATTTGGGTTCGAGGCTGCTAACTTAAATGTTCACAAATTTTCTTCCTCCTTTGTTTTTGAGAACGCTAAAAAAGGGCAATATATTTTGCTGTTTACTGTCAAAGCTGCGAGAACAAAACAGTATTTAGCAACCAGCTGAGATGGTTTTATGTATATCTTTGCATACAGTACTTAATGGCAGAGTTTTTCTTTTATTTTTAAATTTTTTCTGCGCTCTTATTATTTTTTCATGCCTTGGCCAATATTGTTCTGAATAACGAAAAACTTTAAGGGATCTGTAAGCATTGGCCACAGCATGCATATTCACCCTATATCTGGTATGCGTGATAGTAAAAACAAATAGATTTTTGAACTGGTAATACTTCTAGTTAATATTTCGCTCTGCTACATAACGTCACATTTTTTTCTTACCTTGAATATCGGAAAGAGTGGTTTGAATTCTCTCAAGGCGAGCTTCTACGATCGCAAATTTGTCGAAAATTTGGTTTTCAAACTTTTTGATGTCGTTTTTAGTGGCAGGAACGTTAGAACCCATGATGGATGGAAGATTATGGGTAGAAGACAAACTCTAATTAACACTAAGTTATTTTTTAAAGATGTTTAAATCTAAACAAGCAATAAATTTACTGTAACTACACATTACAACCTCCTTCGATATATCAGGCAAAATTATAAACTAGAATGCGTACTAGACATTACTTAAAAGAGTAAAACTTTTAAACGTTTTGGACTCAGCCGCGTCCATCATCAGTAAAAAGTAAAATATTTGTTAGTTTTTTTACATTCGGTTATTTTCTGTTTAGTTGAATTTACTTGCACAATTAAACATTGTTTTGTAGATTACGTCCCTCTTTTTCCTTTCTGGTTTACGGTTAGATTGTAGACTCGTAAAGTGTCATATTACGTATTTTTTGTACAAGGTTTCAACTTCAACAGACTTCAAAAAAACCACACTAGTGAAATAATTTAATCATAATATTATGGCTTATCTCAGCAGAAAGATAAATAAAAGTAAAAATTGCGAACATACTCATTTTCAAGTGCAAACTTTGCAGAAAAAATCACAATATACTTAAAAACTCCATTGGTTTACTTTTAACTATAGGAAGTCTTTTACTGAACTTTATGCTTGTTAATTGTTAATCATAGTTTTGATAAATCCTATACTACGCTGAGGAGCCGATTAAAACGCGATCAACAACCTCTGAGTCCCAACTGACTCCGACTCTTTCAAAACTTTTCCGACCATACGATACTTCAGTTAAAATTCTATTGACTTAAGACTCTCGCCTTTCAACTAAAACGTTGTAACTATCTGTAGTTTGGTTTTGATTATTTTCCTTCAGCATCTAATAATACAGCAGTTAACTCGCGGCTAAAGTTTGTGGGAAATTGATCTATTTTGATATCCACATTATTTGAGCATACACAAGGTTTTTTTAATGCTTTGAAAAAAGGCCTCGTTCGAGAAAACTCACCTATATGTATACTACCACACAAAAAAAAAGACATCACAATAGCGTTACTGTCTATTCTAGAAAAAATGAAGGTCTCAACGGCGGAGTGAAAAAGAAAAAAGTAAAGAGGGTTGAAAAAAAGAAAGAAGAGGAGGGTGTGGGGCACCACAAGTTCAACATCCAAGTCCAGGCTCAGTCCTGTTAGAGGAAAATCTCGATTTCCGACTCGACTCGCTAAAAACACATATACTGGTACTCCAGACCTCGACCTCTCAACATTAAATGCACCTAAAATAGTCTGTAATGACTCTAAAAAAGTATAACGGTAATTCAGTACTTTTTCAGTAGATTTTTGTTTGTATATCAAGCTTAATATACTTGTTATTATACTTCTACATGCTTTGTTTAATCAGTAAAAACTGATCAAACCTTAATTACATATCAATATATGAAAGTCTTTAAACAGTTAATGCGAGTAGCGAACTGGTCTATAGATGTAGTTTATCTTTTATTCTATATGTGCTTCAAAAAATTAACCTACAACTGAGGCTTCAAAACACTTGCTTTGAATTGAGCAAGCGGAATTCCGCGTGGATTATGAGTGGGAAGAAAAGCACATGGTTATGTAGCTTTTTTCTCAAGAATTTACGGAGCAGAAGCGAAAGCAGCCAGTGCCGTAGCCAGAGCAAACGAAATGAGGGGGCACTAAAATTCGCTCAGAAAACTGATTTTCAGATCTTGTACGGCTACAATTATGCGCAATTTTGAAATAAGGCCGGCAGTGTTTCTTAGCTCGTTTCGTCAATGGTTCCTAGTCGCTTGAAAAATATATCTACAGCAGTGAATGCTACCAGACGTGCAAGCAGAATTTTGCTTAGAGGGGTAAACCAGAAGTAAATTTTTTTGGCTCAAAACCTGTCTAATTTGTCCCCCGTTTTGAATAAGCTGATGCAACTCTAGCGTGCCATAGACGGGCATAGTTATTAAATATTTAGTGAATGTGGACGGGGGCCTAGGAGCGGACCCCCCAGCCGCAGGGAGATTTTTGTGATTTTGAAGCAAAAAAAAGCAATTTTTACACCATTTTAATCACATTTCGCACTTTTTAAAGCCATATGAATAACTAAATTCCTAAACTTCAAAAGTTATTTAAAAAATTTGAATTGCTTAGCACCTTCAGCTCCCCTTACTTCAAGTCAAGTCTAAAATACGTTCAATAAACGCTCGTATTTTGAGAATAAATTTTCTGAGTAACTTAGCGAATGGGGTTTAAGTTCCTTCACCCTAGTTACGCCACTGTCTGTGACCTCAAAATCTTGCTTGTGTTCTAAAAATCAGAACAGTTGGTCTTTGAAAAAAAAAATGTTTTGACGTATTGTTTCATGTCATAATCAGTAACAAAGTACCGGTAACGATTCTGCAGGCTTACATGTCACTTCCGCGACAGATCCGTAAAGGCATGTTAGTAAGACGTAAAATTGCGTCTGATTTATACACAGCAGTTGATTGCCTACCATTTCGCAAAGAATCGAGAAAACGTCAAAGGAGAATTATGTTTGAACGTAACTATTTCCTTTTCCATCATTGTCTGTTGTCTTGTTGCGTGATGTTCCAAAAACACCATTTTTAGTAAATCAAAATGGGGGGAACAAGCAGCCGTTAGGGCGGGGCATGGCCCCTATGGCCCCCGGAGCGACGGCACTGTAGAGGGCATAGAATAAAGAAGAAGGGGACAGAAAAACCGACGGTCTAAACGTTTTGATCAAAAATAAGAGACACAAATAAAGTAACTTACCTATTAATCTACTTCGCAATGCCGTGGCGTTGCTAAGGATGGTGGCACCCGGGGCGGGATTTCATGGTGACACCCTTTTTCGGTCCTAGAATAGGTGAAGACCAGAAAAAAAATGAAAAAGGTCTTCGCCGCAAAATCAGTGGGTTTTCGATCCAAATGAGAATAAGGACCAAACAAAGTGAAAAAAGAAAGGTATTCACCACAAATCGGTAGAGTTATGGTTTCACATCATAAAATGGTGTCACCCCAAAGCGGTGACACCCGAGGCAGGCCGCCCCCCCTCTCCCCCCTCCCCCCCGCCTCCCGTAGTGACACCATGTCGCAATGTTTCGGTTAAATTTTAAGTGATTGTTTTTTTTTACAAAAACTGTGACAATAAAATTACGCGAAAGGCTGTAAAATATGACATCATATAAAATGACCAATTGGCCATTGATATCATTTTACTTGAATAAAATGTACCATTTTCAGGTGAAACAGACAGTTGAGTTTTACAGGTTTTTAATTTTTTAATATTTCAATTCTGTGGTAATCTGCTGTGACGTCATAAAGGTATAGTTATGAAGATTAGTTGCTGAATCACAGCACTCTCTGACATCTTTCGGTGGTCCTAAATCAAGCTTTCCTTTTGTTGAAAATTTTCTAAACATTTGACGAAACGTTGTCTGAATTACATCATCTGCAGTAGAAAATCAGTAAACAACAAATTGTTGTCAAACTTTTTAATTCAGCAAGGAAGACAGATGATTGCTAAGAAACAAAGGCTATCTTATTATAAGCTCATAAGAAATGATTTGAGAGTAACAACTGGTAAGTTTTTATTTTTAAGAGCACGAAAGAATCGGTTAGTAGGCTCGCATTTTCATCGAAGCGACTCTAATCGAGAGTTCATTGTTTTTCCAGTGGTACCATCAGTTAATTCCCCGGTCGCTGATTTGACCTCCGTGGAGATACTCCCCGTTCAGGTTTGAGTACTGGCAAGCATTATACCACCAAACTCCGTGGTTGTCATAGGCACAATTGGTCCCGACCCAGTTATCATTGTCAAAATTCTTAGTTGAAAATCGCATGTTGTTGTGATGAGAGAGAGAGAATCGCCTGCAACAACAAAACGCTTTGTTTTGAAGTTTCCGCAAAGCATAAAAACGACAGCACGTTGACGAATTCTGTTTAATAGCAGAAAAGTGATGAAACACCCTTTAGTATCATTGTGACACAAACCAAGTATCTGCACTACACCGGAAGTTATGGAAGGCTACCACTAATGAATAACACCACTAAAACGCCCAGCCGCTAAAAGGTTTTAAAATAAAAACAAACTTATCAGTTTTTTCAAACAAAATTTTTCCTTAACGTTGGTTTAAATTTAAACAAAATAAGAGAGCAGTAGTTTGACTCTTTCAATAGCAGTTGCTGATTCGGCTCACAAAATTTGAATAGTCGTGTGCTGCGTGAGTTGAATACTTCATCTGAATTTAACGTATACACAAAACCAGTGCTTCACAACCGGTGTGTCGCGAGACCATTTCAAGTGTGTCGCAGAGCATTAGTAATTTTTCTTGCAAACTAACAGAAGTATTTTTCCAAATCTGAACGTTTGTCTGCTCTATACCTACTGTTTGTGACGTAAGAAGACCTTTTTTTTCATAGGTCACCTCGTAAATCGGAGAAATTACAGGTTTGCCGGACCGGAGACCATTTTTTAGGGGTAAAGAAGACTAAAAAGCTTAAGAATCCCTAATGTACGAGAATAAGTCCACATCGTTTTTCGCATTTTTTGTGTTTTTATTGACATTGTTTGTTGCGGTGTGCTGCCGAATTTCGCAAGTTGATTAAGTGTGCAGCAGGTTAAAAAAGGTTGGGAAGTGCTGCACTATACAGTTTGCTGTGAAGCTATTTTGAATCTACATATGGTGCAAAGGATTCAACAATGCAATTAACAATGAAGTAAATGAAGCGTAAGCCCGTTGAGTAGTTTTGTACCATTAATTGCTTGTCACTTTTATCGTGAATTTTTGGCATGATTCGGGGAAAATTTTCAACTTAACGTTTCGTTAATGCATGTATGTGGGTTTAAAGTTTCCGTTGGATTGAAATCGAGGAAGCTGCGTTTAATTCTCGCTTGGGGGTGGGAATAACGGAAACTCGGCGTAAACAAGTAGAAATTTCGTGTTATGTAGGTCATGATTTATATGTTTTTCAACTTTGGCGGGTACGAGCGAATTAGTCCATCGAGGTGGAAATTTTAACTTTGGGGCTACACTATTTTTGTAGAATTATGTGATTTTCTCAGTCAAATTCCTTTTTCTCACGTTCTATATTTTTTACCAAATTTTGGGGACAAAAAGTTAGTTGAGATTTAGTGCGTTTAGGGGAGGAAAAAAAATTGTAGTAATTGCTCTGCCTTGCTTTGCTCTGCCTTGCTTTGCTCTGCCTTGCTCTGCTCTGTCTTGCATTGCTCAGCTTTGTTTTGCATGCTCTGATAGCTTGCTTTGTGCGTGTTTGGGACTTGTGGGTTCGATTTTCGGGTTTATGGGAGTGTAGTTATATACGTCTTTTCTGGTTCGTGCACTTTATATCTTTGCTGTTCGGAGCTGTTGTGCTTTTGCCGCCACTAGTATAATCCCTGAAACGCGTACCACCTTCACCGCCAAGGTCGCAACTTACTGTCTTGTTCTTTAATCTTTACAGTAAACATGAAGGTCTTACAACAAACACTGCTTGTACAATAACTGCAGACTAATTATGAACATTAGAATATTTAAAGTTGCACTTTTTTTTTCGGTTGGGGCAAGGGATAAGCCTTCATTATTTATCGCATCTTGCTACATCCACCACTAACCACATATTCCTTAACAGAACGACAAAACATTCTGTAACAAATTTTTCAATTAGTAATTTTTTTCACACTTTCAAGGCCGAGAATAAATGCAAATAACAAGTTTTTCATCAATTAACAATTAGCTACCTGCGGTCCTTCTATACGCCCCGATGATTAGCTGGTGGTATGTGTGAGCAGGTCCGACTTGAAAAACACTAAATCATAATCAACGTATAGGAGAACAAGTTTTATATCAAATCTCAGTTCAAAATCAAAAAATCAGTAAAGCACGTATAAAATAATGCCCCCGACAGGCTGTTTTACCTTTAGGCTCTTTAGGGTGGTGACAGTAGGCTAAATCCTAATCAAGTATTATTCCAAAGAATTCAGAGCGCTGAATTACCGTAGCCTACTTGGTAAGAAGTTGTAGTTTTCGGAAAAGCTTTTTTACTCTACAAATATGTAAAAACTACAAATAGATTTGCTGTCGCACACCTGAAGGGCCTATAACGACGAAACAACCTGTAGGGGACATATTTTATAGGTGTTTTAGTGATTTTAGTTTTTAACCTGCTCTGACCAACCGTCATCGAGCTTTCTGGTTTGCAGCAAATACACGCACTTTTCAGTTGGATTGTTTAGCTACATAGAGTAATTTCGTTGGCAAAAGAAAGATAATTTCGTTGGCAAAATTACATAACTAATAAGATTTGAATCTGAAATTGCGCGAATCGAACCCGGGTGCGATGGTTGGAAGACGAACGTGTTAACCACTACACTACGCTGCTCTCGACAATCCCATCGCAAAATGTCATATTTAAACCAAATGTATGAGAAAAAGGTAATATAGGGTTACGCGTAAATGCGGCTCTCTACGTGACTTTTGCATGACTAGCTTTTACTTACTTTCATTACTTTTTTGAACGAGATAACTGAGAATGATCCGCTTGAGTAAAGATCGATTTTATCATTTAAAAAAAATAGAACTAGGTTTTAAGTATTATTCAGGCTGCATGGTCCCCTTGCTTTTTCGGAACTGATTATTTCCGGAGGTTTTATGAGAAACTTGAGAAATGACATACTGTTTGATTACTTTATAGGTTATTAATGATTCATGGAACAATTTGGAACATCGAACCAAAGGTTTGGCTTCAGGGCCTGAAAAAGAAACGTTTTCAACTGAACTGAACTTTATTTTATTTTGTTACCTGTTATAAATAAACAGCACAAACCCACACAGTAATGCAAAATGAAAATAAATTAAACACATTCAGCATAAATCAGAGCAAGGTAAAAAATTATAGCAAAACAGGCACAAGGAGACTGCGAAGGGACTGATTTTTTCTTCGTGTCTGCAGCCACCTATTGTAATTGAAGCTTTACTTTTTGTTCAGTAATATCTAATCTTTTTTTTTTTTTGAGAACACACCAACAAACAAACAATAGCGGCGGAGAGGAGAAGGGAAGAAAGAGGGAGAAGGGGAGAAGCAGGAATCTCTTATTGTCAAAAAAAAAGTAAAAAAATAACTAAAAACAATAGTGGTAATATTTAAGCTTATGTTTTTTGATCATATTTTTGCAAGAGTAAGTTTTTAAGTTTTGCTTTGAAAGATTGCAATGTCTTACATGTTTTTAAATCGGCATCCAATGCGTTCCAAATCAGAGGACCTTGATATTTTATAGATCTTTGAGCTTTTGACGTATTTAAAAGAGGAATAAAATAATTGTTTTGGTAGGATGCTCTGGTAAACTTTTCGTATACATGACTCGCTTCAGTGAGATAGTTGTTAAATTGAACTGGTAGCATTTTCATTTTAAATTTAAACACAAACAATGCTTTTTCAAAAAAGACCATATCAACTAATTTAAGGATGCGCAATTTTGCATAAAATTGTGTTGCTCGATCATAATATTTACCTCCTCCAACAATTTTGACAGCTTTATTTTGTAAAGTACTTAATTTTTTTAAATAACTTTTAAAAGTTGAGCTCCAAGTAATTAAACCATATTGCAGATGCGAGTGAAAAATAGCATAATGTAAATTTAATAAAGCCTTAGTGTTTAAAAACGGTTTTACGTTTGCTAGAATTCCAACTGATCGCGATAACCTTTTTATCAAGTTTTTGATATGACAATCAAAAGAAAGAGAGTCGTCAAAAGTAACACCTAAATATTTAGCATTTTTCACTATCATGATCGGTAGAACTTCATTATAACAGTTTTTAGACAACTTGCCGTTTTTGTTTGAGTTTATAATAATGACATTGGACTTAGACATGTTTAAAGTTAATTTATTGGCAATCATCCATTTGTTCACCGCATTAATTTCTCCTTTTATCTTGTATTTTAAGTTGGATATGTTATTATCTTGTAAAATAAGACATGTATCATCAGCATACAGCCTAGGAGCAGAATTAGTGGAACTACTTATGTCATTGATATATATTGTAAAGAGCAGAGGACCAAGAACCGAGCCTTGAGGGACACCGCATTTGATGTACCTGTAGTTAGATTGAGTATGATTTAAAAATACGTATTGTTTTCTGTTTGCTAAGAAAGAAGCAAATAGGTTATTTGCATTTCCTCTGATACCATAGTGATTCATTTTATTTAACAGTATGTCATGATTCACCGTATCGAAAGCTTTCTTTAGGTCTAGCAGTAGTAGAGCTGTGTTTTTATTGACATTAATGTTATCTAGGGTTGAAGTTAAAATGTCAATCATTGCATGTGAGGTAGAATAAGCAGGTCTAAAACCATTTTTTGTTGGTAAGGTGATAGAGTGTTTTTCTAAAAATGATTGGGTTCTATTGTAGATTAATTTTTCTAAAATTTTTGAGAAGGTAGAAAGAATGGATATAGGACGGTAATTGCCCATTTCCGTTTTATCACCCTGTTTGTAAATCGGGATTACTTTGGCAGTTTTGAAGCAATCTGGAAATATGCCAAATTCAAACGCGTAATTAAATAGAATTTTAAGGGGAGTAGCTAGGATATCAGCAGCTAAAATTACAAATTTTGCTGAAATCTCATCAGGGCCACACGAATTTTTGTTTTTTAGAGAATGTATTAGTTGTAAGACTTCAGTTTCAGAAGTAGGCTGAATAAAAAGTGAGGAAGAATTAAATTTTGGTAGAAACTTTTTGTAACTGTTGGTATCATGCTGGTTAAATTTTGCAGATAAGTCTAGACCTACTTTGGAAAAATAACTATTGAATGACTCAGAAATGGTTTCTGAGCCCGTAATTAAGTTACCATTGTATTTTATTTCATTAGGTGTAGCTAAAGAATTTTGAGAGCAAGAAAAAAGTGATTTAATGACTTTCCAAGTTTTAAAAGCATTGTTTTTGGATTTATATAGCTCATCTTGATAATACATATGTTTAGAACTAAACTTGATTTTATTTAGTTTATTAGCATATTTTTTGTAAAAGTTTCTTTTTTCTGTGTTTCCGTTAATGAAGTGAGATAAATACAACTTTTGTTTGTGCTTGATAGAGATTAATAATCCACGAGTGATCCACGGTTTGAGTTTTAGTTTGCGTTGCCTCCTAGAAAGTTTTTTTAGTGGTGCGTGATTGTCAATTGCAGTTTTGACGATATTGATAAAATTATTAAATATCATATTTAAATTATTGGGATTAATTGCATTGTCTTTAGGAAAAAAATTTAGTATTGATTTATGTAAATCTTCACAAAAATTTTCCGCATTAAAATTTAATAAGTCACGTTTATACATTTGCTGGTTTAGCTTGTTGGAGAAGGTAAATGTATTAATAGAGCAAAATATAGGGTAGTGGTCAGTCAAATCAGTTTTGATTATACCAGGAAAAATAGAATTTTTGTGATCATTAGTTATGAGGTGATCAATTAGAGTAGAAGACACATCATTAACGCGAGTAGGAAGAGTTATAAGAGGAAAATAGCCATTACTTGCAAGCATATTACCATAATCACTAGCATATTTAGCATTGTTGATTGAGAATATGTTAATATTTATATCACCGATTAAGTAAACTTTAGTTGTTTTGAGTTGCTCTAATGTTTTATTCAGTTCATCTACAAAAAGTTTAGCATTGCTCTTGGGGTGCCGATAAATAACCCCAAGAATAATATCCAAGTGACATAATTTTATCCACATATTCTCGCATCCATCAATGTTCAAACTAAGTTTCGAAACAATTTCAATGCGTAATTCATTTGACACATAAACTGCAACCCCTTCAAGGGGTACGAAGTCTGATAATACCAACTGTGTACGCCGGAAATAAGGTAAAGATCCATACTCGTCGGAATTTCGCCTAATTTTTGGCCTTAAATTAAGTGAAGACCAAAAAATAAAAATGTAAAAGTTTCTCGTCAGAATTTGGACTATAGGTTTGGGCCTGAGTGCAGCAGGTAAAGGCAAAATAAAACAACAAACTACTGCCTTATTAAGAAGTTTCACACCACTCTTAACGCGTCATCCATTAGGATCTTCCTGGCCCCCCTCCTCACACCCCTTTAACCCTCCTCTCGTACTAGGTCCTGTTTGAACCACTTTCACACAGAAATTAGGTGGAGGGCTCGCGTCTTGAGGGTGCTACATTTGCTATTATTTCTATTTTTGTGGGTTTTGTCGTGCTTACCCGTACTCCGCGAAGACGAAGTTGTTGTTCCAATCCCCTAGATACACTCGCAACTTGCAAGTTCCAGACCGAGTGAGCCGATATAAACTATCCAACCCTGAAATTCAATATCTTGAGTACCATTGCTATCTGCCACATAGGAATCTTAAAGTGATGCTTCGGTGATTATTTTTTCTTTTTTTAAGCGAAAACATCCAACGATGTAATAAGGCAGAGTTAAAGAGGTATCAAGCCATTAAAGGATTTAGAATTTTTTTACTCTCACTCTTTGGTAAAGAATTTAATCTCTAATCAGCCTATGTTCAAAATATGTTTAGTGTACAGTTTGTAATTTGAAAAATTGGTTGGTGGTACAAACTTGACAATTGCTTTAATCAAAATGTTTATGTCTTGGAAGCAAATTTTGGTCTGCCACTTGTCAAGAAGAATCGTCAAAATGGAGAGCGCAGGAAAAAGAACGACTATTTATAAGAAAAAGCCGAGTATTAATTGGCCAGAAAAAAAAAACAATCAGAGAGCGTTATTAGTGCACATTCTTTAAGCTATACACAAAATATTTTTGACGGTAATGCGATCTTTAAGAATAAACTTTCTAGTCTCGCCCAAGGCCTCTCTCCTTTCCACCTATCTGCTCTTCAAGCCACTCTCATCAAAACTTTGAACCCCGCTCTTTGTCGACAAAATTCATTCTTGAAGTCAATGTTACTTAGAGATTGTGCATTAATGACGCTCTCTCATTGGTCTTTTTCCAGTCAATCACGGCTTAGCTTTTTCCTATAAATAGCCGTTCTTTTTCCGGCGTTCTCCATTTTAACGATTCTTTTTGACAAGGGTCAGACAAAAAGCTGCTTCGAAGAAATAAACATTTTGATTAAAGTTTGATTGTTGTTTGTTCTTTCAGAGTTATGGATTTAGAACAAAAAAAAATTATCAGTCGCCCTGTGTAATCAACTAAAACGTTTTGTCTATTCGTCGCTCAGAAATAGACAACCTAACGACCGATGTACACAATTTTCGGACGGAAACAAGAGAAAATTTTTGAGATAAGATGATTGTGATTACCGAAATCAAAAATTGAAAGGTAAGCGCGATAGAAAAACTCAAAATATTGCTCATTTTCCCATACCCAACCAGAATTCCCCACCAGGTCTTCCAAATCCGATCTGGTAAGACCTCCAGTCCAAGAAAAAGTTAATTGCACCGGTTTGTCGCCGCTGGAATACCTGAGAAATTGATCGTTTTTTACGTTTACGTGGTATAAGACCTCTGAAAAATATATAATGAATAAACAAATAAAGACCCATAATCACTTTATGTCGTTTTTCTGAAACCATTTCCGGTTGTTCTTAAAAATAAAAACCCACAAAAGCAAGCTTGCAAGAATTGATTGATGCGTCTTTATCCTCCTGTAACGAAAATGCGACAATAATGTATCCGTCAAGGTGGCGCCATTTTAAACTGGACTGTATGGGCGTAGCTAAGGGGTGGGAAAAAGGAAAAATTGATATGTCACCAATAATAAAAATAATTACAACAAAGCCTATTGTTTCTTTCGTTTCGGTTTTGTTTAGCATCTTCGCGTACAACAGTAGCCTAATTAACAATATTAATATTGACGACCATGGGGCCCGGGCCCCCTCGGTTCAAAATTTTGCCAACCTATTTAAGCGTATAACATGGGAGAAATTCAGGGTTTTTGTCCTAATAGTTACAACCTCAGACTCACATCTAACTTTTTTATGAACGTAATCAGTACTTAAATTGTAGGGGGGAGGCGGGGGGGACGCGTCCCCCCATCGAGAGTTAGCGTCCCCCCATCGAGATTAAGCGTCCCCCATCGAGGTTTAGACGTCCACCCATCGAGATTTGAGCGCTGGATGATGAAACGATCAACTGCCAGCCAGCACGAATACATCCGACAAATTCCGGCCGATTATAGTCCCACACGACGTTGAAGACCTTTTTTTTGGTCTTCACCTGGTTTTGGGGAAAAAACACTTCAATTGCAGGACGGAATTACATAATTTCACTGAAGTTTGGTCAAGGCTGCAAAAGCGTCCCCCCGAGCAAAATTTTACAATTTAAGTACTGAACGTAATGCAATAACATGATTGTAACCATTTATTGTTCCAATTTTAAATAACAACCAACGTTGCCAGTTTTTACGCGACAAACTACTAATAATTAAAAAAATTATTAGGTAGGAGAAATGCTTATTGAACAAATTATTGAATTTGAATTGAGGTGGCTTGGACTACTTGGTCTTACGTGCTCTCCTAAAGCTGGTTATTTTCATGACAAAACAAAAATTTTCAAGTCAAACCCTCGAGTTAATTATCATTAACTGCTAAAAATATTACTGGAGGCAATGTACCTTAAATTTCTTCCCCTACCTGGGCCACTTACAAAATTTAACCCCAAAATGCAAGATTTTAAACGAGTTTTGGACTTGACCTGTAAGTAATGGGAAGACTGAACAATTCAATTTTTTCAATTGGCTTTCAAATCTTAAAAATTTAGTTCTTTGAAATAAAAACGTGCAAAATGTGATCAAGATAGCATTAAAATAGCTACTTTTTCCCCAGAATATTGCAAAAAATCGCCGAGCAACTGGGGGCTTCGCCGTTTGTGATATGCTTGATACGTGATACTTTTGAGTTACACTTGTTTGCTCACCGCGACCCCGACTAAAACATTCTCGGAAAACTTTTGATAGAAGTCCCTTTAGCAAAATCCTGGTTACGTGTCAATAGGCAGGCCCAGGCTTCTGTTCTTCCATTCTGCAGTACCTTTTTTCTTAAAAATTCCCTCTTCGAAAATTTCTGATGACGTCATTGCATGTGATTTACCGTTTGGGCCTCCCCAATCATAAAGTCTGGATGCGCCTAAGCTGGACAAATTTGCGCCAGCTTTCATTTAAAGAAGTTAAGCACTTTTCTAGCTTTTAAGAAGCTTTTGATTTCTTTCTGGTTAAATTTGATGCTTGTTTAAAGCCACCAAGCATAGACATATTTACCTTAAAACGCCTACCGAAATCAACTAACCAACAATGTTATTAAGACGAGAATTGAACCCAGATCATGCAGTTAAGGTTGTCAAATACCAATTCAGAGGCCAAAGAATTATGCCAGAATACAAAAATGTTAATATAAAATGTGACCTGAAGGATAAGTTTTTGGACATATCTGACAATTTCTCGATACCGGTAGTTGAAATGTCGCTATCATTACAAACATACAATAGAGTATTATCGTAAAACAAAGCCAAGTTCTAATGGGGGGGTAGGGGGACTTGCACCCGGCAGCAAAGATTAAAACTGAAGCAATGATTGTTGAGTGAATGAGAACTGACTATCCAGTTGTGGCCATCCAGTTGAAACTCGCAATACACCTCGATTTGCCTAGCCATGGCGTTTACCGTGTAAATCCCACTTCGACGTACTCCTCGACTGAAGTACAGAATTTGAAAAGCTGCAGAAAAAATTTGAATCAATGTTAAGTCGACTAAGAGTACTGTAATATTGACATTCATATAAAAAATTACCAAAATTGTTCACTGAAATCGATACAATACACTAGCTGAAAGGGGGTGAAGCATGCAGCTAGGATTATGTGCAAACAATGAACAAACATCTGAAACATATCTTTACCAAATTTCAACTTTCTACAACTTATGGTTTCTGAGATATTTCATTTTAAAGTTTAAACGATCTCACCAACTCTGTTGCGAGTTGAAGTCAAATCTGCTAGGAATAGAATACCCTATATCTAACTTGTGAAAGAATTTCTACTGCAACACTAGTTTAAGTTGAAGCAATTTGAAGAAGATAAATTTTAGGTTATTCTTTATTTTTTGTACATAACTCTTTAGCTAGATGCTTCACCTCTTTATATACTGTAACGTAGTTTTCCAGTAATAACCGGAAGTCTGGTATTTATCACATTCTGTAAATTTTTGGAATATCTGTGCGCATTACGTTTTGCATCACATTACTTTTAACTCTCGCATACAGCCGGTGATAATGCTTCAGTTTCAACGCATCAAATGATTGAATATATGTTTAACCAAAATATTACGGAAATCATGCCCATGCTTTGATGTGGAGATTAAGAGAGCTGGATATTTAGCTATTTTTCTTCTGCAGGATTACAATACTAAACATTGCAGCCAAGAGCTCTACTCCTGAATTGGGCTGGTTATTAATATATTGTCAAGTTAAATAACTTAATATGGCCAGAGTCATCAATATTATGCATGGGTTTGAAACAGTACGTTATATGCCTGGCTTAGAAAAAACAGTTATCAATATTATGCATGGCTTTGAAACAATATGTCTTACACATAAAATGTAAAACCAAGATATAGACTAAAAAAAGAACGAATTAAAAGCATACTTTACAAATAAGTTTGAACTAACGCTTGAAATGATGAGATCACAACATAAAAAAGAATAAATCAAGAGCACCACCTAGCGGAGAGAGGTAAAATCTTAATCTTGCCTGTTTTTGCATAATTCGAATAATCATGATAAGCAATAAACTTAAAATTGGCAAAATTGCATTGAAAGGATTTGGGCCCTCAGGTCGTGAATATTATTTTTAATTACTGTTGTATGCAAGCTCTGTTGTACGCGAAGATACTAAAAGAAACTCAAACTGAAGAAACAAGGCTTTTTTGTTACATTTTTGTCTTTGGTGGCTTTTCGATTGGGGCCCCGACCCGCCCTGGTCACGCCTATGCATAACAACTTGAGGAAAAAAGTTGTTTTAGTTTTTTTAGTATTCCAACTGAGCGAGCCACCTTACCCTGCATTACTTTAATTTGCTCATGAAAGTTTAGTTCGTAATCAAAGATAACTCCTTGGTATTTGGCACTACTGACTGTTAGTATATACCGGAATTCCGTTGCTTGTTTGACTTAAATGGGAGATGGGTGCTTTAGTTATTTTAAGTTGAATGATATCAATATTGGTTTTTGGTGGATTGACAAACACAGCACCACAAACGGAGATGATATCAATATTGGTTTTTGACAGATAGCTTATTCACTCAGCACCACAAACGGAGATGATGTAGTTCTGCATTAAGATTCATCTCAAGTTGTTCGGGATTCGAACCTTTCACCAACAAGCACGAATCATCCGCAAATAATCTTAGTTTGCTTTCCAGTACATTATGTAGATCGTTAATGTATATCAGGAAAAACATAGGGCCTATAATGACGATCCTTGGGAAACCCCAGCTCTAATTGGTTTTAGATTGGACTGATTTTCGTTTAAAGGTACAAGCGGTTGTCTGTTATCAAGATAGAAGTGGATTAAAGTGCGTGCCACGCCTCGAATGTCGTAGTCATTTAACTTTATGAAGAAAATGTAATGTGATGATACATTGTGTTCTTAAAAAAACTGTCAAGTCGCACACTCATGATCTTTCTATAATGTTTGATAAGCAAGTTAAAATAGATATGGGACGGTAATCATTCATTTTCTCTTTTGCTGCGCTTTTATGAAGAAAAGTGATCTTTGCAATTTTGCACTTTCTGGTAAAGACTCCTTACGTAAACACAAAGTTGAGAAATAAACTTAAATACGGCGCAATTTCGTGGCTGGTAGCTTGGAGAAAAAATGGTTGGATGTTGTCGTGCCCCACCGCTTTGTATTTTAGAGATGTAATCTAGGTTAAAACTTTGGTAGTAGGCGGGTTAAGATAAATTGCTACGCCTATGCTGTTACGTTACAACACTACTATGCATTAGTGCATCTGTAGCTATTGTATGGTATAATTATATGAGAAACTACATATCCTATTTATATGCAAAACTTAAAGTCCTTACAAAATCGAACGACAAGAGCTGTTCTTGGTACTCATTTCCAAATTTCAGTAAACCCACATTACCCACAAAATTGAAAATTCTGCAAATCGATGACTTGTTTAAATTCGAAGTTGCCAAATTTGTTTACGGCTTCTTAAACAACAAAACTCCAAATTCACTTCGCAAATTCTTCTGTAAAACTAATGGCCGTTCAAGTCGAACTACGCGGTAGTCGACAGATTGTAACAATTTACTCATTCCTCATTACCGTACAAATAAATTACAGAGATGTATTAAGTATCAGGGAGTCAAGATTTGGAATTGCATTTTCGCAAATATTAAGACAATCTCGCACAAAATTCAAATTTGGTTACCAAAACTTTCTATTATTATATTCGTACAAATATTAATATCAAAGATTTTTTGTTTACGCAGTTTCATGTTCTTTTTCGTGACATCAGCAGGTCTCTGCTTTGACGACATATGAAAAGGTTCGTGCAGATAATGGGTGGTCATTTTTTTGAAATCGTCAAAATGTTGCAACTCAATTAGACAAAGTAATAAAAATCAACCATGATAATGGCATGCAAGGTGTGTACAATAAGTAATTAGAAAATTTCAAGAGAGACCATAAAAAATGTTTGATCAAGACGCTAGTTCATAGTCAAGTACACATACATATGCTCCATTAAATGGTCTACTAATAACTTTCTATTTTTACAGATCTTAGTGTAACGGTGAAAGTAGTTTAACCAGTTTAATTAATTTTACCGATGTGTGATCACATGCGAAAATGCAGGGGAACATGGAGCAACGCTTCGCCACCAAATTTTGCGTTAAACTTCAGAAGATCTAGCAAGAAACGTATGCAATGTTAAAGGATGCTTACGGGAATAAACTAATGAGGCTGAGCAAAGCAACTTTTTATCGGTGGTTTAACAGATTTCCTGAAGAAAATGAACAGGTTGAAGATGAACCCAGATCTGAAGCACCCAAAAATGCACGCAAGAAGGAAAACATCCAGGTGGTGGAAAAGTTAGCATTGAAAGATCGTCGGTCGTCTGTGAAGATGATATCTGAAGCTATTGGTATCAGTGTTGGCACAGTAGACACAATTCTGACCAACGATCTGAAGCTCCACAAAGTCTGTGCCGAAGACCCTCCCCAGGGACCAGAGACAGTTTCGTATGAAATGTTGCTCTGATATCCTGCAAATGATAGAGGCTGATTTCGAATTCCTGAATAGCATCGTGACTTGTGACGAGAGTTGGGCATTCACATACGACCCTGGGAACAAACGTCGGAGTGCTCAGTGTAAGCATGGGACTTCCCCCAGATCCAAGAAGGCAAGGATGAGCAGATCGCTAGAGAATACTATGGTCATTCCTTTTTTGACTCACAACGGCTCATTCATGTTGAATGGGTTCCCCAAGGTCAAACAGTCGATAAGAAATTTTACGTAACTGTTCTGGGAAGGTTCAGGGAGAAGATGAGAAAGAAGAGGCCTCAGCAGTGGACGAGTGATCGGTGGTGGTTACATCAGGATAATGCCCCATGTCACAAATCAATGCTGGTTACCACTTGGATGGCTGACAGGGACATGAAAACGGTACGACACCCATCCTACAGCCCTGACCTAGCCCCTTATGACTTCTTCCTGTTTCCACGCATGAAAGACGTCCTCAGAGGAATCAGATTTCAGTCAACAGAGGAGATGAAAAAAAAAATCGAAAAATTTCTTGAAAGGACTGCAGAGGAAGGAATTTTAGGAGGTCTTCCAGAAATGGGAGCAACGCGAGAAGAAGGGTGTAAAGGCAGATGGCAATTATTTTAAAGGAGACAAAGTTTTGTACTTTCTGAAAATAATTACTACCTCTCGTGACATTTTCTCATTACTTATTTTACATACCTCGTATAAATTGCCTCTCTGAGATTGCCTGACTCGATGACCGTAAGGTCTTTCGCAATTTCCCTGTCGCCTTCTTAAACAAATGCTAATTAATTTCTACTTCGTACTGTTACTGAGCGATGAAATAAATTTGTCTTGTGTTGTATAAACCTCGTTCCATTACGAGAAAATAGATGTAAACTGTTTGACTCAGTACATTTGGCAACCCTGTGTTTCAAAATTTCGTGACATCAGAAGAGAATGACTACGCAAAAGTTTCTTGGAGATATTAGAACATCGCGTTTTTTATTCTGCAAGTAAGTTTACAAAGTTATCCTTTTCTGATGTCACAAAATTCCGAAACGTATGGTTGTCAATTTGTCCGGAGTCAAACAGATTAAACCTATTTTTGCGTAAAAGATAGTTGAACAAAGTTTATTATACCGTTTTATTACCTCTAGTAGTTATCATTTCTGGAATAAAACCAATTTCAAGCAGTATTTTTTAACATGACGTGAAAACAGATTCACAATCAAATCAAATCAAATTTTTCGTTATACTCGCTGTATTACGCCGAAGCGTGCAGCGAGGAGCGAGTAACGACTTGTAACAACTCCGCGGGTTCTTGCGCCCGGTCAACACAGCTTCTGTCGAAGAAATGTTGCCGTGGGGCAAGCCCAGTGCCGTCGCCAGAGAAAACGAAGTGAGGGGGCACTAGCCGAAAGTGGGGGGCACTAAAGTAAAATGAACTTTTGCATATAAAAACTGATAATGAGGTCTTGTACGGCTATGAATATGCGTAATTTTTGAACAAGGCCGACAGCGTTTCGCAGCTTGTTTCGTCTGCGGCCCATAATTGCTAAAAAAATTTATCTGCACCGGTGAATGCTACCAGACGTGCGACCAGGATTTTGCTAAGAGGGGTGAAACAAAAGCAAATTTTTTTGCTCAAAAATTGCTTGATTTAGCCCCGTGCTGAACTAACAGATGCAACCCAAGCGTGTCGCAGACGGGACATAATCACTAACGTGGCTGTGGACGGGGCCCTGGCGGCGGGGCTCCAAGTCGCTAAGCGATTTTTGTGATTTTGCAGCAAAAAAGGAGCTATTTTAACTGCCATTTTAATCACATTTTACACTTTTTGAAGCCATATGAATAACTAAATTGCTAAAATTCAGAAGTCATTTCAAAGAATTAAATTGCTTAGCCCCTTACTTTAGGTCAAGTCTAAAGTGCGTTTAAACGCTCTTATTTTGAGGTTAAATTTTTTAAGTGGTTTGGCTAACGGGGTTTAGGCTTTTTCACTCTGGTTGCGCCACTGACTGCGAAGTCAAAATCTTGAGTGCGGTTCAAAAATCAAAACAACTGGTCTTTTAAAAAAGTGTTTTCACATATTGATTCAGGTCATAATCACAAGCGAAGTACCGCTAATGATTCTGCAGAATTAAATCTCTCTTCCACGCTACATCCGTAAAGTCGTGTTAATAAGACTTATGTACATATTATAGCGTCAGATTTATGTTCAGAGGTTGGTTGCCAGCAATTTCACAAACAATCGAGAAAACGTTGAACGAGAATTATGTTTGAACGTAATTATTCCTTTATCCATCATTGTCTGTTGGCTTGTCGTTACGTGATGTTCCAAAAACTGTATTTTGAGTAAATCAAAATGGGGGGCACAAGCAACTGTTAGGGGGGCATGGCCCCCCTGGCCCCCCCGTAGCGACGGCCCTGGGCAAGCTGATGGCAAAACTATGTTCGATTTAACCCGCAAGATGTTTGAACATCAGATCTCCCGCTCCAGAGACGAACTGGCTCGACCAACTGGCCGGTACACAAGGACATTAGTTTTTTTAGAACTAATTAACTTCTTGAAAACAGTCAGTTTACTGTAAAATAATATGGAAATTAATGCCAATAACATTGAAACCGCATATTACTGTTGCATATCATGGTACGGTACAAATTGTGATCTTTATGCAATCAAAAAGATGAAACTAGGTCCCATTTTTTTTGTCCATTGAATTCTAAAATGCATGGAATTTCGTTACGTTTTTGATGTTTAAATTGACTAGGTATTCTTTGCCTGCGTTATTTTTGACTTTACAAGTATGAGATTTGGATTTTAGTTGCCTGTTGTCCCAATATAGTCATTCACAGTTAATTATTAATAATATTGTTTTCTTGCATAGTGCCATAACATATTAAGGTTGATCACATCGTTATAAATTTTTAACAAGATCATAACAAAAGTTCATTTTATTGCTGCAATTTTCTAGGCGACAAGTCGAAAACTCTCTGTTAAACAAATAGAATAAGCATTAACAAAAGCATAATAATCACACTTTGAAACTTTGGATTTTAATGCTCTGTCTTTTGGCTTTGACAGTAAAACATTATTATGACCTGCTGCGATTTGTTTTCAAGGTCTGTTCAAAAAGTATCTGACTATTTTGTATAAAACACACAACACAATAAATTTTGCCAATTGTATTTTATCTCCTTCTAAATATTCCCCTTTAAGGTCAAAACATTTTCCCCAGCAGTGACGTTGCTAAGGATGGTGGCACCTGGGTGGAATTTTGTGATGTCACCGTTTTTCGGTCCAGAAATAGGTGAAGACCAAAGAAAAAGGTTTTCGCCGTAAAAGTAGTGAACTTTCGGTCCAAAAACAAGTGAAGACCAAAAAAAAAGGATTTCGCTGTAAAATTATTGGGTTTTCGGTGCAAATAAGGTTGGAGACCAAACAAAATGAAACAAAAAGGTCTTCACCGCAAATCAGAGGAGTTATGGTTTCACATAATGATATGGTGTCACCCCAAAAACCGCCTCTCCCGCTTCCCTCTAGCTACGCCACTGTTTCTCAGTGCTTCTGCCACTTCTGGAGGGTCATCTGAAATTGCTTTTTGGAATGCTAATGCTCCTTAGATCCTCTGTGGCAATTTTTGCATGATGTCCTCCCGTGACTGAAATAGCTTTTCTTTAAGAGCCCTTTTCAATTTTGGAAATAGCCAAAAATCGCGTGGTGCCAAATCCAAAGACTACGGAGCCTATCGAACAAGCGACATTCCATTTTTTGGAAGAAAATTTTGGATGACTTTGGCAGAATGAGCCGTTCGAGCTAGCATTATTATGGTGGAGCTGAAAATTTCTTTGCTCTTCCCATGTCTGGCCGCTTTTTTCTCATTGCTGCACAAAGTCGACGTAAAACTCCTAGGTAGTACTTTTTGTAATTGTTTGGCCTTTTGATGCGTGTTTATGATGCACAATGCGACGAGAAAACAAAACAAATAAAACAGGTTAACATCGCTTTCCCCTTGCTCCGAACTTGCCGTGCTTTTTTGGGTCATGGTGATTCCGGATGCTTCCTCTCAATTGGCATTTGTTTTGTTTTGAAAGATACTCTGCAAAATAAAAAAAATATACCAAGACACGCAGTAAAATGAAACTACAAAAAGTTAAACAACGATCTTTCTGATCAGAGATCGCAAAAAGACCATAAGCCCTTTCCTGGAAGTAGCTCAGGGCGCTGTCCAAGAAAAGGCGCGGTCGTCGAGTCTGCTACCTCTTATCACCTGTATAAAATATTTATAACACACACACTTGATTTATTCAGTAAAAATGAAAATTGCGCGGTAAATTAAAAAGAAACTTTAATAAATAAACAAATAAAAAGCAATAATAATACACGCAGTAAAACACATACATACATGGACAAAAATATCTTCAGGTATAACTTTCAACAAAAATATCTTTAAACAATGCTACTAGACAGCAGTTTATTCGATCTATTAGAAAAAAATGGTAGAGGACAGCTGAGTCTGCGCCAATCCAACATCGCAAATTATACAACCAGGAAAACCTTCTAAACAAAGCTCAAGGGGGAATCAAAACGATCCCCCACCCCTTCACATATTTTGCTATTTCGTTATGAATCAGTTACGCTACGATCATGAAATTTCCTGACTTTTCCTAAAATTTACTACTTCAACTATTATTTGCAAAACCATTACCCTGTAACAGATAGATTTGGTACTATGAAACGATTTTTAAAATTGACTCGATGTTTTTAGCAAGGTTTTCAGCAATTTAGCGTAATTTTGTCTATTCCCATTGTTCATTCATATAACTAGCAATTTCACGCGACTTCTTCAACAGTGATTGTGCGTAAAAACGTAAACTCCGCGACATTTTGAACTGTATTGTTTCACTCCTTTACTCAAGAAACAAAAACAAAAGACCTCATTTACAATTTTGCCTGGAGTGTAACTTTCACACTACAATGATATCCAAAACTTCGAGCTGAATTAGTAAACGCATTATGATCATTTTGTAAACAAAACTGTTCTTGCTTTCTCAGTAACAAGCACTTAGCCAATACAGCTGAAAACATTTTGTTTTTATTGCTTAACCCTATGTTCCTCAACCTTTTTCTGGGCATTGACTCCTCAACGGCAGGGCTTCTGAAGCCCACCATGGTTTTTCGATAATAACTTGAAAACTACCCAAGCTAGATATTTCAAAATTTCACTGCATGGTAGAGCATTTATTCATCTTTCAATATAGTAAAAACAACTTTGGAATTTCTTTCCGAAAGTTAATGAAATATGCATTTTATTTAAGGTCGTCAAGTTTCTGACTTTAAGCGCTCACTTAATAAGCGTTAAAAGGGATTAAAATGGTTGTGCGCAATTATAGTTGAGCGTGAAATGAGATTATAATTGCTTCGCCGTAAGAAGTGGCAATGTTAGTAATTAAGATAATGACGTACACAATACGCTTATTGCAGATCGACAAAATTGTTCAAGCATCACAAAAATTTTGGACAATTTTAATTATTTGAACTGATCTAATGATGTGACATAGTTAGATGACATATGATAAGCTCTATTTATGCGTTGTATGAATTGATATACATTGCAAAATTGCGTTAATTTCTTCATGATTGTGGACAAAACTGTACCTACCGTAAATTAAAACCCCACAGTATAATAAATTAATTGAATTATTTTTTGGGTAAAATACTGCACATGCAATAATAGCCCCGTAAACTTGAAGACAATGTACGTCAGAGTTGAAATCGGCGCGGGCTTTTTGAGTCGGGTTTGGGACCTAAAGTTGACAAAAATTTTGGGCTTAAGTCCGGCCTTAGGCGTACTGTTTTTTTTTTTTTTTTTGGTGTACCAAAATATAATCAAAATAACCTGGCAACATTGCTAAATTTTTCAGACCTAATTAAACTTTCGGGTTTTTTGGGCATGATTCGGACTTCAAATTAGTTTTTGGGTTCGGGCTTATATTTTCGGGTTTGGGCCGGGTTCGGGCCTGAATTAGTCGGCCCGTTTACAACTCTGACGTACGTACAAAAGAGTTTTTGCAAAACCAAATGCACTACTTTTTCATAAAATACAGCGACAAGCTGCAAGCTAACCTCGTTTACTTTAATTTTGGCGTGTTGTCATATTGTATTTAATTCAAATCAAATCTCTCCTCACACTTGCTGCATTACGCCGAAGCGTGTTACGAGTTGACGGGGCCCATCTTCGCGTCATTGCGCCCAGACAACACAGCTTCATTCGAAGAAATGCCGCAACGGTGGTGAGCCGTTGGCAGCATTGTGTCCAATTTGACCGGCCCAAGATTTATACTTCAGTCCTACCGTTCCAGAAATGAACGCGATTTGTTAAAATTTGAAACTTTTGGAGCAAAATGTTTGCAACAACAAACTAACATATTATTTGAATAATAACGGCTATTGCGGTTTAATTTACATTATTTTACTGTGCTTTTACTCAGTAAAAAAAATTAATACAGTTAATGCGGTTAAAGTTTTTTTTTTACTATAAGTTGGAAAAATCAATTTTACAAATAAAGGATTTATTCTATCATTCATTCCGATTAAATGCTGCGGAATTGCTCATATTATATAAAAGAATGATTGTTTTGGATCCTAAAATCGTAAATTTATTGTGATCTCCGTTTTTGGAATCAACCACGAAATTACTCCCAAACGTAGTCAAACAAATAAAATCATTTTCATGCGAAACAAATAGTAATCGTTGACAAAGTTCTCAGATAATGATTTTAACAATAGAGATACTAATTAATGTCAAACCACAGACAAGAACCATGATTAGAATAAGCGCTAAATAAACAATACGAAATAGCAATCAGGCGTTGGTTTTTACACTCGAGTGAGTATTTTCCAGTATTGTATATCTATCTGTATAAAGAGCATTACACTAATGAATAATATTGTCTTGTTAACGATTTCTAATTTGTCTTACAAAATTGCAATATAACAATAATTACGTAATAACAGTATTTGTTATTGCTTGCAAAAAAAAAAAAACTGGGTGTTTGTTCAAAAAAAGTAGAATGCGTTACAAAATGATCGGCATTCCTATCATTTTTTATGATTTTCTAATGATGAGAAGCATTTTCTGTACAATGTCAAAATACGCCAAAAACGCAAAAAACTTTTGGTCGTTCTTGGGGCTTAGTTTACAAACATCCTAAGGTATGGGGGGGCACCCAGCAAGGTCGGCGAGAGGGGCTGGGGGGTTCATCGTACCCAGGCCCGGGTTTAGGAATCTCGGGAGGGTCTCTAAGTTCACGCGCACTAAATTAGTAGCAGTTTGGTGAGCATGCATGTAAAAGCCGGCGGGAATTCCGGCAGAGATCTTATTCTTGGTCTTCACGCAATTTTTAACAAAAGCTGGCCGAGTTTGCGATGAAAAGCTTTTTTTTGTCTTTACCCAAATAAAAAGCTGTTGTTCTTCCCCCTTAGTTCCCGCCTTGATCGCGGCAAAAGAGCTCAATATCAGTTTTCGTACCCTGATAAAATTTCTCTCTGAGGATCTGGTCACCTGGCAACGCCTAATAAAAGCAAGTTTCGAAGCAGTTTAGAAGCTTTATAGGTATTACTGCAATGCAAAATGCAAAAATTTAGAGACTGAAAACTTCTCTGATGATTATTCACGCTTGAGTAGCAATATTCGTTGATTATTATCATCAAGTAGCAAAAACGTTTTGGTCTCTAGGGAGGGAGGTCTGAGGTTCAAATCTCTGGCCGGTCAAATCGGGCACAGTTTTGTGAACGGCTCGCCACCGCTGCGACATTTCTTTGGAAGGAACTGTGATGCCCGGGCGCAATGACGAGAAGATGGGCCCCACAAACTCGCTACACCCTACGACGTAATATAGCAAGTTTAATGAAGTTTAATTGATTTAATTTGAACTATTTGTCACCTAAAACTAGTTATAGAAACATTGTATTTGTAGAAATCAATAAATAATGAAAAAAACATCAACTTAGGGTCGTGTGATTGAACTAGTTGACGGCTTTATGTGTAGGTAAAATTAAAAACAAAGCTTTTCATTTTCAATTTTTGTAAATCGGATGTAGGGCATTAAAAATAAAGCTAGACTAAATTGAGCATTAGTTTATATTCTGCATTGGCCAGTTGATTGAACGGTTCCGCAATTGCTAATGGAACGGAAAGTTAAAAGTCAATTCCCGGGCAGGTCAAATCCGAAACAATTTGGTTACGGCTGGCAACCACTGCTTCATTTAGTCAAAAGAACTTTGCTGTCCAGTGGCTATGACTCGAAGCTGGGCACCGCAAATCTTGTCACGCGTTTCGACATGATGTTGCTAGTATTGCCCAATGAGGAATTGGTTTTGATATTTTGCATTGGGGTATAGCTAACACAACCTGTGACTGCATTAAATCATGATTCGTTTTCTGCTGTAATATATTGTTTTGCACGATTGTAGTTTGCAAGGAATCATTGCATTGCAAGCCAATTGTAACTCTATTCAATCAAAATTAGCGTAAAAACAAAAACAAAGGAACCTAATTTTTGTTTATTGCCTCGGGCGTAGTAGATTTTCGTTCGCAACTGAGTCACACTAATTATTGTAATCCATCTAATCTGGGACACCACTTTACTCTAATCCTCTTAATCTCTACCAGAAATATTATGCGTAAAATTAAAATTTTACACCGAAAGCTAGAAATTGGCAAAATTTAAAAAAATTTGTCAAAAACCCTCATTTTACACTTGAACCCCTTATGTTGTATAAGCAAAAACAGTTTCATCGTAATTGGAAAAAACAAACAGGAAAAGTCATGAAACTTCAAGTTTTTGTTGCGAACCAAATTTAAGTAATTACTGTTTGCAACGAGTGTGGGCTTCAGAAGCCCTACCGTTGAGTAATAAAGGGTTAATGCTTACATTTCGCGATTAGACGTAATTTTAAATTTGCTTATTTTCGTTCCAGTTTTTTCCATACTCATAGATTAGCTTTGATGATGAAAGGAGTGCAATTTCGAAACGTAAGCAACAAAAACAAAATGGTTTCAATTGTATTGGCTCTGCGCTTTTTGCTGAAAATTATTCGCCGATCCTGCAATTTTGCACCGAAGTTCTTGCTATGTTTGGCGAAACTATGAAGTAGCAGTTTTGCAAATGGAAGTTAAACTTCAACAACAAACGAAAAACAAAAAAAGATCAAGCAAATGGCCGTTTTTTAGTTTTGGGTTTCGGCGACATATTTTCCTTCATGATTATTGACGAACAAGCAAAAACATATCAAAAATACATATGGGTTCATACTTACACGAGATGTCACATCTTTTTTGGTATTTTCTGTTTAGATTGTTTGTTATGATGAGTACAGCTTGAATTCAACCGATTCAAAAAAGTGCTCCACAGCGAAGGTCAGAGCGAATATCATAACATAGTACAAGTCAAAAATTTAAAATTTAATAATTCAAAAATCTATAACCCAACAGTTTGCTTCACCCATCATTGGAATCATCAGAGGTGTCGTATTCAAATAGATTGTTTGTTAGTTGACAAAATAACAAAATGCTAAGCATAGTGAACGCTTGCGTTACAAAAAATGAAATAAACTGTAAAAAAGTGCGGTATGCATTTTGCGATGGATACACAGTGGCGCACTTTTCTAAAAATAAGTTTTTGATGGATAATTTTGTAACGGATGACGCAGTAGCCCACTTCTCTCAAAAAAATCTACTGATATAAAAAACACTGGCACCCTAGGCTAAGCCGTTCAAAAAATTGATTTTTGGAGGTCCATGTGGGAGATCCCAAGGGGGATGATACCCCCAAATTATGTCAAAATATTTGTCTGCTGAATATCTACTGATATAAAAAAAATGATGCCTTAGCTTGAGCCATTAAAAACATTGATTTTTGGGGCCCCATTTTAAGGGGATTCCCAGGAAAATGATCCACCAAAAATTTCGGCCGACAAAATTGCGTTTGCAGCTCAGCAATTTTACCCCAAAATTAGATTTCGATGTTTGTGGTTTAGGAGAAAAAGAGCGTAGAAGATTTAGGAAAAAAAAACAAAGAAAAAAACGCTCGTGGGGGCCAAAAGTGGGTTGGTAGGATGAAAGGGTATCTTAAGACATACAACTGTGTGAAATATTTTTTGCCGTACTTAAGCCGTTTTTGAATCAGACCGCTTTTTACTGTAAACTTTCGGGCCGGTTTTTGGATCCTAAAATTGAAGTCACGACCAATTGCTTCAAAATTTGGTACAATTATACAACTCATTAGTCTCAAACTGCGTGCTGTCAAAATTTCATGTAGCTAAAGCTAACCGTTCTTGTGTTAAAAACAAAAATCTGAAACTTCGCCCTTGTTAGTTTGAAAAGGGCCAGAAAAAACAAAGAATCACGCGACGCAAGCGTTGGTTGCCAATTATATGGGTTTCTGATGGAATTATAAAGTAATTATTGAAACAGTTGGGGAGATTTTTATTTTTACATTTAAACATACAGTAAATTTTAATATTTCTATTTTATAAATTTGATATAAATTCATTAAATTTAGTTGCTGGTATATAGGCAGCAGTTTTGTTTTAAAGAAACTTGAATTATTTATAGTTTTAAGAATATAATTTTGTTGAATCTGAATATTCTTAATGTATTTGGTAGCAGTATTTTGCCAAGATGTGACGCATAGTAAAGGTGTGGGTAAACTGAACTATAATAGACACATTTTAATTCCAGTTGAAAAATATTTCGTCTTAATTTGCTTAAGATTTCCTAAGCCATATAGAGCTTTTCAACAACATGCTTCCATTGGAAAAATTGGGAATTTTGTTTCCGGGTCACAACCAGAAGTGGAGTAGAGAACACAAGGCTCGAGGCCAAGGCCAAGGCCAAGGACACAAAAAAAAACCGAGGCCAAGGCCAAGGCCAGCCTTTCCGAGGACAGACATTCTCGAGGCCAGGGACAGGAATGCTCGAGGCTAAGGACCAAGGACACAAAAGCAAGTGCTCTCCAAAAAAAAAGGTTTTCCACAAAAATTTTTCAGGCGATCACAAAAAAACGTTTTCAAAAAAATTTTTCAGGCGCTTCACAAAATTTTAACAATTCAAAAATTAGTGCTGTCCTCGAGCCGAAGACAGGCCAATTTCCGAGGACTTGAGGCGGCCTCGAGGCCAAGGCCAAGACCAAGGACTTGACCTTCGAGGCCAAGGCCAAGGACTTCAAAATGTGTCCTCGAGGACTCTGCCTCTGGTCAGTAGCGTAGCCAGGGGGCGGCCGGGGGGGGGGGGGGGCCCATTGGCTTGTGAAGTATGCAAAATCGCACGTTTTTGGTGCTATTTTTTGTGAAAAATTGAAAATAGCCCCCCCCATAGGAAAACAGCCCCCCTCAAACGTTTGAATTTCGGCAGAAAGATCAGTCTCAAATTCGGTGAAGACCTTTTTTTTTTTTTTTTTTTTTTGCGGAGACCACCTAATTTTGGGCGGAAAAAACGTTTGAATTTCCGAGCTTTCCGAGAAATTTCGTCTGAAACTGATTCAAGAACAATGAAAATTCGGGTCAAGGTCGTTTGCACTTTTCTCACTCAAAATAGCTCTCCCTTTTCCAAATCCTGGCTACGCGCCTGCCTCTGGTCACTACCATAAATCTACGTCTCATCACCAGTGATGATGATGGTCTTCAAGAATTCTGAATCATGACTCGCACAATTTATGTAACATGTAAATGTTATCACATGTAATTGTAATTAGATTTTATCCACCAAATTGCTTTGTCTTTAAAATATCTCTTTTTGAAGCTCTTTCTGTTCCTCTGCCAGCAGCTTGGTAACAAATTTTGGCAATAAATCAACGTTCGCAATTCATTCATTCATTCATTCTTTTTTTTATTCTTGACCACCACAACAATAGCAAATGCAAGGTAACACAATAATAACGCGTAGAGTTAGGAAAATTCTCAGTTAAGATGGAATGAACCGAGCCAATACTTATTCCACTTCTCCGCCATTTCTCTCACTGTTAAACGAATATTATTCAGCTGCTCTTTTTTGCGGACTTCATCTTTCATCTTCTCATTTTGACTTGTGCATTGTGCATGCAAAGACGCTGGCAAAGGGAGGCAGGGGGGCCATGGCTCACCCTGAATTTTCACACACTCTCTCTTAAACCTCCCAAATTTCAAAAAATTTTCAATTTTTAGTGGTAAATACTGGCTCTATTCTTTTTGGCTCCACCTTAAAAATTTTCTGCCTACGCCCTTGTGTGCATGGCTCCCAAGTGGGGTTCACTTGCTTCCACTGACTCTCGGCCATTTTTAAAGCATTTAAGCAGGATCTTTTGATTTGTTTCAATTTGAGTATCGCCTAGCTTTTGACAAATTTGATGCAATACTTTTATTCGATCTATTCCGTCATAACCATGGCGCCGTTAACTACAGGCCTTTACACCACACCAGCCGCGATCGTTTGTGGAGGCTAGCTCTAATTTCGCGCACGATTTGCATGCTGCACAGGGCACGCGGTTTTGCTCTTTTGTGTCACGCTCTGCATGCTCACTGCAAACTCGCAATCAACGGAATGGTTTTGTAGATTTTGTGGTAAAGTTGTAACAGTTGATTACCCAGTTAATCGAAAATAAATTAATTTACGAAAATAGAGTTTTGCTTACTGTGTAGTATACTGATTTGGTTTAATTTACGCATGACCGATTGCATCGAAGAGAAGTTTGTAATTATTAAACTTATATGCCAGTTATGTAGGCATCTGTTAATTAAAAACATGATGCAAAAGCAAGAGGTACTGTATAATTCAAACCTCATCTTGAGTGCCAGTAGCACACAGATCTATTTGTGGGAATCTATCGAAGAACGTACGTAGATTGCATTGGGGCGCCATGCACTAGCTGCAAATAGCCGTTAAGATATAGTAGGCCAGTGGTTCCCAACCTTTTTCTACCCGTGGCCCATTTTCACTTTTGAAAATTTTCCATGGCCCTACTCTCAAAGTATTGCTCAAAAACTTCACCCAAATTTCCATCAGTTTTGAATTAGTTGAAACAGTTTTTCCGGCGGAAAGCAAGATATCTCCGAAAAAAAAAAGGTCTTCACCGAAATTCAAACGGTTTTTCCGGCCGAAACCTGGTGATCTCCAAAAAAAAAAAAAAAAAAAACAGCTCATGGGAATAAACAGCTCATAGTGCAAATACGACTTTTTCAAACCAAAATGCTCTGTGACCCACTGCAAAATGCTCTGTGGCCCACAGGTGGGCTATGGCCCACAGATTGAAAACCACTGTAGTAGGCAGAGGTGGAGTGGAGGACACAAGGCTCGAGGCCAAGGTCAAGGCCAAGGATACAAATAAAATCCGAGGCCAAGGACAGCCTTTCCAAGGACAGATCCTCTCGAGGCCAAGGCTAAGGACACCGGCGCAGGTGCTCGTCAAAAAAATTTTTTAGGTGATCTCCAAAAAAAAAAAAATCTTCAAAAAAAAATTTTAGGCGATCTCCAAACCAAAAAAAAAGGTCGGCAAAGAACTTTTTCGGGCTTTCTCCAGCAGGAAACAAACAAACAAACAAACAGGTTTTTGCAAATTTTCCGCGAGATTTCTGGCGCTTTCCAATAAAATTTCTACGTTTAAAGAAAAAATTGTATCACATTACTGACTTGATTTTGATTCTTCTGGTACTGTAACCAAATTAATTGAACCCTCTTCAACTCTGAGAATTTTGATGTGTGTGCATTCTTTTTTTTTAAGTTTTAATGTGTAATTCAAATACGTTTTGATTATTTCATGTTCGTTTTTCTTTGTTTTCTTTTTCTGTTTTTCTTTTTATATACATAATTTTTTTTGTTCAATAATTAATGCCTTTAGACTGCAGTAGAAATGACGAGAACAAGAAGCACCTTGGTCCTTGACTTTTTGATAGTATTATTTATACGCTTTTATTTTATTTATTTTGATCGTATGTGACTGAGTCCAAAAATAAAAGTTACTTATTACTTACTTTCGCAAAATAGTGCTGTCCTCGAGCCGAGTACAGGGCAAATTTCGAGGAGTTGAGGCTTCGAGGCCAAGAACTTCACCTTCAAAGCCAAGATCAAGAACTGCAAAATGTGTCCTCGAGGCCAAGAACGTCCTCGAGAACTCCATTTCTGATAATAGGTACCCACTAGGCTGTTCAGTACCATACCTTCATGCTAGCGTTTAGCAGTGCTGGGCACCGAAAGTTTTTTTTTAAGTCCGTAGTCCGCAAATCCGCAACCAAATTTCAATTTTCTTAATCCGCAACCGCAAGTCCGCAATTGAACGCTTAAAAGCTTAGTCCGCAACCGCCGCAAGTCCGCAACAACTTTTCGAGATTCTTGAATCCGCAACGGCAAGTCCGCAACTTCCTAATTCTTGAAGTCCGCAACCGCAAGTCCGCAACTTCGTAATTCTTGAAGTCCGCAACCGCAAGTCCGCACTTTCGTAATATTTGAAGTCAGCACCGCAAGTCCGCAACTTTTTATGAACCTAGTGAAAAAGTTTTGCGATCAACCACGTCCCAAAGTGAACTGCTCAGAGTTGATTGGCAAAAATAAGTCAAAAGTTGTGACTTGTGGGAAGTATAGCAAACGAAAAGTGAATACATTCTACGCAATAGAAGAAATTACAATCGTTAATTGTAGTAAATGTACCGCAGCATGACTTGTTATTGAGCTGCTTTTTCGGATGGCAAACTTAAGAATTGAATTGCCCAGCCCCTCTTACTTTCAGGTCCAACTCAAAACAGATTCAAACGCTTGTAATTTTGGTTAAAGTTTTTAAGTGACTTGACTAAGGGTTTTTAGCCCCCAGTCTTCCTGGTTGCGCTACCGCTTATACAGTAGGTGCCTAAACTGTGTGGAAACATAATGCACAACCCTCCGCCGAACCCTCAAAAATGATACAATGAAGCTAAGGATTTGGAGATTAAAAGCCATTGGATTACAGTGAGAAGCCATCAAATAGCAAAGCACAATCCGCATTTCCGCTTGCAACAATATATTCTAAAAAAACAATTTTTTTTTTCCAGGCAGGAAAAGGCAAAGGCTGTATAGAAGGCAAAAAAACATTCATATCACTAATCGTATTGCTAAATTTTTAGTCCCTAGTTTCAAATAAATCCTCTAGGAATGAGATAAGCACACGCTACCAGCAGTGCCGTCGCCAGACCAAACGAAGTGAGAGGGCCCTAGCCGAAAATGGACTGAACTTTTGCACATAAAAGCTGATATTTTAAAGCTACAATTTTGTAATCATTTTTGGAAAAAGATACATATAAGCCCGATAGCCTTTATTAGCTCGTTTCGCATGCGGCCGGTATAATCGCTTGAAAAATACGTCTACAAGAGTGAATGCGACCAGAAGCGCAACCAGGGTTTTGTTAAGAGAGAGGGAGCTTGAACCAAAGGTAAATGTTTTTTGCACAAAAATTGTCTAATTTAGGTTCCGTGCTGAACAAACCGTGGCTACTCAAGCGTGTTACAGAGGGGGCTTAGTTGCTGGGTGATTTTTGCGATTTCGCGGCAAAAAGAGCGATTTTAACGCCATTTGAATCAAATTTCGCACGTTTTAAAACCATATCAATAATTACAGTAAATTGCTAAAATTCAGAAGTTATTGAACGATTTAAATTGTCTAGCCTCTTGAGCCCCCATACACATTAGGTCAAGTCCAAAACACGTTTAATGCTTATTCTTTTTTGGGTTATATTTTCTAAATGACTTGGTTAAAGGGGTTGATGACCCCTTAGCCTCTTCCCCCTAATTGCACCACTGACTGCGAACTAAAATAAATCTTGAGTGTGCTCTAAATAAAAAACAGCTGGTCTTTTAAAAAAATGTTTTCACGTATTGTTTCAGGTCATAATCACTAACGAAATACCGGTAACGCTTCTGTAGGCATACATCCCTATTCCGCGACACACACGTACAGGCGTGTTAATAAGACGAATTATTGGGTCACATTTATGTAAAGCAGTTGGTGGCCAGCAATTTTGCAAACAATCGAGATAACTTCCAACGAGAATCATGTTTGAAAACTATTATTCCTATTTCCATTATTGCCTGTTGTCTTGTCGTTACGCGATGCTCCAAAAAAGCATTCTGAATGAACCAAAATGGGGGGGGGGGCACAAGCAGTCCTTAGGGGGGGACGGCGCCCCTGGCCCCATCGTAGCGACGGCACTGGCAACCAGTGCAAAAAATGATACCTCAGTGGCAAATTTTGTGAACTCACGGTAAAAAACAACAAAGCCATACTTTGAACCAGGGCTGCAAATTCGAACTTAAACTCAAAAAAAGTCGGTTGTTTTGCCGAACTCGAGAAAACAGTGTTGACTCCAATTTGAATCAGGTTAGACCCGCTTGTTATAGC
This sequence comes from Trididemnum nubilum, assembly GCA_963965965.1. Taxonomy (NCBI): domain Eukaryota; kingdom Metazoa; phylum Chordata; class Ascidiacea; order Aplousobranchia; family Didemnidae; genus Trididemnum; species Trididemnum nubilum. Next base: position 34,808,604 of record OZ014483.1, on the reverse strand, counting down.
CTGTCTCGCCGCGCGCCGTATCCTTCATATTTCTGCTGTCATACCACACTTTGGATACAAATATAACACTGTTATTCCTCACAGAACACCAAAAATTTGATTCATCGAAAGGAGCACGGCAAAACAAGAAGTCAATTATCAGCTAGCCAAATCAATATCAATTAACTAAAATTTACTAGACCAAAATTTACGCTATTGATTATACTAACACTATGCTACACTTTGCTAGACTATACTATGAAAAAACTGCTGCGAGGTCGCACTATAGAAATAGAAACACCAGCAACTAACTTACTACACATCTAACTTGATACACTAAACTACAAAAATTTGAGACACCACATCACTCGTACTGTCGAAGACTATCTAATTTGAGCACTAGTTACAGACTTAAAGATTATGAAATTAAAGGTCTAAAGACAATACAATTAAAATTATCACAATGACAGTTCTGGAAGATTCTTAAAACAAGCACAAAAGGGGCTTCTAAAATGCTCTAAAAAATCAACCAATTTATTTGCATAAAAGATGAGAACGCAGCATGTATTCGTTTCTCACGTTACCAAACAGCATGTCAACAAAAAGAAAGCGACTAAGTCGAAAAGCAGACCTAGTATTTATGTCAGCCTGAACTCGAAAAACTTGATATTTTTGCCGAACTTGAACTCGAAAAAATTAAATTGATTTCTCATGTTTGACTGGGTAAAAACATGAATATTTTTTGAAAACAGTAAGAAATTTCAATATTTGTGTAAAACTTGCGGAATTGCGGACTAAAATTAAAAATAGTCCGCAACCCCAAGTCCGCAATTTAAACTGCCAAAGTCCGCAAGTCCGCATGTCCGCAACTTTTTTCGTTAGTCCGCAATTGCGGATTTGCGGACTTGCGGACTAACTTGCGGACTTGCACAGCTCTGGCGTTTAGCGTACCTTTTAACTGTTGCTGGTGTAACGTACGTGTCAAAGAACACGTCCCAATGCGGTCGACCGGCTCGGTTGAACAACCTGTTGAACTCCTCTCCGGGATGACTTATTAATTCAATCGCACTTTCGTTTGTGGCTACGTTGGAGCTGATACTACATCATTCCTTTCCCATTTACGCTGGCGGTGGCACATCCACATCTCCAACCAGCGCAAGGGAGAGGGTCCAACACTCCAACGTCCTGGCGTGCTCGCCATTGTAATGTACGTGTCAAAAGGCTGCATCCCAATACAGTCAACAGGCTCGGTTGAACGACCTATCGAGCTCCTCGCCGGATTGACTTATTAATCCATATATCCAAACGCACTTTCATTTGTGGCTACGTTGGAGCTGACGCTGCACTGGCATACTTTATTTTTACTGTCCTTTAATCCTTTAAGGGACAATGTAACATATGTGTAACATAAAATATAATTGCAATTGTGCTTAATACATTTTATATTTTCGAGAGTTTCAAACTTTGTTGAACATGGAAAGATACAAAGTTATCCAAAAATTAAATTTGATGACAACACTAAACTGCTTAGTTGTCAAAATAGGTTGAGTAAATGAGTGAAAATTCAAGTATGTAGGTGTTGTGGGTTGAAGTTAGGTTGCGCAGCGGGTATGAAGTTAAAGTTAGGTGGTTTGGTTGAAAATAGTCTTATATGCCTTAGTGAAACTCTACTGATTCGATTCAGCTTCTATGAGTTTTTCAGCCAGGTTGTTTTTAGGTTTGAATTTTATGTCACATATATGTTACATTGATCCTGAGCGGTAATTGTGCTGATTTATAAAGATTATGCTTTGTAGGCCGGTTAGTCAAAAAGTAAAGTCGAATATATTACATAATAATAAATAATAAACTAAAATAAGAATCTAGCTTTAAAAGTAAAGACTTCTCAGCAGTGTAGTAGAAAAAGTTCGATTCGTGTCTGACATGTGATATCTCTAGGGCAGGGCTGCCCAACCTTTTTACTGGTACGGGTCACAATTACGGGAGAAAAGTTCTTGCGGGACACATGCATTTTTACCAAAATTAAACTCAATAATTGCAGGTTTGTTGTACAAAATCGGTGCTCACTTTGGCCAGTATTTCGGGTATCTGTTCCCAAAAACTAGGTGAAAACCAAAACAAAAAGATCTTCACCGCAAATCGGTTCTGATTTTGGTCAGCATTACGGGAATCTGTCCCAAAAACTAGGTGAAGACCAAAAAAAAAAAAAAAGGTCTTCGCCGCAAATCCGAACTGATTTCGGGTAAACCGAACAGAAGAAGGTTTTGGTTTTGACCTTTTTATTTGCCAGAAAATGCTAAGTAAGCCTTTTCATGGGGAAATCAACCGCGCAAAAAGTCCTTGCGGGCCACACAAAACAGCTTCGCGGGCCACGGGTTGGGCAGCCCTGCTCTAGGGTCTAGGCTGAACTTGCAAACAGCTACTTTTTGCTAAACTTATCGTCAGCTACTTTTCAATGATCAAAGCAGATAAATGCCAAAAATGATAGCTTTGCACCAGCATGAAAAAGACATTGCTCACAAACAATAAGTGCCTGGAGTGCAATGTCCACCTTTAATATGTGAATGGAAGGAACTGTTTTCCGCTATATCATGCATCATTCTAATTTGTTGTAATCGTAATTATCAACACTTTTCTGTTAAAGATTTTGTTCAGGTGCTCATTCTGCGCAATGATAATAAAAAAAAGAAAACAAGTAAAAATGACTTGCTAGATGGTACAATTAGTTTGCAAATGTGTCAAAATAAATAAATAAATAAACTCGATAGAAATTGGAGATTACAGCGCCCTCTGGTGGCAAATGTTAGAGTTCTAGTGACAGCAAAACTTAACCTTGAATATTAGCTTTTTACCAATGATTTCGTGTAATCATAATGTCTTGTTTATGTGCTTGATTATCTTAGAGATAATGGGGGAAATATTTATCGCTAAGGGACAATGTTACACATATGTTACATACTGCAAAATAATAGATAAACATAAAATTATTTTTTTGTCCGTGAAAATAGCTTTAAATGATTATTTTATGCATTGAAAAATCGTTTAAGCTCAGAAATTTAGTTTACTTAAGTTCTGTCCCTTAAAGGGTTAAGAAAAAATGAGGGTTATTGTATACACAACCCTGTTAAAATTGCCACTGCCTACTATATTGATGATTGGTGTTGCAACTTAATTAGATCAGGTATATCAGTTATCCTAATGCCTAGAAAATGTTGTACTTAAGCATGTCTCACTAACTATAGAATAGTGAAAAAAATAACACAGAAAAACCTGCTAAAAGCTATCAGTGTATTGTTTGCCTAGTGATACTGAAGAAAGAAGAAAATGGATAAAAGCAGTGCCTAATGCTAATCTCACAGTAAATAGCAGTACTGTTTTGCATAAACTCAGGGCCTGCGAGAGGGGGTTCAGGGGGTACATCAGTAGTATAAGATGAAAGATTTCATGTACGTTTGCAGCGTCCCCCAAGTGCGGCGTTTCCTAAACGCAATGTTATCTAAATGCAGCTTTGTCTAAATGCGTGGTTGTCCAAATTTCTCAAAATATGTTAATGTGGGGGGTAGTCTTAGCTCTAACCCTAGTCTTAACTCTAACCTAGCTAGTTGTTTGAAAGTTGGTCTTGACCTAAGTACCGAACCACCGCAGGTGCCCGGCTTCAAGTGTAAAGACTCTTAGTGTTTTGCTTGAGTTCCGAACCACCGCAGGTGGTTTGCCTGGCTTTGGTTAAGGTCTAACCCTAATCTTAACTCTAAGTTTAGTCCTAACTAGTTGTAAGAATCGAACCCAAAACTTAGTTTTGACCTGAGTACCGAACCACCGCAGGTGCCTGGCTTCAAGTGTAAAGATCTTTAGTATCTTACCTGAGTACCGAACCACCGCAGGTGATTTGTCAAACCACTGCAGGTGGTTTGCCTGGTTTCAAGTTCAAAGTAGTAGTCGGTTAAAAGCGAATAACCAGAGAAGGTAGTTTCTAAAAAGATTATCTAGTTAATGCTATGAAGTCTATTTTGTACGTTTGGGAATAAGCTTCACGTAACTTGAAACGATTCCTGTCGCGCTGAATTTTTGCTGCCGTGTCAAAATCGTGACAGCTGTTTAAATGAGATAATCTATCTAAGGTTTAGCTGTGAATCACTACCTTTTGTTACATTTTTTAAATCTTCGAATATGGAACGAGCATGGTGCAATAGAACTTGTTTAATCCCAATAAGTTTATTCCTTTGGCATACGATGGTGCAATAGCGTTGCTTATAAAAGGCAGTCGTTAAACTATGTTTTCATTCTATCAAGATGTATGCATGCGAGCACTGCACAAAACCCTTTTGTTGAAATTGTGATCTATTGCGGCACAAGCGAGAAGTACACGAATGGATATTGCGATTTGAGTGTGAAAAATGTGAAAAAAATTTAAAAGAAAGTCGGATCTTGAGAGATATAAACCGACTTGCTGTCGTTGCCAGAGGTGTCACATTCAATTCAAGTCTCCCCAAGAGAAAAAAAGTCATGTATGCAAACCAGCTAAGAAAAAAGCCCGAATCATAAGTGAAGAACGAGCTGTAGCGGTGCAGTGTCCAAGAGTTCAATACCCAACAGAGTCACCACCGAAACCTCAACCAAATGAAACAGAGTCTTCTAATCTTCAAACAAATGTCGCAGAGCAAACAGCTCAACTTCCTCCAGCAGCTCAACCCCTGCCAATTCGAAGCGGTGCTCCAACGTCAGTGTTAACTTGTCCGCCGTTAACACCAGCTCCTCGACATCGCAAAAGTTTGAAAATCAAGTGTCCGACCAAGCTCTCGAACCTTCCCTCACCTCCACCATTGACACCAGCACCTGGATTGCTTGCGAACGATCCCTAACCACCGCGGAAAGCTGAAACTAAAAAGAAACGGCGGGAAGTAGAAGAAAACGAAATTATTCATGAACTAGATCCAGATTTAGAAAGATTTATACGTTCAAACTGGGACTCTATTCGCACATTTTCACGTAGAGGACTCGTTCAAAATCTGTTTAATTTTTACTATAGTGATGATGTTTGTAATTTAATTGACCGTATAGCAAAAACTATCATGAAAAAGCAAGAAAATCGTTTTAAAATTAACTATGGTTTTGGGTTTGTGTTAAAAAATATTGAAACAGGTGAATTTCGTTATTATCATGCTTCAAATAATTCGTTAATGCTTGACACTGCGATATTGATTTCTAACGAAGCTGAGTTAAATGAATTTTTAGCACAAATCGCCGATGAAGATTTTTTGGATTCTGTTTCCCGACCTGATACGAAATGGCGGCTGTACCAAATTACGAATTTACTATTTTTGTAAATCATCTCAAACAAGCACCGCTAGGGGCGCCATTACCACTTCCGGATTTTGTTAAAAATAATCGCGGTCTTATCAATGTTTCAGGCGATGAAAATCAGTGTTTTTTCCGTTGTCTAGTGGTTTTTAAAGGAGTTAACGTTAGACGTTGTGAAACAAAGACCAGAGAGTTGTTTACGCAGTATGCTATGAATTTTAATGTACACAATTTTAATGGTATTGCTATTGAGGATTTGATTCCAATCGAGAATTTGTTCAAGGTTAATGTTTCCATATATCAACTTAATGAAGAATCAGCTCGACTCGTGTACAGGAGCCGAGGACTTTATCAGGAAACAATGGCTTTGAATAAATACCAGAATCATCTTAGTTTAATTACTGACTTTGAAAAATATTGTGCTGTGTACTGCTGCATGTCATGTAGAAAGTTGCATTACGGGCGAGCTAATTTCTTACGTCATTGTAAAACATGTAAAGTCATCACTCGGCAAACATATCCCGGGGGTATATTTAAAGCTAAAGAAACAATTTTTGATAAATTAGCAATGATTGGCATTAACGTTCCCCCAAACGACCGTCACTTTCCCTATTATGCCTGCTTTGATTTCGAAAGTCTATTTAACAAACAAAACTTACCACAAAACGCCCAACAACTTTCCTATGAAGCCAGACATGTGCCGCTGAGTTTTGGTGTTGCCTCCAACGTTCCAGGGTTCACAGAGGGCGTTTGCCACGTCAGTTCCGATGACGAAAACAAACTCGTTGCAAAATTGATCGATTACCTTGAAGGGGTGGCTGATGTTTCGTACGAGATACTGAAACAGAAATTCGATTACGTTTTGGCAGCTCTTGAAAATCATCCAAATTGCAGAAGGGAAAAATTGACTTCTGAATTTCACTTATATCTGCAAGAGCTACCGGTTTTGGGTTTCAATTCGTCTAATTATGATTTGGCTCTTATTAAACCTGCTCTGGTTTGTTGTTTGATGGGTAAAATCAAGTTTGTGCTCAAAAAAGCAAATTCTTTTCTTTGTTTGAAAACCACAAAACTTAGGTTTCTGGATATTAGAAACTTTTTAGCCCCAGGGTTCTCTTATAGAAAATTTCTCATTGCATATGGGGCTGAAGACAAGAAATTTTTTTTTCCTTACAAATTCATGGATTCTTTTGAAAAACTGAACTTTCCCAGACCCCCACCCCATGAAGCTTTTTATAGTTCGCTGCACCAAAGTAACATTAGCAACGAGGAATATGCTCTTGTTGTAGAGACTTGGCGGAAAGAGGGTTGGACAAGCCTCAAAGATCTACTTATCCATTATAATTTGTTAGATGTTTATCCTTTTATTCAAGCGATTTCAAATCTTTTACAACCCTATTTTCAGGATGGTATCAACCTCTTTAAAGATAGTTTTTCAGTGAGTGGAGCTGCAAAACTCAAAATGCAGAGGGAAATTAACAATGGAACTTTTTTTTGCTTGTTCCCAAAAAGACATAGCGACCTCTACCAAAAGTTAAGGTCTCAGTTAACTGGTGGGTTGAGTGTGATCTTCTGTCGATTAGCAATTGCTGGCCAAACGAAAATTCGCCCTCATCAGGTGGAGAATCCATTTACATGTGCTATTGTAAAAGGTTACGATAGTAATGCTCTCTACCTCCATGCCATCATGCAAAAGAACCCCACAGGGTATTTTTGCAGGTACCGGGAAGAAGACGACTTTAGGCCCTTACCTGCCTGCCGATATCGGCTATCCAGCTACCAATGGCTTTCCTGGGAAGAACGTTGCCGAAACATCCGCATTCAGCATCAGTTCAACGGCGGTGAATGTCGCATGACCTCCATGAGTCTACCAGTCGATGGAAAATCAGGGAACCAAATATGGCAAATGAATGGTTGTTCGGTCCACAATTGTGATCGCTGCTGGGCCAATAGAAATCGAGACGGTACCTCAAGGAGTTCAACTGGCGCGGTGACAAAGTTGAAGAGTTGAAGAAGCAAACCCTGGAAATCACACAAAAAATTGAAGAAGATGGGTACGAGGTAATATCAATTTGGGGATGTGAGTGGAAAAGGATGAAAAAGAGACCAGAGATTGCTGAATTCCTAAAAACTTTAAAAACAGTCCAACCTAGAAGAAAGCTAAGTTTTGATCGAATACTAAAAGGTATTCAAAACGATACTCTTTTTGGACTCCTAATTGTTGACATTCATACACCAACAGAGTTGAAACCGCTTTTTGCAGACCACCCCCTCATTATCAAAAACACAATGGTCTCACGCGAGGATATTGGGGATTATATGAGAGGTGTGGCTGAAAAGCATGGCTTTCTCAAAAAACCAAAAAGAGCTTTAATTTGCAGTCATTTTGGGAAAGAAGTGTTAATCACCTCAGAAATGGGAAAATTCTATTTGGAAAAGGGACTAAAAATTACCAAAATTTATGAATTTATTGAATTTCACCCCCAAAAATGTTTTGAAGATTTAGGCAATAGAATATGTGACGCCAGACGACTTGGAGATTTGAATACACATTCCCAAATAGCAGCTTTAACAGCAAAACTTACCGGTAACTCCCTTTAATCGGCTACCCTAATCAATAAAGACAAACATAGGGTAATTACTTACTGTGATGACAGTACAGTGAATGAGGAGATACATAACCCAAGGTTTGTTAATTTGGAAGTTGTTTCACCCGGAGTCTACGAAATTAAATCGTTAAAGAAGAAAGTCATTAATGACTTGCCAATTCAAATCGGTATGTTTGTGTATTTGAATGCTAAATTGACCATGCTACGTTTTTTGTAAGATTTTCTTTTCAAATTTTGCCAAAAAGAAAAGTTATCTTTATTAGAATGTGACATCGATAGCTATTACTGTGCTCTAGCTGAACCTGATCTCGATCAATGCGTGAAACCTGAAAAAAGGCGCGAATATTTTACCCCAAAACCAAATTATTTAATTGTGGCTGTTAGTGAAAATCACAAACAAAATTACATTGAAGCCAAAGTAGCCGAGCGAGAATGGAACCTAGAACCTTGCTGTGTTGCCAGACAAACATTTATGAAGCGAATGCCCAGAAAATTTAAATTACAATTTTGTTCCACTTCGATGGCCCTTTTGTCTGCAAAAAGTTACATCTGCAGTGGACCAGAAGGGGATAAATTGGCATGCAAGCGCGTACTCAATTGTGGAATCGAAACAGAGCCTCTAGATTTGTAACCAGTGTATTTTTTGTGACTATTATTTCATTGGTAAAAATGTGTTTTTTGCAAATGTGGAATTGTCTTGTTGGAAATGTGTATGTTATGTCTTATATCCACTTGGAATAAAAAACGAAATCAGATTTTACCTTTGTTTTATTGCAAAACAGCTTTTCAGATCTAAGAGCAAGTTTGGTTGATAAGTTTGCGTACATAACAAAGTAGGTAACTAACTTGTTTGCACAGTAACAAGTAGGTAAAATAAAACACATTTGACGCTATACCAAACCATATAGGAAAACTATGAACTGAGAAAACCTCAATTGCTTCATTGCAAACTATTTTGCGCCATTTGCTGTTTTTTCATCATTCACGCTCTAACTCTGAATATATTTATCAAACACACAAGTCTCTGCTCTCAATTAGGACTCATAAAAAATAAACTAAAAAAATATTCATCAAACACACAAACCCTAACCTTAATTCAATTAGGACTCATAAAAAATAAACTAAAAAATATTCAATACTGTTCTAAACTGTATGGGAGAAATTATGATCAATTGCTTCATTGCAAACTTTTGCGCGCTTTGCAGTGCTTTTTTGCAAGCTAAACAAACTAACAAAATCGACCTAGAGTTGAAAGAAAAAAAGTGGGGGGTTGAGAAGTATTAAAAAGGCTCGAACTTGTATTTTCACACATTTATTTGAACAATCTCAAGAACCGAAAAAAAACTACCAACATGGAACAAAAGTGAGTTTGTTTAACTATTTTAAATTTTATCGAATCTAGCAATTTGTTATGACTGAGCAGTGTTCCCACTAAGACGAATTTTGTTGGAGCAATAGTAAATAATTTTGACATAGTAAACATAGCTTTAGAAAATTTGTGGAAATATGATATAATTAACACTAGATTGGTACAAAATTTAGAGCATGTAAATACTATTTTAGAGCTTTGGTGTAAAGAAAATTTGGACACCTATACCGATTCATCATGAAATTAGAGGGAACACAGCTTCTTTTTCGAATTAGTTGAAAAAAAAAAACGGTCTTTTTTATCTTATTATTTTAAAGAAAAGTAAGGTTAGTTGAACAATATATAAAAAATACGAATTTCGAGCCACTGGTTAAATTAGTGAAATAAATAATGAACATACTCCCATTTCTTCTAAGATATATCGTTATTTCTACAGCAACAACAACGCAGTTGCAGAAGAAGAAGTCTTGGTCCACGAGCTGGACGACAATCAAGACGACCCGGAACCAGACCCCCCCGTGATTTCATGCATAGCTTGTATAGAAGAAGAGGCTGTTATGGTGGCGCTCTTCTGTGAGCATTGTTGCTTTTGTATGGGGTGCTTTAATATTTACGAGGGGAGGGGAGAAAGAAGATGCTCGATTTGTCGGGAAAGAATTATATGTTTTTTTAGAAGTTATTATTAATTTTTTTTTATGTGTGTTTTATAAAAAATTAATACATTACAAAAAAATTCAGTTGTGAAAGTTATTTCAGATCTAGCTAGGAATCGAACCTATCCACAGAGATTTTAAGTAGTCGTGATGACGTCACCGCAAACTGTCGCATACTTGATCACAAAGAGCTTTGTCTAAGCGTATGACGTCACTGCGAGTTGTGACACGTTGATTATGCGACTAGAATCTCTTTGTTTCTTAAGCGTGCACCCAGTCAAGCGTGAAAAATTGCGCGCTAACAATTGCTTACGTGTCTTTTGCGTTCGAAAGAATACCAATCATGAAAACATAACAGATTCACTTACCTGCAAATTATCAAGGTTACAACGATTCTCACTGCAACGGTCACACTATTATCCAGTAAAAGTTGTTCCACAGTAAATTCACCAATATTTTTTCGAATAAACATTCTTTACTACAAACCACCATTTTCAAACAAATTTACTACAAACTAATATTTTTTAAACAATAGGGTTTAAACCTTTAAAATTCTTAGCTCTTAGTGAAGTTTTAACATGTTACTACAAGCTAATTTTCACAAAAACTAGGTTTTAAACCTTAAAAATTCTTAGCTCTTAGTTAATTCTTTGCTGCTATTCTCAAATAGGTTTTAAACCTTAACATTTCTTAGCTCTTGGTTAATTCTCTGCAATCATTTTCAAATAGATTATAAATTTCTTTGCTAACACTCTCAAAAAATAGATTTTAAAAGTTAATTCTCTGCCACTATTTTCAAAAATAGAGTTTAAACCTTAACATTTCTTAGCTCTTAGTTAAGTTTTAAAATTTTACTACAAGCTAAGATTCACAAAAACTAGGATTTAAACCTTAAAATTTCTTAGCTGTTAGTTAAGTTTTAAAAGTTCTTTGCTACCATTTTCAAACAGGTTTTAAAAGTTCTTTGCTAACACTTTCAAAAAATTGGTTTTAAAAGTTAATTCTCTGCAACTATTTTCAAATATTGTTTAAACCCTTTCTTAGCTCTTAGTTAAGTTTTAAAATTTTACTACAAGCTAATATTCACAAAAACTAGGTTTTAAACCTTTTAAAATTTCTTATTAGGTAAAGAAATAATGGTTTTATTTAAACCCTAAGAAACCTTAAAATCTCTGCCACTATTTTCAAAAATAGAGTTTAAACCTTAACATTTCTTAGCTCTTAGTTAAGTTTTAAAATTTTACTACAAGCTAAGATTCACAAAAACTAGGATTTAAACCTTAAAATTTCTTAGCTGTTAGTTAAGTTTTAAAAGTTCTTTGCTACCATTTTCAAACAGGTTTTAAAAGTTCTTTGCTAACACTCTCAAAAAAATAGGTTTTAAAACTTAACATTTTAAACTCTTAGTTAATTCTCTGCAACTATTTTCAAATAGTGTTTAAACTTTAACGTTTCTTCATTATTTTTTTACCTAAGAAATCGTTTCTGTGTTTATCACACAACTGCTTAGCAAAACCGACGCAAAGAACAATTCCACAGTATAAATATCATACAGTAGGTTCACTCAATTGTGACGCGTGTCAGCATTTTTTGAGAGCCAAGCAAAACTTTGGAGTCAAATTGACATCATAATAGTGACATCGTGAGCGGATACGAATTATGCCAAATGATAGCAATTGTTCTGAAATTTTATGAATTTTGTCTCCACCTGACGGAATTAAGTCCTTCCCCTTTTTTTACGGCCCTAAATAGTGAAGAGCAGCATTTTTCACCACTGTCATACTCCTGACGTAACTTGGCCTAGCTTTCGTTGTGCTTTTCGGATCGAAATAAAATTGGTACCAATAAATCCATTTAAGCTCGGGCTTCGATTCGCTCCATTTGTTACATCACTTGTCTATGATGTCACAAAGTCAGAAGCATAAATATAACCCAAAATTGGAACTTTTCGTTCTTTTGGTAACTTTAGTTATGGGGGGTTTTGCTCGCGTTTGACACCCAACAGTTTTGTTTCGTCCAAAATTTGCTCTGTATCGTCAACTAGCTTTCGTGCAATTTTCGTTGTAATTGCTGAAGGATTTACGAAAATATCGTTGGTTGTTTGCATGACGTGGTCAAGTTATAACAATAAACGTAGCATTTGATAGTCGTACGTTGTGCTTTACCTGATACAACTTAATTGTTACGTCATTATCATTAGTTAGCAACTTGATTGATGTCTTTCGGTTCGAAACAGCATATTTTGGTTCGAAACAGCACTTCAGCTGCATAAAAATAATTCCATAATTTTAATTATTTTAATTATTTTATTTTTCAAGCCTGAAGATTCCCCCGCTTCTACTTTGTTGTTGCGTGTACACGCTGTTGTTGTTCTGTTAAATAGAAAGAATATTACTAAACCCAACTTTGGAGTAGAAAATGCATCTCTTTTTTGAAGAGTGTAATTTCAACCTGTCTGTACGAAAATTCACTAAAACCTGTTCACACGCATTGTTGCAATATAGCCACAGTGCTCTGTAATAATTTAATTTAATTCTTTTAATTAACTTCCGACATTTGGCAATTTTGTTCTTGCAAATGGCTCTAAAACTGTGCGAGGGTGGTTCAGGTGGTGATTCGAAGCTCATTTTTGCCACAGGAAGCTCATTTTTGCTCAAAATTTAAGAAAAAAGTACGAACATTCGAGCTTTAGCATAAAAAAATAATAATAAAGAACACAGGTTAGTACACCGACTTTGTAAACAATCAGCATACTTTTTTTAAACTTTTTTTTTATATTGCTATTGTTGATTTGTCTCAAATGAAGTCGCTGACTTTCAATACCAACATAGATGATCAAATTTTCACCTAAGCAAGAATAACTTTATGTCGCTTTATTCGCCAATAAAATTGAGAACAAATGGGCTGAAAATCGGTGAAAATTTAGGAACAGCCAGCTTCAACTTAAAAGCAATGGCGTAACAATTAAGTTGTATCAGGTAAAGCACAATGTACGGCTATTAAATGCTACGTTTATTGTTATAACTTGACCATGTCATGCAAACAACCAACGATATTTTCGAAAATCCTTCAGCAATTACAACGAAAATTGCACGAAAGCTAGTTGACGATACAGAGCAAATTTTGGACGAAACAAAACTGTTGGGTGTCAAACGCGAGCACAACCCCCCATAACTAAAGTTACCAAAAGAACGAAAAGTTCCAATTTTGGGTTATATTTATGCTTCTGACTTTGTGACGTCATAGACAAGTGATGTAACAAATGGAGCGAATCGAAGCCCGAGCTTAAATGGATTTATTGGTACCAATTTTATTTCGATCCGAAAAGCACAACGAAAGCTAGGCCAAGTTACGTCAGGAGTATGACAGTGGTGAAAAATGCTGCTCTTCACTATTTAGGGCCATAAAAAAAGGGGAAGGACTTAATTCCGTCAGGTGGAGACAAAATTCATAAAATTTCAGAACAATTGCTATCATTTGGCATAATTCGTATCCGCTCACGATGTCACTATTATGACGTCAATTTGACTCCAAAGTTTTGCTTGGCTCTCAAAAAATGCTGACACGCGTCACAATGGTTTTTGCTTGGAGTGAACCTACTGCATGATATTTATACTGTGACAATTCCATGCGCCACGCCAGTCGTCGCGAAAAATTTTTTTTTTTAAATGCGTGCGAGGGGTGATTTCTTCAGTTGTAAATAGGTATGGCGTTGAGAGTAGATAACCCAGCTTGTTTTCTTGTTTCAGGCCCTTCAGGGATAGGAAAATCTCATTGGATTTTTCGCCTTATCGAACATCGCAATGAAATTTTTACAAAAAAAAATCGAAAAAAAATTTTTTTCTATGACACATATCAAAAAAAATTCGACCAATATATCGACTCTATCGAATTTATCCAGGGTTTACACAGTCTGGAAATATTGAAAGATGCAAGTCAATCTTTTGTAGTTCTCGATGATTTAATTCACTATCCCAAAGATGTGATTAGCAAAATTTTCACCGTCTATTCCCATCATTATAATTTCTCAGTTATATTTACCACACAAAATCTTTTTAATAAAAGCATTCGTGAAATATTGTTGAATTCACATTTTGTGGTTTTATTTAAAAACTGTCGTGACGCCACTCAATTCCAAACTTTCATGTGGCAAACTTTCCAACAAAACGCAAAAAATGCGTTTCAGGCATATAAAAACGCGACATTGGAAGCAAGGGGTTATTTATTGCTAGACTTCAGACCGGATACGTACGACTCCCAGTGGATTCGAACAGGAATTTTTCCAAACAAAGTGAATTACGTCTATCAGTAACCTTCCCACACATGGATCGGTTAAAAAGAAACGCTTCTACTCTCAAGCTTTTGCATGGTGCAAAACCTTCTTTCCAAAAAGTTGTTTTGGAAAAATCAAAAGATGATTTAGTAAAATGTGTTTGCAACATAAGTTTTAACATTCTAAAAGGTACTGCACCGATTTCAAAACAGAATAAAAAGCAACTCAGTCATCACAAAAGTTCATTACGTAAACTTATTGACCGGAAACTATCTCTCAAAAAAAGAGAAAAGTGATTCAAAGCGGTGGTTTTCTTTCGGCGTTATTGGCCGCAGCCATTCCTGTATTGGGTAGCTTGTTCGGTCGAGCAAAATGAGGAAATTAGTGGCGTTGGAGCCAGCTGTGTACAAAAAATTGAAGGAGGGAGCTGGACGAATCGAGTCTCGTGTTCTTGGTGATTTGGATAGACAAATGCAAACGGTTTTACATTCCCAACAACCCGAACATGAAAAAATTAATCTTTATAACTCGATTTTGGAAAAAGCGGCGTGATACGAAAAAAAGACTGCAGATGGTAAACCGCAAGCGACAGAAGATCGAATATTAGCAGACTTTGAGCAGCAAATGCAAAACATTTTACATTCTCAAAAACCACCTAGCGAAAAAATGTTATTATATAACAATATTTTTGGTAAATCCAAAGTATACAAACAAAAGTGGCGCACTAGACGTGTGCAGAAAAAAGAAAAGCTACCAAAGAAAGAAATATTATAACACTTCAAAAAAGCTAAAAACAAAAAGGTGAAACGGATTCTGAAAGGTATTGAGGAACAAAAAAATATTAGCTGGAACGACGCCGGAAACTTGGTTCTTGACGGCCGCCTGATCCCTTCCAGCAACATAACAGAACTGCTATGCTTAGCTGTAGTGAAATAAGAACCGAATATTCCAGGGTGGCGATCGTTCGATAGTGTTTTATCATGGGAGAGTTTTTAGATTATTATAATGAAAATAAACCTGGATCGTTTAGTGGCGCGGCGGCGTTTCAGAGAACCGTGCAAAAACCTGAGGCAAAGAAATGGCTTTTAACCCAAGACGCTTACACTCTTCACAAACCGATTCGAAGGCAGTTTCCAAGACGAAAAATCATTGTGGCTGGTCCGAAACAACAATTTCAAGCAGACTTGATTGATTTTAGTCGTTTACAGAAATACAATGACGGTTTTAAATTTATTCTTGTCGTGATTGATGTGTTTTCGAAATATGCTTATGTAGAATGTATAAAGAATAAAACTTCTAAGAGTGTGATAGCTGCGTTGTCTAAAATATTGAAACGAAGTGGACATTTTTCCACTTTGCAAACCGATTTGGGTACAGAATTTACAAATAAAGCGTTTCAAAGCTGGCTCAAACAACACAATATTCATTTTTTTACCGCACACAACCACGAAATTAAAGCTAGCATAGCGGAACGTTTTATTCGTACTATTAAAGAAAAACTTTGGCGTTATTTTACGCATGAAAACAAATGAGTATATACCCATGTGATTCAAAAATTAGTGCATGCTTACAATCATACCTTTCACCGTTCGATTCAATGTTCACCAGCGGAGGTCAACTCTTCTAATCAGGAAACGGTTTGGCTGACCTTATACGGAAGTCTGCAGCCTAAAACACCGAAATTAAAAGTAGGAGATCGAGTAAGGATCTCAATGATGCGCAGACGATTTGAAAAAAGTCATTATCAAGAATGGATCGAGGAGGAGTTTGAGATTGCCGAGGCATTCACTGACGACCCTCCCTATTATAAGATCAAAGATTTAAAGGGTACTGTTTTGGAAGGGACTTTTTACGACCAAGAAGTTCAAAAAGTAGCTAAAAACGATAACATTTACAAAATCGAGTCCATTCTTAAAAAACGGAAACGTAAGAAGCATCAAGAGTATTTTGTGAAGTGGTTGGGATACCCAGAATCATTTAGCAGTTGGATACACGAACGAGACCTTGTACGTTATGCTTAATCTTTCGTCAAACACGGCTGACATCATCGCTTTTTTGTTTCAAGTGGTTGCTGTCTATATTGTAATCATTATAAGTCTATTAAACTTGACACAAGGTTCGGATAATAAAGAGCTCTGGGTGAGCCTTCTGTCGAGTAGTGTGGGGTATTTGCTGCCGACCCCCATACTCACAAAAAAACATGTTTCTAGTGTTACCCAGTAATTCTTCGATTGAAGTTTTCCCTGACAATAAAACTTCAGACTTTAAAGTGCAATTACCAAAGTCTGTGAGTCTGGAAGGCTCTTGGGAATGCGGTTTAGCTGAGATACAGTACCCACGATCTTGGTACACACAATATTTGGATCTTTGGGTGCAATGCCGGCAGGGTAACGTGGAGACAACGGGTTTCTTATTGCAAGGATACTACCAAAATCCTCGCGATGTGATCGACCAGCTCAATCGTGCGTTAGAAACATCTTTCACATATGTAGTAGACAAGAAAATGGCGGACCCTACGTCAGGGATGACGACACGCCCGCAATTGAAGACACATTTACGCTTCGACCCTTATTCTCAAGTAGCGTCGTTGGAAATTCAAGAACCTCAGCTCAGAAATATGAGAGTTAGAATTTCTCCGGCGTTAGCACGCATATTAGGTTTTGACACAATGTATTACAGATGACCGGGGACGTATGTAGCTTCAAGAGTTGTAGATTTAAACAACACTCATGCTCTATTCGTTTACAACGATTTAATTCAACTGCAAATCGTTGGCGATACCCTGACACCTCTTCTAGACGTCGTTGCTGTCCCAGGTGGACCTGGAGATCTGGTCTGTAGTAGATTCGATAAACCACATTACAAACCTGTTTTGAGAAAGCAATTTTCCGATATCCATATTTCTTTACGCGATGATCAAGGCAAACCGATTCGGTTTGAAAAGGGAAAAGTTATCGTGACTTTACATTTGAGAAGAGCAAAACTTCCTCTTTAAATTCGGCATCAAATCTACACTACATTCATTTAGACCAAGCAATATGCATGTAAAGTACTGCTGTGATTCAAAGGCTTATCAGTCTTATTACCTGAACCAAATTGGACACGGTGGTCCATATTTTAGCAGTGCACCCTTTCAAAATGGGTACAGTCTTGGTGGAATTTTTTCTAGTCTGGCAAAGTCGATTATGCCCTTGATTAAGTCAGGGGCAAAGGCAATAGGTAAACAAGCCTTAAAGGGTGGTCTTGGTTTTGCCTCAGATGTTTTAGCGGGGAAAAATGCAAAGGAAGCGGCTGTCGAGCGTGCAAAGATGGCCGGCTCTTCCCTTTTGTGACAGGCTGCAGGTCGTAAACGCAAAGCTCCAGCGTGAGTACAAAAGAAACGACGCAAGTGAACAAACGACATATTTAGTTAGGATGGCTTCCTTGAAACACCCCAGTTCTTCGGAGTCTGTGACCAGTCAATGGGATCTATTCTCAGTGCCGCCAACTCAGGCTAGTTTAGAAGATGGATTTTTTACGGAGTACAGACCCATTTCTGTTTTAACCTCAGGCGGTCCGGTGGAGTTTTGTATTGCCGCTGAAAGCTCAAACTACATTGATTTAGCTAACACTTTTCTGTACGTAAGAGCGTCGGTCACAAAAGCAGATGGTACCGCTCTTGCAGCAGATACCGAAATCACCCCAGAATATAATTTTTTGCATACGTTGTGATCTCAGTGTGATCTATACTTAAACGACACATTGGTGACCCAGTCGAGCAACAATTATGGCTATCGTAGTTACATAGAAACGTTGCTGTCGTTAGGAAAAGACGCTAAAGATTCGCAATTATCGTCGGTTTTGTGGTATCAAAACTCTTCTGGTTCATTTGATACGCGTGGTGCAGGTAACGCCGGTTATACGAAACGAAAAGCTATTGCAGCACAAAGCCATGAATTTGATATGATGGGACGTTTGCATCTAGACATGAGTTTCCAGTCTAGATATGTTCTTAATGGAATCGAAATCAAATACAGGTTGATTAGAGCAAAGGATAGTATTTGCTCGCATGGAAACGCCGACCAAGCTGAAAACAAGGTCTCGTTGCAAGAGGTCTCTTTATTCTGTTGAAAAGTGAAACCAAACCCGTCCATTCAACTAGCACACGCCAAGGCTCTACAACACGGGACTGCGAAATATCCCCTAAGACGTGTAGAAGTAAAAACTTTCACTATCCCTCAAGGTAATCGCTCTTTTTCAAAAGAAAGTCTGTTTTTGGGGCAATTACCCACCCGAATCGTGGTCGGTTTTGTTGACAACGACGCTTACAACGGAAACATCACAAAATCACCCTTCAATTTTAAGAATTATGATATTAATTTTGTGTGTGTTTATCGTGATGGGGTGCAAATCCCTTCGTCACCCCTTCAACCGGATTTTAACAACAACCAATTTATTTGCAGTTACTTGAGATTGTTTTCTCAGACTTCCCAATATTTTGCTGACACAGGTCTAGCTTTGTCTAGGTCTGATTTTGGTGGTGGTTACACGCTGTTTGCTTTTGATTTAACCCCCAGTTAAATTCGAGTGATCCTGCTTTCGAGTTAATAAAAAGTGGGAATATTAGATTGGAGGTTCATTTTGTTGCAGCGACTCCGCGTACCTTGACTGCTGTCGTGCTTACTGAGCACAATAATCTTTTGCAAGTAGATGACCAAAGACATGTAGCTTTCGACTATACAGCATGAACACGATTCAGATCGAACATTTATTGAAAAAAGATCCTTTTACTAAAACTATTTTTAAAAAGGCTTGCGCCAAAAACCAACTACTTCACGTTGATTACCCGTCTGCTTACGTCATTAATTCTCACCCAAGCTCCAAACCTGGAGAGCATTGGATCGCAGTGTATTTTGATAAGCATGGAAAGGGTGAATATTTTGACAGTTACGGTCTGCACCCTAGCATGAACGGTTTTACCGCTTTTATGGAACGTAACTCAAACGGTTGGATTTACAACAACAAAACTGTACAAAGTCTGTTTTCTACAATGTGTGGTCATTATTGTGTGTATTTTATTTTGTATCGTTGTCGTGGTTATAGCATGCGTGATATTGTTTCTCGGTTCTCATCAAAAGTTACTGAAAACGATCGTAACATTAACCTGTTTATTCGTGCTTTCATGTAAATCGAACACGCAAACTTTATTCACATGTATTTTATTGCAATAAAAAAGTCACAAAGAAAACAAACGTCTGATTTTCATTCTATGTACAGGTTTGAGACGAAATTCGATTACTTTAGCACAAGCTTCGATTCGCCGGCGAAAACGTTGGCGATTTCGGGCAGCACGCATCCAATTGCTGCGCCGCGCTTCGCGACAGGCGTCAGATTCAAACAGCAGGCGAATAGTCACATAGTCAGAAAAATGTACACTTTTCATTACAAATATGTCTCTAAACTTTGAGTGAGAGGTAATTCAGAGACGGTAGGAAGAGCGGTGTCAGAAAGTTTACGCTTCTTCGGTGTTGCGATGTTGTTCGCCTCCAAAAGAGTCAAAAAAGACTCCAACTGTTTATGGTCCGCTGGGAGGAGGTGACAATCGTCGTCGTTTTGAACCGCTAACGTGATGTAGTTGTTGAGCATGTAAAGGGTGAATCTTCGCGGTGATGGAATGTTTTCCACTTTAAATCGAAGTTGGTAGCCGTCAGCTAGAACTTCCTGTTTAATCACCTCTGCGTTTTCTTGAATACTGCAAAGCGTGTCATCAAAATTAGTAGACCAGAAAACGAGAATAGCATAGTCCTTTGTATCGCTTTTTGGTCGAAACAACAAGTAGGGTTTGTGTTCCATAATCATTTGTACCACGCGCGAAAGTTGTTCTGTGGAGAACATAAACTTTCCTTTTTTGACCGAGACCACTGCCTTTCTGAGCAGAGTCGAGGTAGGTAGTGGGAACCCAGAGTCTGCAATGGTTTGAAACTGATTACAGATTTGTCTTGCTGAATCCTCCATTGTTCTAGCGCGTTTGATTAATTCTTCTTGCTGGTAAAGAGTCTCATAGCAGCTCGTAAACGGGGGAATGTTGTCTGGTATTTGTACGTTTTCAGCCTCTAAATAAAGTTCGTCTGCTCTGTTAGTGTAAGACTGCATGATTTCAAGTTTTTCGAGTGCAGCTCTTTTTGTAGATGAGGAGAAAAAGGTAATTGCACCACAAAATGGAAAAAAGTCCACAGCTGTTTTTGGTGTTATTGTGCCACGGTTACACATAATGGGGGAGTACGCCAGTTTTGTGAATATGGCGCAATCCCTATCCTTACACTCGATATGAGCGGATTTTTTCTTCAACAAATTCACCACAAATGGTACACAGTTGCGACTTCCTGGAGCATGAAAAACAATGAGCGATGTGAGCACATGGGAGATATACCACGCATCTTTCTTCCTTTTCACATTTCAAACACTTCACTTCATCCAAAACTTCTTTTGCACGTTTCATTGTTAGTTTGGGTTTAAAAATAACATCGGGTTCTTCCATTAATTTTAATATAAAATTGTAAAAGGTAGCAAAGTTCTCATTGTGTTCTTGAAATCTTTTGGTCAACACTCGAGATATTTTTCGGTCTTCAAACCCTAGCAACTTCGCCATTTCTACATTCCTTCCCAACAGCATCTCTCTTTCGACTTTTTCTTTTACATCCACACCACCTCTAGGGTCGATGAGGGGAGGGAACGGTGGTTGGTGTTTTCTAAGGGAAGGATTGACTAATTTTTCCAAACATTGAAGCTTGCTTTTGGGTGGTGGATTGGGAACAGGTGGTCGATTCAAGGTAACAAAACCCCTCACAATATCTTTCACAAAATCTACCCCTCTATTTTTTAGCAGATATTCACAGAACGAGAACCATTTCACGTGTTCTATCCATGGGTCGTCGAAACGTTCCCAGTTCTTCAAACCTCCGTTACAGTACCAACATTTTGCCCGATCACCGTCACCGAGATAGTAAAACCCGGCGTCTGCTATTAACTTGGGGTCGGCTGCGATTCTTTCTCTGGGCCAATTTTCAGACTCGATAAACGCCTGATAGCGGTCACCAATGCTATGCATGTGCGGGTTCATCGGTTGCTTACACGGAAACTGAGAAAAAGTCGGTGGGGGAACATCTAACCCGTGTACTGGGACAGAATCACACGCGTCTGCCATGTTGCTATTGTTTTTGAATGAAAACATAGTTTGAGGACTGCCTTTTATAAGCGATGTTATTGCGCTATTGTATGCCAAAAATCTAACCCTAAAATCGTTGGGGTTAAACGAGTACAAGTTCTATTGCACCATGCTCGTTCCATATTCGAAGATTTAAAAAATGTAACAAAAGGTAGTGATTCACAGCTAAACCTTAGATAGATTATCTCATTTAAACAGCTGTCACGATTTTGACACGGCAGCAAAAATTCAGCGCGACAGGAATCGTTTCAAGTTACGTGAAGCTTATTCCCAAACGTACAAAATAGACTTCATAGCATTAACTAGATAATCTTTTTAGAAACTACCTTCTCTGGTTATTCGCTTTTAACCGACTACTACTTTGAACTTGAAACCAGGCAAACCACCTGCAGTGGTTTGACAAATCACCTGCGGTGGTTCGGTACTCAGGTAAGATACTAAAGATCTTTACACTTGAAGCCAGGCACCTGCGGTGGTTCGGTACTCAGGTCAAAACTAAGTTTTGGGTTCGATTCTTACAACTAGTTAGGACTAAACTTAGAGTTAAGATTAGGGTTAGACCTTAACCAAAGCCAGGCAAACCACCTGCGGTGGTTCGGAACTCAAGCAAAACACTAAGAGTCTTTACACTTGAAGCCGGGCACCTGCGGTGGTTCGATACTTAGGTCAAGACCAACTTTCAAACAACTAGCTAGGTTAGAGTTAAGACTAGGGTTAGAGCTAAGACTACCCCCCGCATTAACATATTTTGAGAAATTTGGACAACCACGCATTTAGACAAAGCTGCATTTAGATAACATTGCATTTAGGGTACGCCGCATTTGGAGAACGTCGCACTTGGAGGATGCAGCACTTGGGGGACGCCGCAATGCCGCCACGCTGCAAACGTACATGAAATCTTTCATCTTATACTACTTACATCATACCCAGACCCGGGTCTAGGGGGGCCCGGGCTCAAAGAGACCAGAAGAGTTCAGGTTTCCGCGTTAAGTTTTGGTATCACACCATAACACCCTAATCAAACTTGTCTACAGCAAAAATATCAGTCAGCCTATTCGGTACTGGTAATTGGTTGCTATTTTTGCTACACAGCCTTTAGGGCATCCAATAGTGGCCGATTTGATTAAAAAAAGAGGAAAGTGTATCAAAAACCATACACTTGCACCGAAATTAACGTTTTGTTACAATTCTCTGACTTGAGATCCCTAATTCTACAGTATAACAATGTACGAGGGCCCACATTTTTAGAGATCCAAGAGCAACAGTTTTCAACCGTACTATACTACTATCA
This sequence comes from Trididemnum nubilum, assembly GCA_963965965.1. NCBI lineage: Eukaryota > Metazoa > Chordata > Ascidiacea > Aplousobranchia > Didemnidae > Trididemnum > Trididemnum nubilum. Next base: position 34,785,928 of record OZ014483.1, on the reverse strand, counting down.
TTAAGTAACTCTCTCTATCTGTATGAGTTTAATAGGTATTTGGGTTTGTCAAGTCTATGATTGCAGATGACTTCTTAAAACTTTTATCAGTAAAATATTTGTATTTGCAGTTTTAAAGTCATTATGTTGTATAATATTGTGTCAATATTATCATCCCCCACTTCACATACTTTCTTTCATGTATGTCACATTTTCTGCTTGTCAATTTAAGCAAGTTTGGTGCTGGGATGTTGATCAAATGCTGTATTTTACCCTCGAGAAACATAAAAAGTGCTAAAGCTTCTGGGGCTCCACCCCGGACTCCGCTGGGTGAGCTCACAGCACTCCCCCACACCCCCTAGCTGGATTTAAAGCAATTTTATGTCTAGTTGTATTTTTCATAGGTTCTAACTGTATGCAAATATCGTTAATCCCTCACTTTTAAATGAAGATCTACACCCAGTGAGCAAAAAATGATTTAACGGCAAGGGCCTTGATAAGGCTTGGGGGGCCCAATAAGATTTGGGGGGCCCGGTATCGACCTTCGTACCACCTGGAAAAATTTCTCTCTGAGGCCCTGCGTAAACTCATTTGGCCGAAATATTTTAAAACTATTAAAGTACCGAGTGAAAAGCTTAGACCAAAAAATTCTCCATCTGTTTAGCCTGGAGTACCATCCTCCCAGATTCCAACTTCTTCAGCATCGGGACCATACCTGTCAACATTTGAAAATGCCAAATCGGGAGATTTCTTACCAGCAAATTCAATAGCTGGAAAGTTTCTCCCCACAGACCTCCCTCCTGTTTCTACTGCTCGAATAATTATTGTCATCTTTTAATGTTGGTATACATTACCAAAATTTTGACAATCTCTTTTCAGGTTCTAGCAGTTCTAGCTACTAAAGGCACACTAACTAAACCATGCAGTATTTTTATTTTGCATACAGTACCTGGTAATCGGTAACATCAGTACTGTTTCATACACTTCACTGACACATGGCGTAAAAAGTCATGCTACATTCAGCGCAGCAGAAGCTTTCCAAAAAATACTGAACGACAAAAGTGAAATATCATTCAACCACGTCTACTTCAACAAGACCTGCAAACCCCCAGACATAGGCGTAACCAGGATTGATGATTGGAATGGGGGGGCCAAACCACAAATCACATGCAATGACGTCATCAGAAACTTTGAAAGAGGAATTTTTTGTGGGGGCAAAGATATCCTAGAATGAAAGATCAGAAGCAGTGGCCTGGCGTTGGCGCGTAACAAGAAACTCGTTCAAGGAGAGGGCATAAACCAATAGTTAAAATGTGAAAATGTCTAATTTGGGAGACGTGTTTGAGTAAGCAAGTGTTCTGTAATTGAAATGCTTCCGGAGACTAAGGGGGTCCGGGGGGGAAGTCCCCAGCCGCCGGGCGATTTTTCGTAATTTTTTGGAAAAAAAAGCTATTTTAATACCATTGGATCACATTTCACACGTATTCAAAACCATTTAAAAGTACTAAAGTTTTAACATTTGAAAGCCAATTGAAAAAACTAAGTTGTTCAGTCCTCCTTTTGCTTGCAATTTAAGTTCAAAACACGTTTAAAATCTTGCATTTTGGGGTTAAATTTTGTAAGTGATTTGGCCCTGGTAGAGCGAAGTAAAGTGCATTGCCTACGGCAATATTTTAGCAGTAAATAACAATCCATTCGAATATTTTGCTTAGAGATTATTGTTTTGTCTTGAAAACAACCAGTTGTAGGAGTACATATTAAAGCAGGTCGATTTTAAAAATTGATACTGAATAAGGTGATGATAGTTGCAAATTGGTCTGAAACGACGAATACACTAAAATTTTTTTTTCCTATTTAAGCAACAGCAAGCGGAAATACGTTTTTATCGCGGCTCTTTGGTCCCTGTCAAGTTATTAGAAAATGGTGAATAATTAGCGTCGTTAGTGCTTATCGCTTAGAGTGGAGCTTGGAGCCGGAGCGGAGTCAGAGCCGGATTTTGCATTTTTATGCCGGAGCTGGAGTGACATTTAAAAAAAAAATTGGAGCCGGAGTCTGACTCTAAAGTAGTCTTTCAAGCCATAGAGAGAGTTGGTAGTAAAATGAGTTACTATTTTTGCATTCTGGAAATGGAATATCAGAATATGTAGCAAGGCTAGGCTTATCCCAGGCTATTTAGCTATACAAAAATTAGTTTGGATTTTTTGTCGAAGCGTATTTTTGTCTTGGAGTGTTTCGGAGCGGAGTGTTGCTGTAAAATTTCGGACGAGAAGCTAGTCGTGCAAAACTTACGCAGGGAGCTGCACTCAAGCATAAGAGTACGTCGCTTTCATAAGCTAAAAAGCTGCTGGTAAGTAATTGATATCCCCTCAGGCTGGCGTCGCTGCCCTAACCCTAACTGTAATGCAAGGTTTTGAAGCAAAAAAAGATAGTTACATCCGTCTCCTTCCAGGTTCCTGCATACTATTTCACGGATGCACATCCCACCCACGAATCGAACCTATATGCCGAGGGTCGAGAGCTGAGCGAACTAACCACATCGCCACCCAACTTGCACCATTGCTCACACAAAATGTCGTATTTATACCAAATGTATGAGAAAAAGGCAATACAGGATAACGCTTCAATGCGGCTGCCTACGTGACTTTTGCATGACTAGCTTCTACTAAACTTCGGAGCCGGATTGGAGCCGGAGTCAGTTAAAGAAATATCGGAGTGGAGCCGGAGTGTAAAAATTAGCCACTCCGCTCCACTCTATTATCGCTATGGCAATCGTGTACGCGATAGGTACTTTCTCCTTACGGCTGCAATGATTACAAGTAACTGCAGTCATATGATCTACTGTTGTTCACTGCTCAGTTCAATATTGTAATTGGTCAGGCTGCTTAGTTAGTACGTTAAGTTCTGTCTAAGTTAGTGCAAAATCATATGCTGTTAATGCAATATAATAATAATGGCAGTGTCATTGCAGTTTGTAGGACATAGCAATAGCATTGTTAATTCTTAAGTTAACAAATAACATGACACTCCACACAATTGTAAACAGATATTATGAGCAAGAGAATTTTTTCATAAAATCAAAAAAGGCATTACCGGTACTGTGTTATTGCTAACGTTAATCAATATTAAGTTTCTTTTCACCTCTTTTTTGTAAAACCATTTCAGTATTCATTATCATGCAATTATTTCTATATAACATATAAGGTGAAAAATGTAAAAAAAAAACTATGTTTAACGCGAAAGCAATGTAAACAGCGATACGAAGGTGGCCCAAGCGATCTTTTAAAGACCGAGCCCAGCACCTATAATCAAATAATTTAGTATTACTATCATCTGAGTGTTGTTGGAGTAGGATTAAACCTATGGGATGTTGCATTGCGAATCAGTGAGGATTTAATTTCTATTTGGCAAGCTGTAAAGCCCAGATTACCTTTAATTTCCGATAAAGCTATTCAGAGAAAAGTCAAAGATTTGCTAAATTTGGTGAAAGACATAAATCGCAAGCACGCTAAGGTACGAGCAAAATCTAATTTGGATGATAAATTAGACAAACTTTTTGATATATCCGCATGCACTTGTTCGTTGGAAATGGTACCATATGATGTAATGATGTTCGAGTTAAATGCACAGCATCAAATTGCATTCAAGGTCACTTTCTTTGCATTTGCGCGACTAACGCAAAAGTTCCGCCTGAAGAAAGAGCTCACCTAACAGACCAGAGATTAAAAATTGGACCCAAGGAAACCTTTCAAATGGCATCTGTTGACTGGGCAGCAGCTAAAAAAGCACTAGCTGCCGAAAAGAGGCTACGAAAGCATGACCAAGGTGCTTGTTTAAAGGGAACTCTTTCGCCAAAACAATTAGAATATTCGGAAAGCATTTCCAGTAGCTCAAGTTCGTCGATACACGAGGTAAGTTGAATGGGATTTTATTCAGATTTTTTTGCTTAGTACCGAAAAAACATTAAATTTTGTTTCGTACAATATAATTGTTACTGAGCTTTTTCTACGTTTAAACAAAAACCTAACTGGTACGGTTTCGCATTTCAACGGGCAATATAGCATTAGTATTTTTAATTATCATTATTTTTTTGTGGAAATTATTGCAATACAAGCGAGATATCGATATGTTTTAATACTTTAGGACGAGCGAGTGTGGGAGCCTACACCGAAACCGACATCCGAATACAGCACCGTAAAATTCCCAAGTTTTGCTCTGGAGCTTGTCAGAGGCGATTGCTCCTCATCACTGGGTGCAGCTCTTGGCAATGCATTGTTACATGATATCAGACATATTTTAAAACCCGACGTCGATCTCCGTCACATTGTAATGGATAAGGCAAAACTTGATCGCGCCAAAGCAAAAATTAAAGTGGTTGGCGACAAATTACCAGTGGTGGGCAAGTTACTTTCTAAAAGTAACTAGTTACAAGTTACAGTTACTTGGCAAAAAAAGTAACTAAGTTACAGTTACAGTTACAAATTTGAAAAAGTAACTAGTTACAGTTACAAGTTACAGTTACTTTTAGTGATTAAAAATTTGGACTAAAAACAGGCCTGTCGGCACTTGCCAGATTACGTCTGTTTGTCTCAAAAGTATATTAAGACCAAACCAAGGATGTTTCTTTGTCAAAAAATTTAGTTTTGTCAAAGCGTTAAATTTCATACATCAACTTCCAAAGTCGCATTTGTGTAAGAATGCAAAGGAAAAAGGACTAGCTAGATCTAAAAATATGCACTAATAGTTACAAAAATTTTGAAAACAGAAATCGGTTAATTGCCTTTCAAAAAGGCTAATATTTCAAAGTGTTCGTCACTGAGCCCACAGCGTTTTGGTTTTAAGATATCTTTACCCAAACTAAATAGTCTCTCCACTGCTGCACTAGATGGTAGGGTAGTATTATATTAAAATTGCAAACTAACACTGATTGCTAGTACACGTACAGCTGTGCAGTTGGCACACTCAGCTCTGAATCCCCAAACGGTTTCAATCACCAGAAAGCGAAGTTGGAAAACTATTACTGTCTTCACTTTAACCAGCAATCTCATGTATAGTCCAGTGAACACGGTGAAAAAAATATGGATAAAAGATTATGGTAGATCAGACATGCGACTGTGCGTCCTGTGTTGCCAGTGTAATACCATTATTTTGAATGGAATTCATAAAAAATCTGTAATTTGCTTCAAAGCATGCAGTACAAAAAGTAACTGTAACTGTAACTTTTTTTAGGGCTCTGAACTGGTAACTAGTTACAAATATCGTTACATCTGAAAAAAAGTAACGAAGTTACAGTTACAGTTACTAAAAAAGTAACTAGTTACAATTGTAAGTAGTTACTGCCCACCACTGCAAATTACAAGCTGCTAAAAAATCCAACTGTATTTGCCTTGGTGTGGACAGTAAAATAGACGAAAATACTTTGACCTATGAGGAAGTGCAATCAGATGATGGCTCCACAGTTTTGCGAAAAACCAAGAAGGCTGAGCATCACTTGACATTCACTTATGAAAATGGATTTTCATCCGGTAAATATTTGACGCACAGAACAATACCTGTGGTGGGGGCCACTGGTCAAGTTTTAGCCAACGAAACTTTGAGTGTTATTGAAGAGTATGGAAGTAAAGGCTCGCTTAAAGGCGGTGAATCATCCAGCCAATTCCGGTGGTTTACAATAGCTAAAATTGAACTATAATTTTTGATATTTTTTGTTTTGATTTTGGGGCTGCGTTTGCAAAGATATTCAACAAATACAAAAAGATGTCCCCTCGAAAAAAGTTTTTGGAAACTCTGAGTTTTGATCTTCCCGCCAAAACCACAGTTCTCTTAAAGGCGGTGAATCATCCAGCCAATTCCAGTGGTTTACAATAGCTAAAATTGAACTATAATTTTTGATATTTTTTGTTTTAATTTTGGGACTGCGTTTGCAAAGATATTCAACAAATACAAAAAGATGTCCCCCCGAAAAAAGTTTTTGGAAACTCTGAGTTTTGTTCTTCCCGCCAAAACCACAGTAGGCCTAATGGTTTAGAGAACTGTGGTAGGCCTAATAGTTTAGAGATAGTTTATTTCTAAATAGTTTAGGCCTAACTATCTCTAAACTATTAGGCCTAATAGTTTAGAGATAGTTAGGCCGAATAGTTTAATAAGATTACAGTAGGCCTAGTAGTTTAGAGAACTGTGGTTTTGGCGGGAAGATCAAAACTCAGAGTTTCCAAAAACTTTTTTCCAGGGGACATCTTTTTGTATTTGTTGAATATCTTTGCAAACGCAGCCCCAAAATCAAAACAAAAAATATCAAAAATTATAGTTCAATTTTAGCTTTTGTAAACCACCGGAATTGGCTGGATGATTCACCGCCTTTAACTATTAGGCCTACTGTAATCTTATTAAACTATTAGGTCTAACTATCTCTAAACTATTAGGCCTAATAGTTTAGAGATAGTTAGGCCTAATCCCCATAAACATGGGGTCGTGTAAAACACGTGTCAAAGTGGGAGAATTGTCGGGTAACTCGTGTCCGTGCTTCAAACACCAATTTTACACGTATTTTACACCAGTTGCATGTAAAGTTGTTCAATTGTTTTTTTAGTGCATTTTTCGAACAATTTCGTTTTCCCATTTCTTTTTACTAAACTTTTAAGCAAAATTTCTGAAAAAAATTTTTTACCGTTAAATTCAAGTTACACGTGTATTTTGCGTGTTTTTACGTTTCAAATGACACCAGTCTCACAAACTTTTGTGGACAGAAAAATGTTGTTCTAACATTGAACTAATGCAATTTTACTCTTATGTTGGCGCTTGGAATCTATACAAAAATTTTTAAACACAAAAGCAATAAATGAAACTCGGGTTTTTCTCGTGTTTTTTACGTTTCAATTGACACCAGTTTCACAAACTTTTTTAGACAGAAAAACGGTGTTCCAACATTGAACTTATGCAATTTTACAGTTAGGTTGGCGCTTGGAATCTATAAAAAAATTTTCGAACAAATAAGCAATAAATGAAACTCGGGTTTTTCTCGTGTTTTTTATGAGTACATTGGCACGGAAGCCGTCGCACAAACTGCATGCCTGTGTTTCAAACAACGTTTGGACCTCTCACACGTAATTCGTACCTGCCATATTCAAGATAGCTATTTTTTATTGTATGGTATTTATTTGTGCCATTGATACACGTGTATTTTACGTGTTTTTTACGTTTTAATTGACACCAGTTTCACAAACTTTTTTGGACACGAAAAAGTTTTTCTAACATCAAACTTATGCAATTTTACTCTTAGGTTGGGCTCTTTGGAATCTATGAAAAAAACATTTTCAGACAAAATAGCAATAAATAAAATTTTTTATATTCTCGTGTTTTTTGTGTAAACATTGGCAGGAAAACCGTCGCACAAACTGCGTGTCTGTGTTTTCAAACAACAATTAGGATAATCGCATTAGGATTGACGTTGACCTCAATCTTTTGGACTCAGCCGTCCCATCCCCCGTTTTTTGACAATTTTATTGGCAACACTGAGGTTGATCAACGTTTTTGCCGCCATAATCGGTTAAAGTCTAGAACACCAAAAGAAACGCAGTCAGAATCGACACGTTTGAGTGATTTTCCAATTTTAATTTTGTGTGTTTGTTCGAAAGTTTTTCGAAAACGTAACAAAGGCATTTTTTAATAAACAATATGAAACAATGAACGAGTTTTGTGAATTTAAATCAAGCAATTATCAAGAAATCACTCAAGCATGTCGATTCTGACTGCGTTTATTTTGGAGTTCTAGACTCTTCCTCATAATCGGGTAAAGTCTAGAACAGTGGTCCCCAAACTTTTTAAAAAGCGACCCCAATTTCAAGAAAAATTTTTTTTGAAAAACATTGCGACCCCAATTATGTACAAACAGTTTGCAAAGAAATACATTTTACAACAAAAACAACACGTTCTATAGCAATTTAGTATTTGCACTTAGTGTAAACAATGCGCCTGCTTGGTTTCCACAAGTTTTTGAAATCTTGGCGTAGTTTTGCTTAAACACAGGCGCAAGTCGTGTTCGACCTCCAATCGATTGCGATGTTTTGTTTTCAACACACTCATGGCACTAAATCCTGCTTCGCAGAGCCAGGTAGTAGCAAACGGAATCAATTGTTGAACAGGGACGTGCGGTCAGGGGAGGCAGGTGAGGCCGTGCCTCACCTGAAGAATTGAACAAAGAAAAACAAAAATAAAAGTATATAATTAAAATAAAATGTTTTCACGCAAATCAAAATATTTCTCAAAAACTTTACTAATTTTTATCATATTTACTTTTTTTGTGTATTCACTGCTTTTATGTTATGCTCTTCGCATTAAAACGCCGAAACTATTCGGTTAATTGCTATCTCTCGATGCGCGCCAGCGAGCATCGCTCGAAACAGGCGAAGTGAGGCATTTTCGATTGTGCCTCACTTCAGCCAAGCAAATTTTAATAAACGAACTAAAAGTATGCCTTTTTCTCTCAGACAAATCGCGGACAACGCATAATGCTTTAAAATCTGATTTTGAGGCACGCCTCACCTAAGACGTCATAGAATGAGAGAAAGTCAAAGCAGTTTTTTTGTAGTCTTTCGTTCATTGCGAAATTGAACGAGTTACTTTTTTAGCGAAATAAAAACAATTTATTACGAGGAAATGAACTAAAATGGAAGAAAATTTAGTCATAAAGCTGAGAGATTTTTCCATAACTAAACTTGAAGTTATAGCTCGAACAAAACCGGTTTAAAAGATTTGCTCGAGACATCAATACGAAAGAATCCCTCATTTCAAAAAGAGTACTACCGTACTCAAGAAAAGAGTGGTTGCGCAATAAAAATCGTCATTTCTGCTTTCATATTTTTAGCAAATATAATAATGTTGAGACTGCAACCTGGTTTTTGTGACCTAGCAAGAACCAAAACTTCAATCATGTCCACATTCAAAGTCAAATAATTGGCTACCTTTATAGATTTTCGAAACTTGAAGAATTGATTTGGCTTTAAGTGAACAACAGAGATTAAACGAGTAATTAACTATCGAAAAATGTGGTCTTCGTTTAATGGCTATGAAAACACTTATTTGCTTGTCATTCATTGTCTTAAATAATTTTTTTGCAAACACGTGTCAGGTCCGCTATTAGGGTGGGGGCAAAAGGGGGCAGTGCCCCCCTAAACAAAACTCCCCCCAAACTGCCCAGCATACCCACCCAAACTTTCGTTACCCTTGCAGCAGTTTCAAGATGGTGTCTTTTTTTTTTGAAACCTACCGAGACCTCGGAGAAAAGTAGACCATATTGGCGCGATGACCTTTTTTTTTGGATATCAACAGAGAACTTGGTGAAAACTAGACCAACCCAAAAATTTTGGCCCATCCAGAAACAAATTTTGCCCCCCTTAGAACTACGTTCTAGTTGCGGCACTGGCATGCGTGTGAAAAAAAATTGTGCCTCACCAACCAAAAGCCTCACCGCACGTCACTGTTGTTGAACTACATATTCTGACAGAGTCGGATAAGTTGAATGCATTGAAACCCAAAAGAAAATATTCGCAGATACTTTTGGGTGTTTTTCTTTAAAAGAATTGAAAGAAATTCGGTTTGTAGGTTCAGCCGTCATTTCCGTACATTCTTCCGCAACACGGAGAGGTAGTTCTGGCAAATTGGTCACGGCAAACGGATCGATTATCCAGTCGAGTTCATTGCTTGGTGTCAAGACGTCACCATAGTAATGCTCCATTTTTTTGCTCAGCTTCTCAAGGTGTCCGATTATTGTGTCTTTGACATTGATGCTTTTTCCGGCAATATAGTTTCGCAATTCAGGAAACATTCCAAACTCGTCTGGCTTCACATAAGTTTGCCATAGTAAAAGTTTGTTATAGTAAGCGGTAATTTTGGCAGCGTGATCAATCACATGAAAAGCCAGGGCCCTGCATAGATTGATTCAGAATATTCAATGAGTTGAATATGTCCGCCAAGTACGCAACGTTTGCGATAAACTTTTCCTGGCTAAACTTTTCGGCTAAGGACAAATGGTTCTGCTTGCTCAAAAATGTAATTATTTCTTCATGCAGTTCATAAACTCGTTTGAGAACCTGGCCACGTGACAACCAACGCACTTCTGTGTGCAATAACAATCCTGTATGATCAGCACCCATCTCATCGCACAAACATGAAAACAAACGCTGGTTAAGTGACCTTGCTTTGATATAATTGACACATTTTATAACAGAGTTCAGTATATCATGCAGTTCCTCAGATAAACCTTTTGCTACGAGTGCTTGTCTATGAATAAAACAATGAGTCCATTTTACATTTGGTGCTTTGCCTTTGACTCGTTTAACAACTCCCGAATTGATACCGGTACATGCCGCTGCACCATCGGTACAAATTCCGGCACATTTATCCCATGATATTGAATTTTCGTTAAAGAATCCATCAATACTCTTAAAGATGTCTTCGCCTCTAGTATGCAAATGCAGGGGTTTGCAAAACAAAAGCTCTTCTAATACTTTCCCATCGCTGATGTATCGAATAAATAGAGAAAGCTGCGGTAGGCCTGCAATGTCAGTGGATTCATCTAGTTGAATTGCATAAAACGGAGAAGCGTTCACTTGACTAACAATTTGTTCAAGAACGTCATGAGACATGTCTACAATTCTTCTTTTCACTGTAGTGGCCGATATTGAGACTGAATCTAATTTTTTACTTTCCTTTTCTCCAACCATTATTTTTACAACGTCCTTCATTACAGGCATTAATAAATTTTCGCCAATATTATGCGGTTTCTTTTGCTTCGCAATTTGATAGGCTGCGATATACGAAGCATAGACTGCAGATTTATTTACTCCTGTAAATGCTGTCATAACACTTTTCTGTGATGCAATTGATTGCAATTTACGCTCAAAAAACTCAACTGGTTTATCGATACAGCCTGGGTGATTTGTAATCAAATGGCGCTGTAGTTTGTTTTTCTTCATCGATTCTTCTGACAGTGTTTTTAAACATATAACGCATTTTGGCTTGCCATTTTATTCAGTAAAACCAAGTTTTAAAAAAGATTCATCATACGATCTTTTTCTTGTGTTTTTAGAAGTCATTTTTATATATTTAGCACACAAACCTAAATTATAATGTATCATCATATTAAGAAGTCAAGAAAACCAAAGGGTAAGGGTCATTCATGAGTAAGCTGGGTTACACAGAAATATATTATGAATCCTGTGTCAATAGTGTTCATAGGCTACTTGTTAGTATTGTAATCAAAATTTCAAGATAATAAACTTCACTTACTCTCGCAAAACAATTCCATGAAAAATCGCTTGGTTAACTTGCTACTGATACGAAATTCTTCTTATACGGGATAATATCTACCAAACACTGTACACACAGTACACACTTCTCTAAAAACTTTCTTCTAAAAACTTCGCTCTTAACAATTGCACGCTACTGACTGAAGCATGAGAACTTACTAAAATAAAAACCGCAACACGTAGAAAATGTAGCCATGATGTAGCGTAGTAGAGAATTAGATTGATGAAAGATAGAAATCAATGAACCATAGAAATGTAGAATGGAAAATTGCTGAACGCGTTACAAAAAGCTGATATAATAATTTATAGACCAAAGTTAGAAATTTTTTTTCATAATTTTACCGAAACTGTAGGCGACCCCACAAAAACTTCAGGCGACCCCACTCGGGGTCGCGACCCATAGTTTGGGGAACACTGGTCTAGAACACCGAATTTTCAAATTAAAACTGGACCAAAACGATAAATACCGAGGTTACACGTTACAACATATCAACACGTGATTTTCTGGTGTATTCTACGGGCAAATCTGAAAGCATCGTGGCAAAATTAGTTTAAAATGTATTATCTAATGGTTCAACTCTTCGACGTGCTATACCGGTACTTGTTTACATAACAATGGAGATTAGATAGCTGAATTACTCTGTTACTGCTTGCAACGTGACAGCTGAATGTACTGCTTGCCACGTGTTAGAGCGAAATTTTGCTCAGTTCCAGTTTTAGAGACAGTTATACTTACAGAAGATAGAAAAATGAGTAGGCCTACAGTAGTTGCAATTCTCGAAAAGATACGTAAGTAGGCCTAATTATTATAGTTAAATTTATATTAAAAACGTAATTTTTAGTTTAGTCGTGTAGAATCAGGAATAGGCTAATCGTTGTAGATTCTCAAGTAATGATTAAATAGCAAAAATTGGTTTAACGAAAGTAAATATCTGATATGGTGATATTGCTTTGTTACCGCATTAGGGTGGTAACCACCGAAGTCGACCCAAAATATCGCCGTAGTGAGCTTATATCCGAAATTAAAGTTAGCGCCTTGCTCAAGGGGTTTAGTTAAGATTGGGGTAAGGGTTAGCACCGTTTAGGGTTAGGGCAATCATCCTAAGTTAGAGTTAGGATTAACTCTACCTTGGGGTTAGGGTTAGGTGGGTCGACTTGTTCGAGGGATGACTTCGATGGCATCCGTCAATTAGGATGGGGTTAATCAAACATGTCATGATATACGTCATAAAAGGATAGGCTATATGTTTAAAATTACGCAAAAACTTATAAGGTAATGGAATACTTCTAAATGTATCATTATCAGTTATATATCAGTTATTGATGTAAAATATATGAAACCATTTTTGGAATTATTGCCTATAACAATAGAGTTCAATTTCCACTATCAGATATTTCCATAGGTGGGCACTAGTCCATTAATCCATTAATAATGAAGCTAACTTTTTCTTTAACTTGTTGATCCGTTGAAAAGTTTTTTCATGTTAACTTCCATTAAAGTTTTATTGTTAATACCGGTATCTTGCATCATTCATTCATCAGACCGGTACAAGCCAGTTTGCACTGGTGACACTTGTTGCATATTAGCACAAGTTTTATAGAAAAAGCTAAGAAGGGAGCTCTTTTTCGTGGCAAATAATAAGCTGGAGCCTCGTAGGTCTATTAATTATATCGCTGTTTGCAATTTCCAAAAATTTTTCCATAGCAGCTTCGTTAGTGCATTTGAACTTATTTTTATCTTGAAATTAGATAAGACTGTAATATGTAACTTCCAAAACACAAAAAGACCACCATAGCAATAAATATTTCTTTACAATCAGCTCAACAGCGTCAATGCAAATTCTAGAAGCGAGTGAATGAAAAGAAATGTAAATTACACGCAAAATATTAACGAATTAACGGACTTTATTAACTTCCGTTAATTAAAGCTGAAAATAATGGATTAACGTTAACAGAGGTGTGAAGTTTGTTAACGGACTAGTGGTTTACGAAGCTAACGTTTTGCATTAACTTGCCCACCTATGGATATTTCTAGATGCCTGTTGATGAAAGGTGTAGCATCAGTTAGTGATGATTTTTTGGACTTCACTTACTTATTCGATTGTTTTTTTGGTAGATTTGCAAAGAGGCAAATATTCTTAACTGTTGTAGGTGACCATTTAGATTCGAATAATTTGTTATCATTCGCATAGGCTTACTTATACGTTGCAAAATTTTTTCTAAAGTAAAAAAAATTCTTCGCATATATACTTAATTTTTTAGGAATACAGTTACTGGTTTTAGTGCCAAATCTAATGTTTATTTGAATGTGTAGCTTCTGTGTCAGGTTTTGTTTATTTGATGCGTTATGATGTGACTTGAACTTTCTTAATTTGACTTTGTGAGTAAGAACATTGATAAACTGTACTCTGTACTGCTTGACAACATGTATATTGCTTTCCAATTTTCGTTTTTATGATTACAAACTAAAACTATACTGTATTGGTGTCTTTCACCTTCAGTACAAGAGCATATAGCTTTAGGAAAAGAAATAATGATTTACAATCAAAAAATATTTAGAGTTTTCTCAAAAGACCAAAGATTGGGTCCACGACAACTGACCACAAACCAACTGACCGCGAACAAACTGACTGCGAAGAACATCGATTGGCTGAGAAGGGTGATCCTAAATATATTTTTACTATCCCCAAAGCCATCTTGCCCAAACCCTCACTTTGTGACAAAATCACTGCGACGAAATCAGTGACAAAATCATGTAACAAAATCATTGCTTCGCGGTCAGTTTGTTCGCAGTCAGTTTGTCGCGGTCAGTTGACTTGGCTCGCAAAAATTGAGGCAAATTCTCATTATCTTAAGCCATAGACTGAGGCTAAAAATCCAGCTATCCAAAAATGTATACTTTCTCCATAATTGATGGTAATGGAAAAAGTTTTTAAAAAATTACGCATTTTACTGTGACGTCAAAAATTAAATTATGAAGTCAACAACATTGATATGATTCCTCTTGACTGCCCCCTTATCAAAATTATTGCATACGTCATTGTAGTTTATGTAAATTTAGTTGTATTTTGACTATTTGAATTTCTTAATTGGTTAAGCTAATATAGTGCCATCTGTGCCTACTATAGACTCTAATAAGCTACCAACATACTTTTCAATAAACAAACTAAGATATACAATTTTTGAGATTTTTTTCATCTGTTATGTGTTCAGTTGGCAGAGTGAAAAAAATTTACATGAAAAATATTCAAAAAATCAAAATTTGGAATTTAATGGTTTATTAATGTCCATGTTGCCAATAAAATTATCAAGAAACAGGGGATGTTAGGTCGTGTTTGAAGTAGAATATCTCTGAAACGGATGAGTCTAAAAAGATTGGGGTCAACACCAATCTAATCTAATGCGATTGTCCTAACTTTTGATATCTCCATTAATTTTGCCTGCAATCCTCTTTTAAACCTAGCTGTTCTAGAATTATTCTACATCAACGCAAGGTATGGGCCACCATGATTTTAACTTTTATTTGCAGCTTTGATGTTAATGACATTGGTGATGTCATCCCAGTTCTACCATAAAACAACACTGCAGCTAGTCGTCCGGGTTGCCGCTAAAAAATAAAATCAGAGAGGCCCTTACATCGTGTTTAAAGAGAATATCTACGTAATAGCTGTGTTAAGTAGGATGGAGTCGATGCAAATCGAATACAATTGCCATTGATTTGCTTCCAGTCCTCATGTAACTTGTAACTACAATTGTGCAAATAACTAAACTTTTTCCAGTGTTTAAACTACCGTATTTTTCAAAATGTTTTAGACATTTAGGGTGTGTGATTGACATTTCTTATTGCTGTACTTCAGTTTTGCAGGAGTTTTTGAAGTTGGAGTATCTGTAATCTAGTAGCAATGAATGACGATACGCACGATGTTAGTAAATTAGGTTTTGAAAAAGTCTTTGTTGTGGAATCTTTTCCATGCCTAAATGAAGTGGAACTAGTCCCAAAAAATTGGTTATTTAAAGATAAGGAAATTACAAAGTGCCACTGGCCTAATGTTGCTAGTCATAAAGCAAGAAAGATGTGCATTCGATATCATAAACCATCTTCACAGTGGAAAACATACACAGTTCAAGTGATATATGAAACAAGTAAGAGCAGTTTTACAATAATGGTATTTAATATCTTATGGATTATCTCAAGACAGAAAATGCATCGATTATCATGTGTGATATTGTTTAAGACTTTAAGGTTATGACTTCAAGTGATTTTTACTGAATACATTTAGAGTTATTTTGGATTGAACTATCTAGTTAAGATTATGCAAGAAGCATCTAAAACATGTTGTTCCACGAATTCAATTTTTTTACCTCTATCGTTTTTCAGATAATGAATTTCAAAGTTCAAAACAAAATAGCATATTCTTTGCAATGTCGCTACTTGCAATTTAGTTTTCCAAAATTATCTATACGGTAATTGTAAAGTAATAAATGTTTTGCAAGCACATGGTTGCAAGGAATGCAAGCCTTTCGCAGTAGGTCAGCAGTGCAAAAGAAATGCTCTCAAAAACTAGGCAAAACCTCAAATAGTGAAAAATTAGATTTTTGACTGGCAGCTCTTTAAGCAAAATGTTTTTATTTTTCAAATAAAATTATTTTCCAAATAAAATAATATCTCTGAACTATAAGTTGTCGAAAACTGATACCAATAAGGTTGTGTTTTAAAAGCTTTTTTAACTTTTGGATTTTGGTCTTACTTTTAGCTGTGTTCACCTCATCTAAATTTTTGTGACTTATTTTCTATTTCTTTCAATAAAGTTTTTTTGATGAGCAATTGATGTAAATTGTGTTAAATACGCTAACTTCCAGTAACATTTGTTGTTAACAGTAGCTAATAATTATTTTCCGTGTTTGTGCATGCCGAGCCTAATCAACTGACTGCGACAAACTGACCGCGAAGCGACGATTTCGTTGCATTGGTTTCGTCACTGATTTCGTCGCAGTGATTTCGTCACAACGTGAGGGTTAGGGCAAGATGGCTCTGGGGATAGTAAAAATATATTTAGGATCGCCCTTTTCAGCCAATCGGCGTTGTACGCGGTCAGTTTGCTCGCGGTCAGTTGTCTTCGAAGCAGGACATCCTGACGCGCCCGACCTGATGCGAGACAACTCACCCCGAGAATCCTGCGCCAGGGACATCTTGACGCCAGGGACATCTTGACGCCAGGGACATCCTGACGCTTGGGACATCCTTACGCCAAAAGCTCGAAACTTTCGCGCTCCGCTTTTTTTTCTTTTCTCCTTTCCGCGCTACGAATTTTTTCTCAAAACGATTAACGTTTGGTTATTGTGACGTAAGTATAATAAATTCCGTTAATCGCAAACTTTATAGGAATCTCTATTTTGCAGAAACAAGTCAAAAGCGAGTTGTATTTTCGCTAAAATAACCATGATACAATCGAAAGCCAAGTTAGCGAATCTGTAAAAATGCTGGCGATTAGTTTCAAACGATAACCGAATGCCGCGATTGAAAATAATATACTTTGCTATTATTAAACGACCACGTAGATAATTCATAATAATCTGTGTGGTTAGTTTATAGAGAAAAATGCTCTAAAACAAATTGTATGTTAACGAAAATATTAAAAATATAGTTCGAAGTCAAGTACCGCAAATCGAAATCAATTAATGCAGCGATTAAAATTTGTTATTTTTGCCTATTATTATTGGATAACCACGTTAACAAGCATTTTCATAAAAAAAATTGTTAGTTTTATGTTTGCAATAGTTTTCCTACAGACAATGTTCAAAATTAAGAGTTGAAATGACGGCTAAGAATGAAATAGATTAAAAATACAATAATTTGTAATCATCCAATTAATCAATATCCCAACGGGTGGTTTATTTAGTTTTAACCTCAATTGATGGGCTGTTAGTTTTTGCAATCGCATTTTTTACTTTGAATGACTTCAAAGGATGAAACAACACGTTCACACGCTTCGTATCAGCATACCAAATTGTCGTAATTTCTTCGCTCGCAAAATCGAAGAATTCGAACAAGAACAAGTTGCTAATCGAAAAATTCGATCATTAACAAGGCGCTAATTTTGATTAGCTTAAATCTTTTCCGTTTATGTGTCATACTTTGCTTTTTTAATCAGAAACACAATATATCTGGAACTTGCTTAATACAAGGTGATTGCAATATAATAATAAAAAGGTTGAACTTTAAATTCTCGCAAAACTTTAAACCACTTTAAATTGTAGCAAAACTGTTAAACGATTACACATAATTATGATTTTGTTTACCACAAAAAGTAAAGATGATGCAGCCTGTCATCTTTTTTCTCTATAAATTAGAGCATTTTTCTCTATAAATTAACCACACAGATTATTATGAATTATCTACGTGGTCGTTTAATAATAGCAAAGTATATTACTTTCAATCGCGGCATTCGGTTATCGTTTGAAACTTATCGCCAGCATTTTTACAGATTCGCTAACTTGGCTTATTTTAGCGAAAATACAACTCGCTTTTGACTTGTTTCTGCAAAATAGAGATTCCTATAAAGTTTGCAATTAACGGAATTTATTATACTTACGTCACAATAATCGAACGTAAATCGTTTTGAGAAAAAATTCGTAGCGCGGAAAGGAGAAAAGAAAGAAAAAAAAGAGGAGCGCGAAAGTTTCGAGCTTTTGGCGTCAGGATTCTGGGGTGAGTTGTCTCGCGTCAGGATGTCGCGGATCGCAAAACATATATATCTATTCATTGTGCAATTGCTCTGTCTGGTAGCTTCATTTTAAAACTTTACTTATGTATTGTGTCAAATGGTTTGTCTTCTGTTTAGTCTTCCCTTGTTGCTTTTAACTAATTTTTTTTTCAAGGTGACTTGGCCAATGGAATGATAAAATTACTTGAAGCTGAAGACAAAACGGATGTAAACACTACATGTGTTTCAGATGACGATATGATAGTGAAAAGATCTGCATCAAAACGCCATAACAAGTATGTTGGCGAATTGCATGTGTTTAATTGTATTTTTATGCTCACAATAACGTTGCTTCGTACGTTTGAGCAAAAAGAACCTGTTTGTAAAATTGCCTTGTGTTTCCAAACTTGGTGCCAATTAATGATTGCTCTTGATAATTTAATGTCCATGTTGGTTTTCAACTGGACTGTTTATAGTTATAACGTGCCAGGAAACTACGGTACTTGATATTTTGGTCAAAATGAAAGCCTACTACCAATATTCCGGGCTGCTTCTAAGGGTTTGTAGGCCTTAAGTTGGCTATCCTTGGTTTACAAAATCTTTTAAATAAGTTATTCCAAAACTGCTTTGTGGTCACTCAAGAAACTCAATAATTGTTTTTTAAAAAATTAGTTAGCTTGACGACTTCGAAAATTAAGGAACTAGGCGATTCTGTTGAGATAAATGGCAATATTAAACTTGCAAGCCAAAATTTCTGGAAGCATTTTGTATCCCACGTTGCGTTTTGGGAATACATTACACATCAGTAATAACCACTTTTACCAATTTTCATATTGGTTGTGCTGCCAGGTTTTTACTGCATAAACTATTTATGGCTGTTTCATTAGTGGAGGCAAAAAAAGTTTAGTATTGCAAGCATATGCATTTTCATGAGATGGTTGCTTTTAAAGGTGTTTCTTTTTGTGGTGCATCAAAAGCTCGTATGCTTAATTTGCTGTTTCTTCAATTAAGCAAATATTTTTCGTTGGAAGATTTAGCAATACATTTGTTCAAAAAGGGTTCAGTTAATTTTCAATTGTTGATTCAAATGAGAAGGCATCCTTTCTTCTTTTTGTCAACGATGGCAAATTTGTCGAGATGATTAATTGTTCAAAAGCAGGTACAAAATGAAGTATTGATGACACTTCGAGATACTTCGATCTTTTGGTATGCCAAGAGAGAATTAGATAGCTAAAATATCATCCAGAAACTATTGAAAAAAAATTCGGTTCGGTGCGAAGTTAATAATATTGCAATAACAACCAGCTATTGTAGCAGAAGAAAAATGGTAGTGGTAATGCGGTGTCATACAAAATTTTGAAAAGTCAACCATTTTTAAGAATAATAAAAAAATTGCTATTCGTAAAATGAGGAAACGTGCTATTGATTAAAATATGAAATTTATTTTACATCCATTTGCATAGCCTATGGCGTATCATGTGAATTGCTGTTTGTAGAATTGGCTAAAAGTACGGTTGTTTTTGTCGCTAGAAAACCGAGAAGACTGGTGGAGTCTGATGAGGAGCAAGGTTCTTCTAGTTCTAGTTTGAAAGTTGACCTCCCAACTCACGCCACTTGGTACTCCAAAAGTACCGCAAATTTCTCACGCCACTTGGTACTCCAAAAGTACCGCAAATTCCTGCTATACTGGAAACTGTAAAAACTCTTGAGGTTGGGAATCACATTGCAGATAAATTTAATGGAGAGATCTCTTAAGTTGTAAGTCCCTTTGGGTTGTGCAAGGCTGTTTTGTTTTCGGAAATTCATTATTTTGATCGATAAGGCATGGAAGGAGCTATCAGCCCTATCTTCCAGATGTTAAAAATGCTTACTATTTTATCATCAATAATGAGCAAACAGGTAGATTTTGCTCCTTTTCGTTGATATTTGTAGTTGCTGCATGTTTATTGTCCTGCACAATCCGCACATTGTTCGTTGCGATAAGCAGTAATTTAGGTGCTCGGAGAAATCCGCACCTGCATAAGGGATTTTCGATGGTCCTATGCTCCTGTGGATTTCTTCGATATCTTGCCCACTAAATTTGCTGATTGTTCTAAACCAGAGATAATCATCGTAAAACGTCTTATCCAATGTGGCAACAACGTGACCAGGGTGGGGGTTTAAAAAAACCGTAGCCTTTCCACTCTTGGCCACGCGGTCGACTTTTTGCATGGATCCGTTTGACTGAAATCAGCTTCTGATTGTTTCAGAAAATTTTCAAATTGATGAAGTACCTGCACTGGCGGAAGGTGAAGGAAAAAGTGAACGAAATTGCTTTAGTTCTTCTAACCAAGATGATCATGATGTAAAACTGGTTGCGTTATGCAGGGAAGGTACGATACTGTTTTCTGTGGAATTTTGGATGTAGCCCAAACGATTAAGGCGCTCACTACTCAATAATATGGTACTGTTAAGCTTTGCGCAACTTCATGCTTAGCGAAGCTGCATACCGTTGCCATAATTTTTTTTTTTACTTTATTTTTTGTATATTTTTTAATATGTTAATTCGCGATTTCCAAAATGATCAATTTTTTTATCGTTGTAATATTTTTGTGAGATCTAAAATAAAATTAAACGCGGAGAAAGACGATAATTTTGGGCTATTTAAACAAGGCATGTGGCTACGTGCAATGGCATACTGGAGTGAGTAACATATGTAGATATGCAAATTTGTTGAGTAACATATGTAGTGTACTTTTAATTTAAGAATTTTTCAAAAAGAACCAGAAATAATGCAAAAAAAACAACAACATACGTATATTAATTTTTTTCAATTGAGCATAAAACACTTGCTAGAAATAACTTACCGTACTGCGAATGTTGAGCGAGTCAAATTTTGCTCATTATGTTTTTTAAGTACCAGACTTATAAAAAAACTGTTATGTACGGTTATCTTCATGCAAATTTGTTGAGTTTTGGTACCCTTATTGTAAATTTAGTCTAACATGTTAACGAAGGTAAAAACTAAAAAAGGACTTGTGCAAAGTATTAAGTTACTAAAATAGTAAAATTTGAACCATAATTGCGGTAGACGTAAATCTAAACATTTAAAATGTTAGAAAAAAGTTTGGAGTTTTACAAAACCTTATTATTTTGCAATATTTTAGCTCGTCGAACTCGAATTACTCAGATAGAATTGAAACAAGAAATTAATTCCGTTCATCAAAAATTGGATGCTATTTTGTCCAAGATTGGGCAATGTCCTGCAGTTGCGATTGCATCCGTTCTGGTAATTGGATGTCCGGAAGAATTTTCGCTTCCGGTGGGCGAAATGAGGGTCTTTGAAAAGTTGGAATCCACGCAGCTAGAATGTGTTGAGTCTCGAAAAAAGCTGGTAAGGTATATTTTGTTCTTGCAATCTTGTATAAAAATAACAAAAAGTGACTTTTTGCCGTTTTTTTAGCCTTGTCTACCCTGTGCTTCAATTTTTAGTTAGCGCAGGCTCACTTTGTAGTTGTATTATGTTATTTGAAGTTGCACTACGTTGGACCAGGCGCGGTCGCTTGAGCGAGACTAGGTTTAAAAATTTTTTCGCTCGGCAGCGATTAGCTGCACTTTGGCTTTGCGTTGAATTTATACAAAAAAATGCCGAATATGGGCGTGTGGTTGGCGAAAATGTGGTTCAGTCTTGACACTTTGATTTGATTCGCTCTCGTTCGTAAGCACGTTAAACACACAAAATCCTTGCGCATAGTGTAGATGGGGCTTTGTAAGAAGTGCCAATCGACTTCGACATTGAGCTATAAAAGAATTACTTGAAATGCTACGGATTCTCGCTAGTTTGGTAGTATAAGCCAGTGATTCTGTGCATGCCGGTTAATTTTTGTTGCATTTGAGCGTCAACTATCAGTAAGATTTAATATAAATAAGTGGACCGTTTTTTGTTTAGGTAACATAGTTACAACGCTACTGCTCTAAGAATCCTAAAAAGAGCATCCGCGAAATGCTTTCATGCATATTCACGGATGTGTTAATGGAAAAATTTAACTGGTTGGGCCAGCGTGGCTCAAAGCATGGTCTGAAGAGCAGCAACATTGTAGAAATTCTAAATGGTAAGTTGTTATAGTTGTTTGGGTTTTTTAAAAGGTTAACTCCTTATATTGTTCCTGGTATAAACTTATCAGTGTTGAAATAAATAACCATTTTATTCGGCACGATAATCACTTGGCCCGTAGACCATATAAAGTCAGTTTCCGGCTTCATATTTTAAGGGTATAATTCGCTTTAGCATAAGCAGGATTAGGAATTGGACGTTTTTTGTAGAATATTATAAATTTTTCCATTACTCAATTGGGAAATAGAATGGAATTCTTTGCCTAGTTTTAAAGTCAGAAGTCGAAATTCGAGCCATAAGTTGTAGAAAGGAGGATAGCAGGCAAAATCAATCGGGTTTCTAAAATAAGTGTAATATATAGATACTCTTTACTTGCGTTAACTCCATTCGTTTTAAACAATCTGTTTGAGAGATGTCTAATTTCCCTTGGCCGAGATCCGGTCTAGCTAAATTTTATATCAAGAAATAGCTTATTAACTTTTAAAAGAAAACCCGTGAATTGTCTGCTCTATGGCGTACGTGAGGAATTTTCAAATAATTTTTACGTTGGTTGATCTTTAATGAAGTGGATATTTCAAGCCCTGCAGAGAGAAATGATTACGCCGTTTCAGATTGTTTGTTGTGTTGTATTACCACAGTGTGTTTTCGTTCGCTATACATTAGGTTTATTCCCTTGTGAAAAAAAAACTCTTCAGTAGTTTTGCAGCGTCATAACATGGCGTAACCTCTCCGCCAATCAGCTTTCACTTTCACGGCCTGCATGTTTTTCGAAAGCTTCCACTTTTTTTTTTTTTTACTATGTTTGTACAGTTAGTTCATGGAGGACTATGCACTGAGAATTTAATGATAAGCTATAGCCAGTATCCATGAGTCTAAGGGAACAATTAAAACTATGATAAACAGCCTAAGACGTACGACACAGAATGTCATCGCCTTGTTAATCATGTTGGTGGATTTTTTACGGGTATTTATCACAGTATATACTTTCAAACAAAATGTGTGCGAAGTAAAGATGGTTACATATCGCTGCCTTTCGCCGATTTTGATAATTTGTGAGAGTGTGATAAAACAAGCGGGACCGTGAGAATGAAACCTGATTGCTTGAGAGCTTGTTATGATGCAACGGAGACAAAAAATAGCTGTACAGTTTAACAATACAAAATGTTTGGAGTGAAAATGAACCTACTGTATGGTTAATAAATACTGTTGCATTACTAATATTTTGCTGCAAAATTTATTTTTGAGTCTCTGTGCGGAAAGAATGAGTAAGCGTAATGTAAAAGTGCTATTAGCTTCCAATACCTACTATTGCTGCTGCTTGCAGTAGGCAACATAAATGCAGCCAGTTCGTTTGTTATTGGGTCCACGACAACTGACCGCGAGCAAACTGACCGCAAACAAACTGACCGCGAGCAACGCCGATTGGCTGAGAAGGGCGATCCTAAATATATTTTTACTATCCCCAGAGCCATCTTGCCCAAACCCTCACTTTGTGACGAAATCACTGCGACGAAATGAGTGACCAAATCACTGTAACGAAATCACTGGTTCGCGGTCAGTTGACTTGGCTCGTTTGTTATTAGCCTTCGTCATTTTTGTATTATTACGCAGCTATCGCTAGTTGTAATTTCATGGTTCCTAAACATTGAAGTTTATCAGATAATTCATCCTTTAATAGCTTACTGGTGCTAACTGATGAAATAAATTTTAGCGGGAAATTAAACTTTTCCCTAAGCTCACTTTTTTACGTTTAGAACTTCAAAATATGTTTGCAAATATTAGCAATACACGCAACAACAAACAAAAGAAATTTCTCTCCGCAGCGATTTAAAATATCCACTCCATTGACTACCAGCTAATGTAAAATCATGTGAACATTTCACGGAGTATGTCAGTCAGCGTAAAGCAGACAATTTTCGCGTTTTTTCTGAAGAAATGAAATAGCAAGCTCGTTTTTTGTCTGTGCTCAGAGCATTGTTTTGATATAACGTTTGGCTAAACCGTAGCTCGGATTTAATGTATGGAGCGCCGTTTGTGTACCCTATTTTGTGCAATGTTTTTTTGCATATTTAATTAAATAGTCATTTTAATTAAATGTACAAAAATAAATACACAAAAAAAACATGTGCAAAAATAAATACGCAAAAATTTTTGAATATTTATTACACCATAATTTGCGCAACGTTTTTTTGCATATTTAATTAAATAGTCATTTTAATCAAATATACAAAAATATACGCCGCAGAATAAACCGTTGCAAAAATAAATAGACAAAAAACTGTTACACAAAAATTTTTTGCGCAAAAATTTCTGACACAAAAATTGTTGCAAAAATAAATCCACAAAAATTTTTGTGGATTTATTTTTGCAACATCATTTTTTGCATTAAAATTTTTTGCATTACAATTGTTTGTGTCACAAATATTTGTACATTTATTTTTGATAGCAAAGAAAAAACACTCGCCAAAATAAATGTACAAAATTTAGTGACGCAAAAAATGTTGATGCAAAATTTCTTGTCGCAAAAAAAACGCGTGCAAAAATAAATCGTTAAAAATATTTGACTATTTAGTTCGTGTCCATAATGATCAAGGGTTGAAATTATGCGGGCGGGAAGGTCCGGGTGAATGAACCATCTTTTCCTAGCCCAACAAGAGGTCTCATAAGCAGGCTAGCACCTACTATAGCTGCCGTACAGCTTGAAGCTTTCGTCCTTTTGTTCCAGTTGTATACCTTGCTGGTACTTTCCCGCCCGCATAATTTCAACCCTTGATCATTATGGACACGAACTAAATAGTCAAATATTTTTAACGATTTATTTTTGCACGCGTTTTTTTTGCGACAAGAAATTTTGCATCAACATTTTTTGCGTCACTAAATTTTGCACATTTATTTTGGCGAGTGTTTTTTCTTTGCTATCAAAAATAAATGTACAAATATTTGTGACACAAACAATCGTAATGCAAAAAATTTTAATGCAAAAAATGATGTTGCAAAAATAAATCCACAAAAATATTTGTGGATTTATTTTTGCAACAATTTTTGTGTCAGAAATTTTTGCGCAAAAAATTTTTGTGTAACAGTTTTTTGTCTATTTATTTTTGCAACGGTTTATTCTGCGACGTATATTTTTGTATACTTGATTAAAATGACTATTTAATTAAATATGCAAAAAAACGTTGCGCAAATTATGGTGTAATAAATATTCAAAAATTTTTGCGTATTTATTTTTGCACATGTTTTTTTTGTGTATTTATTTTTGTACATTTAATTAAAATGACTATTTAATTAAATACGCAAAAAAACATTGCAAAAATTAGGGTACACAAACGGCGCCCCATATTAATGTACATTGTCGATTCAAGCTTGCAACGCTGACGTTAATGGTCGTTTGTTGAAATCCCGATGATTTTATCTGCTTTATCTAAAAACAACGAATTTTTTCGGAATAGTCGGGAGTCAGAGTCTAGTAATTTTTGCCAATTTCGATTAATATATTTCTAATTTTGCTACCTGTTTTCATATGTTTTATTTTGCTTTGCAGCTGCTGTACGTACAGCGGATTCGAAAGTTACAAATTCCCTTGTCAAAAAAGTGATACAAGAATATGTAAAATCTGCAACCAAGAGACTGCATAGGCCTAGGCCACCTGTTGTATGAACTAGTGTTTTTTATGTTTTTTATTTGGGTTTGTAAATAAATGTTTGATAAACTCAGCTGTTAAGCATGTTGTATATGAATTTATATTATCCAGTAGAATACTTCGAAGTGTTTATACTTAGTGATAACAAGCTGGAAACACAAAATCACTGATCGCTTTAGAAGGCGCCAGTAACTTTTAACAAAACACGCTGAATTAGTAGGTTTTTGTGAAAAAAATTTATAGTAGCTTTACGAACAGTTTATCGTGCAACATTCTGGTCAAGACTTGTGTTTCGCGTATCTATCAGAAGTTCTAAAGGATCTTATAAAGAACCGATAATAAATTCGTATCGAAATCACGTAAAACCTGTTAGTCAAACACGTGTCGAAAACCGTTGTTAAAACACGTGTCGAAATCGCGTAAAAACTCGAGTCGAACACGAGTCAAGAATTGATACTAAACACGTGTCCAATTCACGTATTTTTTACGTGTTAAAAACACGTAGTCAACCCGTGTTAGGGTTACGCAGCAAACACGGGTGACGTTGGTGCAAAACGTCGTGAAAAACCCGTGTTTTGTACACGGGTTTTACACGTCAAACTGGGGTTGGTGAACACGTGTTTTACTCGTTTATTACACATGGCAATGTTTAAAACACGTGTCCAATTCACGTATTTTTTACGTGTTAAAAACACGTAGTCAACACGTGTTAGGGTTACGTAGCAAACACGTGTTAGAGTTACGTAGCAAACACGTACCAAAACACGGGTGACGTTGGTGTAAAACGTCGTGAAAAACCCGTGTTTTGTACACGGGTTTTACACGTCTAACTGGGGTTGGTGAACACGTGTTTTACTCGTTTATTACACTTGGCAATGTTTATGGGGATTAGACCTAAGCTATTTAGAAATAAACTATTTAGAAATCAACTATCTCTAAACTATTAGGCCTACCACAGTTCTCTAAACCATTAAGCCTACTGTGGTTCTGGCGGGAAGAACAAAACTCAAGAGTTTCCAAAAACTTTTTTCGAGGGGACATCTTTTTGCATTTGTTGAATATCTTTGCAACCGCAGCCGCAAAATTAAAACAAAAAATATCAAAAATTATAGTTCAATTTTAGCTATTGTAAACCACTGGAATTGGCTGGATGATTCACCGCCTTTAAGGCGTTATTGGTAGACAATACGTCTGTCAATACTGGATGGAAAAAAGGTCTTGTAGTTAAGCTAGAAGAGCTACTGAATCGGAAATTCCATATGATTGGATGCGCTTTACACCAAAACAAGCTTCCATTTAAAACAATTTAAAAAAAAACTAGACGGAGGAACAACTGGACCAAGATGCTTCAGTGGAATACTTGGGCAAAAATGCAAAGAAAATAATCATGAACTTCCCAAGTGTTGTTTAATAAGATTGAAACCCCAATAGGAGAAGGCTACATTTCTGCTGCAGTACTGAATGATTTGAGCTCCGATCAGAGACTGTTGTTTGAGTACTGCAAGGGAATTGGATCGGGCAGAGTTGACGACCAATGGGCTTCTTGGAAGATTCGCCCCTTAAATCATGCGCGGTGGTTAACTCTTGCGATCAGAATTCTATGGGTCTATTCTTGGGAGACTAAACCAGCTCCAACCTTAAAACAATTGGTGTATTTTATTGTACAAGTTTACAGAGGTGGAGTCCTCGAGGACGTCCTTGGCCTCGAGGACGTCCTCGAGGACACATTTTGAAGTCCTTGGCCTTGGCCTTGGCCTCGAAGGTCAAGTCCTTGGCCTTGGCCTCGAGGCCTCAAGTCCTCGAAAATTGACCTGTCCTCGGCTCGAGGACAGCACTAGTTTCTGAATTGTTAAAATTTTGTGGAGCGCTTGAAAAATTTTTTGGAAAACGTGTTTTCGTGGAGATCGCCTTGAAAAATTTTTGTGAAGACCTTTTCTTTTTTTTGGAGATCGCCTGAAAAATTTTTGTGAAGACCTTTTTTTTTTTTTTTTTTTGGAAAGCGCTTGCGCTTGTGTCCTTAGTCCTTGGCCTTGGCCTCGAGCATTCCTGTCCTTGGCCTCGAGAGTGTCTGTCCTCGGAAAGGCTGTCCTTGGCCTTGGCCTTGGCCTCGGATTTTTTTTCTGTCCTTGGCCTTGGCCTTGGCCTCGAGCCTTGTGTCCTCGACTCCACCTCTGCAAGTTTATGCTCCTACATGGTTCGAAATTAAAAAGTCTTCTAAATTTCATGAATCTCCCAAAATTTTATTTGACTGCATTCAACGAATAAAGCGACTTCCATTCGAAGATATCAAACGTACCGCTCTCGAAAATATTCAAAGAAACGCTTTTTGTCTTTTACCGGATAATTTTGTTTACGCGATGATCAAAGATGATGAGCCAACAATACGAAACATTGCCCTAAAACTTATTCTTGCTTCTCGAAAAGGGTAGGTAACTACTAAATATATACTGGATTGCTGTTTAAAATAATAGTGTTCAACTTTAAAAGAATATCACTCATTTACATCACAGTAGAAACTTATTTGTTCATAAGCGTTAATTTTACGTTATGGTAAAGTGATAGTGTAACAAAACAACTCATTTAACATATTTAATTATACTTTTTACAATAACGTAATTATTTTTTAGTGCGGCTAAGGCAACAAAGAAAATACCACCAATAAACCAAAATGCGGACAAGTGGCAAGAAATGGTACCTTTGAATGCTCTTCAGAACGCCAATCCGCCACTCATACTGGAACTTTCAAACACTGAGATCGAATCATGTCTTAACAATGATTTGAAACCGGATATTCCCAGTCTTCCTTCCCACTCACAAAGTGTGGAGAGATCTGTGAAACTTGTTTCAGAAGCCTCCCATGTCTCATACGATCTTGAAAGTCGTCACAAAATAATTGCTGTCAAAGTCCTTGGACGAAATATGCGACCCTCGTTTTCGTTTAAGGGTTATTATCAACACTGTTTCGAAGAGCTTCCTAAGCTGTGATTGATTCAAGAACTTTATCTAATTCAAACTTTGTATTTCAATTTTACATAATATAACATCTGTTAACGCTTATATTTCTCACTATTCTTTGCTTCAATTCGAATTACATGTATTCGGATAAACATTTACCACGTAAAAGCTTATGGTTGACTTATTAGAGAATGAAAAGACGATAACTTAACCTTCGCCGTCGCGCGCCTTCTAGCGGTAATGAAAAAAAATCCTAAAAGGAAGAAAAATTAAAAACGCATTTCCGCAAGCAGTTTCTTAATCAATATCGCTGAAATTTTAAGGAAGTGAGTTTTTGGGCATTTTTCAACTATCAGTACATTATTCACTGCAAATTTCTCGAAAAAAGATAAAATCGACCTGCCTTGGACTACATATACGGCGAGAGAGCCCAGGTTCTTCAATTCAAAAATTTGTTCAATGAGCATTCCCCTTGTTGTAGCTAATTTTTTTCAAAAGTGTTTCGTTGCACAAAAACTGGCGAGGTGGAGGAGAATTGTTATTGAAAAATGTACAATAGATAGTTACGCCTACAAACCGTGTTATTGCCCGGGCCGGATTTACATTGAGTTGGGCCACTGGCACTTTGGGATATTCGCAATATTTTCCTGCCTAATGCAGATCAAAACCAAAAAAAGTCTTATCTGAGCGTGGAGCCCCTGGCATTGTGCCACATGTTAAATCCGTCCATGGTTATTGCATTAAGTTCATAAAAAGGTTAAATGAGGGCCTCAGTTAGCAACTTTTAGGATAAAAACCCTTAATTTCACTCAGGTTATACGTTTAAATTGATTGGCAAACATTAAATTGAAGGGGCCCGGGTCGCCTGGAACAATATTATTTTGTTGGATCCCATTTAAGTTGGGGGTCATTTAAATATTATTGTAGGGGACCCATTTAAATTGGTTGGTAAAAATTAAATTGAGGGGGCCCGGGCCCCCTAGATCAGTATTATTGTTAATTACTTCTGTACGCGTGCACTGTTGTACGCGAAGATGCTAAAAGAAACTGAAGCTGAAGAAACAATTTTTTTTTTATGACATTTTTATCATTGGTAGCATTCCAATTGGGGGAGTGCGAGCCCCCTGGGCCTCCCCCTGGCTACGCCTATGCCCCCAGAAAAAAATTTTACTCCTGGCCTAGGCAAAATCAGTTGTACGTGTATAGTGGTATATTAATTAGCTAGCTTTTGCCTCCCCACCCTCATCTTAAGCACTTGCTTCTACAGTACTTGCGGGCCTGACTTTAACTCTTGTGGGCTTGATTATATTTGTATGTGGCTTACTTGGCAGCATTCAACTGTACTTAGGAAGGTTTAAAGCCATCTGTAATGCGGTCACAATAAAATTTGCAACTTAAAAGCGAGCAAACAGTGTCATTGTGCAAACTGGTTCTGCTTTCGGTTATAATCTTCAGCAAAATGTAAAAGGTTCTTTCGCTAGATGCGTTTGAGTGAGGTATGCACAGGAGCGATTTCATAAATGCAGCAGGATTGCTGAAAATTTGTTCACCGGCTAGTTTCTCCCACCCCATAAAGCTACAAAACTTGTATAAAGCTATACTTCTTTTTTTACTTTTACCCGCCTCTTCTTGCAACTGTCGCTGACCATCGCCTTTGCGCTTATTAGTACAAACACTTTCTCCGACAGATGCCATTAAAAGAGCTCAGCTCTTCACAATTGCAATGACCCGTCAGGTACCAGAGACTGTAATTTGTGCATGCCATTGTTATTTGTAAATTCTTAACAATTCGAATTGATGTTACCCGCTACGTGAAAGCAAGAACACACATTAATTTTCAAATCCAAACTCTTGAAAAATATTAAATCAGTCAAAGCAGGGGTCGAACTGTATTCTTCCCTTTCAGAAAAAACAAATATTCGCAAACAAAATTAAATAATTTTTCAAAAAACTGTTTCATTTTTAAGCTCAAAAAATCTTAAGCTAAATTGTGATATCGGGAGATTTTTTGTTGAGATCGGGGGATCGGGAAAAATCCTCGAAATCGCGAGTCTACCGACGAAATCGGGAGAGTTGACAAGTATGATGGGGACGCACAAAGCGAACATCAAGTGCAGTTCAAAATTTAAAAGATCAAATCTAATCTTTCATTGTACTCGCTGTATTAGGCCGAAGCGTGTAACGAGTTTGCGGGACCCATCTCCGAGTCATTGTCCCCGGGTAACACAGCTTCTTTCAAAGAAATGTCGCAGCGATGGCAAGCCGTTGGTAACACTGTGTCCGATTTGACCGACCCTAGATTTGAACCTCCGTTTCATTTTCGGTTTTGAAAGATTAATTAATTATCCAACGCAAAAACCTCCCTCATCAATTTTTACAGTTGCATTAGATGATTCCATTTTTGTTCAATCAAAACACTATTGAACTAGCACTGGCTTTTATTTCTCATTATTTCTCATTAGAGTATTTGAAAGTCTTACATTTAAAAGTTATCGTTGTTGGGTGAAATGTACTATTCCTAGTCTTTCTGCAAACCGGATCACAACTGTGAGATCTTAGTCAGCTGTTGCGGAAATCTTACGTGTAGTAACTTCATTGGAAATTCACAAGCAGAAGGTAATTTTTGAACAGATTTCTGCCAAGAATCAAAGATGTATTGGAAAAACACGACATTCTCCTAAAAGGATTTTGAGAGCATTTAGTTACTTGACTACCTGAAGAGCTCTTTATTCAAAACTAGGGACTGATTTTCAACTTTCCTCAATCAGAGCATTGACTCGGATTACATCAAAAGTTTCTAAAACCGATGAAAAAAAAAAATTGAATCTACATTTTAAGTACTAGATTCAAACCAAAAGCTATACACTATTTTTCATGATGAAATTTACATGAAAAAGATGTTGTTGTATCACAGAGGAACAATATTTAATCAATCCCACAATAATCCAGCTGAATTGGCAAAAACCACGTTGGGAATCTCAATTTATTGTTTGAATGGTGGCCCGAAAATTCTTTCCAAAATGATTCTGTACCCAAACTGCAAGCAAACTTTTTGTTTCAGCAAATCAATTATGTAACTGAGTGTGTAAAAGCAGCTGGAGTTGAAGTCAAAGCTATTATTTGTGATGGTAATCGAGTCAATCAGGCGTTTTTTCGCATGTACAAAACAATTCCAGACAAGCCACAGTTGAGTGTTGATGGCGTATATGTTTTGTATGACTATGTTCCTTTGCTGAAAAGCATACGAAACTGAACTAATTGCTAAAAAGCATACGGTTGACTGAAAAAAGTGGCGAGCTGATATTTTATGATAATGGATCTGCCAAAGTTGCTAAATCGACACATTTAAAGAAGCTCTATGATTTGGAATTTAACAACTTCATAAAACTATCAGAATTAAGTGAAGTGTCCATTTCTCCCAAATCTATTGAACGACAACAAATTTTTACATGCCCTCAAGTGTTTTCAGAAAAACCTCACACAGTCACATTGCGTTCAGAGGTGGAGTCCTCGAGGACGTCCTTGGCCTCGAGGACGTCCTCGAGGACACATTTTGAAATCCTTGGCCTCGGCCCCGAAGCCTCAAGTCCTCGAAAATTACCCTGTCCTCGGCTCGAGGACGGCACTATTTTTTGAACAGTTGAAATCTCGTTTGAAAACGCCAGAAACCTCGCGAAAAATTTGCGAACACCTTTTTTGTTTTCCTCAATTGGAGCATAGGCGTAGGCAAGGGGAGGGAGGCAGCCCCTCCCTAATTGTAATTTCACCAATGACAAAAATGTGACAAAAAAGCCAATTGCTTTTTCAGTTTCAGTTTGTTTCTAGCATTTTTCGCTGACAACAGTATAACTAATTTACGATATTGAAGACCAGGAGCGCCGGGTCCCTCTCAATTCAAATTTTTACCAGCCAATTTAAACGTATAACCCGGAGAAAATGGAGAGTTTTTGTCCTAAAAGTTGCTATCTCAGGCCCACATCTAGCCTTTTTGTGAACGTAATGCATTAATCAGGGCCGGATTTACCATAACATGATGCAGTACCAGCTAGGGGCACCGAGCTGAAATCGTAAGATTTTTTTGGTCTTCACTTATATTTCCGAGAAAGATGCTGCGAAAATCTCCAAAGTGCCAGGGGCCTAGCGCGATGTAAATCCGGCCTGGCAATAACATGGTTAGTAGACGTAACCATCCATTTTACCATTTTTCAAAAACAATTCAGTATTTCACCTCCAACCTCGCCGGCTTTTACGTACAAAATAGTTTAAAAAAAATTTAAAAAAAGGCTGATTGAACGAATCATTGAACTTCAATTGAGCGTCCTGGGCCCCCTGGCGAACAGGTACTCCTATAACTGGTTATTTTCATGACAAAACAAAAATCTCTAAGGAAAATCCTCGAGTGGATTATTATTTACTGCTAAAATGCAGCCACAGACAATGCACCTTACTTCCCCCTACATGGATCAAATCACTAACAATTAAAATTTAACTCCAAAATGCAAGATGTTAAACGTGTTTTGGACTTAAATTGCAAGTAAATGGAGGATTAAACAATTTGATTTTTTCAACTGGCTTTCAAATGTCAAAAATCTATTGCTTTCAAATGGCTCTGAACACTTGCAAAATGTGATCCAATGGCATTAAAACAGCTTTTTTTTCCAAAAAATTACAAAAAATCGCCCCACGGCTGGGGGCTCTGCCCCCAGACCCCCAAAGCTTCCGGCGGCTGGGGGCCCCGCCCCCAAACCCCAATCTGTGATACATTCGAGTTACACTTGCTTTCTCAACACGTTCCCAAAGTTAGATATTTGCATTTTTCAACTATTAGTTTAAGCCTTCTTTCTTTGCAAAATCCTGGATACGTGCAAACAGGCAACAACGATTTCAGATCTTTTATCCTACGATATCTTTGTCCGACAAAAAGTTCCTCTTTGGAAAAATTTTGATGACGTCATTTCATCTGATTTGTGGTTTAGGCCTTCCTTAATCAAAAATTTTGGGTACGCCAATGAATTGGAGATCGCCTGAAAAATATTTTTGAAGACCTTTTCTTTTTTTTTAGGAGAACGCTTGCGCCTGTGTCCTCGAGCATTCCTGTCCTTGGCCTCGAGAGGTTCTGTCCTCGGAAAGGCTGGCCTTGGCCTCGGATTTTTTTTGTGTCCTTGGCCTTGGCCTCGAGCCTTATGTCCTCGACTCCACCTCTGACTGCGTTACTGACGCATCCATCATAGGATGTTGAAGAAGTGAAGGATACCGTTGCACTTATTTTATAAGTACAGTACTTGAATGGCGGAAGCTTTTAAATGTTAAAAATCGTGGAGCAATCACTCGTCAAAATGATAAATTTAAAGCTCCTATTTCAGCGGCTCCCAAACTGAGCGCCGCGGCGCCCTGGTGCGCCGCGAGACTTTGCCCTGGGCACCGCAAAAGTTGTTGCATATGTCGTGGGTCTCAGCGCACTTAGTGTTTGGTGTCGAGTCTGCTCTGTATCTCGAAATTTTATGATGGAAAAATTACTGTCTAGAAGATTAGCTTGTAAAAGGATTACGTAATAAGGAGGATTAATTTACTCATATGTGGTATATTGCATAACAATTGCCCGTTACAATTAAGTACTGCATTTTGTTTCCTAGTAACCACACGAGTGTAGGAAATAACACATTCCGAAGTGTCAAACAATATCTGCTGTAAAGCATTGACAATTTATTGGATTCGTGATGAACGCATTTATTACCAGTACTTAACCCCAGAAGAGGCAGGTGGAAGTCAACGCAAACAAAGAAAAACAGGCAAGAAAGAAGACTAGAAAGTACGATAGTACTTATTTCAATTTTGGCTTTACAGTTACGGAAAGGGAAAGTGTTGAGCCTTCGCAATGCGTTGTTTCTTGCAAAGTTTTAGCCGCGGAATGTATGCTACCCAATAAACTAAAACGCCACTTAACAACAAACCCCAGCAACTTAATAATAATAAAAACACCTATAAAATCGTTAAAATAATGCCCCCATTCCATCTCGCTATTTTGCCGTTAGGCTCTTCAGTGGGGTGACAGCAAATCTAAACTGTAAACTTAAGGTAGACTCAGGGCAATTAAAGAATTACTAAAAGTTACCCAACTAGCAAATTCCACGTATTCCAGAACTCGGTCTGGAATACGTGGAATTTGCTAGTTGGGTAACTTTTTGTAATTCTTTAAATGTATTCCAGAACTCGGTCTGGAATAACCGTCATCGAGCTCTTTGTTTGGTTCGCAACAAAAACTCTTATAGCCACAGCAACTTATATGAAAAACCAAACGAATTTTGCAATATCCATCATTGTTGCAATATCCAACATTGCACTGCGCTGTGATAAAATGTGTATAGAGCAACAAGCTTACACCACACATTAAGTGCTCACGCTTTTCAGTATTTTGTATTTAAACAAAAAATATGATTTAAATACAATTTTTTTGGTAAAACTTAAAATTTGCAAATGTCGGCTTCATTACGGCGGCGCGAGTATTGTAACGTTTTTAAAGGGCGCCTCCCACAAAAAAAAGTTTGGGAACCGCTGTCCTATATGATAGATGACCCAGAAGACCAGCGCTTGTTTTTTTTGCCAGAATTTTGTGATATACCTATGGCATTTCAAATGACTGATAAGCAAGGATGTCGAATCAAACAACTTTCAAAAGATGCTGCTTTGGCTATTCCCCAGACATGCTATGGATTGGTGAGTCTTTGCAGGCATTTACTTGCAACAACACATAAACATGTGCTAGAAAAGACGTCTCCTAGCATGCTTAATTTTGGCGATTTAAACCCAACTACTTAATGCTTGTTCTATGATGTTAAAAATAATTTAGTTGCGATGTTTTGACGTTTGCTGGCCATAGGTTTAATATCTGATTGTTTGCGTGCTATCTGGCCGAAAGGCTACCAGCGCGGAAGCCTAGGGAAGAGTCACCAGAACGGCGACTACTTACAAACAAGCAATGCAAAAAAGTTGTCTTCCCGCAGGAATCGAACCAGCAGCCTTTGGATTACCGGTCCACAGTGGACCGGTAATCCAAAGGCTGCGTGGACCGGTAATCCTAACACTGCAGGTTCAATTTGTGCGGGAAGACAACTTTTTCGCATTGCTTGTTTGTAAGTAGTCGCTGTTCAGGTGACTCTTCCCTAGGCTTCCACGTTGGTAGCCTTTCGGCCAGATAGCACGCAAACGATTAAATACTAAAGCTCTGGCCAGCAAACGTCAAAACATCACAACTAAATTACTATTAACACATAAACATGTGTTACTGGGGCAATTTACTTCAGACCATCCTGAGAAAGAATTTGCTAAACTGCGTCAAGGTTCTGGTGGGGCTTATTTTTTGACAGTCCAGCAAATTATCGAGAAAGTGCGTATCAATCAAGCTTCACTTTTGTTGAAATCTGATGTTGATATTGGTGCTTTGGGTGTAGAATCCGGCCATCAGTGTAAGTCTTGCACTTATAAGCTTTCGAAGGAAGCCACTGAAATATTCAGTGGTTTAAAGGAGTTAGAAGATTTTATTCTACTTGAAGTGAAAAAGTCGCTAGTGCGTATTGCTGGCTATATGACTAAAAATGACAAAACTTTGAATAAAAATGAGCGTCCAGGCCATACGAAATTTTATTTTGCAAAATATGGCAAATTTACCCAAGGTTTAGACGGAGGTTGTTTAAAGGTGCCAATTGATAAAGCTTTGTCAGAGGAAATTTTTTAGTTTTGTACTGTTTCATGCTGTAAAGAATGAAGTTGGTAGAAAGTTATTGGGTGATATTTTTCTCTTAGTTTCTGAAGTTAATGACTTTAATATGAAAGAACATCATCGCATTAGGCTAAGCAATATCTTTTTAAATAAGCTTTGTCGTAAAACAACACCGAGATCTGGTAAAAAATAACCAACACCAGGCAGTAGGCTAGATTGTGCTGCCTTTTCGTTTGGGTTTTACTGGTCAGTAAATAAAACAAAAGTAAATGTAAGACCAGACTTAACTATTCTTAGATTGATTGGACAAGTTTTAGCCTACCTGCCTATTGAAAAGGCCTGTTGCTTAGTTAGCATCTGGCTGTTAGCAGGCTATGATACCGGTATGTTATAATAACATCAGAAAAAGTTAATTTGGGGTTTCTAATGTAGACTAGGCTATAGACATCGGCTGATTAGCAACAAAGTTACTTTAGTTCAACAGTTTTTTACAACAATGTTATTAGACCTATTTGTCTGCTAGCCTGTGGTAGGGTACTGGCACAATGCTATTAGACCTACTTGTATGTTTGCCTGTGGTAGGCTATTGGCACATGCAAACTGTTACGCCAGCCACTGTCTGTAGTAACACTTGACTGGTCACAGTAGTGTATACTGTGTAGGCGTAGTTGTAATACTAGACAGCTAGCAGTGCAGTGCAGGACTGTTTTTTTTCCTTTTTAACCTGATATAAACTTGCAAAGGCAAATGTTAAGATTATACAGTAAGCCATAGTCACTAAATATAACCAATGACATAAAACTAGTAGTCTGAAAGCGCTCGTGCGTTTAAACTTATCACTTACGCCACCTTGTGAAGAAGGGAAAGTTTGCTTGAAAAACAATTGGAGGCAATGTGAAATAGCCTGATAGGTGCAGAAAAAATTGTAAATTAAGCGCATATGGAAAAAGTTTTCAGTAATTTTGTTATTTTGCAATTTTTAAAGCTTATACCTACCACTTAGACTCGAAACTAACAATTTCTTTGAAGTGAGTGTATGGTATTAGGCTGTTTCCAAAGCATCTCCATAGGCTAAATACATCAGGCAACAGAAACTTGGAAAACTAGGCTTCTACGTACGGTTGTAGCAGCCTAGCTTGTTTTATTTTTCAGATTTGTGAGGCATATGTGTAGGCTATTGATGGATTGCACGTGACGTCATCGCGCTGCTAGCCAAACCGCTGGACGTCAAAATCGCGAATCGGCGCTATGTAAATGCGTGCAAAACCAGTGACAGTGAAGATATGAAGCGTATTTTCAGGCTATAAAAGAGTTGATTCTTTGTAACATTAAAGTTAAATGCTAGGCAAAAGCCTGTAAAAACTGAAAAAGATTTTAATTAGTAAAGGTGAATTTACACAGTATCCGTTTTTCGTACGTTTTCGTCCGTTTTTTTACGTTTTTGCTTCTCCTTGAAAAAGTATGTGCTTTTTCATCCGCATTTTTATAAGTCCATATACGCACTAAGTAGACTGTTATATATAGATAAAAATTTTGTTCAAAAATTTTGTGTACGAACGATAAGAGCGATAATTCGAAATAGAGCTGTACCTCTTTATAAAAAATTTTTTTCGGAAAACTTTTGTCCAGTATGTGACTGTCTGGTTAGTGCGGATATGGACACATAAAAATGCGGATTAAAAAGCGCATACTTTGTCAAGGAGAACCAAAAACGTAAAAAAACGGACGAAAACGTACGAAAAACGGATACTGTGAAAATTCACCTTAAGAATTCGGTTTTGTTTGCTTTTTTTCAGTGACGTAAATCCGGCTTACTGTTAAGTAACCCATTAGAATCATGTAAAATGGATGGTGGTAGCTAGTTTTGGTAATCAAATTCGTGGCTTACTATTGATGGCGCTATAATGGAACAGTTGTATCTCCTTTATTTGAGACAAAATTAGCGCATTTTTAAACTTTTGTAATTTCAGAAGTCTATTTTGCAGGATCTTGGTGATTTTTTGCATTTCGTGTAGTCGTTAGCGGCTTATCGCTATGATTATTGGTTGCTAGGAGTTAAAATGCATTAGCAGTTGTTTTCATTGAATTATTTCGTAGAGATGTCATTTAAACTTTAAACTAATGATTTAACTGGCCTCAGTGTAACGGTGTAACTTTGATCGAGTCTTAGTTTGCATTTATTTCGACTTGAGCTAGTGATGTTAAATATTATTTATAAATGGTGCTTAAACTAAACATTAATCGGCCATGTGTTACTGCTGTGACATAGAATTTTAAGTATTTTAGGATATGGCCGAATTTACGATTTGAACCAAAGCTAAAAACTGGTCAAAGTGGACAATAGCAGGCAATGGACGATGAGAATTTACAAAAAGCGTAACTTTTCAGATCTGCTGAGCTATGTAAGCTGCTTAAATCGCTCCTGGTGATTACCAATTAAGGCCAGTCTATCTACAAAAGTGTTACTTTACAATCAAAGTCTTTAAATATGCCCACTGAAAGAATTATACGTTGATTTACGGTAACGTCCAATGCTTTGTAATGGCATTTTGACGTCTAATCGTTTTGGCGGGAAAAAGCAATAACCTAGCTGCAATCCATCAATAGCTATGTAATCAAATACATTTGCAATTGCATGTTATCATCAAGCTGATAGGCCTTTGTGAAGGTGTAAATTAAGGCAACAATATAGTCAGAACTCAAGGAAACATTTAAACAAGAACTGTAGAGTGAAGAGGACTTTGATATAATTATAATGCTAGATTGAACTTGTATATTAGCGACGCGTACAGTTCTGCCGAATCCTGGTACCGGTTCTTCTAACTGCAAAGTTTGGCTGTTCACTCAATTGCAATGTATGCTTCTGGTTAATAGCGAAGCACAGTGTGAGTTGAGCGCATCAGCTACTTTGAATATCATCAGACCGGTTACCGAACACGCAAAGAGTTTATGTCTAGTTCAGGATGATATACCGTTACCATTCATCGATAACTCTCGTTCGACGTTGTACAATGCAAAATCAGATACGGTATGCTATTGCATTCTCTAAGTACAACTAGCCTAAGTATCACCGGTAGGCTACCGGTATATTGCATTCAAATAAAGAGTTGCTGGTCAGTTCACATTTGACAATGATCTTGAATCTAATACCAGTAGGCCTACTGATGCAGTAGATTAAATTGTGTTCTGGTATTATCAGAGTAATATGAATTCACAAAGTCTATGTCTACTTCAATTCACCTATTTCCGGTATCTCAATTACCGGTAGCCTACCAGTAACTGTGCACTTAGCCAGGTAAACTTTTGACCTCTGAACTACCATACATAGTAATGTCAAATTATCAAGGACAAGATTATTACAGGTAAATTTTAAACCAAAAAATAAATTTCTGCATGATATATCTATTTTTTGAACCAAAAGGCGCACTTGAAATACTCAAAATTTCAAAGAAACTGAAGGTGCGTCTTTTGTATGGATCAGTTTCTACTCCCTTTCTCTTCCAGTCTTCATGATTTAATTCAGCGTCACAGTTTTTTTTACAATTTTTGGAGATTTTCAAGTTGCATCTTATTTAGTGCTCCATAAATTCCGGTGCGCTTTATTTAAGATAATCAATAAAGGTCATTCATTGATACTGCGTCTCAAAGTCCGAAAAATGTGGTAATCATTTGTTAAGTGATAAGCGCGATAATAGCACCCTGCAAAAAGGTGCAAATTCCTAATGGTATTTTTATTTTGAAAGGAGCCTATTAGCCATGGGCGTATTCTCTGGGTGTTCAAGGGGTTCAGTGAACACCCAACACTCACTGCGAAGCACAGATGTAATTATTAACCAATATGCGTTTTGTTCTACGTTTATTAATATTTTTATTTGGCACATTGTCTCTGTATTATTTTTCTTGCACTTTTCAAATAAATAAATTGATTCGCTGCGCAGTTTCGGTTGAGTGACTTTTTACTTATCGTAAACTGCCTGTCTGCCTTTTTCGTATCGCGAAGGTGTTCAATGTTGAATTTGAACACCCTTGTTGAAATAAAGAGACTTAAAATGAAAAAGATAGGAGTGCGCTGAGAATCGCATGTAAAAGATGCGACCAAGGTGTTCACACTAGCATGTTGAACACCCTTACAGCTCAAAACATTTAAAAGCAAATCTAGCTGTCACGCAGCAAGGTTATCGTTAGTGCAAAATTTATTAATCCAAAATCTAAATAAAATTGTCTTAAAAATCAAAAGATTATGCCTTGATTGATCTCACAAAGTTAAATAAATCTTGGAGCATAACGGTCGGAGTTTCTGTTTAATCTAAGAACAAAAACGATTGCCAATATAGAACTAAGCATAACAATTTATTAGACGCGTTTCGCTTTAACTTAAAAAGCATCATCAGTAGAATGAATTTGCAAAGTAAGAAGCACGAATTTATATACAATAGCCACCCATTAATTCAGGTGGCCACGGCACGGCTTAAGATTTGTCATAATTGAATAAAAGAGCGACAGGTCATAGGTTTAAACACACAAGAAAACACAGCGAATAGCGACGTCATTTTAAACAACAATTTAAAACAATTAAGCATTGAAAAGATACAGGGGCAAAGATTGATTGTCGACATTCAGTTGAGGTTCTGTTTTGGAAATATGTAGAGTTTCTTTGATGCGTAATTTAGTTACGTGATTACTTCTGTCCAAGATTTTGGGTGAGTCAAAATTAATTACGTGGTTGGGATTATTGAGTAAATGTTTGCAAACTCCAGAATCTTCACACGTGCGATGTTCATTGAGGCGAGTAATTAGGTTCCGTTTGGTTTGGCCAATATAATTTTGACCACAACTAC
Source organism: Trididemnum nubilum (assembly GCA_963965965.1). Classification (NCBI taxonomy): domain Eukaryota; kingdom Metazoa; phylum Chordata; class Ascidiacea; order Aplousobranchia; family Didemnidae; genus Trididemnum; species Trididemnum nubilum. The sequence continues at coordinate 34,744,696 of OZ014483.1, read as the reverse complement.
AAGTTAATTGATACACAACACCTGACGAATGTAATAACGATTGACGATCTTTATACGGAAATAGTTTGCCAATGGTAAAGTTACGATGAGACATTATCCATTTGATATCATACGGGCATAAAAATTCACGAATTTCTTTTTCAATTTGCATAGAAATACGATCAATAAACTGCAATTTAAAAAAGACGCAATGCTTCGTAGACTGTTGTTGGTTAGGGTAAAGTTTGGCATCCGGTTTTTGATTTCTGTTTATGGCTTTGCGAATAACATTCCGAATAGTTTTGGTAGGATATTCATTTTGTTGCAACATTTTGGTAATTTTCTCACACTCAAGAAACAATAACTGTCGATTGCTGCAAACTTTAATAGCTCTATTGACTAATGATCTAATCAAATTTATTTTGTATTTAGTGGGAGCCAAACTACTCCACTTATTATACAGCCCAGTGTGTGTAGGTTTTCTATAAATGGATAACTCTAATTTATCTTTTGAATTGTCAACATTGACGTCCAGGAAGGGCAACTGTTTATCGTAGGTAAAATTAACATTACTGTGAATCTGGTTTAATTTTCTATAAAACAACATAGCACTTTCAAAATCTGGAAATACTGCAAAACAATCAGCCACATACCGAAAAAACACGTCCGGTTGCATATTAAACTCTTTTGTTTTTTCAATCACATAATTCATAAAAATGTCAGCAAAAGCCGGAGCGATTGGAGATCCCATACCTACGCCATCAATTTGTTCATAAAAACTACCATTAAAATTTAGAGTAGGGCGTTTCGTAGTCCACACCAGAAGGTTCTTGAATTGTCGCTTAGTCAAACCGTAAACTTTTTTCGTCGAATCACTGCCATAAATTTCTTTTAAAATTATGTCCGTAACGAAGTCCACAGGAATATTGGTGAACAGGCTTTTTACATCAAATGACACCATAACCGAATTGTTTTTGAATTTTACTTGCTGCATTCGATCTACAAACTCAAAAGTGTCTTTAAGATTTGTTGGATGTTGCCTTAACGGGCTCAAAATTTCACTGAGCCATAATGCGCACTCATAAGTGTAGCAGTCAGTTGAAGCCAAAACTGGGTGGCAAGGGCAGTTCTCTTTATGAATTTTTGGCAGTCCATATAGAGTTGGAGTAACTGCAGCTGATGGCTTGATGCGATCATAAATTTCTTGTTCTAAGCTGCCTTTTCGTTTCAAATAGTATAAGCACTTTTGAAATTTGTCCAAATTATGAATATTATTGTCATAATTAACCTGTTTAAACCGTTTCGTGTCCGATAAAACGCAGTTCATTTTATTGATATAATCTAACTTGTTGAGTAGAACTACTGCGTTACCTTTGTCAGCTTTACAAATGATTATGGATTTGTCTTATTTCAGAGAATTTAGGGCTTCCATTTCTTCGGGAGAAATGCCAACATTTCCGTGTTGTTTGTTGTAGAAATAAGTAGATTTGTACTTGTTATACAGATTGATTAATTTGGTTTTAAACAAGAGTCGCTTAGTATTTTGAAGACGAGGTCTCACTTGCCGGTATAAATTTTCAAATTCAGTTTGCACATCAATAAAGTTAAATCTCATTGGTAAAATTCCAAACTGTAGACCATGATTTAGAGCTTGATGTTCAATGGGGGTAAGTTTCTTATAGGACAGGTTAACAACCACATTTAATTCGTCACTTGAAATATGCAGACCTAAGTTTTGAAGCTTGCCTTTGTGAGTTGCGCTAAACTTTTCTCGGTCATCCTTGGCTTGTTTCTGCAGAAATTTTGAAACATAAATTTGCGTGAGCCACGAAATTTGCTGAAATAATATACTTTTCCAATGAGATTCGCTTCGTCTTAACACTTTTAACGATTTTTGTTTTGACTGGAAGAACGCTTAGAAGCCCTTACCAGCTTTTCGGCAATACACAGCACCTGTATATTGATCGCAAATTCGCAGTATTATTTTTTATTTTTGTTACATTGTAATTAATTCGTGCAAATAAAATGGAAATCTGTTACTTGAGTTTTTGGATTAAAACAAACATGCAATCAATGCAAATGCACAAATTACAAATCAACAAAAAACAAACACGAAAATTAACGATCCAAAACTTGCATCAGGGATGTGGAAGCGGCAATTTCTGAATTGCTTCCGCTTCCAGCTTGATCGCTTAGGTACGCTTCCAATACTTGATGACATAATTTTTGCTCTAAATTCTTTATCTTGAAAATTTTTGACAAAGCTTTTTCCAGATATGTCAAAATTAAACGTTTTATTCTATCATCGTCTTGAAAATATAATATGACACAAAATATGTAATAGATTGATATTGCAAGGGTCTGAGCAATAAGCAAATAGGCGTAGCCAGAAATTCGGGTTGGGAGCGGCCCAAAAGCGAAACGTACAAATACATTGTCATGGTGTTTAGGTAATATCATAATTTTTCCAACCGTTTATTGGAAAATTAAAAAAAAGGGGCAATTTTTCATTGGGGTCTAGGGATGATTTTTAAAGCGCTCGGGAATCGGGATAGTTATATTTTAATCGCATCGGCTGTAAAGTATAAATTTTTACTTGAGCAAAGTGAGACAGACACCTAGGGCGAAGCACTGACAGCCTCAGAATTTTTTAAATAAATTCGTTATGTCGTTGCTTTTAATTGAAAATAGACTTTTGCTCCAACTGCAACAAAAGCAGTCTTTTTATAATGCTGTTACTGAAAAGTTCATCGCTCAAAAACGAAGAATTGAACTGTGCTACAGATGAATTGTTTGTTCTTTTTTGCAACTTACAGCATAAGAGTGCAAGTTGCGTTTTAATAGTTGCTACAATTTTGAAGATGAGCTCGCATTAAGAATCCTTTTGAAGGCATAGCACTAACCTAAACTTCGCAGTAGCGCAACAAAAATTGAATACGAGAAATGCACTGTTATTTGAGCGCAACTCGCATCCTTGTGTTGAGTTTTGCATTTTTTAGATTTTTTTGTTCAAAACACTACAAACATAAATTTAAAAAGAACGTAGGGCAAATTCTTTAACACAAGTTTTTAGTTTTTACATGCACTTGTAGAATTTGCAACGGCAGAGAATAGAATCCGAGCCATTGTACGTGGGGATGATCAAAGTGTTGTGATTGTTTTCCGATGTATTGTTTAGACTTTAAAATGTTTATTTTTAGAACTAAAGTTACTTTTTTGCTTTTGACCTCAAAGTACTGTGTTTTTATTGACCTTTCAGGGTTGTTCGTTTTATTAACTCGCGTTCCGAAAAGCGACTGTAAAAACGGCTACTTCTAAACCACTGCGACTTTGTTAGATTAGCTAATTCTGAAACTCCAATCTTAATTCTATACTTACCCTAACTAGGCTAACTCTGACATTAACCTAAGAAGTCGCGCTTTTAGCAGTCGCTATTCGATCGTTTCGTCTACGGCTTTAACCGTTTTATAACATGTTTGTTGTTCACTACATTCAGATAACAAAGTCTTAAGATAATTTACGCCATTATTACTCGTTTGCTGTTTTTCATAAAATTGCAGCTTTCACGCCATTATCGTTAATTTTCTAAAGATTTTATATTCTTTACAATACAAAATACAGCAAGTTTGACCATAGCAGTTTTTATTTTTAGGTTAATAGGGCCATAATTACTTTCGAAATGTCTCAGTTTATTCGAATTATTATTTATCATTGGGGAATAACTTTTAAGTTTATGCTTCAGTTTTGAGTTGTCGCTGGTTTACAAGTTACTTTTTGTTTGTTTGATGCAAATTTCGGTTTCGCAAAATTCGGTCAGGCGTGGTCCCTGGTCTTGGCCGTGTAGTAGTTTGAGTTGGAAATTTTTTTCTCTGAGCAATTTGCTGCGATCTAGCGTCAAATTGAATTTTGGCGAAAATGCCGTGGCATGCGGTATTTAATAGTTCAGACACTTTGAATTCACACTCATACTTAAGCACGACAAAAGCACAAAAACATTTGGGCATAGACTCCATTTGAGTGAAGCTAAAATGGTTATGATTCGAGTTTAGTTTTCATTGAAAATTTAGATTTCATTTAAATCATTTTTGGTGAAATAAAAGCTTTCGATTGTTTTTACAAATCCGAATTCTATTTCACCAATCCTATTTTACAGTGGTAGTTTTTGCGTACTAAAAATATAGTTGACTTAACTGAGTGCATTTGAGTTATTTACTTATTGTTACGAAGGGTTGAAAATAGCTGATGCTGATGAATGAACAATATTGAACACCCTGTAAAATCTTCACCCTACGCCACTGCTATTAGCTACTGTATGTTATTGTGAATAGTTTGTTAATTGTCTCAGCATTGATGTGGGTTGATATGTGCTTATATACTGTTTGCATGCTGGATGCTGCCAACACTTTCAGGATGGTACTGATAACCTAGTTAATACCAGCACAACACAACATTTTTATTCATGATTACATTTATTTAATAGCAAAAGAGTGTCACATCATAATTAAGTCACAATTGTGAAGATAAGTCTCTTGTTTTGTTGCAAGGATTCATGCACTTTCGGATATTAGATAGAAAACATGGTGGCCTTGAAGGCATTGGTGAAGATCCAGGGGCGTAAATCCCGGGGGGGATGGGGGGGATGCATCCCCCCCAATAATTTTTGAGGGGGGGATGCATCCCCAATCATCCCCCCCAATAATTTATCGATCATCCCCCCCAATAATTTATCGTACCCTACAAACTTGTCAAAATTGTTTTTTGCACCCTGCAAAAATCGTAAAATTGTCTCAGCGTAAAATTATGACCGAAAAATCAGAAACAAAATCGATGAAGACTTTTTTTTTTTTTTTTTTTTTTTTTTTTTTGGAGACCATCTGTTTTTGGGCTGAAATTACGAATGTATTTCCGAGGATTCCGAGAAATTCCGTCGCAATATGTGCAACTTTTGATGGCTCTGTTTCATCCCCCCCAATAATTTTTACGGATATACGCCACTGTGAAGATCTGTAGTTGCATAGTAAAATTGCTCAGTTTTAGGTGAAGTAACTGCTATCTTGGTGTTTATCATTAGCAGTTTAGCACACTGTTACCATCTTATGTATTTGCAATGCCCAAATCCACTGGTCAATTCAGAGTTGCATTGTACAAAGCACAGTCAAGCTAATGAAACCACAAGTGAAAGCTATATAGGTATTTAAATTCTTAATTCTGAAAAAAACGAGTTATCGTTCATAATTTAGGATTTCTTATTTTATTTAAGGGTTTTAATTAGTTTATCCACAATAAAATAAAACAACTACCATAAAACGCCCTTACTTTAGCCAGTTTTTGGATTGTTGTTTGGATAATTTGCACAATAGTTCAAGTTAAAAAAAACTTTAGTGCAAAATCCAAGAGACTGGCTTTTAATGCCCTTTTAACTTTTTTTTTTACTGATCACACTATTTAATTTTCTTTAATGATCAAAATGCCCAACTATTGCTGAAAATGAAAATAGTTTTGAAAGCGGTCAAATAGGAAATGGGCTATGCTGAGATTTTAGCTCAATGCATTTGAAGTACAAAAGCAAAATCGTCTATACCAGTAACATAATTATCAATGCCCTGTTGTGAAATGACTCTGCTATCTGATTCATCAGCAGATTTGAATCTTCTGACAAACAAATCAACCGCATGCTTTGACCTTAATTGCTGCTTTTCAACAGCATAATCTGGATTGGTACAAGAAATTATGATGTCATAGGTAGAATTTTAGGTGTACACTGCCATAGTATTATGAAAATGAAGTCTAGAATTCCTTGCAATGAAAATAATGATTGTTTTTAAGATGGCTAGAGATAGGGCATTTTGCATTAAATCATACTTCTTACTTTGGCCATTTTCCAAAATCCCAGTTAATCATAGAGATAGCTCATAAACATTTCCCCAGTTATTTAGGTCTATGTTATCATACTTTTTACAACAATAACATATTCCTGGTAATTTAATAAAAATACGTACCAAAATCAGTTTTCTCGGTATCATTATTCAGGATTTTACTGGGTATTGTAAGTTGCTGATGTGTAGTCACTTAAATAGTTGTGCAACTCATTAAACATGTTTAAAACACCCATATATACCATAGCAAAGTGTGCATGCAATATGAACTTAATAGACAGCGGTTGGTGCGTACAGCTTTTGGATATCCCATTCCAATTTCGGCTTAAGTTTGTGCAATGGCTAAAGTAACAGCATTTTACGGTACAATTTATCAACTTTTGTTGAACTTTGTTAAAACTTAAAAGTGAAAAGCGAAATGCCACACACCAGCAATATGGAACAAACTATTATGAAGTTTGAAGAGGTTTCAACATGTTTAGTTTGCTGGCAGAATGGCTAGTTTTGATTTAGGAATTCGAATTAGAAAAAAAAAGTTAACTTTTTAATTCAAAAAGTTTTCAAATTAATTTTGCTTTATTAACTACAAGTGAAAACAGATTTTTCCTCCAACAAAGTCTTTCAAGATATTAGCTGATGAGGGTAAGTTCTTGTATGCATCAAAAATTTTACCAAACTTTTGTTGAACCTTGTCAAAACTCAAAAGTGAAATGCCACATATAAAATACAGAATCATTAAATCAGAAAAATTTCCAAAAAATATGTTTTGGACAATTGGAGGAGGATGATAGGCTGAGTAATTGAACCCTGCTATGTGGCTTCCAAATTTTAGCTAATTCGTCCTTTGGAAAGATTTTAAAAACCTGCTAATTGCTATTTAAGAAAAGTGAAAAGTTATTTTTATAAAAAATCCCAAAAATTGTTGAGCAGCAGGGATCCACATCAATTTGTTAGACTTAGACAGGTACCAGTACCTAACTTAATTTTAGTTGTAAACTGATACTGATAGGCGTCGAATCGTTGCGCGTAGGCTACCGGTACCGGCCCGATGATATTGAAAAGTAGCTGACAGCCTCAACCACACTGTGCTTCGCTATTAACCAGAAGCATGCATTGCAATTGAGTGAACAGCTAACTTTGTAGCTGGAGGAACCGGTACCAGATAAACCACTAACCAGTACCTAACTTAACTTTAGTTGTAAACTGATACTGATCGGCGTCGAACAGGGTGTCGAACCGAACCTGAACCCGAACCGTAAACCTGAATGAACCGTTTCATTTTGGTGAACCCGAACCGAACCTGAACCAGCAAAATTTTACTTCAGTGAACCTGAACCAAACCTGAACCCTCAAAATTGTGCTCAAGTGAACCCGAACCGAACCTGAACCCCTAACAAAAGTAAGAATATATTTTTCCATATCCGGATGCCACTGGCGCTGGTACACGCACAATAAGAGCAGCGGTGATCATCAACAGGATCAGCAATTTCTCCTTTTTTTTTTTCTGGACGAAACGAGTTACGACAGTTTAATTTTAAGTCAATGAACCCGAACCGAACCTGAACCAGTAATATTTTACTTGAGTGAACCTGAACCAAACCTGAACCTCGAAAATGGTGCTCAAGTGAACCCGAACCAAACCTGAACCGCTAAAATATTTTGATTAGGAGCTAAACCTCAACCCGAAACCTTATTTGAAACGGTTCGACACCCTGGCGTCGAATCGTTGCGTGTAGGCTACCGGTACCAGCCCGATGATATTCAAAAGTAGCTGATGGCCTCAACTACACTGTGCTTCGCTATTAATCAGAAGCATGCATTGCAATTGAGTGAACAGCTAACTTTGTAGTTGGAGGAACTGGTACCAGGTAAACCACTAACCAATACCTAACTTAACTTTAGTTGTAAACTGATACTGATCGGCTTCGAATCGTTGCGTGTAGGCAGTAGCGTAGCCGGGGGGGCGGGGGGGGGGGGGCTCGAGCTCCTCCCATTGGCTTGTGAAGTATGCAAAATCACACGTTTTTGGTGCTTTTGAGGCCGATTTTTTGTGAAAAATTGAAAATAGCCCCCCTCAAACGTTTGAATTTCGGCCGAAAGATCAGTCTCAATTTCGGTGAAGACCTTTTTTTTTTTTTTTTTTTTCGGAGACCACCTAATTTTGGGCGGAAAAAACCTTTGAAATTCCGAGCTATCCGAGAAATTTCGTCTGAAACTGATTCAAGAACAATGAAAATTCGGGTCAAGGTCGTTTGCACTTTTCTCACTCTTTCAAAATAGCCCCCCCCCCTTTTCCAAATCCTGGCTACGCGCCTGCGAGTAGGCTATCGGTACCAACCCGATGATATTCAAAAGTAGCTGATGGCCTCAACTACACTGTGCTTCGCTATTAACCAGAAGCATGCATTGCAATTGAGAGAACAGCTAACTTTGTAGTTGGAGGAACCAGTACCAGGATACGGCAGTACTACTGTATGCGTTATTACAGTAGGCCTAATATGATTCAATCTCTGATCCTGAATTGCAATTAAAGTTCTCCGCAGGGACTCATAGTTTACTGCTTAATGCTTACATTACTATAGCCTACACATATACTTTCAAGTAAAGGCCTGTTTGTCCAATTTGCTGTAGCATAATGCGTTTAGCCTATGGAGATGCTTTAGAAACAGCCTAACATCAAACACTCACTTCAAAGAAATTGTTAGTTTCGAGTCTTAAGTAGCAGGTATAAGCTTTAAAAATTGCAAAATAACAAAATTACAGAAAACTTTTTCCATATGCGCTCAATTTACAACTTTTTCTGCACCTATCAGGCTATTTTACATTGCCTCCGATTGTTTTTCAAGCAAACTTTCTCCTCCTCACAAGGTGGCGTAAGTGACAAGTTTAAACGCAATTTCACACATTACGCTTTCAGACTATGTTATATTTAGTAACTATGAGTAGACCTATACAGTTGAATGCCAAGCTTTTGAATGAGACAAGAGATAGAATCAGCAGACGATATTGTAGCAAAGTTGAAGAAAAAAAGTTTTGCAGCACTGACATTTCAAGAAAAGAAGGATGTTTTTGATTGTGACAGACCCACTCCACAAATAAATACTAGCAAACAAAGGAAAACTTAATAAGCTATAGACAGTATCCAGAGCCTTACAGGCACAATCAAACCTTTTGATTAACAGCCTAAGACGTACTGCTTCGGAATCCACAATCGTCTTTTATTCCTCGTCAGTATAGCGAGGACTACAAGCAGTGGCGTAGCAGCCACTTGGCGGTTCTGGCTCTGCGCCAGGGGCGGCAGGCTGCAAGGGGGCGACAAAATGAGGCTTCGCAGGGCACATAGCAGACAAAAAAAAGTAAAACTAGAAAATGATTTGCGAAGAGGCAGGTAGCACACATTAAAAACTTAAAGTTTGAATTGCTTTTTGTTTGGTGTTGGATAGCAGTGCTGACTCCGTCTGTGGTTCAATTTATATTAACGTTTATTACGTGGTAAATCTGTTGTTATAACCAACCATTCATTTTCTCTGTCTCCGCAGTCAGCACTCCATAGTAGTTTCTGTAGTCAGATCTCGGGTGCAGTAAAGTTGAGGCGTTGATGTAGTTTATTGTTTTCGCCAGTACTTAAATTGTAGGGGGGACGCATTCCCCCATCGAGAGTTAGAGTCCCCCCCATCGAGATTTGAGCGCTGGTTGATCAGAGGAAAAAGACGTGCAAATTCCGGTCGAATATTACACCAAATTCAGAGATTCAAAAAGAGAAACACTTCAATCGTCGGCGAAGGCCTTTTTTTGGGGGGGTCTTCACCTAATTTTGGCGAAAAAAACACTTCAATTTTTGGCGAAGACCTTTTTTGGTCTTTATTCAATTTCGTCGACGGAATTACGTAATCTTCACCAAGGTTTGGTCAAGGCTGCAAAAGGGGAAACCACTGAGTTAGCTTTGGAAATTGACGTACATAAGGGGCTGGTGCGAAGCAGTGAAACCACGTTTGATCGTAATGCAACAGCATTTGATGTTTTGCAGTGGTTAGCAAAATCATGCTCACTTGATTCGACACCATATGCATGGTTGTGTCTGAAACTTTATCTTACCATTGGTGTTTCAATTGCGAGCTGTGAGAGGAGTTTCTCAAAGCTCAAAATGATAAAATCGCATTTACGTTCGACCATGAATGATGATCGGCTATCGGCTTTACCGATTCTTTCTACAGAAAGAGACAACGTTTAAAAACTTGATTTTAAAGATATCGCTGATTTTGCTTCAACGAAAGCTCGAAAAGTTCAATTTTGAGAGGGCTATTGACAGATCTTCTATTTACCTAATACATTTTTCACCATTTTGTCTTTTATTTTTGGCCTTTTTTCAAGCAATATAGAACTTCTGAGTCCCGGCACATTATTTGTAATTACTTTATTAAAAAGACTGCTTGAACGTAACATTATTTTAAAATTTGCTACAGTCTGCTTATATTAGGGCCAGTATTTAAACAGCAAAATTTTGCATGGGGGGACGCTTTCATAGCCTTGACCAAACGCATGCGGAATGCGGCTGAAATCTAGTGAAAATTTTACTTCAGATTGAGATGTTGTCCCTGAATTCGATTTAATACCAAACAAAATCTTCACCAAAATTTGAAGAGGTTTTGTCTCCAAATTTGATTGAAGACCCCCCAAAAAAGATCTTCACCGCTGGGGGAACGCTAAATTTCGATGGGGGTTCGCTAACTCTGGATGGAGGGACGCGTCCCCCTTACAATTTAAGTACTGCTTATAGGGCAGCGTTTTTAAAGAAAGCCAGGGGCGGCAATGCATGCTCCTACGCCACTGACTACAAGTATGAACATGAGCGTAGAAAGGCAGAAATCGCAAATTTACCAGATCATAACACAATTTTTTCCCCCAAAATATTAAGTAATCACAATATTACAAGAGATAATTATAAAAGTTCAATTCAAAATAATTTCCAATAGCTTGCCTTAGACAGCTGTTTCGCCCAATCTCAAAGCTTATCAGTAAGGCTAGCAATGCCAAAAGGATAAATATCACCAGTGACAAAAATCTTCAAAACATGCATCTTTACCAATTTATCAATCAATGAATAAATCTTTACCAATTACGCTTACAATACGTAAATCTTAACACATGATTCAGTCAATTTTGGTCAAAAAGTAAGATCTTACATCTCTCAGAGGAACAATCGATTTGCTAACAAAATAAGTAAATTTTAACTGAAAAATCTTTACTCAATGAAACTAAAGCTATTAATTAAATCTTTACCAAATGAAACTATTGCTATTAATCAAATCTTTACCGACAAAAGTACAAATCTTACCTTACATCTCTCAGAAGAACCATAGGCTAGCTAACTCGCTACTCTCTTAATAGCTCGCCTTAAGTGGCTACGTCTCCAGGAGGCTGAAAGGCTCAAAACTAGTGCCAAGATTCAGACTAGAGCTAAACTAGGCTAACAATCTTTAGAAATGAAATGCAATCAATATCCTCTGCTCTCCTTGTTGCTCGCCTAAAATGGCTACGTCTCCAACAGTCAAGTAAAACTTGCTTGAAGAAATTTAATTCTGAAATCTATGTGAAAGTTCGTTGGATATGTGGAAGTACATCATCAAATAAATTGTACTGCTGGCCCTGCTTAGTATTTTCCCAAGATGATTCAATCTGGAGCTCACCTCATCGTGGGTACAGAGACCTTAATAATTTACATACTGCCATTGGACGCCATGAAATAACAGCTTCTCACTTGTCAGCATTTGTGACATTTAAAACGTTTGGACAAGCCAGAATTGATACTTAGCTCAGTCAGCAAAGAAATGCTGCTATTAATCAACACAATGCAGAAGTTAAGAGAAATCGAGAAGTTTTGAAACGGCTTATCCAAATAACTTGTTTTCTAGGCATCCAAGAAATTGCATTTCGGAGACATGATGAAAGCCAAACTTCTAATAATTAATCGAGGAAATTATGTTGAAATGGCATATTTAACAGCTGAATTTGATGACAAATTACAAACTCACCTAAGCAATGCTACAGTTTTTTGTGGTTTATCTCTAACAATTCAAAATGATCTCATCGATTCTGTGAGTCATGTTGTCCTTGCAGAAATAAAAAAGGAGCTGCAAAACTGTTATTTTGTATCTGTATTGTAGGATGAGACATCAGATATAAGATGCTATTTTCAACTCTCAACCGTTTTTCGATATGTAAATACTGATGGTCTTCTTTCTGAACGGTTTGTTAAATTTTCTGATGGTAGCAAAGATCGTAGTCCTGTCGCTGTTGCTAGCTTGGTAGTGGCTCAATTAATTGAACTGGGTTGCCTAAAGAAACTAGTTGCTCATTCATACGATGGCGCTTCTGTTGTGTCAGGTGAGCTGAATGGTGTTGAAGCTAAAGTAAAAGAATCTGCTCCTGATGCAATTTTTATTCACTGCTTCGCTCACAAGCTTAATCTTGTGCTTATTCAAGCCACTTCATGCATTTCTAAATGTAAAATATTTTTCTCAACTCTTGGAGGCTTATCCTCATTTTTTACTTCCTCTTCAAAACGAACAGCTGTAGGCTACTGGACGATATGGTAAAAAAAAGATTTCCCAAACTCGCCCTAACTAAGTGGAATTATTCTTCACGGCTGGTGGAAACTGTAAAACACAATCAAGAAGAACTAAATCAGCTTTTTGAACACGTTACAGAATCTCAAAATTTTGATCAAAAATCAATTAATGAAGCTCAAGGATTCTTGCTAGCTCTTTCTAGTTTGATTTCATCTTTTTACTGCTGATTTTTGCTGTGATATTTCCATTTACTGAATATCTCTTCAATATATTTCAGTCAAAATTCATGGATATTTTATTTGCTCGGGTGGAGTTCAAAATACCCTGACTAAGCTGGAAGAACTTCGAGCCAACAAGTTTATGTAACATGCAGAGGTGGAGTCCTCGAGGACGTCCTTGGCCTCGAGGACGTCCTCGAGGACACATTTTGAAGTCCTTGGCCTTGGCCTTGGCCTCGAAGGTCAAGTCCTTGGCCTTGGCCTTGGCCTCGAAGCCTCAAGTCCTCGAAAATTGGCCTGTCCTCGGCTCGAGGACAGCACTATTTTTTGAACAGTTGAAATTTTGTTGGAAAACGCAAGAAACCTCGCAGAAAATTTGCGAACACCTTTTTTGTTTTCCTCACTTGGAACATAAGCGTAGCCAAGGGGAGGGGGGCAGGGGGTCCGCCCCCTTCCCAATTGAAATTTCACCAATGACAAAATGTGACAAAAAAGCCTAATTTTTTTTCAGTTTCAGTTTCTTTTTAGCATTTTTCGCTTACAACAGTATAACTAACAACAATATTGAAGACCAGGAGCTCCGGGTCCCCCTCAATTCAATTTTTCCCAGCCAATTTAAACGTATAACCCGAAGAAAACGGAGAGTTTTTGTCCTGAAAGTTGCTATCTCAGGCCCGCATCTAGCCTTTTTGTGAACGTAATGCATTAATCAGGGCTGGATTTATCATAATATGACGCAGTACCAGCAGTAGCGTTGCCATGGGGGAAGCGGGGACTATAGCCCCCCATTGGCCTGTCAACCAAAATGCAGAATAAGGAAAATACCACGTTTTTAGCTCTTTTGAGACTGTTTTTTGTGCTGGAATTGACTAAAAGTGATTTAATGCATCATTTGAAATATATATTCAACGGGGGCTAATTGTCAAAAATTAAAGTTACAAATCAATGAAAACTTTGAAAAAATGCCCGAAAATAAACAATCAAATTTGATCGCTAATTTAAAAACGCCAAACATGGGTTTTATCAACAAATATATCATCAACTCAGGAATATGGGGGAGGGGGGGCTATTCAGTGTTAGATAATTACCAGTCACTTCTCTCAAATATCTTTTCATTAACCCTTCCCCCAATTATTTTTATAAAATATAGGCGAAATAGATTACTACGTGTGAGTTTTATTGAATAATAGGATTTTTTGATTTACCAGCAGGTAAACAAGAGAACTGCAATGTTATCATCAGCCACTTCCCATATAGCCCATTAATGCAACTATAGTTGAATCATGTTGGGTTGCCAATTTCTATGCCACGTTCTAAAAGCATTATTTTCTATTAAAATAGCTTTAAAATTAAGTTCATTTTGCAAAAAAATGCAAAATTTTCGAGCGCTGGGGGCTTCGCCCCCTCACCCCCATTGGCCTCTGGTGACTGGGGGCCCCGCCCCCAGACCCCCAAACCGCCCCCACAGTGCGAATTTCTGGCTACGAGCCTGAGTATCAGTTAGTGGCCCCGAGCTAAAATCGTAAGACTTTTTTTGGTCTTCACCTATTTTTGGCAGAAAGATGTTAAGAAAATCTCCAAAGCGCCAGGGGCCTAGCGCGATGTAAATCCAGCCCGACAATAACATGGCTAGTTGAAGTTAACTATCTATTTTACCATTTTTCAATAACAATTCAGTAATTCACCTCCAACCTCGCCGGTTTTTACGCACAAAATACTTTTAAAAAAAATTAGCCATGGAAAATGCTGATTGAACGAATTATTGAACTTCAATTGAGGGAGCCTGGGCCTTCTGGCCGAACATATACTCCTATAACTGGTTATTGTCATGACAAAACAAAAATCTCTGAGGAAAATCCTCGAGTGGATTATTATTTACTGCTAAAATGTTGCAAGAGACAATGCACATTATAATTAAGACAACGCACCCTAGCTGGACCAGATCACTAACAATTAAATTTAACTCCAAAATACAAGATGTTAAACATGTTTTAAACTTAAATTGCAAGTAAAAGGAGTATTAAACAATTTGATTTTTTCAATTGGCTTTCAAATGTCAAAAATCTAGTGCTTTTAAATGGCTCTGAACATTTGCGAAATGTGATTCAATGGCATTATCACAAACGTGGGGTCTCTATTGGACGATTTTTTGTAATTTTTTGGAAAAAAAAGCTATTTGGCATTAAAATAGCTTTTTTTTCCAAAAAATTACAAAAAATCGTCCAATAGAGACCCCCCGTTTGTGATACCTTTGAGTTACACTAGCTTTCTCAACACGTTTCCAAAGTTAAATATTTGCGTTTTTGAACTATTAGCTTAAGCCCTATCCCTTTGCAAAATCCTGGTTACGTGCTAACGGGCAGCGATATCAGATCTTCCATCCTACGATATGTTTATCCCACAAAAACTTCCTCTTTGGAAAAATTTTGATGACGTCATTTCATTCGATTTGTGGTTTAGGCTTATCCCAATAAATTCTGGGTACGCCAACGAATTGGAGATCGCCTGAAAAAAATTTTTGAAGACTTTTTTTTGGAGAACACTTGCGCCTGTGTCCTTGGTCCTTGGCCTTGGCCTCGAGCATTCCTGTCCTTGGCCTCGAGAGGTTCTGTCCTCGGAAGGGCTGTCCTTGGCCTTGGCCTTGGCCTCGGATTTTTTTTGTGTCCTTGGCCTTGGCCTTGGCCTCGAGCCTTGTGTCCTCGACTCCACCTCTGGTAACATGGAATGTTATGTTAACAAGTGCGGCCAAACTGCTTGTCGTAAGAGTCGAAATAGTTTGCAACCAGAAATGCATTATAAAGCACTTTTTTTGGAAATACAGTAGTCGATACGATTGTGATGCAAATGAAGACGAGATTTAAATCAGTGAAAGATACTGAGTTTTTCGAACTTCTTAATGGTAAACGCTTTCAACATTATAATAACTTGGTCCGAATCCAAGAACAACCTTTGCAGGCTCTACAAAAAAGCTACAGCTCTCACTTTAATTTTTCATTTCTAAAATCAGAGCTTACTGTTTTATATTCTCACGATCACTTGCGTAAGAACAATTTAGAAGAGCTTCAGAAGTATATGCATGAGAAACAGATGTATGAAGCTTTCGGTGATGTACACAAGCTAGTCTTGTTAGTGCTTACTATACCATATTCTACCGCATCAATAGAAAGGTCATTCTCTGCATTAAAGAGAATAAAAACTTCCTTGAGAAATGCTCAGGGTCAAGATAAACTATCCAATTTATCTCTTATGTCAATTGAAAAGTCATTGCTGAAACAGCTAATGAGCTAGCCAGAGGTTTTTTATGACGCTGTTACTGATCATTTTTGTCGAAAACGTCGAAGAGCTGAGCTACTTTACCAGTAAAAACTAAGTGAGTATGCTGTAGCAGATTAGTGAGTTCAGTTTTTTATGTTTTTTTTTGTTTATTACTTTTTTATGTTTTATCAGATGATACCTCTATTTGTAATATATAGCTGATAGTTTAATTGTTTGGGTTGAAGATGCATCGCAGAAAAAACAAAACAAAAAGCATTTGCTCACTAGAAAGTTGCCTAGTATTTTCGAATGTGTTACCGATTCTAAGCTTTACCGACTCAATTTTCTTTGCTATGTACACAATGTGTACTTTTTTCAGTTTGTGATGCTTAAATGACTGCTATTTCTTCAGTCAGAAATATTCATGTGTTAACGCTGTTTCGGTTTTTCTAATGCTACCTATTTAATGGGCATCAGCGTTGCGTTTGCTAGAGCCATGATTACAAGACTATAACTCAACTCGTACTTAAGCGTCGTTGCTAAGTCTTTGCAAAAAAGATGCTTTATTTCGATTATTTCTACTTAGTGAATTCTATACAGCTGTAAATTAAAGCTGCAAAGTTAAACCGTAAAACTTAAAAACACCAGTAACTCCTTAGCTTGTGCTTGTTTGGATTCGTCCTGTGAATTAAAGTTAAGTCAGCTGACCGCGACAAACTGACCGCGAACAAACAGACCGCGAACCAACGGTTACCGATGATCTCGTCGCAATGATTTCGTCACAAAGTGAGGATTTGGGCAATATGACACTAGGGATAGTAAAATAGTTCTATAATCGTCCTTCTCAGCCGATTGGGGTCAGTTGGTTTGCCGTCTGTTTGTCGTGGTTATTTGTCGTAGAACCATGAATATAATGCCAAAGACATCGCTTTCTCTATAAACATGAAATAACTAATCAATCGAGTAACTCCAGTGCCTTCAGATTACGTCTTTTCTGTGCTTCGTTTACACTTAGGCTGCCACATTCATATTTAGAAAAATTTCAAAAATACCGGTACATTAGTTGAGTTGATTTAGAAAACTAATGACGTCATCATAATTGCATGCCTCATCTGACATGTCACGCTACGCCACTGTTAGCAGCGGTGAAACAGAAAACTAATTAGGCGTTGCCAACTTACTAAACAAAAAAGGAAGAATTTTGATAAATCAATTGCCAATAACCTTATATGTAAATTTGGTAGGAAAAAGTGCAAAGTAAAAGGTCAACTAAAGTTGGCAACAACACAAGGTGAACAATTTGTAAAATATGAAAAGAATGAGATCGATTTCAGGGCCCGCCAACAAAAGTACTAACAGCTAAGTTATCCTACACCACAGTGGCCGATGGTACGTGTATGCTTTTGTTAAGATGATTTAATTTTGAGTGATTTGTTTTCATTGGTATTGCAATTTTTTGATAAAACGACAGATGGTATATTGCAGTAAAATCATGTCATAATAGTGTTAAATTTTTAGTTTTTAATTCAGTTTAGTTATTTTCTGTCATTTCTGGAAGTTTAAAAGTTAGATTGAAAATTTCTGTGTAATGGCCAGTTTGCAATGTGTCTGTATTAAACTGGTTTTGATACCAGTTTAACGTTACATTGATGGTGTAATTGGGACTTCCGTGACGCTTTGCGTCGGAAGTCCTTATGTTTTTTCTGGAAAAAATTACAAATTCGCCAACAAGAGGTCGAAAACGCTATAACTTTGAAACGGCTATAGGTAGAAACTTGAAATTTATAACTTACATGGGGCACATATGGATCATTCTTAGTGAAAATTTTGGGGGCAATCGGTTGCGTGATACGGCTTTCCGAGTCAAAAACTGAAATGACGATTGAACGTTTAAACAGCTCTAGCTCGAAAACTAATTGCACAAGTGGAATAAAAGTTTCGAATTTAGAAGCGTCTGGGAAAGCAGTTTCAGCTCCCAAAAATAAATTATGTCGATTCCGACACTGTTTTTCTTTCTTTATTGGGACTTTCGCGACGCTTTGCGTCGGAAGTCCCTGTGTTTTTTTCCGGGAAAAATTACGAATTCGGCGACAAAGTTTGAAAACGCTCTAACTTTGAAACGGCTTAAGGTAGAAACTTGAAATTTAGATCTTAGCTGGGACACATATGAATCATTCTTAGTGAAAATTTTGGGGGCAATTGGTCTTGTGATACGGCTTTTCGAGACAAAAACTGAAACGCCAATCGGAGGTTTAAACAGCTCTAGCTCGAAAACTAATCGCACTAGGGAAATAAAAGTTTCGAATTTAGAAGCGTCTGAGCAAGCAGTTTCAGCTCTCAAAAATAAATTATGACAATTTTGACACTTTTTTTTGCTTTCTTTCTTTCTTTATTTATTTACTTATTGGGACTTCTGCAACGCTTCGTGTTGAAAGTCCCTATGTTTTTTTCAGGAAAAATTTACGAAATCGGCAACAAAAATAAAAAACGCTGTAACTTTGAAACGGCTACATAGATAGAAACTTGAATTTTAGAACTTAGGTGGGGCATATGTGAATCCTTCGTGAAAATTTTGGAGGCAATCGGTCACGTGATACGGGTGTTCCGATCCAAAAACTGAAATGCCAATTGTAGGTTTAAACAGCTTTAGCTCGAAAACTAATCGCACTATGGAAATAAAAGTTTCGAATTTAGAAGCGTCTGGGCAAGCAGTTTCGGCTTCCAAAAATAAATTATGATAATTCGGACGCTTTTTTCTTTCTTTTTTTATTTATTAAGCAAATCACGTTATGGTGACAAATACTCCAAAACCACCAAAGCTAGAAACTTGAAATTTGGACACATGATAAGTATATACATAAACTTGCATCCCTCCAATTTTGGAGACGCTACGTCACGTGATTTGGGGCAGATGCACCCTAAACTTGTGACAGCGAAGTTTATTAAGACAGCGATTTTTACTCACGTTTGCGCGCGTGCTGTCGTGGCCGAATGGTTAAAGGCGCCAGTGGTTGAAATCTAAGACCTGGGTTCAATTATCTAATTGACCATTGCTTTTATCAAACCAAGATTACATTGAATCTAGCATATTAGTTTTTGTTTCGATTACACCGAAATCGCTTTTAATATGGTTTGTTTGGCACTAGATATGATCAGAGGGTATTGTTATAGATTGATGGCTGTGTCCTTGGCGGAATGCCTAGGTCTTCACTGTCCTGGTCCTTGCGCTCAAGAGGCTAACACAGGAGATTCAAAGCAAACTTGTATTAACAAAAGCAAATTAAAAAAGGCTAGTCCAGCAAAAATTTATCGAGGATTGCCCGGCTGGGCGGAAAACACTTGAACTGAAAAAACTGAATTTTTTACCAACAAAATAAAAAACCTCTTGACGCTACTGTTAAAAAAAATAAGACTGAATTAACTGCTGTGGTAGAATTAAAACATTGCTACAAAGTGATCAACAAAAAGCAAAACGGCGAGTCTTTCAGGCAACTTTGCAAAGTTTCTTTCGAGCGAATAATGAAAGACGCGCAACACAAAGGTGAGATGCAAATAAGGTAAATAAACGTGTTAACGACAGAACATAAAACCTAGGTTCGAATCTAGAATCTAACTATAAACGATCGTGCTGTAACATAAGCGGCCCCTTTGAAATCTTATCCATGGGTAAGTTTCAAACAAAAAACACAAAGTGAAAGCACTGATCGCGCTTCAACTTAAAACCTTACTAAATGAGTAAATAAAGTAAACAAATTATGAAGGGGACTTGAAAATAGTGAGTAGCATCACAAAATTATGACATCAGAAGAACGTAAACAAACAGTGCAACAGTAGGGCAGAGGGCAAACTTTAAAACAATAAAACGTTTATGATTTGAGTTAGGAGTTTACACTATAATATAGCCTGTCACAAAAATTCACGATCACGAATTAATTGCAATAAAGTTTCACGAAAAACGACGTTAAATTCATAATCACAATTCGGCTATTACGAGATCACGATAAAAACACCACTAAAATTCACAATGAAAAGGTTCAATCAGACAGGAGCTATTTTGGCCAGATCACGAAGAACATATTCGACCTCACAGTTGCCTGCTGTAGAGCTGTTTTTCAAAACGGCCACAGTTGCCCTACGGACTATTTCTTTTCCTTTACGCAACTGTGGATGCAGGCTATGAATGCGTCCCAATCTATACGATCCTTTTGAGGCCAGGTCTTCAGCATCCCCTACAAGGACTAACTGTCCAGGCTCAAGGTTTGTTTGAAGTGTACGCCATTTGTTACGGCCCTGGAGACTGGGTAAATATGATTTCATCCAAAGAAGCCAAAAACGGTGGGCTAGCGTGGAGTTATACAAGTAATCGTTGCGAAGGTCCCCCTGATCATGCAACCCACAAAGAGCAGTGTTAGGGGCCAAGTGCTGTCCCAAAAAGGACGAAGGTGTGATAGGGCACAAATTATTGGGCTGATCGCTAAGTGTCGTTAGGGGGCGGTCGTTCACAATTCTTACGGCATCGGTGAAAAAAGTCTGTAACTCAGTAAGAGAGGGTTTACGGCGAGTCTGTTCCATAACCCGACCCAAAGCAGTTTTAAACAGTTTCACCATGCTCTCCCAACTACCACCCTGGCTAGGAGCATACGGAGGAATGTTTACCCAATTTATATTAAACTTACGCAACGAGTTAACAAATTCAGAAGACCCCAACAATTTTGGCAACTTATCAGATGCGGCACGGAACGTCGAAGCGTTGTTCGAATAAAAAAGTGTACACTGCCCCGCGCAAATTAACAAAGCGAGTGAAAGCAAGGAGAAAGCTGTTTAGGTCCAGGCTTGTCACCAGTTCTACGTGCAAGCAGCGAGTACAAAGACACGTAAACAGCAAGCCCCAGGCTTTGCAATCACTGCGACTCTGTCGAAAAATATAAGGGCCTAAGTAGTCAAGTCCGGTAAATTTAAAAGGTTTGTTGCAAACAGCAACTCGGCACGATGGCAAATCTGCCATTAATTGACGAACCGGTTTAGCTTTTAACAAAGCACATTTTTCGCAGTTTGCGATGTAAAATTTTACACTGAAAATGCCATGAATAATCCAAAAACGTTCGCGGGTTTTCATTAAAGTATATGCCGGACTACCATGTCCAGCCTGCTCATGCTGATATTGCACAATAAGTCCAGTCAAAGGATGCCTTCCAGGTAAAATTAAAGGGTGTTTAGAATCAAGTGGCAAGTCTGCATTTTCTAGCCTGCCTTCAATACGCAAACAATTATCCAAATCCACGCAAGGGCGCAAATTACGCAAAGTTTTTAATTCATTTAAGCGGCGTTTAGATTCAGGATCATTAATTTTGCTGCCTAAACGTTTAAGAATAGATTCAAATTCATCAGGTGATTCTTTACTTAAAAGTTTAATAGCGGCCCCGAACCGCTGAGATTGAACATACTTAACAATATTAACAAAGGCCTTATCCAAGTAACTAGCATTCAGAGCAGGTTTTTGAAAAGCAACTCCTTTCGCCTTCGCAACGACAAACTCCGAAAATGCAGCCAGATATGCACAGCGCTTCTTTAGCGTATACAGACTTGGAGAAGCTTCGATAAGCCTATCCAAAGCTGCGTCGCCAGAAGACAAATCTACGCTGCTTGCCAGAGTTCCGCGCACGATCACCGAATGCTCAGGAGGCCCAGCATCCACCTGCTCCTGCAAAAGAAAGGAGGGTCCTTTTAACCACAAATCAAGTGAACTAGGCTGTTTACAGCTTTGCGCTCGAGTGCCCACGTCTGCAGGGTTTAAACTCGTATTAACGTAGCGCCAACAGCTAGCTGACACCACGAGAAGAATCCTGTCGACACGCCGTTTAACAAAGCGAGCAAGTGACAGGTCGGGGTTCACAATCCATTTAAGAACTACCTGTGAATCGGTCCAACAAAAGATTTTACAGTTAAGATCGTGTAAAGCTTTAGAAGTTTGAAGCATCAATTCACTTAACATCTTAGCTGCTTCTAACTCTTTGCGAGATATAACCCAGCCTTTTTGATGAGTGAGAACCAATTTAGATTTTCTAATCACAAAACTGACTTGTGCTTTTCCAGCGCTAATGCCACGCAAATAGATAGCGCAAGAAAACGCAGAGTCCGAAGCATCACAGAACCCATGCAGTTGATATTCTGCGTCATTTTTAAGCTCGGTGTGTTCCAAAAGGAAGTTCCGAGGAATGCAAAATTCATTTAGTATATTGGAAGTTTCAAGCCACTTTTTCCAATCTTTTTTAACTTCATCCGATACAGCGTCGTCCCAGTCCACTCCAGACGCAGCGACTTTTTGCAAAATCAATTTTCCCCCCAGAAGCAGCGGCGCCAGTATACCCAAAGGGTCAAATTGACTCGCAAGCTGACTCGCCATCTCGCGTCTCGTGGCTGCCTGGACAAACGTGCGGCCACTTATCTTCAGTGTGTCACTTTCTGGGTCCCAGGAAAGGCCCAACGCTGTAGAGTCCGGCAAAGGCTGCGACCCAATGTCAATCTTGCCAATTGAAGGGGCATGATCGCATTGGGGAACCTGACGCAAGACAGACTTAGCGTGGCCATTGGTCACCCATTTTCGTAATTTGAATCCCCTGCTTTCAAAGAGCTCAATCCCTTCTCTAGCAAAGGTCTCCACGTCTGATAAAGTGCCACCAGCAAACAGCAAGTCATCCATATATCTGTTTTGAGTGATTGCATTTAAGGTCACCATACTTGCATGCGTGGGGTTGTCAGCAGCCAGCCGATTGTGCGCCATGAGTGCTACATAAGGGCTAGAGTTTATTCCCCACACGTGCCGAGTAAAGCGAAAGATTTGAATTTCACCAATGTCCATGTTATTATCCTTAAACCAAATAATATGGAACCAATCTTGCTGATCCCGAGGAAGCTTAATTTGAAAGAAGCACTTACTCACATCAGCTACGCAAGCGTATTTTCCCATACGAAAGCGCATCAACACATCGACCAAGCCATTTAAAAGGTTTTCACCGGCTAAAACTGCCCGATTTAATGACTCGCCAC
Source organism: Trididemnum nubilum (assembly GCA_963965965.1). Classification (NCBI taxonomy): domain Eukaryota; kingdom Metazoa; phylum Chordata; class Ascidiacea; order Aplousobranchia; family Didemnidae; genus Trididemnum; species Trididemnum nubilum. The sequence goes on along the minus strand of OZ014483.1, from coordinate 34,721,752 downwards.
CAACCGTAGCAGCGCCATCATAGACAAGTCTAGGCTTAGCCGTCTTAGTAACAAAAAATGGTAAGTACCATTTTTTATAAGAATCGTTTTCATTTTTATCCGCAGGCACAATCCAATCATGCTTCAGTAACTCAGCAAACGTATCTGTCAAAGTCTCTTTCAACTGCGAGTTTTTAGCAGCAGTACGACGCATCGACAATGTTCGCTTTAACGCAATATCGTAATTATCAGGAAGTTTTTTAAGAACATCAGGTTTAAACGGAACCGGCATTTCATACCGACCGTCTACAACGCGAATAAATGGTTCAACCAAGCTGCTGGTAAGCTCATCGTTTTTTGATGGCAATACCTCTTCATCAAGCAGCTTGTATTCGCGTAAAGCATCATTAACCGTGAGAAGTTCTTGTTGCAACTTATCACAAAGTCCGCAGTCTGGGTCAGTAGCAATCGTCTCGACTCGCAACGCTCTCACAGATTTAGAGCTTCCTTGAACTCTACCTCCGCTAGAGATCGGTCCAAGCCGTGTGATCACCAGGTTGGGTTCATTCGAGTTTGAACCCTCAAGCTCTTTCAAAACAGTAATAAGTGCTTTATCAGACTGCCCGATCAAAATGTCCACACACTTACGTTCGGGTATGACGGGAATTTCCACTCCATGGAAACGTTTCATCTTACTGGTATCCACTGCATGTGGAAGAGTACTTTTATCGTCAGAAAAGGCTGGCACCACAAAGGCACCAGTAATCTTATAGTTGTCACCCGTGACTAGAGATTCTAGACTGAAATCAGTTTTACCTATGCAGCTTGCAGTTTGGTCTGCAAGTGTACGAATAGTTATAAAAGGATCTGTCGTAACTTCAAGCCCAAGTTCTTCTCTTAACGAGTCCGAAATGAGTGTCGCTTGCGAGGCAGTGTCATGCTGAGCATACGCCAGTGTCGAGCAACCAGTAGTCTGATTGATCACTCTAACTGCGCTAGTTCGAAGCAAGACTGTACCTTCCTCAGCAACTCTCACTTTAAGGACATTTTTCACGTTATTAGTGGGTGTGTTAGCGACAGATGATGCAACAGGACTGCCAGGAACGGCCTTGGTCTCGCCAGCGGCCCCAACGATCTGAGATTCATAGCAATCATGAATAGCACTAGAGTGCTTAACTCGGCAATTAGGACCACACTTTCGGCACTTGCACCGAAAAGGGCAGTTACGAGCTAAATGTTCCGTCGATAAGCAATTAAGACATCTTCCTGCCTTCATTACAGTGTGACGTCGTTCCTTAGGAGGTAACTTCATAAACCTCTCGCACTCGATAAGATAGTGTCTATTGTCAGCCCGCGCACAAACAAAACAAATAGGAGGGCGCCCATTAGCCTTCTTGGTCCCACGATTGTGATCTGTAGGTGCTCCACGCCCACCGGCAGCCGCAGACCCAGGAGACTCGGCACTACCATTACGAGCACCTACTCCCGAATCCAGGGCCACCTGGCGGACACGAAACTCACTACGACCACTTTGAGGCTCACGTGATTTTTACTTGTCCTCCGACTTGAAAAATGCCTGCGCGTAGTCAGACGTAGTCACGTTAATTTCATGCACCACAAATTTACGTAATGATTCAAAGCTTGGTTGATTCAGACTTATACCATTTTTGTCAAGAAAGTCAAGATACCGTCGCTTCAAAGCGCTCGGTAAACGGTTTGCAGTATCAAGCAATAATTGCCCAGAGAGTTTGTTGTACTCGTCATGGGCGTAAGCAAAGACTTCTAAGGTGTTCAAGTCTTCATTATACATTTTAAGTGAAGAAGCAGTAAAATTTACTTTGGCACCATGCCGTATAGCAATGACTCTAGGCTCTGACGTTAAACCACTCGACACACCGTAACGCTGACGGAGTCGGTCAAGAGCCTTTTCAGTACGTTGAGCAGTGGTCATACTTTTCATGGGGGCGCAAAACAGATTCAACATTTCGCGCGGTTGACCAACGCATGCTGCTCGAAGAACTTCTAATTTACGTTCGTCGTAAGGACTTTCGTTCATAAGACGACGCACTTGGTTCTCGAAGAACACAAAGTCAATATTTGCACCGTCATACCCTACTTGGTTAGCAAGATTAATATACTCATTCCTACCTTGGCGCTGTAAATAAGCACTCAATGCAGCATTAGGGTTGCTTTCCGAAGCAACAGGGTTATCCACGTTCGGCCAAGTAGCCGCATTAACTCGGAATTGAGGGCAAGGATTAGGTTCGGCATTTGAATTTCCCGAGTTCCCGTATTCAGCAGTACGTAAAACAGTGTGTTGCTTTTCTGCATCTAACACACGCCGAGACACACATCTCTGCACATTTTCAGAGTTCTCAGCATAATCATTATGATAGGCAGCGCTGTTGTGATTCCTTGAACCAGACACATGCTGCGGAATAAAGCCCCGAGCTTGGGGATTTAAAACAGTCGATTTGTCATTTGTAAACATAGCATTAAACTTCTCATTGATAGAGTAAGTAACATTTGTAACACTATTACGCTTTTGTTCAAACTGCATAGGTTGAGGTTCGTTGGACCTTGGGCGTGGTTCCATCACCAGTGGTCTTAAGCGTAGCTCCCTCGCCTTGTGTTCTAAGAGCATTGCTCCGACCTCGGGTTTCGAACCAGCTTCGGTACCATGGGTAGGCTCAGCACTGCGTTTAAACTCAGCATTTTTAATTAACGAACTTTTAAAACTAACGGCACTTGAAGTAGAACGAAGGCTGCGTCTTGAGCGTCCGGAAACGACAGAACCAGCCTCTGAGCCGCACGCAATGCGCTTCTCTTCAGCCTCTATCTCAATCGCTTGCAAGCGCAACTTAGCCAAAGTCTCTTCTTCTTCGGCAGCCGCAGCCGCAGCCAACGCAGCAGCAGACGCAGCCGCGGCCTCAGCTTCGGCTTTCGCTTTAGCTTCCGCTGCTTTTGCCTCCGCCTCCACCCTAGCCCTAACCTTACGAGACGTAGCCAACTCTTCCAAAACTTGAAGCTCAGAGCGTCTACGTTCTAGTTCAATCTGCTTTACTATGGAGGATTTGCTTGACGTCACACTCGTAGAACTTGCGGCAATTAATGACACACTATCTGCAGGTCCCATATCATCGTCATCACAATCATTTTCGCTTTCATTTAACGGATTAGTTTTATCGCAAAATTTGTCTTTTACGGTTTCAAACAAGTTAACACATTTTTCAAACTTTTCAGCAATTTCAAATGAAAATTGATTTAATTCGACATCCTTTAGCTCGGACGCAGAATAGCGAAAATTTTCATATTCAGATTTTAGTAAGTTAAATTTACGTGATTCAAAATCAAATTCACGTTTAGTTTCGCTTGATTCAAGCGACTTAAACAGTCTTTTAGCGTCTAACATTAATCGTCGATGAACACTAAGCAATTTACGAGGGGCAGTTGCCGCGACTAACCCAGTTTCCGTAGCTCCAGCGTTAGCAGCGTCGGGCTTAGCATGGTTTCCCTCGGGGTCAGATGAGTTTTCCTGGGCCGTTTCTAACCGCCACCTAGCAACCTTGTCAGTACTCGTACATGTGGGTATCGTATCTACACCCCCATTACGTTTAGGCGTCCCAGTCAATGATGCCTTAGAAGTGTGGCTTTCTGTGGCCATAATAAAACAAAACAAATAAGCACAAAGATAATTATAGCAAAGACTAAGTCGCACTCAATATAAATAAACAACGTCACCTTGTACAGTTCTTAACGATCACAAGAAAGACTTCAGTTCTTCCAAAAGTAGATGACGCTTGAATTCCACCGAAGCAGACCGAAAATCGATGACTCCACCTCCACAGGACGACGAAAGAAGAAACCGATGAACGTAGGAATGGAATTCTCTACGAAACCGAAGTGCAGGCGACAGGAACCAGAAAAAGGGGGTCGCAAGTTGCAGACCAACCAAAACGAAGAAACTTCAAGTCGCCGCAGTAAACCAACGGATTGAGAAGAATGGGTCTTTCTCAACCAGAGTATAAACGTCGTACTGTTGAGGGAATCCAAAAAAGGGCAGCAGTCCGCTATCAGCCAATGGAATCCAAATTAAAAACACGATGAGTGCGAGATTCTAAGCCGTAATCACCAATGAATCCAAAAACCAAAAATCCAACCAGGTCAGGAGACGATAAATTTTGATATTATAGATTGATGGCTGTGTCCTAGGCGGAATGCCTAGGTCTTCACTGTCCTGGTCCTTGCGCTCAAGAGGCTAACACAGGAGATTCAAAGCAAACTTGTATTAGCAAAAGCAAATTAAAAAAGACTAGTCCAGCAAAAATTTATCGAGGATTGCCCGGCTGGGCGGAAAACACTTGAACTGAAAAAACTGAATTTTTTACCAACAAAATAAAAAACCTCTTGACGCTACTGTTAAAAAAAATAAGACTGAATTAACTGCTGTGGTAGAATTAAAACATTGCTACAAAGTGATCAACAAAAAGCAAAACGGCGAGTCTTTCAGGCAACTTTGCAAAGTTTCTTTCGAGCGAATAATGAAAGACGCGCAACACAAAGGTGAGATGCAAATAAGGTAAATGAACGTGTTAACGACAGAACATAAAACCTAGATTCGAATCTAGAATCTAACTATAAACGATCGTGCTGTAACAGGTATCACGTTTCATTCTCTGTGAAGGCGTCCCAAAAATCAGTTTTTTGAGACCTCAAGCTAGCACGCTAGTTTTTCGTTGTTATGGGTAGAAAATTTAAAGACAAGAATACTTTGACGTACTTTGGAGGAAGTCACCTATGCGCGCGTGCTGCAGTGGCTGAATGGTTAAAGGCCCCACTGTTTGAAACCTAAGACATGGGTTCAGTTATCTAATTGGCCATCGCTTTTATCAAACCAAGATTATAGTGAATCTAGCATATTAGTTTTTTTTTTCGATTACGACAAAATCGTTTATAATATTTTTTGTTTGGCACTAGGTGTAATCAGAGGGTATCAGGTTTCATTCTCTGTAAAGACGCCCGAAAAATCACTTTTTTAACACCATAAGCTTGCGCGCTGGTTTTTTTGGGTGTCAGTAAAAATTTTTAGGACAAAACTATTTTGACATAATTTGGGTGCTACATCTTTGATATCAAGAGACACTAAACAGACAAATATCTTGACATAGTTGGGGGCACCACCCTCCTGGGGACTCCCCCAAACGGCCACCCCAATTATCACTTTTTTGAACGGCTTAAGCTAGGGTGCAAGTGTTTTTTGATGTCAGTAGATATTTGAGAGACAAATATTTTGACGTGGTTTGGGGGTACCACCCACTCTTGGAGACCAAAATGGACTCCCCAAAAATCGATTTTTTGAACGACTTAAATTAAGGTGTTAGTGTTTTTTGATATCAGTAAATATTTAAGAGACTAATAGTTTGACGTGGTTTGGGGGTACCGCCCCCCCTCGGGGAACCCTAAAGATCAATTTTTAATTGGCTCAAGCTAGGGCACTAGATTTTTTTGATAACAGCACATATCTAAAAGACGAATATATTGACATCGTTTGGGGGTATTATCCCTTGAGGACCTCCCAAAATGGACCCCCCAAAATTGAAGTTTTGATTGGCCCAAACTAAGGAGCCATTTTTTGGAATATCAACACATACTTAACAGACAAAATTTTAACATAGTTTGGGGGTGTCAACCCCCTACTCGGGGACCCCCCCAAATCCAATTTTTGAATGACCCAATTTATGGCGCCAGTGTTTTTTTTATCAGTAGATATTTAGAGGCAAATATTTTGATAGAGTTTGGGGTTACCACTTCAATGAGGCCCCCTTCCAGATGGACCCCCAAAAAACCAATTTTTTGAATGGCTCAAGCTGGGGTGCCAGTGTCTTTTGCTGTCAGTAGATATTTAAGATAGAAAATATTACAACATGGTTTGGGGGTATTGCCCACCTCGGAAATCCCCCCAAAACCAATTTTTTGAAGGACTTAATTTACGGTGCCAGTGTTTTTTGATATCAGCAGTAGATATTTTGGAGACGAATATTAAGACATAGTTTGGGGTTGCCACTCCCCCGGGGACCCCCCAAAAATTATTTTTTTGATTGGCTCCAGCTAGGGCACTAGTATTTTTTTTAATCAGCACATATCTAAGAGACGAATGTTTTGACATCATTTGGGAATACTCCCCCTCCGGGGACACCCCCAAAATGGACCCTCCCAAAATCAATTTTTTGTTTGGTTCAAACTAGGGTGCCAGTTTTTTTTTTTTGATATCAACAGATTCTTAACAGACAAATATTTCGACATAGTTTGAGGGTGCCACCCACCGGGGGACCCCCCCAAAGTGAACCCTGCAAAAATCAAATTTTTGCACGACCAAATTTTTGATGCCTGTATTTTTGATATCAGTAGATATTTCAAAGGCAAACCTTTTGACAGAGTTTAGGGACCCCCCCCGAGGACTCCCAAACAGATCCCCTAAAGATCAATGTTTTGAACAGCGTAAGCTAGAGTTCTAGTTTTTATTTGATATTATGAAATACTGAAGAGACAAATACTTGGACATACTTTAAAAGGGCCACCTCCCGAAAATCCCCCACAAAATCAATTTTTGAACGACTTATTAATTTATAGCTTCGGTTTTTTTTGGTACTAGTAGGTGGTTAAGCGACAGAAAATTTGACATAATTTGAGAGTACCACCCCTTTGGAACCTTCCCAAATGGACCCCAAAATTTAAGTATTTTGAACAGCTTGAACTAGAACGCCACTTGTTTTTGGATATCAGTAGATACTTAAAAGACAAACTTTTGTTTCACAGTCTGGAGGTACCAAACATCTATCCAAAAAATCACTTTTTAAAAGCTAAATTTAACAAAAACTCTAAAACCACCAAAGCTAGAAACTTGAAATTTGGAGATATAATATAAGTGTATTAATGAAGTTGTGCACGTACATTTTTGGAGTTGCTACGTCACGTGGTTTGTGGCAGATGCACCAGAAACAATAACGAAGTGTAATACATGATTTTAATCATTGATTTTTGTCATGTATACACATGTGCTACTGTGGCCTAGTGGTTAAAGGCGCCAGCAAAGAAACCATTGTGATTGAGTACACCTGAGTTCAATCATCTAGCTGGCCATCGGTTTTCTAATTCTAAAATCACATTGAATCCAGCTCATTTTTTGATTACGACAAAATTGTTTTTAAAGTTTTTATTTTGACATTAGATATGATCAGAGGGTATCCAGTTTTATTCTCTATTAAACTCCCCCCAAAATCAATTTTTTTAACGACTTAAGCTAGGGTGGTGGTTTTTTTGATATCAGTAGATATTTAACAGATGAATACTTGGACATGATTTGGGGGTACTTTGCCCCCAAAAACTCCAAAATATTGTTGCGTTAAAGGATTTAAGCTAAAACTCTAGGTTTTTGGACATAATATGGGGGTACTAGACCCCTGGACATTCCCACGTGAACCCCACAAAATTTAATTTAATGAACTTAAGCTAAGGCTTCAGAACTTTTTACATCAAAAGATATTTAAGAGACCAAAATGCTTGACTCCGTTTTGAGTACTACCCTCCAGAACTTTCCCAAATGCACCCCCAAAATCAATTATTTTGAACGACTTGGGCTAGGGCACTAGTTGTTTTGGATATCAGTAGTCATTTAAATGATAATTTTTTACTTGGTGTGGGGGTACAAACCCCCAAATGAACCCACCCAAAAATCGCGTTTTGAAAGCTAAATTTAACAATTGATTTTAGTCAGTTGGGTTCATATGCTAAGCTGGCATAATGATTAAAGGCGCCAGGGTTTGAAATTTTCGTGAATGAACTGAGCTGGATTCAAATACTTAGTCGGACATCGGTTTTACGCAAATCACAAATGATTTAAATTCAACATTTATTTTTTTCATCAGACAAAATCAATTTGTTTGCATTGCATGCGATTGAGTTTTACAGAAATATCGGTAACCTTCAAAGTACGAAGGGGAGAATGATGGTGAAACGGAACTGGCGGAAGTCTCGTATTATTTACCTCCGGGAAAATGAACATCTAGTTTTTTACTGTGTTTATACTGTAGTGATTATTTTGATCATTGTAACAGTTGTTGTACTGTAATCTGTTTTTTCATGCTGCGTAGTAAATTATGCAATAATGGTCTGACTTGGGATGTATTTGTAATTTTAAAGTCAAGTACGTATTTGAAATGCAAAGTACTGTATTTTGTATTTGTATTCAAATGCATTTATTTTCATGTGGTTTGTATTTAAATGCTTTTTAAGACAAAAGTTTGTATTTTAAATGCATTTGTTCCACGCAATGGATATGTAAACAACACTAAACAAACGAAGTTCCCAACTGTTAAAGCAAAATCGTAAACAACTCTGTCATTACTTCAGTGTATGTGCTTAGTTGCGCAATTACGCTTGTTCAGACTGGTCTGCAAAATGCTTGCTTCATGGTATGAATTGCAAAACCTGCGAAAATTTACGTCTGAAAAGGCGCTTTGCGTTTTCACGACGCCAGCGCGTCCGTTGAGCGTGTAGTCGTCTTCCATTCCAAAAATCGTCTTCCATTCCATACCATGCTCTGCAAGCGTGCCAACAGTGAAGTAAAAAAGTTTTACAAGGACGCAGGGGAAGACTGATTGATAAGAACTTTGAAAAGTTAAGTTTACTGAAAGCGAATAAATGCGAAGCTGCTGATATGCATTGGTGGATAATAAACTGTTAAAGAATTTTTTTTATCAAACCATTACGAATGTTTTAAGTATTTTCTACATCTCAATGCTGCATTATCAGATTACGTAGAGACGAAACTCCCTGCATGTTTTGCATAGAGGTGCTTTCTGTACATATCCTGTGTTTTTAGAGTTTTGTCTTGGATTTTGTCTTCAGGCTTGCTATAATCAATTCAAATGTAAACTAGAATGTGACATCGCAAGCGATATCTGGGGACTTCGCGACAGTGCCTAACTTCATTGAACAATAGACTTTGAAACAACGACCCAATTGCATTAAAAGAGATACTGCTCTAGATTGGTTTTATTGAAGAAATAAGAACTACTAAAAAGGTAATAAACAGGTGCCCCAAACCTTGTTTTACTATTTTCCTTTCTTGCGAAAATCGATTTAGTGCGTTTGGCTTCGTACCATTGGGGCAACCCTGCGTTTGAAATTTTGTGACATCAGAAAAGGTTTAATTAAAATTTCTTGTAAAACTAGGACCGCGATAATCGAACATCGCAATGCTTATTTTGCAATATTCTTTGAAACAATAAAGAAAGCGATGTTCGATATCACTTAAGTGGAACATGCAAAAATTCGAAAACCATGGACTGAATATCTGATTCATCAACAGCCAAGCCCGTCCAAACAGATAGGCCTACGGCTCCAAATCGGTTTTATTGAAGAAATAAGAACTACTTAATTAAAGGTAATAAAAGAGGTACCCAAACCTTATTTTACTATTTTGCAGAGATGGAGTCGAGGACGCAACCTTCGAGGCCATGGACACAAAAAAATCCGAGGCCAAGGCTAAGGACAGACTTTTCGAGGCCAAGAACACAAGGCGCAAGCGTTCTCCCCCCCAAAAAAAGTCCCCCAAAATTTTTTTCAGGCGACCTCCAGAAAAAAAAATTCTTTCCAAATTTTCCGCGAGGTTTTTGCCGATTTCCAAAGTAAAGTAAAAAAAAAGGTCATGTCCATGGCTCATTTTTAACGAAACAAAAAAAGTGCTGTCCTCGAGCAGAGGATAGGACATTTTCGAGGACTTGTGGGCTTCAAGGCCAAAGACTTCAAAATGTGTCCTTAAGGCTAAGGACGCCCTCGAGGACTCCATTTCTGCCACTAACATTGAACATCTTGCAACAAAATTCGTAGTCCATGAAACTCACTTAAGAACCGAAAATGAAAAGGATGGCACATTATGAACTTAAATTTAATATTAACAGGTATGTCACAACATAATACAGAACACCTCAAAAAACAGAATGTAGTTGATAGCTTTCAAAATTAGAAGTGAAAAAGAATTTATGTTCTACTGTACAGTTAACGTTACTTTTCTACATCTTATGGCCACTGGTACTCAAAACTACTATCCTTTAGTGGGCGCCCAAACTATCCTTTACTGCTAAACTATTACACGGGGCAGTGTGCTTTACTTCCTCCCAACTGGGCCAAATCACTTACAAAATTTAATCCTTAAATGCAAGATTTTAAAGAATTAAACAATTTCATTTTTTCAATTGGCTTTCAAATATTAAAACTTTAGTTCTTCAAATGGCTCGAAAAACGTGCAAAACGTGATTTAACGGCATTAAAATAGCTATTTTTTACAAAAAAACACGCAGCAGCTGGGGCGGAGTCCCCAAACCCTAATCTGCGATACGTTTTACTAACACTAGTTGACTCAACGCGTCTCCCAGTTCAGACATTTTAACTTTTGGTTCATGCGCTCTCCTGTGAGCAAAATCCTGGTTACATGAAAAACCAGGCCACGGCTTTTGATCTTTCATTTTACATCTTTCTCCCATAAAAAGTTCCTCTTTCGAAAATTTATGATAACGTCATCACAAGTGATTTGCAGTTTGCTGAGATTCCGTAGAGCAACATTCTATTCTACAAACGCTCTTAACTACAGGAAAAGGAGAGGCAGTTTCAACAAACGAAATAAAAATGATATTAGAGCAGTGATACTACTCCTAAACCATAATGTAAATCATAAACAATACACCGTTTCATTGTACTATTGTCACTTCACTGCAGTTAGTTTCCAGAGCCCACCGCCAAAAATCGACTAGCTTTCACCTTACGGACAGTTAAGACTTAAATCGTTTTTAACAAGCAATAATAAACGATACGGTAACTATTAGTTCCACATAACCACTTTCGCAAAGTCAGTTTAAGATGTTATATCTTCTAGTTTCACATAACTTTAAAGAATATTCTTGTTAAAAAGCTGCACTAAATTGATGTCTTTGCTTGAAAATGCACTTGATTCTTTGCTGGTAGAAGCTGCATTTGCTTTTCCACGTGATGACTCGGCGTTTCTGATTCAATTGTAAGCTTTGAAAGTTTCTGTAATGTATAAACAAAATCAGGCTCTTGACAAGGATCAGCAATTTAACTAGAAAGCGTTTTATTTCGTTGCTTATTTATTGCAATATTGTTCATGAAGAAAGCTGTACATTGAGCAATGCCAGTCTACAGTTCAGTCATCATGATCTCTTTCGCAATGAACTGCCTCGAAGTGTTAGCCCGCCATTTGCCAATAATCAAAACATTACAAAATAAGTAATTTTTACTAGCACTAATTTTTTTTTTAATTAGGCACCACATCGCTATCAGGAATGTGGAAGCGCCAGTTCGTGAATTGCTTCCACCTTCTTCGCTTCCACTTCCACCACCACATGATGACGTTACTTTTGCTTACAATATTTTGTCTTTAATATTTTTTGGCTGTGCAGATATGTCAAAATTAACAAGCCAAGTCAAGTGACCGCGACAAACAGACAGCGAACAAACTGACCAGGAACTAACGGTTTTGTCACAAAGTGAAGGTTTGGGCATAACGACTTTGGGGAAAGCGAAATATTTTTATGATCGCCCTTCTCAGCCAATTAGTGTTATTTGGTTCGCGGTCATTTGCCGCGGACCCAAAAATTAAACTGTTTACATTATCATTATTTTAAAAACATAATATGAAACCAAAATATGTATCAGTAATTGGTTTTGTCATCACAAGGATCTCAGCATAGACATAGACAGGAATTCGAATTGGAAGCGGACCAAAAGTGAAACGTCCAATCACATACTCATATCTTTCAGCTGATACTAATTTTTCTAACCGTTTAGTGCAAACTAAAAATAAGCGACAATTACGTAATGGGGTCTAGAGACGGATTTCCCAGGCTATGGCCAATGCTTATCTAGCAGTTTGGTAACCGGGAAACATATACAAGTCTAAAATCTTTATTACCACGAACATTAACTCAAACCCCTACTCTAAGATTAAACCTAACCTTCAATCAAACACAAATCCTAAATTCAAATCCAACATTGACTTTGAAGACATTTTTTAAAAAATGCCACCATTCCTCATCTTCATTTTATAATGCTCAAACAAAAAGAAATCCCTTTAGTTTGTGGCATAGAAATACTGTTAAAATAGCAACATTAAACTAATTGGAAAACAACAAATTTCAAAGTGTAATATCTTGAAAACGGAAAGGCGTAGAAACTTGAAATTTGGTGAGAATGAATTTTAGACATACAACATTTTGATTAAGAATGAAAAACTTGACTTGAATGCCCTTTTACCTTTTAAGTTTCAAACGACCACATCTCCCCATCAATAAACGCTTTGAAAACACCACACGCATTAGCCAGAGAAAGCAACTCAGCAGCAATGTTAAAAAGCATAAAAAAGAATTCTGTTCTATGTAGGCCGATTATAATCAGTAATTCAGCATTTTTATTGGTCGCACGTCGACTCAGTATTGAGTTTTTTATTGTTTAGAGGAAAATCGCCGATTTTTTGGACACACGCCGACTTACGAAAACCTAAAAGGAAACATTGATTCTGCTTACATTTTCCTTAACCGAACAAACCCTGTTAATAACCTAACAGCAAAAGTCAACATCCCTAACAAATAGCCCTCCAGATGCACCTCAAAAACCAAAATTTATTCTAACTACGGCTTACTACCATTCACCAAACCTTCAAGATCCAGCAAAGCAAGTAAGTAACGTAACTAAATTACAAACTTTTGACACACTCATCCAGCAACTATATCAGTGTTCTCTCTGCATTTTGGTGGGTCTGCATGCACCCCAAAACAAACAATTTTCTTGTAGCAAACAAAAAACAATTTAAAGAAAAATCGCTTTAATGGGAGCATATACCTCCACCAAATTGCGAAAAGTCACAACCCACATAATGTTCACTGGTGAATACCGCCTTTAACGACAACATATACCTCCATGCAATTGTGCAAGACCGCAACTCAATCCTTTAAACTTTTTTCCTTCATCTTTAACAACTCTCCACTGAAGCCTAAAACAAAAACTCCATAAAACAATAACCTACAAGAAATATACAAACCATGATGTAAAGATGTGTTATAGACCAAATTTTGATTCCAAAAGTACAGTAATTCCACTTTGGGAAAAGTTCTATGGTCATTTTTGGTGATTACATCATTGCTACCTTATTTCTTTCAAGAAACAGGAGCAGAAGACCAAGCAGGCAAGTCTAAACAAAACCGCTCTCCTACAAAATACAGCAACTGATGGAATCTACCAGAAATCTACAACATTTCAACATCTAAAAAAAGCTATATCTAGCACCTTTCACCAACTAATTCATGATATAGTATAAAAATTAAAAGTAACTTTACACAATATCAGCATGCCTTCCATACAACTAATATTATTTACAGTTTTTTTTGTTTTTTTCAAGAGGTACAGTAATTTTTGGGTGAACCAGAAGCCCTTCAAGAACAATGTTTAGCATTCAGCAATGCCTGCTACTGCCAGGTGCGTAGCTAGAAATTTGCAATGGGGGGTTGCTTTGGGGGCAAAGCCCCCACTGCCAGAGGCACGAAGATCTGGGGGCAGCGCCCCAGCGTTTGAAAATTTTGCATTTTTTTGCTAAAATAACTCAATTTTTGGGCTTTTTTAATAGAAATTAATGCTTTAAAAGTGTAACATAGAAATTAGAAGTGCATACATGATTAAACTGGTTGCATAAATGGGTTTTGTGGGAGGTGGCTAATGTTAAAACTTAATTCTCTTGTTTACATCATAAAATCCTATTGTTCAATAAAACTCTCACAAAGTAAACTATTTCATCTATAATTTATAAAGAAGAATAATTAGGGGAGGGGGAATGATGGAAAAATATTTGAGAGATAAGATTGGTATATAATTAAATAATATTGAATTGCCCCCCAACCCCAGTTGATGAAACTGAAATAGATATTTTTTACCATAAATAGATAAAATTAACTAATATTCCTCAGTGTATAATATATTTGTTGATGAAACCTATTTTCAGCATTTTTACACTAGCGATCAAATTTGATTGCTTATTTTGGCCATTTTCCTAGCTTTTCATTGATTTGTTACTTTTATTTTTGACAAATCATACCCCTCCTCTTGAATATATGTTTCAAAATATGCTTCAAATCTTTTTATCTCTTTTTAGTCCATTTCAGTGCAAAAAAGAAACAGTCTTAGAAGTGCTAAAAACGTGGTATTTTCCTTATTCAGCATTTTCATCGACAGGCTAATGGGGAAGGCTTGACCTTCCCCTGGCTGTGCTCTCGGCTGCTGCACTGGCAAAATTAACCATAAAAAGACAATTTTTATGCCTAGAAAAACAACAAAGCACCATATCAAATTGCAGCTTCACCAATAGATCTGAGATAGGGTAAGTTTTTGCAATTCTTTAAAGCTTTTGAAACACAGAGACTTTAGGTTCCAGCAGCACAATGTTTTAAGCTGTCTCCATAAATTTTTATTCTGTAACTTTTTCTGATTTTACAAGCAACTTTTATCAATTCTTGCAAAAAACATAAAAACATGATTCCAAATATATGCTTTGAAACTACAGTATTTCAGTTCAATTGCAGTATTCTCTAGGTATTGGACAACAACAAGCTTTGTGCCACATTGGCTGTGACTTAGTGTTCTCTATGATGGAATAATTCATTAATATTGCAGAAGTTCAGCTACAACCCCAGAACTGTGCTAATACCACAGTGTCAGAACCAGAGTTGCAGAGTCATTGCAGGAAAGGTCTGGATCCAACTCCTACCCTATTGCTTTCAAGCATCCAACCATGTTTAAACTCTTTGTCCATAGGCCTAAATTTAACTTCTTACTTAAACTTTTGTTAAAAGTAAATGCAGCTTTTGTAAAAAATAAAGGAAACTTTTTCAGGATTTAGGGCAGCAAAAAATTGCCTCACAAATAATTATCATATGCAAGTTCATAAAACCAACAAACGTATCTGGTAAATTGAAAAAAGCAACAACAATATTATGATAAATCTACTAACCTGAATAAATTTGAAAGCAACTTAATTCTCATGATGATTGCAGTTTCAACTCAGGCAGTTGGGCATCTTTAAATTGATATATATTCCAACACAATTTCCAGAATCCGAAACAATAGAACTACTGTGATTAAATTATTTAATGCTTTGCGAATTATCTTGCGCAACAATCCTGATAAAATTGCAACATTATAATTTTTTCTGCCAGCAAACAGCAGATGTTGGAAGTAAACATTAAACAACTTTGGCATCTTAACGGTAAAAATCACTTGGCATGAATGAATTAATGATTATGGGAGTTACATTCTCAATTAATGATGGAAAATCGATACAAAACTAAAAATTAAATAAAAAGTTCACCAGCAGCCAGTAAAACCAAAATCTTGATGAAAACAAACAACCCTTCAAGGTTCTAAATTAAATTTTCAGTTCTCAAACTGTAGCAACTTCCAGTAACTGTAATTGAAACTCAATTCAAACCATGCATTTACCAGTTCACAGTTGACTCGAACCAAAGCAATGCCAAGCCAACCAAGTTTTGAATTTAACTACTCTACACTTCAACTGAAAAGTTCATTGTTAAAAAACGACTTATTTCAGCAGCTCCAAAACTAGAATATTTTATCACAATTTTTGCATGATTTAGTGGAATTAGAGCCTATGGTAGAATTTCAGCCTGATTTAGAAGAGGCAGAGAGGTGGAGTTCTTGACAACACATTTTGAAGAACTTGGTCTTGACCATGAAGCCTATAAGTCCTCAAAATGTCCTGTCCTCAACTGGAAGGCAACATCATTTTTTGATTGATTAAAAATGAAAATGACCAAACAAAATACAACATAAACTTTAATCGACTATCAATTTGTTTCCTTTCCTTATTTGAAAAAATAATAGAATGTAATAGCCTGATAGCCAACCAAGCCAGGTCATACTGAAACTTATTTTAAATGGCATTGCTTGAAAGCTCTAATCAGATAACCAGGGGGCAAAAAGCCTTTAAAAAATTATAGTTTTTATTTCTGCTAATAGTTTTAGTGCAGGCAGTAGAAACTGCAAAGCACTAAAGCTACCAGAGACATAACAAAGAATCCATGGGTCCGAAAACAAACAAATTTGATTTGCTAATGCAAAAACATGACCGGTGCCTATTTTGTGTGTGAATTTAGAAAAAAGTATGTGCATGATATTGAATGTAATACAGTGCCGGTACTACCAGGGATAGCATACTAATATTATACTACAGTAAATATGTTAAGACTGGTATATGTTAATACAACTAACCGAACATATCTTGAAAATGACAACTTGTTCTGAAAATATCTGACCACTAACAATTTGCTTTTAGAAAAAATGAGCAACTCTAATCACTGGCAAGTAATGTAGGGGCAAAGCCACATGCTCTAAACAATCTGTGCGTTAAAAATCGTCGCTAGGAATCCCAAATAACAAAGTATTAGATCACTGAAAATGCTGCATACAGAATCATAAAGAAGTTAGATGTGAAGTTAAATACAACTACTGTATAATAATTGTTCAAATGCCTGGAGAGATGTGTGATTGTGCGTTGAACCTAATAAAATTTTAACACCACGTCGGTATAAGTTGTATAGGCATTTGAACAATTGGTATTTGTATAGGCATTTGAACAATCCCAAGCAAAAATTGGTATTAAAAAAAAAATTAATTGCTTATTATATTTTCGTTTTGACGATTGTGGAGTGTGGACCCTTTGAAGGTGGGGTCGGAACTAATGTCTCCAACACCTTCCTTCTAAATAGAACTTTGCAGGGATCCTCACGATATTTTTTGAAATTAAATTCCTCATGTTAAATTTAACAAAGTGTCTTTTGGCAGCCTAAACGTTTGCCATCATTTATTAATAGGCATTAGATATGAGACAGGCTGTCAAGTCATTGAATTGAAATAAAAAATGACTGCTGAACATAAAATAATGACAACTTTCAAGTATAAATAATGACAATTTTCAAGTATAAATCAAAAAGACTGAACTGAAAAGAAGTCAAAAAAGCTCTTCGTGTAGTGTTTGCGAAATTTTTTTGGTGAACTAAAAAAAAAGATCTTCATGTAAATTATGTGAGATTTTTTTGGATGATCTCCAAGAAAAAAAAAAGGTCTTCATTTCAATGGCTCACGATTTATTGCAATTTATCCGGTAAACTCAAAAAATATCAGTAGATTATTTAAAAAATAATGAAACAATGACAACAGGTCCAAAATAATGAAAACTAATGAAATTGAAAAAAATAATGAAAAAATGAAACAATGACACATTTGACAGCCTGTATGAGAAAGACATCACAAAACGTAAAGAAAAGATTGGCATAAAATTAGAGTTGGGAAATTGTGGACAAACTGATGTTCTTCTTACCTTAGCATTTAGGGTATTTTCTTTTCAAACTGCTTTAAAAATTTAAGTGTTTATTCCTTTTTAAGGTCACAAAAATTGCTGGTTTTTCCAAAAATAAAAATAAAAACACTAATATTATTCAACATGGGGCATGAGGACTTTGCCCTTGCCCAAGAACTCCGCTTTTTTGTAATGACAAAACTTGAGCTTACAAATTTACCCGGTATAGTATTTCAATTCATTTTAAAAACATAAATTTAAAGTATTTGCAGTACTAATTAGATAACAATATTTTTTGAAATTTCATTAAAGGCCGCGGCTATTTTGCCTTTAGAGGCAAAATTGGTTGCAAACAGAGGTGAAGTCGATGATTGTAGGAATGGTCAAGGACCACGGACACAACTTTTTTGAATTATTTTGGGGAAATTTTTCATAATTTTAGGAAGTGGCTATTTTGCCTCTAGAAGCAAAACAGTGTTTTTCCTCTGTTTGGGTTAGGGTTAAGGTTGGGATTAGGGTTAGGATTAGGGTTTGGGTTAGGATTAGGGCTATTTTGGCACTTGCGGCAAAATAGCCGTTAGGACTATTTTGCCTCCAAATGGCAAAATAACATGGGGCTAATTTTTAAATGCAAAAAGTGTTTAAGATATTGCATTTCATTAAGTTTTTGGTGAGAATTTGAACATACTATAGATTAGTAGTTTTTAAAAATAATCATGAATGTCATTTTGAAGTTTTACACATTATCAGCTGATGTTGATTATTTACTGTGCCGTAGCAGTATCCTGGCAATGCAATGCAACAAGGCCATCACCTGTAAATCTGAAGTGATGAATTTTGAATGGGATATTCTAATACAGCTAAATTAAAAATTATTACCATATAAACTCAGAAATTGTGAATTCTAATGCCTTAAACCCTCGTTTTTAGTAGTTTTTGAAACACAAATTAACTTGTTTGGCTTAACAATTTGTTTTAATGAAGAAAAACACTAATTAACTTGTTTGGCTTAAGTTAAGCTACTCCCTAAAAATTTTGGAAAATTTGCCCAAAATAATTTTAAAAAGTTGTGTCCTTGGTCCTTGACCATTCCTATAATCATCGACTTCACCTCTGTTCGCAACCAGCAGCAATAATTTGGCTATGGAAGCTTTGTAACAATAATCATCATTAATTCACGATAATATACCTGTAGCGTCTATTTTGCCTCTCTGCTCTGGAGACAAAATAGTCGGGTGTCGTTAAGTATAGGCTAAGCTGTCGCTTTATTTGCGGCAACTCTGCAATTTGTGCATGAGCGCAAGTGCGTTTTCTCCTTCTCTCCAATCTATTCTAAGCTATTCCCCAGATCTACCCCTAATCCCAATGAGTGCACACATGCGAGGAGCAAGAGCATGCGCACGCTCATACACGAGTCGTAGAGATTCCGAAATAATGCTGACAGCTCATACTTAACAACTCTATTTCTAACAACTCAACTGGGTGTTTTAAACATGCCCTGCAGAGTTGGGATTGCCATACCGATACCACTATATACACGTGGCCTAACAGCCAACTGTGGTTGTTTAGGGCAATTTGGCAATAGACATTATACCGGTGCTGTATATCATTATACTCACTTGGTTAGTATATATATATATACGTCAAGAAAAAAAAAGTGTCTAAGAACGTACACAAATAATATCCACTGCGGTTATTCACCAATGCGATGTAATATAACATTTAGCCGAATAAAAACACTTCTTTCTAGAAGTTTAAAGATTTGTTTTCAAACGTTTAGGGAAAAACTGAACAAAATTAATTAATTTTGACGATCAGTTGCTATGAAGAGAAAAAGTAGAAAAGTTGGCGTAATAAATAACGAAAACTGCTACATGGAAAGAAAGTAGGCCTCTGTACCCGTTTCTGTTGATGCAAAAAAAAAACAAAACAAACAAACAAACAAAAAAACTTATGATACATGTGAGGGTACAAAAAAAACACTGAAATATGAATTATATGCCAATCAGGTTATGTTTCTAGTAATACGCTTGACAATGAAGAAAAATTGTTTAGTAAACTTGGTTAGTAAACCTCCCACTATTTTCTCGTTTTGTTTTTTTATTAGACATCAGTTGCCAAAACAAAGTACCTAACAGCATCAGGCATCTGCCAGTGCCAGGCCTATGATTCATATTATTATTGCATGTAAGGAGCAGCTTATGCTATTATCAACAACATTATGCTACCTTCTCCATCATTCCAGTCAGCAGCGTGACCCAAAGGGTAAAGCCATGTTTTTTATGAAGATCCTGCTTGCGATCCTGCTTGCAAGATCTGGGGTTGCAAAATACAACTTAGTACGTAATATTTTGGCACTACTGGGAAAATGGACACTTTGAACAAAATCAAGTCATTGCTCAAACACTACCAATACGAATCAGCATTTTCACCAGGCATATTAGTCAACATCATGCAATCATATTCTTGGTTCTACAATCAATAACATTAACATTACACCTAGGCTATCCTAGTACGGTAGGCCTACCGTATGTGACAATACACCTACTACAGATGGTATATTTTACCAGTGTGCTTAGCCTATAGATAGCCCAATAGCCAACTAAAAAGAGTCATTTATTAATAGCCTACTCTAAAAGGCCACAAACTTTTTTAAGTCTGAAATACTCAAATAGGTTCTGCCATCCTAAAAACCAACTTTTCTGCAAATATTGCAGTACCATACCGTTAACTAGATGGGAGTTTGCCAGCAAACCCAGTGAACGACCGACGCACAGCTAATGCTGTGACGCTCAAAAGTACTTTTTGTCTACCGTAAAATCAGCAATTATTCAAAAATATCTGATTATGGAACCTCCAGAAAAGTTGAGTCAAAAGATTTGTCAGTTAAATATCTCCTGAAATCATAAAACACTGTCACCCTAGCTTGAGCCGTTCAAAAATTGATTTTTGGGGGTCCATTTGGGGGGTTCCTGGGGGGGGGGGTGGCACCCCCAAACTATGTCAAAATATTTGTCTGTTGAATATCTGCTGATATCAAAACAGACTGGCACCCAAGTTGAGCTTTTCAAACAATTCATTTTTGGGGGTCCATTTGGAGGGTCCCCAGGGGGGTGGCACCCCCAAACTATGTCAAAATATTTGTCTGTTGAATATCTGCTAATATCATAAAACACTGGCACTCTAAGTTGAGCCGTTCAAAAAATTGATTTTTGGGGGGTCCTCGGGGGGGTGGCACCCCCAAACTATGTCAAAATATTTGTCTGTTAAATATCTACTGATATCATAAAACACTAGCTGGCACTCTAAGTTGAGCCGTTCAAACAATTGATTTTTGGGGCCCCATTTTGGGGGGTTCCCGAGGGGGTGGTACCCCAAACATGTCAAAATATTTATCTCTTAAATATCTACTGATATCAAAAAAAAAACTGGCGCCCTAGGTTAAATCGTTAAAAAAATTTATTTTTGGGGGGTCCCCGAAGGGGTGGTACCCCCAAATTATGTTAAAATATTTGTCTCTTAAATATCTACTGATAACAGAAAAAACTGGCACCCTAGCTTGAGCCGTTCAAAAATTTGATTTTTTGGGGCCCCATTTTGGGGGGGTCCCCGGGGGGGTGGTACCCCCAAATCATGTCAAAATATTTTTCTCTTAAATATCTACTGATATCAAAAAAAACTGGCACCCTAGGTTAAATGGTTAAAAAACTTGCTTTTGGGGGGGTCCATTTGGGGGGGTCCTCGGGGGGGTGGTACCCCCAAACCATGTCAAAATATTTGTCTCTCAAATATCTACTGATATCAAAGAAAAATGGCACCCTAGGTTAAATCGTTAAAAAATTTATTTTTGGGGGGGTCCATTTGGGGGGGTCCCCGGGGGGGTGGTACCCCCAAATTATGTCAAAATATTTGTCTCTCAAATATCTACTGATAACAAAAAAAACTGGCACCCTAGGTTGAGCCGTTCAAAAATTTGATTTTTTGGGGGGGTTCCCGGGGGGGTGGTACTCCCAAACCATGTCAAAATATTTCTCTCTTAAATATCTACTGATATCAAAGAAAAATGGCACCCTAGGTTAAATGGTTAAAAAATTTGTTTTTGGGGGGTCCATTTGGGGGGGTCCCCGGGGGGGTGGTACCCCCAAATTATGTCAAAATATTTGTCTCTCAAATATCTACTGATATCCAAAAAAACTGGCACCCTAGCTTGAGCCGTTCAAAAAATTGATTTTTTGGGGCCCCATTTTGGGGGGGTTCCCGGGGGAGTTGCCCCAAAAAAATTTCAGGAGACACAATTGCGTATGTACCTCAACAACTTCACACAAAAATTAGATTTCTATGTTTTGTGGTTTAGGAGAACTCGAGCGTACAAGATTTAGGAAGAAAAAAAAGGAAAAAAAAGGAAAAAAAAGGAAAAAAAAGGAAAAAAAAAAGGAAAAAAATAAGAAAAAAACCTCATCGCGGCCGAAAGTGGGTTGGTAGGGATGAAAGGATATCTTAAGACATATAACCATGAGAAATATTTTTTGCCGTACTTAAGCCGTTTTTGACTTAGACCGCTTTTTACGCCAAAGTTTCGGGGCGGTTTTCGGGTCATAAACCCGAAGTCACGTGACCGATTGCCTCGAAATTTGGTACAAACATAAAACTCATTAATCTCAAACTGCTGTCAAAATTTCATGTAGTTAGACCAAACGTTTCTCGAGTTATAAGCAAAAGTCTGAAATCTCGCACTCATTAGTTAGAAAATGGCCGAGTAAAAACAAAGGAACACGCGACGCGAGCGTCGGTCGTTCCAATTACTAATACCGTAATACTAGGCTAGCCTCTAAGTGTGGTGCTAAAAACTTGAAAAGTTTTCTAGAACCGCCTTAAAATGAAAAAAGCCCTAATTTCTCCAACTGAGAGCTTGCATAAAAACTTTTACAATTTCATCAAACTACCGTACATAAGTTATGAAACAACCTTCATAGACAAAGTTTGCAATGGTATTAATGAAAAAATTCAACACCATTTCGTCATAAGTAAGTATTGACTTTTGCATAACTGAATCTTCTATCAAAAACACTACTACCATATAAACTTCGTAACAAAAATTTTCATAATATCCTTTCATGACAAAATGGTGCCCAGTGGGCACAAGACGTCTAAAAGACGTCTAAAACATTTTGATCTAACGCTAGACCTAAAATATCGTTTGAAAAAGAAAGTCTAAATTTAAGCTAGACTATAGCTCTACGTGTATGCGCTGAATATATCTATAATAGACGGCTAAAAGTTAACGCATACAAATCGTTCACAAAAAGTCGTTTATTCTTCGTCTAAAATCAGTATGATAAAATACGCTGCCCTTTTTCAATTATCGATTTGGTGTTTTCGTTTATTAGAGGTTTAATAAACTTCTAATAAAAATCGTTTATTTTAAGCAAAATAAAGACGTTTAATGCGAGTTTAAATTTAACTTTAGATTAACTTTATTTTAGATAAACACTCATTGTTAACTGTTTAGATACTGCGGCTAGTATTTAATTAGGTAATTATCTAATTATATACTTACAGCAGTATCTAAGCAGTTAACAGTGGGTGTAAATAGCATATATTCAGTTGGAATAACGATTCGAAAAATTGTTTTGAAAAGTACAGTCCATAGTATCGGTATATCAATACAAAAATATCTGCTTCAACTAACCATGAGCTAACGAAGAAAGAGTTACTACAGTATTTTGTGAATATATTTTTGATGCTATTTGCCATCTTACGTTCAAAACGTCTATTCCCTGGCAAAATAATAAAGATTGTTTGGGAACTTATTTCACTTGAGACCATTTGCGTACGCAAATCATCAACTTGAGATCTTACCATTGAAAGAATTTGCGCCTTACCGATGTTTAAAAATTTTCTGATATTAAAATTACTTTTTGATAACGCGATTTTTCGACTTTTTTTGAAAAGCTCTTTTCAAAAGCTTGCATATTTAATTCTTTCAGCTACAAGTTTACACCCCAAAAATTGTGCTCAAACTCAAACTGGACAGTGAACATGAGTGGTGCGTGACGAAAATTGGAACAAAGATTGTTTTGAACATTGATCGTTCAATATTAGTTTCAAAATAAACGCAGGCTTGCAATTATCTTCTTTATTGCCCGCTTTTCCGAGAGGATTGTGGGAATAGCAGCTCAAAATAAAGCCACCACACTTCACGGTTTTCCATTGCGTCTTTCATTTCGGTAGGGTAAAGTCCCAACTGATTCTATCAAAGACGCTCAATGCAATTGGTCCATCTCGTTCTAGATCGTCCAACTGATCTTCTCCCATTTGCTTTGGTAAGTAAAACTTGTTTTGGGAGTCTTTCCTGAGACATTCTAAAGGCTTGCAATTATGATTAACAAAACTTAATTCGTTAGGCCGGGTCTACGCTGTGCGTAAGATTGTGAGCGTACGAGTGTATTTCTCATTTATTTTAAACAGAAATTCGGGAGGCTGGCGTATCGCCTCACCAGCATACAAGCTCCCACTTGGATAACATAAACTAAGGTTACGCTAGTGGGATCACAATTTGACGCACTGATTAGACCGGGCTTTAATCGGGTATTTACTGTACTCTCACGTAAAAATCATTTTGCCTGAGTAAGTTTCAAAAATTTTTAATTCAAAGTTTACACAAACCGCTAGGTGTCACACCAACGCATCTTTAGCTTCAAAATCAAAAAAAGTGGCGAGGTGCACAAGATTAAATCGAATTTCGATACAAAGATTAAGCTTCGTGAAACGATGTAATTTAGGCTTTTGCAAGACACAATTTTGTTTTAGAATTATTTTGCTTTTTTTCTGGCTTTGTTTCGTCTTTTGTGTTTGTGATTTAAAAATGCTTTAAATTTTTGACTGATGCGTGTTGAAATTGAAGTTTATTTTTTTTCTAATCAGTAATAATGTCGTACGCACAAAATTACAGCTTTATATGCGTCTAACTTCACGTTCGAAACTTGATGAACATGAAGTACAGTTATTTATGTAAATGTGCTAAGACAAATTAATTAAGTGATTGAGAAACGATGATAAAAGTTCTATTACTTAAAACATTCAACCGCAAGATGTCGCGTTTAGGTAAATTTTGCAAAATACGTTGATTTGCCTTGATAATTCATTGTTTTTAACAGTTTTGCGTTTAAATTGTTAATTAACGGATAGGGTTATTCAAAAGTTGGCTTATTTGGGTAGTTTTAATTCTATAAGCTTGGAAAGGAAGTTTTTTTTTTAACTACTATTAGTCACTATGTTGTGGATAAAATAAATACTATATTTTGACAATGTTTAAAATTCCAAAACCACTTGGAGTCCTAAGAGATATTTCTAGTTAATTTTTTAACGCAAAATCAAAAGCTTTTTTTGAGAATTTCGTTGTTCAACATGCGTCGGTCGTACCCTGGGCTTGCTTCTCAGCAAGCTTCCATTTAGTTCTTGCTGTTTTTGTTATATTTTTGACGTCTTTTGCATTTTACATGTTTCTGTTTTTCTCTAAACGATTAACAACAAACCGTTTCGTTTCTAAGAAACAATTTTACATCACCATCTGTCTATAGCTTATCATTATTAATTTTCTGTTCTCTTTCTTCGTTACACGTAAGCGTATCAACACATACTCATTGAAAAGAATATAAGATTAGAACAACTATTGTCAACCGTTCTTATATCACATGATTAAGCCGATTTTGGTAAAAGACTCCGTTTTTCATTCATTTTGGGTTAGGGGTATGAAATAAAGTTGGGGGGGTAAATATACTCAATATGATCTCCCTTACCCTGATTTGAACGAAAAAGGGGGTTTTTATAAAAAATGGCTTGATCACGTGATGTAACTGGAATGGTTAATAATATTCATTCTAACCTTTCCAATTGAAAAGTGAGACAGAATCGTAACTCGGAATGGGCTTTTCGGGTCGAGTTGGGTTCGGGCTTAAGATTGACAAAATGTCGGGCTTTATCGGGCTTGACATACGTACATGTGTTTTAGCTTTTTAGGTGCTATAAAGCGTAAATAAAATTAACTATGCAACACTAAATGACGACGACTTTGTTTAAAAAAAGTTTGTTTAAGCAAAAATAAGATTATTAGTACGAAATTATAAGTATTGCGCTACAATTTATCAGCAGGAAAAAAGTAATTTTCAATCACATATGAGCAATACATATTTTTTGGACCTAAAATTTTTCCAGCATTTTTGGGTCTGGTTTTGGCTTCAAATCAATTCTGCACAAGCGGGAGTGGGAATTCTCACAAGCCCCCGTTTGTCAGACTGTGTGTCAGATTGGATTCCTTTGGGATCACGGGTCTGTATGTTGAAGCTGAAGGTATTAGATCGGTCATTGTGCCTATTGCAGGTATATGTCCCCAATGCTACGCGTGAATATCAGACTTTTGTGGAGGAAGTAAATGATGCTCTTCCACGAGTATCAGCTACTGAATCTATAGTCCTTATGGGGGGTTTTAACGCACATGTTGAAACAGACACAGATACGTGGAAGAGTGTGATCGGAAAACATGGAGTCACTGGACTGAATGAGAACGGAAGGTATTTATTGCAGCTCTGTTGTAGCAACGGACTTCGCATCATGAATACCTTTTTCCAGCACAGAGAGGTTCGCAAGTATGCATGGTATCGACCTAGTATGGATCAAAAATCTTTGATAGATTTTTGCATAGTTTCGTCAGATTTGTTTTCTGATGTGCTGGACGTTCGAGTGAAGCGAGGTGCTGAATTGTTAACTGATCACCATCTGGTAGTATATGTTCCTTACGACTTTCGAAACCTTGGCCAAACAAGAAATCCAACAGGTCGTCTGTGACTTACCGAATCAAATGGGAGGCTTTGGGTGACAAACAAGTAAGAAAACAGTTTGCACCCAGTATATCATCTAAGTTCAGTCAACTTCCAGATGTATCCGAGGACATCGAAAGGGAATGGCTGCTGTTCAGATCAGGGATCATTTCATCAGCTGCTGAAAGTTGTGGGCGAAAACGGCTCAGAGTGGCGGGCGATAGTGAGAAAAGAACACCTTGGTGGAACCAAGAGGTTAAAGAAGCTATTCGAGCAAAGAAAGATGCGTTCAAAGCCTGGCTACAGGACAGATCGTCATCTGATTTGCAATTCCGGTACACTGAGGCGCGAAAAGCGGCAACTTCGGCAGTAAAAAAATCCACGGAGAAGTCATGGGAAGAGTTTGATCGTCGGTTGGATTCCAACTATTTTTCGGCAAACAAAGTATTTTGGCAGACAATCCGCCGTTTACGGGGCAAAAGATCGAGTATCACATACTCCATCAAGGATTCTGACGGTAACATTCTAACGGATGAGAATGAAATCCTTTCACGATGGAGAGAATACTTTGAAGATCTTTTGAATCCTGTAAAGGCATAGACTCGTGACACGCACGAAGTGACACATCTAGGGGAGGTCGCAAGCAATGTACAAACTACAGAGGGATATCACTCCTTGGTTTGCCAGGGAAAGTATATGCCAAATGACTTGAAAGGAAATGCCGAGAAATAGTGGAATCAAAACTGGAAGATGGTCTGTGCGGTTTTCGTCCGGGTCGCAGCACCACGGACCAAATCTTCACTCTGAAGCAAATCTTCGAGAAATCTTGGGAGTATGGCAAAGATCTGTTTACATGCTTTGTCGATCTTGAAAAAGCATATGACCGAGTTCCTCGGGATAAACTTTGGAAGGTTTTGCAGGAGTATGGCGTTGATGGTCAATTGTTACGCGCTATTAAATCATTCTACTGCAGACCCAAGGTTTGTGTTCGGGTAAATGGCAAGCAATCAAAGCCGTTCCATGTGGGCGTTGGACTCCGGCAAGGGTGCGTTTTGTCACCTCTCCTTTTCTTTGTTTACATGAATTGGATCGACAAATGCAGCCAAGCTGATGAGTGTGCCACAATTGGAAATTGCAAAATTAGTCGTCTGCTATTCGCAAATGATTTGGTTCTGCTTTCTTCCACAGAATCTGGCATCCAGCGCGCATTAAATAGCTTTGAAGATGCATGCTACACCGCCGGAATGAAAATAAGCACGGCCAAAACTGAGGTACTTCATCTTTTAAGAAACCCTGATCAGTGCATATTACAAGTGAATGGAGCGACACTGAAGCAGGTAGAGAAGTTCAAGTATCTTGGGGTTGCATTTACGAGTGACGGAAGGCAAAACGAAGAATTCGATACCCGAATAGGCAAGGCTAGTGCAGTAATGCGAGCTTTGCACTACTCGGTTGTCATGAAACGAGAATTGTCAAAAAAGGCAAAGCTCTCAATTTTCAAAGCAGTTTTTGTCCCCATTCTCACTTATGGTCATGAATCATGGGTAATGACCGAAAGAATGCGATCACAAGTGCAAGCGTCTGAAATGAGGTTTTTACGAAGAATCGAAGGAGTT
Organism: Trididemnum nubilum; assembly: GCA_963965965.1. Taxonomy (NCBI): domain Eukaryota; kingdom Metazoa; phylum Chordata; class Ascidiacea; order Aplousobranchia; family Didemnidae; genus Trididemnum; species Trididemnum nubilum. Next base: position 34,693,904 of record OZ014483.1, on the reverse strand, counting down.
ACATTGTTTAACAAGGTGCGTAGCTCTGAAATTTGAAAATCTCTTAACATCGAGCAGTTCAGCTTTGATGGTTTGGCCATAGATGGTTTGGTCATGTAAGCAGAATGCCTCAGGAAAGACTCCCCAAACAAGCTTTACATGCCAAAGCAAATGGGAGAAGACCAGTCGGACGACCTAGAACTAGATGGACCGATTACATTGAGGATCTTGGATGGAATCGCTTGGGACTTCGCCCAAGCGAAATGATGGAGGTGATGGAAGACCGTGAGGTGTGGCGGCTTAATCTTGAGCTACTGCCCCCGAAACCCTCACGGAAAAGCGGGCAATGAAGAAAGAAGAAGAAAGAAGAGTTTACCATTGTGGGCTCCCACCGACTCTCGGCCTGCAAAAATCCACTATTTCACAAATTAGAGGCAAAGTAAACTTACTACCATCGTAACTGATTTAAAAACCAAAGGTTCGATCAACCATCAAACAAAATGAAATCGCACAAAAGGTTTGGTTCGCAGTTGTAACATTTGTTTCAACGTAAAATTAAACGAAACTAGGAAGAATTTTTGTGCAATTCATGAAAATAAATGAATATGTTTACAGAACGACCCATACTAATTTCTGATCTAGGTGTCAGAAATCTCCTAAAAGTACTTGAAGCTGTAATGCAAACTCAAATTGACCATTCCGACAGCTTTCGTAGGTTTCCCTGAATTGTATGTGTCATAGTGACCTAAAACGTTGGGTTTATAAAAATAAATCACAGAAAGTCGCTCGAATTGCAGAATATGATGAAAAAACGCATAATGAAACACTGAGGCACGATTTTGCCAGCAACCAATCCAAAAATGCATGCAAATACACGCAAGACATGGTTTGCGATTGAAAGATTTGGTTCAACGATGAAACTCAACAAAATTTGGCTGCATTTTGGTATATTTTATGCAAATTCAATGAATGCGTTGCGTATAAGCTTAATTTAAATTTCTCATGTTCATAAATAAGTCAGGATTTTGCTGAGTGTTCGCAAATGTTTTAACTAAACTTGTAAGATATTCGACGTTATTAATTAGTAAATTGATTTCATTTTTGTCTGAAATATTTTGAAATACCTTAATTACTTTTTGCCACACTAAGCTGCGTTACGAAGATAAAAAGTATCCCATTTTTGAAAGCACTTATTGTGCAGTATCAGTATTCAGTATATGGATTTCAGCCTGTAATGTCTTCTCACCAAAATTAAACAAATTTTATGCGTCTTTTTTATATTTTTAATCAGATTACTGATACCGTTCCGCAACTTTTCATTTATTATGGTAACGTAAACTATTACATGTAGTTCTTATTATTCTAGTTTTGCTATTATCCTTCTTAGTCGTTGAAAAGAAATTATGACCAAAACTGTAACTTAAACACATGATTGACAAATCAATCATGACCCATATTGTTTCATCATAGCTCCTTTTTACCAATTTTTGTATTTTCTTCTCCTACCAAAGCATCATAGTATTCAAATTTTAATATAAATCTTTTGTTACCCATTTATAATATGGCTTTCAATGAATGGTGTTACTGGTAGTAGCCACTATTATGTCCAAATTTGAAAGAACAAAAAACAACCGCCTAATCTGAAAATAATAATAAACTGGAAATACATGTACTGTAATATCACAATATATAAACATAAACAAAATAAATTAAAAATTTGATGTGTTATTTTTTTTGCGTTGATAAAATAAAATTTATGAAAACAAAGGTATATTCGTACGATACATACAGTAATTGGGACTTCGCGTTAGCGTTTAGTACCTTTGTTTTTGTTCGCGAATATTAGCAGATGAGGATTGATTTGCTCATAACTAGCAAACGGTAAAACCTAGAAAGTTGAAATTTGGACTCAACATGGGAATTAATGAATGCGTCATGTGTGCCCATTTTGGGGATCCTAGGTCACGTGATTGTGAACTGAAACACAAAAAAACGTTTAAAAATACGATTTTTGGCTTGAAAATTTATTATTTCGCCTATAACTCAAAAACCACTTGGCGTGCACTTTTGAAATTTGTACACAATGTGGGTGATTATAAATGCTTCATGCAAATCTAGTTTGGGAAAATAGGCAAAAAGCGGACAATTTTAGACCGATATATCTCGGTAAATACCGATTTTGATGGAAAATAATTTGTGCTTTTTGAGCTCACAACCAACGGCCTTTTTTTTGGTTATGTTTGTTTACCCCACTGAATACTATTTTTCTTTTTTTGTCTTTTTTTCTTATTTTTTTTTCTTTTCTTTTTTATTTTTTTCTACGGCTATCTACTTTTAAACCGCTCAATGCTCTGTATTCAAAGTTTGAGCGATTGAAGATATCAGAAAGGACTAGTGCAGAAATGAAATTGGGGGTGTCAGGTTAGGGGGATCCCTCTCAATCGGGCCTTCCAAGATTTTGAACTTTTAAACATTAAAGCTAGATAGGTCAAAATTTCGGAATAGGTAGATTTTAAAAACTAACTAAAATTGACAAAAATTGGGGGTGCCACAATGGGGGTTTTTCCCCCAAACGTGCCCTCCAAAATTCAAATTTTTTAACCTTTCAAGCTAGGCCCACGAAATTTTTAAGGTAAGTAAACACAAAGGAAAGCTAAAATTTGACAAAAATTGGGGGTACCAAAATGGGGGGACCCCCAAAATGGGGTCACCAAAATTGTAGCCTTTTAACCACTCATGTTAGACACATGAAATTTTCAGAGTAGGCAAATATGAAGAAAAGATAAAATCTGACAAAATTTGGGGGTACAAGAGTTACATTTTTATCCCCCTTAAACATGGCTGCCAAAATTTTGAACTTTTAAATCGTTGGAGCTAGATAGCTCAAATTTTCGAAATGGGTAGACATTAAAAAAAACTACTGTAAACATAACAAAATTTGGGGGTTCCAAAATGGGGTTTCTCTCCAAACGAGCCCTCCAAAATTCAAACTTTTTAGCCTTTTAAGCTGGACACACGAAATTTTTAAGGTAAGTAAATATAAAAGAAAAATAAAATTTGAGCAAATTTAGGGTTCCAAAATGGGAGGTACCCCTCAACGAGGCCGCCAAAATATAAAAATTTTTACCCATACACGTTAGACACATGAAATTTTCAGGATTGACAATTATAAAGACAAAAAATATTTGACAAAATTTGGGTATACCAAAACCAGGGGATCTTTCTAAAATGGGGCTGCCAAAATTCAAACTTTTTAACCACTCCTGCTAAACAGATAAAAATTTCATAATAGGGGAATAAAGTTAAAGATAAATAATGACAAAATTTGGGGATACCACAATGAGGGTGTTCTTCTCAAATGGGGCCACCAAAATTCAAACTTTTTAACCACTCACGCTAAACGCATGAAATTTTCAGGATAGGCAAGTGCGAAGAAAAGATAAAATTTGACAAGATTTGGTGCACCAAAATGAAGAGATCCTTCTCAAAAAAGAACGCTAAAATTCAAAATGAAGAAAAGATAAAGTTTGCAAAATTTAGGGGAACACAATGGGGGGACCCATTCAAACAAGCTAGCCAAAATTTAAACTTTTTAATTGTTTAAGCTAGACTCATAAAATTTTCAGGATAGGCAAATATCAAGGAAAGATGAAATTTGACAAAGTTTGAGGCACCAAAATCGGAGGTCCCTCAGTTTGGTTCTTCAAAATTCAAACTTTTCAACTATTCAAGCTAGACACATAAAACATTTAGAATAGGTTCATATAAAAGAAAATCAGATTAGGTAGGTAAATAAAATATGACTAGATGCCACAATTTGAAAGCCTTCTTTCAACGGGTCCTTCAAAATTTTTAACTACTCAAGCTAGACAAATCAAGTTTCCAAGATAGGTAAAAGTTTAATACTGCGGATCTCATACTGTAGGGGTTCTCCAATTATGATGACACCTCCCCCCATTAACTACAAAGTCTAAACGAATTAAATCTATTGGATAGGTTAATATAAATCAAAGATAGATAACAAAATTTGGTGGGCCACATTGAGGAGACCATGCCAAATGGGCCCCTCAAAATTTTTAAATCTTAAATACGATCGACGTACTCCAGCTACACAAATCAAATTTTAAGAGTACCTGTATGCAGGCTAATACTAGAAAAAGACAAAACATGTCAAACTTGGTAATGCCATGTTGGACAATAATTAGCCCGAAGGATAGTGTTAATTAAAGGGTGTATAGAAAACTGGAATAGTTCACCAAGTTATTCTTATCGACCTGTGACAACTTGTGAGTGAAGCATTAACCAGTGAAAATAAATTTTGATTCTTTTCCTTTTTTTTTGCAATTTGTCAAATTATATCTCTCGAGAGTAAAGTCTATGTGGCAAAAACATAAATGATTTAACGAAAACTTAAATAAATGCCTGTTCTAAATTTAAATGATTTTAGTCCTTTTTTATTTTGATTTATGCTGTTGAGGAAGGAGCTTGGATTTTGAAACAACCGGTGTACCAATCATAGGCGTAGCCGGGATTTTTGATTGGGGGGGGGCAAACCACAAATCACCTCTAATAACGTCATCAAAAATTTTCAAAAAAGAAACTTTTTATGGGAAAAAATATCGTAGAATGGAAAATGAAAAGCGATGGCCTGGTTTGGCATTTAAGAAAAATTTTGCTAAGGAATATGGCTTCAAGCAATAGTTAAAAAGTGCAAATGTCTAAGTTGGTAGACGTGTTGAGTAAACTAGTGTAACTCAAACGCATCACAGACCCCAGCCGCCGGAGGCTATGGGGTCTGTGGACGAAGCCCACAACCGCTATGCGTTTTTTTTATAACGTTTTGAAAAAAGTAGCTACTTTAACCTTTAACAAGTCGAAATGGGTCATTTTGACCCATGAAGGTACACTTTTTGCTGTAATTATGTCGCTGTTGCTGGAAATTGCCTATTCTTTCTGGTAGCTGACTTTTTTGGAGGGATAAAGTTGTGGTAGGGTTGGTAAGGTTTTTGGGTTAGTGGTTGCCTGGTGAGCAGAGATTTGTTTTTCAATTGGGTCATTTTGACCCAATTCGACACTTAATGATACATTAATCGTTTTTCAGTGTTTTTAGATTTTATGCTTTAAAATGGCTACTAAACGTATAATAGATGTGTTGGAGGCTTTGGAGCATGATTCAGATGAATCTGATGTCGAAATCGAATATAGTGATTCTGAATGCGGGGAAGAAGTGGTTGAGGAAAGTGAGCATGATTACGAATCCGAGCAAGAGGGATCGCTTTCCGATGAAAATAACGAAAGTGATGCTGATGAAGATTTGGAAGAACGCATATTACTTGCGAAGTCAGGAATTGAATGCAAAGAAACTCCCTTTCGGGCCAATGTGCGGCGTAGCTCCAGAAACATTGTACCAGAAAAATCTGGTCCACTTGGTGCTGCAAAAAACTGTAAAACTCCTTTAAACATATTCAGCCTCTTTATGCCCCCATCTTTAATAACTAAAATTAGTGATCATACAAATCAAAAAATTGAGAAGATCAGGGAACGGTATGGGTCCAGTTATGATGCTGCTAAAACAACTAATTCAAAACTTTTGGCTGTTTTGGGAATTTTAATTATTTCTGGAGCACAGCAAGCCTCTCGTCATGACATTCAAGACCTTTGGAAATCCGATGGAACTGGAATGGACTTGTTGCGATCTGTAATGTCTTATAAGCGCTTCAAATTTCTGTTGTGTCAAATGCGTTTTGATGATAGCACTACAAGAGAAGAGAGGCGCTCTACCGATCGTCTGGCTCCAATTCGAGATATTTTTGAAAGCGTGGTAGCCTTTTTCCGTCAAATGTACAGTCCTACAGAGTTTGTGACCCTTGATGAAGCTCTAAAACTCTTTAGAGGCAGGTGTGGATTTGTTCAATACATGCCAAAGAAACCAGCTAAATATGGTTTAAAGCTACAGTGTTTATGTGACGCCAATACGAATTACACATGCAACATGGAAGTGTATGCTGAAAAACAACCAGATGGTCCCTTCCAGCTTTCAAATAAACCGTATGACATCACAATGCGTCTGACTGCACCCATCTTTGGTACCGGCCGCAACTTGACAACAGACAATTGGTATACAAGTGCCCCACTGGCTGAAGGTCTCTTGAAAAATACAATAACTCTCGTTGGAACAATGAAGAAAAACAAACCGGATATTCCACCAGAAATGAGACCGCAGAAAGATCGGGAAGTTTTCACCTCTAAATTTGGATTCCGAAAAGATATGATGATAGCTTCCTATGTACCGAAACAAAAAAAGGCAATTATTATGCTATCCACAATGCATTCGGATGCAAGCATCGACGAAACGACTGGAGACAAGCAAAAGCCTTCATTTGTGACATTTTACAATTCCACTAAAGGTGGTGTGGACTGTGGACACCGCAGACAAAAAATGCGCGGCTACATCTTGCTCCAGACGCACAAACCGCTGGCCGATGTCTTTATTCTATTCTCTCATCAACAAAGTTTGCTTGAATTCGTTCGTGATATACGTTTGGAATAACGAAACGGATGGCCTACGATTACGGCGAGAATTTTTGAGATCCCTTGGAAAAGAGCTTTTGCGAAAACAACTTGAAATACGCTTTCAAAACAGAACTGAAATACAGAGGGGTTTGCAAAACACTATTGCGACCTGTGCAGCGAGCTTGGGAATCAATGTTGCGATGATCACTGAGCCTGATTGTTCTGAGGAAAGTGCTCCTAAAGGTGTACGAAGGGTTCGATGTGCATTCTGCAAAGACAGAAAGACAAACACCTACTGCTCCCAATGTTCAAAACCAGTCTGCAAGCAACACATGGGACCACCAACTTCCAAGAACTGCATTGAGTAACGTACGTCATACCATAAACTATCATGAAAATTGTCATGATAAGTATTTTTTTTTCTTGTGTATTTCATAAAAACTTTCTCTTCAAAACAATATTGCTGTTTTAACGAATGCTATTTGATGCAGGGTTAAGATAGAAAGCTATGGGTCAAAATGACCCATTTCGATTTTTAGTGTGAGAAAAATATTTCGACTTGTTAAAGGTTAATGCAATTGTATCACATTTTGCACGTGTTCAAAGTTATTTGAAATAACCAGATTTTTAACATTTGAAAGCCAATTGGAAAAAGTTTAATTGGAAAAAATTGAATGTTTCTTTTACTTGCAATCTAAGTCCAAAGCACGTTTAAAATCTTGCGTTTTGGTGTTAAATTTTGTAAGTGGCTTGGCCCAGTTTGGACGAAGTAAGGTGCACTGCCTCCTGCAATATTTTTCCAGTAAAAAATTATCCTTTCGAAGATTTTCCTTAAAAATTCTTGTTTTGTCATAAAAATAACTAGTTGTAGATTACATGTACAACCAGGGGGGCCAGACCCCTTCAATGCAAATTTAATAATTTGTTCAATGAACATTTCTTCTAGCTAATTTTTTTTTTTAAAGTATTTTTTCACGTAAAAAGTGGCAAGGTGGTGGAGTATTGTCATTAAAAAATGGTGCAATAAATGGTCACGCCTACTAACCATGTTATTACCGCGCCGGATTTACATTTTGCGGGGCCCCTGGTACTTTGGGGTTTATCGCAACATCTTCCTGCCAAATCTAGGAGAAGACCAAAAAAATTCTAACCATTCAAGCGCCGGGCCCCCGGCACACCTGATGGTAAATCCTGCCCTGGTTATTGCGTTACGTTCATAAAAAGGTTAGATGAGGGCTTGAGGTAGCAACTTTTAGGACAAAAACTCAATTTCAACAGGATTTTGCATTTAAATTGGTTGGCAAACATTGAACTAAAAGGGCCCGGACCCCTGGTTGTTAATATTATTGCCAATTATTGTTGTACGCATGTACTGTCGTACGCGAAGTTGCTGAAAGAAATTACAACTGAAGAAACAAGGCTTTTTTGTCACATTTTTGTCATAGTTGGCATTTCGATTGTGAGGGGGGCAGGCCCCTCCTGGCTACGCCTATGATACTAATACTATAATATGTTGAATTGCGATGCGAAAGAGCGTTTTCAGAGTCATACTTGACTGTAAGTTTCGTTGATGCAACAAAATTTGTTTGTGAGTCGCTGGAATTTTAAAGAACGCTTTATGTTATTTCAAATAAAGTGAAAAACTGTTTAAGAACTCGTAAAAAGTGCTAAGATTTGACGTTGTATTGTAAACAGTTATGCGAGCTTTTTGAGTTACGCTACTCGAGTATTTTTGATAACTTGGAGAGATTTAAATTTTGAACTCCAATACCCAAAAAGCGATTTAAGTTAGTGAAACAAAATCTGAAAGGGGCGCATTTTAATTATTAATCTGACTATAAACGACTGCATTTTTTACAAATTCATTCAAAGCAATCAGATCACTAGTTTAAAGCTTAATAAAGTTCAGTAAAAGTTGGTTAACGCCACGCAGTTCCCAGATATCGCTTGCGATTTCGCGTTATGTTAGCTGTAATGTGATGCTTGCTAAGAAAGCAAAACGATCTGTATTGACACAAGAGATTAACCCGAATAATTTACGCGTAACTCTTTTCTGCATTGTTCAGTCTCAAGAGTGTGACCATTTTATTAGGGTTTCCAGCTCCATTTGCTGTAAGGGATATGAAGCAATTTTGCCGATCTCATGTCGCGATCGTTTCTCTTTAAGTATAATTTATGACCACTTGAGAAGTGGAGCACTAATTTGAGAAACCGTAATCGTTGTGAAAACGTGGCAATTGATGAGTCCTGTTGTTTTGCCGGTGTATAATTTTAATGAAGATTTATTGTTTGTAATTGGCTGTTTACGAGTCAGGCTACTGTGTATTTTTATGACTCGGTTTAGCGAACGTAGAAATTAGAATATTTTCAGTTTGGATTTTAACGTATTCGTAGCTTTTGAAGTGCAAGTTTTAAACTTGGTTGGTACATTATTCGCTCCAATTGTGCGTTTTTTGATTGCATTTGAATACGATATGAGTACCGTTACGGTAAAAATGAGGTATAAGAGTGCTTGAAAAAGATCTCAGCAGCGACAAGCTCGCATTTTTCAAGAATCCAACCGTCAAGAATTTTAAGGATGTTTTGTTTTGTAGCTGCCATAAACTAGAATATTTTTTTCCAGAGCTAAATTACAGGTACATCTTTGTTCAGTTAAAAATATTTCTTTAATATTATCATGTGGAGTCTTGCTGTGTGGCAAGAGAAGAATGAAGAGATTGAAATGATTATTTCATCAAATTGGATTATGTATTGAAATGTTTATTCCATCAAATTGAATTGAAAATCAAATGATTTGATGGCCTCCTTTGGAAGCAAAGCTCCGTCTTGATGACAAATCAACACCTGATCAGAATTGGTGGAAGTATCCTCTCTTGACATTAAAGCACCAGTCAGGTACAATATGAATAATAATCGTCTTGAATTAAAATAGCACATGATGTTGGTATTTCGCAAATAAAATTATTAGTAATTATGAATTTATTTCATGCATTGCTACAAAATCAACGCAGCAAAAACTCTAAGTTTGAAAACGAAAGAATTAAAAAAGGCTGAAATTGTACAAATGTACAAGCACCAAAAATTGCAAAAAATATAAAGCAGGCCGAGGGCTAATTCGAAGGTTGACGAAAAAACTCCGAACGAAAAGTTAGGTCAGAAATGGTTGAGAGTTTTTTCTGTTTTATTTTTTTTTGTAGCAGAAAAAATAGTTTAATAACGTTGCAAAAAGTTTGTGACTGCAATAATCGAGAGTTATTCTGCTTTATATTTGCCTGTTATGTCGTCTCCTAAAAGTTATGAAATGCTATTTTAGTTGTGTTGGACTACAAATGCTTAAGCAATACTATTTTACATATTGGTCGGATGAATCCAAATTGATTTTACGTAAAAAATCATTCCAATAAATATATTGCATTTAATAATAACTAATAACTGATTTTGTGGCCGAAACTTTCTCACATCTAAGAAATGTTCTTGGTCAATGGTCAATAGTCATTGTAATAATTCTTCAGTATGAATTTCATTTTCATACCAGTATGAGCGCAGTAGGATTTCTTTTACAGTATTGTTATAAGTTGTTTTACAGTATTGTTATAAGTTTTATGGAAAAGCAGTTCTTTTACAGCATTGTTTTAAGTTTTATGGAAAAGCAAGTAAGAGTTCGCGACTTTTGACACAACCGATTTAACGCAGCTTGTTCTACAACCTTGGAGGTGTTTTTAAGCCAAACCCTATCTTTAACCAGGGCGCGTTAAAATCTAAGAAAAAAATCCTAAAAAATCCTTATGTTAAAAAATCCGCTTTGCCCATTTCTTTTCCAGAGCAAATTGGTGGAGGTATTGACCTGTTGCACTTTTTATTGCATGACGTCAAATTGCAAATATTAAATGTATCCTTAAGCCTTTTCCAAACATTTTATTTGTGAATTTGGTCGGCATTAAAGTTGCTTCATACCAGGCAACCATTATATCTATATCTCTTTGATTTTCTTCACCCTTCGCCTGCAACCCACTACCAAACTGTTCAATGTTCATAGCTTGCGCAAATCGATTATTAGTTGCCAGTCATAGAATGAACGTACGTAATAATTTCTATAAGATAACAACTGTAAAACTAGAAAAATTTAAATCATTAGTCCAAAAATTTTTGCTAATTTTTTCTCGACGCAGCATGGGTTATAGTGCTATATATGTAATAATTGGGTTTGCCCTATTGGAAGACGCTCTAACCTATACAAACCAAAATACTGTAAAGTTAATTTTAATAAAGAAAAGAGAAAATTGCCTCAATGGGGGGACTGGAAGAATCAATATTATTCGGCCTGTCTTTTCTCTAAAATTTTTTTTTAGAAGAACAGATTTAGGGTTTCCAAAAACTTTTTTAGAGGGATATCTCTTTGTATTTGTTGAATATCTTTGCGACCGCAGCCCCAAAATACAAACAAAAAGTTCAAAATTTATGTATTTTGATTTTAGCTATTGCAAACTATCAGAATTAATTGGCTGGATGCTTTCCCCCTTTAGCAATAAACTTGTTGACTAGAGATGGCATGAGCTGACATTTTGGCAGCCCGGACTGTCCGTTGCTTGGAACTTTAGCCTGGTAACTGTAATAAGTTAGACACGGCTGCTCATCCGAAAAATAAAACCCGACCCGCCCAAAGCCCAGTTTAGTTATAAAACTTTAATCACTTTCCACTCATGATTGAAAGATCCCCATTTTGGGAACCCAAATTTTGTCATGTTTTATTTTTATTTTATAGTATATCCTGAAAATTTTCATTTGTCTGACTTAAAAAATTTGCGTGTTTGAAAGCCTGTTTGAGAGAAAATACCTTCATATGGCACCCCAATTTTTTACTGCATGTTGCCTATTTTTAATAACTACCTTTTTTGAGAACTTGACCCATCTAACTTTAATGCGTCAAAAGTTACAGAATTTGGAAGTTCTATTTTCGGGCAACCCCAACGTGTCACTCCCCATTTCAAGCGAATTCCGGACGTTTTTGATAATTATGTACAATCGATCAACATTTTAAAACCGTTTGTGTCGACCTACGACATAAGGACACACACAAAAGGGCTCATGACATACGGGTACAGACATAAGAGCACAGGGACATAAGGTTGCAAAGACCAAGAGCACAAGGAGCTAAGGGCGCAAAGACGTAACTCTGCAATCTGTGCAAACATTTTTGTGCTTCGAAAAATAATTATGTAATCAAAGAAGCGAAATCGGTCAATTTTTTAAATAAATTGCAGAAAGTAAAAATTCAAACAAAAAAGACATAAGATTTTTCCCAACTTTCTATAATGGCTACCTATAGTTCACGTTCATGTGATTGTAAAACGCTTTTGCTTCGCAGCGGGACCAAAGACTAATTATTATCGTTTGCTTAACGGATAAGTGCAACCGTTAAATGATTGCGTCTGAAAACAGTCTCTGACCTGTATTTTAACAAAACACGAATTTAAATTCAGAAAATCCACAAAACTTGACTTTTAAAAATTAAATAAAATACTCATTACAAAAATAATCAGGTTCGTTTTTTTGATTACATAATTATTTTCCGAAGTACGAAAATTTTAGCTTAGATTGCAGATTTACGCCTCTGCTCTGTTATATCCTGCGCCCTTATGTTGGGTTTCACTTTGTGTTTTTCGGTTTATCAGTAGATAACAGAAGAAGAAAAAGAAATAACATAAAAGAAAACACAAAAAGGAAATATTAAACTTAAGCCAAAATTAAAAAAGTGTATTATATTGTAAACTACCATTTATAAAAATTTAAAGAAATTCCAAAATTGTTCAGCGCGGCTCATTAATAAAAAAAAAGAAACGAAGAACCAACCGAGCAGTAATTCGTCTGGTAAAAAGACCATTTAGCGGCTTGTTAGCGGGTCTCGTAACGGCCCGTGATATCTCTATATTGGCAAAATACTAGTTATTAAGATTTTGGACAGGGAATGCATTATCGAAAGGGCTAAAGCTTCCGGGGATCCGGGAGAGCACTTGTAGCGCTTCCCCAAACCCCCTAGCTGAACTAAATCATACAAATGCCACCATTTCCTCCCTTTTAAGTAGAGATTTATATCCGTGATGTGGATAACAATTATAATCTCGACAAGAACAAAAGAGCCCGAAAACGTTTTGGGGAGCCGGTATCAGTCCTCGTACTCCCTGAAAAAAGTTCTTTCTGAAGCCTTGGTCTTATCATCCAAGCGCAGGACCCCTGGCATTGTGCCAATGCGCCATATGATAATTCCAGCTCTGCTTGTTCTTAATTTCAATTTCACGATTTATTTTTCGATATTTTTTGCTTGAAGGCCATTTTGTAACAGCAAATCATAACTGTCAGTGCGATTGAAAAAAACGCAAAAAATCCCCTTTTTTATTTTATAAAACTAGCGGTACGGTACTTGTTTATAGGACATATGACTGTTTCAAAATTTAGCATTTTAGCGTGACTCAGCGTTACGGAGAAATGAGAACAAAAAACCATGCCAGAGAAGATTTTAGGTAATAGGTTCGTTGAGCACACTAATAAACATCCTAAATAAGCCATATTATTTTTAGTATTTTTTCTTTGTTTTTAATTGTTTCAAATTACATTAGATTTGAGTCGAAAGTAAATTTGAATCAAGCTGTTGTACTATACCGATTACCAAATAGCTTATTTTTACGTTCTTTTTGTGCAAACTTAAACTGATTTGTTGCTAAGTGATTGTAGTGTATTATTAACCGTAAAAGTTAATTATTGTCAAAATGTTTACGTTTCGAGTGATAGTGCTATGTAATTCATTGTTTCATAAGTGCTTGTTTGTTTTTAGAGCTTACGCTGCACAAACTTCCGGAAATCACAAACCAAAGAATCTGAAGCGAGGGTCTCAATTTTTGTAAAAAAGTTGCCTTCCAGTAAATCAAAGTAATCAAATCTCTCGAAATCAGAAAATCCATCAAACCTCTGCATTTTATAAACTGCCGTTGCTATGAGCTTCATTGCTGGGTCAAACCTAGCGAGGCTATTCAATTATCAAGAAATTGCAGATCATCATCTGCGTGGATCAACGAGCTTCCAAAAGATTTCAGATTTTCAGATGATAGCCGGTCAAACCCTAATCACTCTTCTGTTTGATGGACGTTACACTAAAATAATAGGGAGAAACTGTAAGGCCTATACCACAGCAAATCAAGGACCTGCAGATAAGTTGCAATTAGAGCATTGTTAAAAAAACACTTAGGATCTAACTTTGGCATAGAAATAGTATGACGTTTTTATTTTTTGTTTTCGACCAAAAAAAATTGGAACTGCTTTTGCATTCTAAAAAATAGTTTAGTAATTTAAAACGGGGGAAGCATGCAGCTAAAAGTATGATCGAAATCTAAAAAAAGTTTGTAAAACATACCGTATCGTCTTCAAATTTCAGAATTCTACAACCTATCGTTTTCGAGATATTTTATTTCTAAGTTAAAGAAAGATCTTACCTGCTGTGTTGCCAGTAAAATATTAATTTTTAATGCTTTGAACTCAAGCCTTTCAAAGTGTTCATTTTGCAACTCTGACCCAGCGACTCGATGCTAAAGTGTTATAATTTGCAATCATGTTCTTTCAAAATACTTGTGAATGGTATATTAAAAAAGTAATTGGAGAAAAGTTTTGATTTTGAACGGTAACGCTGCAGGAAGATCTCTCTCTCTCTCTCTCTAAATACCTCGGAAATGACAAATTTTAGAAGACTGAAATTACCTGAAGATATGGTTTGGATGATTCTTTATCTTTTACACATATTCCTAGCTAGTATACTTAAATTGCAAAACTTCTGCATGGAGGAACGCTTTTGCAGCCTTAACCAGACGCATTTGGGATGCGGCTGAAATTTAGTGAAAATTTTGCTTTAAGTTCAGATGTTATCCCCGAATTTGATTGAAGACTAAAAAAAAGATCTTCTCCGCAACTTGGTACTATTTTCGGCCGGAATTTGGAATTTATTGGTGCTGACAGCCACTTTTTTGTCTAATCGTTCACAGGCTTTCTCTTAATGGATAGCGCTGAAATCTTGATGGGGGAGCACTAAATCTCGATGGGGGACGCTAATTCTCGATTGGGGGACGCTAATTCTCGATAGGGGAAGGCGTCCCCCTTACACTTTAAGTACTGGTTCTAGCTAAATGCTTCACCCATTTTAATATGTCACATTTTCTATTACACGAAAACGACTGTAATAATAAGTTCTTCAGAAAAAGAGTAGATACAATTGTAAACAGTATTTTGTGTCAAAGCTATATAACCTTGGCAAACTTGCCTAACTAGGGCTGACTGCTATTTAGAACTTTTTATCGCACAGGGATCGGTCCGGTCGCGATCTACGAAATAAGGGCGAAGACATAAGGGCACAAGACAAAAGGGCTCAGAGACATAAGGAAGCAGGGACATCAGGAAGCAAGGACATAAGGGCGCACAGACTCAGCAATCTGCGCTGATATTTTTGTGTTCCGGAAAATAATTATGTAATCAAAGAAACGAAATCTGTCCATTTTCCAAATAAATTACAACAAATAAAAATTAAAACAAAACAAAAAAATAAAGCGATAGAGTTCTCTAAATTTCATATAATAGCTATTTATAGTACAGATGCATGCGATTGAAAAACTTTTGCTTCTAAAAAGCTAAAAAGTGAAATCTAACAGCTTTTGCCTTGCAGTGGGACAAAGACTGTCTAACTATTTTTTGCTAAACGGATTAAGTGCAACCGTTAAAAGATTGCATGTGAAAACAATCACTGACCTGTTCCACGTCTTTAGTTTTTTGAGAGAATAAATTTTGAAACTCAACTTTATGGGGCGCCGTTTGTGTACCATAATTTGAGCAATTTGTTTTTTTGCATATTTAATTAAATAGTCATTTTAATTAAATATGCAAAAATAAATATACAAAAAAAACCGATGCAAAAGCAAATATGCAAAAATTTTTGAATATTTTTTAATATACAAAAATTTTTGTGGATTTATTTTTGTAACATCATTTTTTGCACCAAAATTTTTTGCATTACATTTGTTTGTGTCACAAATATTTGTACTTTTATTTTTGATAGCAAAGAAACAACACACGCCGAAATAAATGTGCAAAATTTTGTGACGCAAAGAATGTTGATGCAAAATTTTTTATCGCAAAAAAACGCGAGCAAAAATAAATTGTCAAAAACATTTGACTATTTGGTTCGTGTCCATAATGATCAAGGGTTGAAATTATGCGGGCGGGAAGGTACGGATTAATGAACCATCATTTCCTAGCCCAACGAGGCTAGCACCTTATTGTAATTGCCGTCGTCCTGATGTTCCAGTTTTATACCTTGCTGGTACCTTCCCGCCCGCATAATTTTAACCCTTGATCATTATGGACACGAACTAAATAGTCAAATATTTTTGACGATTTATTTTTGCACGCATTTTTTTTGCGACAAAAAATTTTGCATCAACATTTTTAGCGTCACAAAATTTTGCACATTTATTTCGGCGCGTGTTGTTTCTTTGCTATCAAAAATAAATGTACAAATATTTGTGACACAAACAATTGTAATGCAAAAAATTTTGATGCAAAAAATAATGTTGCAAAAATCCACAAAAATTTTTGTGGATTTATTTTTGCAACAACAATTTTTGCGTCAGAAATTTTTGCGCGAAATATTTTTGTGTAGCAGTCGTTTGTCTCTTTATTTTTGCAACGGTTTATTCTGTGGCATATATTTTTGTTTATTTGATTAAAATGACTATTTAAATAAATATGCAAAAAAACGTTGCGTAAATTATAGTGTAATAAATATTCAAAAATTTTAGCATATTTGTTTTTGCACATGTTTTTTTTTGTATATTTCTTTTTGCACATTAAATTAAAATGACTATTTAATTAGATATGCAAAAAAACATTGCACAAATTAGGGTACCCAAACGGCGCTCCATACAACTTACATTTTAACAAAACTCGAATTTAAATTCAGAAAATGCTTAAATCTTAACTTTCAAAAATTAAATAAAATACTTATTAAAAAAATAATCAAGTTTGCTTTTTTGATTACATGTTTATTTTCCAAAGCACGAAAAAAATATGTTAGCGCAGATTCCAGATTTACGCCTCTACGCCTCTGCGCCTTTATGTCCCCATGCCCTTATGTCGGGTTTCGGTCCGGTGGTATGTCATGCCCATTATATTTACTACAAGTATAATTGAAACACGTTGTGGCAAAAGTTGATAAATGACATTTTTCAAAAAATGAGTTTTTCAAAGATTTCAACTTATTTAAAACAACTCAGATGGTATGTTTTCAGTTCAAGGATGAAATTAGAAAAAAAATATGGAAAGTTGGCATAAATTATTACACTTTTCAACATTCGAGATTTTGTCCGTAAACGCAATCAAATTTTCCGTAATACGCAATGAGTCAGCAGGGTGGCCGAGAGGGTAAAGGCGGCATTTTTTACTACGACGCTGATTGCATGATTTCGGTTCAACTGGTCCCATTGTTGCGTCCTTGGATAAGACGCTTTAAGCTGCATTCATGCGGGCGACTTTTAGCTTCGAAAATCGGCATTTGGCCTATTATTTTTCATCTCAAATCGAGAAAGAAAAAAACAAGAGCAATTGAGAAAGAAAAAAGGCTGAATGCCGATTCTCGCATCTAAAAGTCGCCCGTGTGAATGCAGCTTTACGATGATTATTTCTGCTTGATGGCTTTGAACAAGCGGCAAATTCAGTGAACAAAAATTTGAAAAAATCCACAGGAACATTGCTCGATCACGGGAAACCCCTAAACATGTGCGGAGTCCCCAAACACAAAGTATAGTTACCGCAATGAAAAATGTGCGGATCATCAAATTGTTTGCTTCTGACGCTGTCCGGTGACAGGAGGACGAATATGTGCAACAACTATATCATATCAATCACTAAAGGATTTATGGGTTCAAAACTTTAAGTCATCTTAATTTAAAAAACAACAGGTGGGTCCTATTACTAGCCTGCTCTTGCGAGAAAAAAGTTTCAAAGTTTTGATGCTGCGCAAAAATTTTAGTTAAAAGGCAAAAGTTAGTATTTTGTTTTACAGGTAAAAAACTAAAAGCCCGAATTCAGCTTCGTTATTTGTTACTTATTTATACAGTAGTTTTTATTCAGACCTCAAAAAAATTGATTTGGCGTGTTCTGTATTTCAATCCAGTCGGCGTAAAGTTGTGAGCGTACGAGAATCCACGGTTTATTCGTAACAAAAATCCGCTACCCCACCTGCCAATAATTTATGTACAGTATGCGTAACACTTTGCAAGCGCAAAATTAGTTAAGAAAATAAGTTCAAGCGCATAGCCATTTTGGTGGTCTGATAGCGGGAGCCAATAGGGAGGCTGGGAGTCTAAAAACGAAGCCCCCAGCCTTCGAAAATTCCGTATTATTTGCTAAAAATAACTTATTTTTATGCTTCTTTTAATAAAAATTAAAGGTTTTAAAATGTTGCATATCAGCAGTGCAAAAACGTGATTAAACCTGCTGCATAAATGGGCTATGGGAGGTGACTAGTGATTAAATTTCAGTTTGCTTATTTACAAGCTCTTAAATCATAAAATCCCTCAGTTTTGTAAAACTCACACGGAGTAATCTATTTCGTCCTTATTTTATACAAAAAGATAATTGGAGGAGAGCTAATGGAAATAGACTTGCGAGAAGTTGTAACTAATATTGAAAATACCCCCCACCCTTTTTCCAGAGCATATCAGTCTGACATTACCTTTGTCTCCTCTAAATTTAATTCTGTGGAAATCTCAAATATGATTTTTACTAAATCAGTCAATGCTAATATTTATTTATTTGTTCATTTTTTGCAATTAACGGTTGTTACTGCTGCTTTTACTTGTTTGTTTCTTTTGTGTATATGTGTTATCGGCTGCTAAAGAGCGGACCAGTATCTACAAGTTGTAAATTGTGAGTGTAAACCAAAACAATGCGTTTGATACAAATTTAATGGTGAACACACTTCACAATCAACTAAACACAAAAACCATAATTTAATGTATGTAGTTTACATCCAAATTGTGAGATACATAATATACATTTGATCTAAATTATTGACTGCCTGTTTTTCAAGTTCTGCCTTTTAAACGCTATACTGAAAACGCTGTCTGAACTTGAACCGTATACGGTAAAATGAAAGTAAAATCTTGCGTACCTTTTATGTTTGACAATTAACACTTGATGATTTCTGATTTCTGAATATTTACTTTTATTTTTTTGTTCTTTAATTTTTTTCCTTGTTCTGCTTTTCATTTTCTTAAGCATTTTGCCTCTTTAGATTTTTTATGATTATTATTATTATTGTTGTTAATTTTTCTGCTTTTTTATTTATTTTTCTGTTTTTTATTATTTTGGTTTCTCAAAACTTGCTTTCATTTTTTAAAAAGTATTTGGCGTTATCAGGAAGCATAGGTGTAGCCAGGATTTTTGATTGGGGGGTGCCCAAACCGCAAATCACATGCAATGGCGTTATCAGAAACTTCGAAACAGGAATTTTTTGTGGGAGCAAAAATATCGTAGAATGTAAGATCAAAAGCCGTAGCCTGGTGTTGACACGTAACTAGGAACTCGTTCAAAGGGGAGGACTTAAACCTAAAGTTAAAATCTGAAAATGTCTAAATTGGCAGACGTGTTGAGTAAAGAAGTGTGCTGTACTTCAAACGTATCATTGACGGGGGTATGGGGGCGGAGCCCCCAGCCGCCGAAGGCTGTTGTTGTCTGGGGGTGAAGCCCTCAGCCGCTGGGCGATTTTTTGTAGTTTTTTGGAAACAAAAGCTGTTTTAACGCCATTGGATCACATTTCGCACGTATTCAGAGCCAATTGAAGGTACTAGATTTTTAACATTTGAAATCAAGTGAAAAAGTTACGTTGTTCAGTCCTTCTTTTGCTTTCTATTTGAGTCCAAACCACGTTTAAAATCTTGCATTTTGGGGTTAAATTTTGTACGTGATTTGGCCCACGTAAAGTGCATTGCCTCGTGCAATATTTTAGCAGGAAATAACAATCCAGTCGAATATTTTCCTTAGAGATTATTGTTTTGTCATGAAAACAACCAGTTATAGGATTACATATACGGCCAAGGCATCCAGGACCTCTCAATTCAAAATTTTGTTCAATGAGCATTTCCCTTACTGTAGCTAATTTTTTTCAAAAGTATATTGTTGCATAAAAACTGGCGAGGCGGAGGTCAATTGTTACTGAAAAATGTACAATAGATGGTTCGCCTGCAAATCATGTAATTGCCCCGGCCGGATTTACATTGCGTTGGGCCCCTGGTACTTTGTGATTTTCCAATATTTTCCTGGCAATACAAGTGAAGACAAAAAAAATTCTTATGTGAGCGCGTGGCCCTTGGCAGAGTGCCATGTGTTAAATCCGTCCCTGGTTATTGCATTACGTTCATAAAAAGATTAGATGAGGGCCTCAGTTAGCAACTTTTAGGATAAAACCCTTAATTTCACTTGGGTTATACGATTAAATTGGTTGGCAAACATTACATTGTGAGGTCTCCGACCCCCTGAATCAACATTATTGTTAGGGGGGCATTTAAATTGGGGACAATTTAAATATCATTGTAGGGAGCCCAATTAAACTGGTTGGCAAAAATTAAATTGAGTCGGGGCCCGAACCCCCTGGATCAATATTATTGTTGGGGGCCCATTTAAATTGGGGGCCATTTAAATATTATTGTAAGGGGCTCATTTTAATTGGTTGGCAAAAATTAAATTGAGTCGGGGCCCGGCCCCCTGGATCAATATTATTGTAGGGTGCCCATTTAAATAGTATTGAAGGGGGCCCATTTGAGTTGGTTTGCCAAAATTAAATTAAGGGGCCCGCGCCCCCTGGATCAATATTATTGTAGGGGGGCCATTTAATTATTATTGTAGGGGGCCCATTTGAGTTGGTTGGCCAAAATTAAGTTGATGGGGCCTGGGCCCCCTGGATCAATATTATTGTTAATTACTGTTGTAGGCAAAGATGCTAAAAGAAACTGAAACTGAAGAAACAATAATCTTTTTTGTGACGTTTTTATCATTGGTAGCATTTCAATTGGGGAGGGGCGGGCCCCCTGGGCCTCCCATTCGGCTACGCCTATGTCAGGAAGTACCTTCACTCAATAACTTTATGTTTTTTTTGTGCTTCCTGGCTTAGTGGTAATACCAGGGTGACCCAAAAAAAACGGGCCCCAACTTTAATTAGACCCCATTTCTTAGTGTTTAGTCCAAATGAAATGAAACTTTGGTCATAACTAGTTTATTATACTCAAAACATCACTACAAAACACTAGGGTCTTTGGCCTTTTTTTCTCCGTTCTACAGCATGTGTTCTAGATGGCCTCCATTTAGCTCCGTGCATTTCTTGAGGCACAGCACGAAGTTGTCCATGACGTTCTTATAGACTGAATTGGTAATGGCTCACATCTCCTCCCTGATGGCTTCCTTGAGTTCCATGATCGTTCTGGGTTTCTCTGCGTACACTCTGTTTTTAAGATAGCCCCAAAGAAAAAAATCTGGGGGGCTTAGGTCCGGGCTATAGGGTGCCCACTCCAAATCAGTCTTGAGACTGATCACTCGGCCTCCAAAGTTCTCTTTCAGCCAATCTCGGGACAGATTTGAGGTGTGAGAACTTGCTCCGTCTTGCTTGAACCAGAACTTGCTCATGAGCGATGGGAAGAAGGTCTGGAGCTCACTCTTGAAGGTTTTGAGGACCTCCACTTATTGCTCCTAGGTGACTGTCACTGCTGCGCCAGATTCTTCGATGAAGATTGGTCTGATGATGCCTCTGGCCGAGATTGCAGCCCACACTGTGCACTTAGGAGAGTGCAGGGGATTGGTGGCTTGCACCCTCCCCCTGCACTCTCCTAAGTGCACAGTGTGGGCTGCAATCTCGGCCAGAGGCATCATCAGACCAATCTTCATCGAAGAATCTGGCGCAGCAGTGACAGTCACCTAGGAGCAATAAGTGGAGGTCCTCAAAACCTTCAAGAGTGAGCTCCAGACCTTCTTCCCATCGCTCATGAGCAAGTTCTGGTTCAAGCAAGACGGAGCAAGTTCTCACACCTCAAATCTGTCTCGAGATTGGCTGAAAGAGAACTTTGGAGGCCGAGTGATCAGTCTCAAGACTGATTTGGAGTGGGCACCCTATAGCCCGGACCTAAGCCCCCCAGATTTTTTTCTTTGGGGCTATCTTAAAAACAGAGTGTACGCAGAGAAACCCAGAACGATCATGGAACTCAAGGAAGCCATCAGGGAGGAGATGTGAGCCATTACCAATTCAGTCTATAAGAACGTCATGGACAACTTCGTGCTGTGCCTCAAGAAATGCACGGAGCTAAATGGAGGCCATCTAGAACACATGCTGTAGAACGGAGAAAAAAAGGCCAAAGACCCTAGTGTTTTGTAGTGATGTTTTGAGTATAATAAACTAGTTATGACCAAAGTTTCATTTCATTTGGACTAAACACTAAGAAATGGGGTCTAATTAAAGTTGGGGCCCGTTTTTTTGGGTCACCCTGGTATTGTGTTGTTGCAAATTGTTTTGTCTATACTTGAGGCGTTTTATTTACCATTGAGTAAATAATTTTATGTATGTATGTTTATATAAATATTTTGATTAAACCTATGTTCAGCATATTTCAACCAGCGATCAAATATGATTGTTTATTTTTGGCCATTTTTTAAAGTTTTTCACTGATTTGTGAGTTACATTTTTTGACGAATTATCCTCTCCCCTCAGGCACGTAGCCAGAACGGAATTTTAGGACGGAGGGGCAAGCAAAAATTTGGGGGGCAAAGAAAATTTTGGAGAGGCAAAGTAACGTATTTAGACACAAAATGCATGAAAGTTTGTTAAAAATGACGTTCAACTGAAATTATTTGGGGTGGGGACAAAGAAAAAAAATTTGGGGGGGAGTTTCTCTCCCCTGGCTACGTCCCTGTCTTTCCTAAATAATGTTTCAAAAAATGCTTTAAATAATTATTGAGTCCATTTCAGGGTAAAAAACAGCTTACGAAGTTCTAAAAACATGGTATTTTCCTTATTGTACATTTTGGTCGAAAGGTCAATTGGGGGAGGGGAGCTGGAGCCCTCCTGTTTATGCTACTAAATAAGCTTATGATTTACTCCCAAGTACATATTAGGCGTGATATGTATCGTAGAATTATGAATTTTTATTGCCTAATGCGTATTATTGTATGTCACGAGAAACTAATGTGTACTTATATCAACGCAATTACGCATTCGTCACAAAGAAAACAAGCTCTTGCTTGCCATCATGCGGCATTATTTATTACAATTTCTAATAAATCGTGGTGTCTTAAAACTGTTGTTCCTGATGCAATGCTAGAGATATCAAGATAAAAACAAAAATTGATGCATTGTACTGTATATCTTCAAACACATATCCACAAGTAATCTGGAGTTTAAAGTTTATGCATATTTTTTACTTTTGAGCGTTTTTCCAATGTGTAAGTTTTTTAATGCCGGAACGAATTGACTATTCGCAGATAGCGTTATAAAATACTACAAGACGTGTCGTCTACGCAGAACACAGTTTTCCAAAAAAACAGAATAAGCGAAAAAATTAAACCATAACTTTTACTATTTTGAACCCCTAAATTTAAAACTGAAAGATCTTTTGATCTTCAGCACACAATGGTTTTAGAATATTATGCCTATTACTAAAATCATTTGCGCTAAAATGTTGTTTTGCGCTACACAATTTTTGTTTTCGTGTTTACTGTACGTGGTACACTTCCAGACACTGAATAATACTTATAGCAGTATATGATTTATCTACATTGAAGTAAAATAACATACTACAGCATTATTTTATTTCTTTTCTTGCTATATTTCGATTAAATGATGTTCTACTCGGCTACCTGCAGCTTTGAAATGTGAGTTAAGGAGCTTTTTTCTTTACGATTTTATGTATTTCCGAATCATGCAAGCTATTTTGAGTTTTTGCAAGTATTCAAATAAACTTGATTTGTTAATTTACTCTGCTGCCATGTTAATTATATTGAAGCGCTTTTTGTTGCTTAGCTGCTGTTAGCGCAAAGCACCTTATTATCATTTGAATACATGCGTTTTTTAGCTGTCGGAAATGAGAAAAAGGATAGCCATCTTTCATTAGACGTCAGGTAGCAGTCCAAATAGGGAAATCTTTTATTAGTCTTTTTAAATACGTTTATTAGCAGTTTAGAGAAAGACGTAGAAAACCTAGCCTGTGTTAGTCGTTTATTAAATATCTGCAGCTATCCGTTGAAAAAACGTTGATATTCAATAATCTATTAAACCTCTAATTTAAGTCTACATCCAACCAAAAAGTATCTGTTTTAGGGTTTCAGATTAACGTCGATTAAACGACTAAGAATAAACGTCTAAAAAACCAGTCAAATTTTTGCAAAATAGACTAACAATAAACTACATTTAGAATTAGTTTAAATATGAGATACACACATAAACGTCACAAAAACGTCCTTGGGTTTTCATCTATTTGACCTCTACGTAAGACGTCTATTCAACTATGCGGATTTTTGCAAAATAGACAACATTCAGACGATAATTAGACCGTCTAGATTACGTCTTAGAGATAAATCTAGACCCTATTTAAACGTCTATTCAACCGACATTGTGCCCGCTGGGTGTTCATTTTTTTTATGAACACCACATGTAAAATCCTTGCGAGTACCACAACAAACAAAGTGAGCGAGCAAAGACTGAGCGAGCGAGCATAGCAAAGATCAAGAGGAGTACGGAGTAGCCAGAAAAAATTGAGGAACTTTTTTATTTCACAATTCCATTCCGACGTTGTAGAAACCCTAAGGTTTCAAACTAAAAAAACGAAATTTTGGGAAGATTGGTGCAATGCAACCCCCACAAAAATTATTATCTTTTGCTTTTGTCTATATCTAACTATCCTGAAACTGATGTTGGCATGCCTTGATCAATAATGATGATTACAAAGGTTTGGATTTTGAAAAACCCATTGAAGAAATATTCGCCAATTGTGATACCCAAAATTTTACCAACAATTTAGTTTTTGTTTTATTAATGTATTCCGAAAATTTCATCTACTTAAGTTGAGTGGAAAAATTTTTTTGAATTTTGTATGACTCATTTCAACCATTTTCCCCCATCGCAGCTCCCCCAATTTTTAATATGTTTTAGTCATCACCAATATCCACCAAATCTGATAATTTGGCCTATCTCTGTTGAACAATTCAAAAGTTCAAAATTTTCCAGCTCCCCTTTTAGGGGGAATCCCCGGATGTGACACCCCCATTTTCAGGCACATACCAGTTCGTTTCGAACTCTATATCACTCCATGATATCATCCATCTGCGTTTTGTGGTTTAAAAGGAGATAGTGATAGAAGAAAAACAAAGAAAAAAAAAAAGAAAAAAGACAAAAATAAGGAAAAATTTTATCCTAGACAGAATAAATGAACATGACCAATACAAAAGTACTGATTAGTGTTTTCAAAAACCACAAATTTTTTTCAAAGAATATCACTACTTACCGAGATATACCACATTAAAATTTACCACTTTTTGTCCATTTTCTGCCTCAGAAATTTTGGTCACGTGACTGGGAGCCCTCAAACTTGATACGCATACTCTTTCTATCTCTACCCATGTTGTGTCCAAATTGCAACTTTCCACGTTGAGCATTTTTTTTGTTAAAAGCGAAATAAAAAAATTTCAGCTCAAAAATAGCCGTTTTTTGTCGGTTTTAGGGTCCCCAAATCATTATCACGTAATCTTCGACCCCCAAAATTGGCATGCATGATGCTTTGTAAACTTGTAATGTTGTGTTTAAATTTCAGCTTTCCACATTTTGCCGTTTTTGACTTATCATAAAATTTGAAAAATTTTAATCGTCATCTATCAAAATGGCCGAGTAAAAACATAGGAACTACGCGCACGCGCGAAGTCCCAACTACGCGCACGCGCGAAGTCCCAATTAGTGCAGGCTTATTTTTATTTGTTTATTGTAAAACAAAAAGTAATTGTAAAATAACCGAACTAAGAGATACAACGATAAACAGTCTGAATCAATTTAACGAAACCCACTTATTTGCTGCATTTCCATTCGAATGATTAATTAAACTATTCTTTGTCTATTCTACAGTCATATTTTTTTTCTTTTATAAACAACTGATATTGATAATGCAGTGATCGTTTTAAGAAAAGCATAAAAATTGATAACCATTTTGACATTGTCTCCATCCATTGTATTCGCCACGTTTTTTTTCAAGTATATAATTTTTTTGTTTTTCGGAAAAGTATTTTCAAATGTATTTAAATACATTACTACAGTATTTGTATTTTTTATTTACCAATATTGCCGGAAAGTATTTTGTATTCGTATTTAATTACCTTATAGCCACTGATTTTTGTATTTGTATTTAAATACATTTGAACTGTATTTTGCCCAAGTCTGATAATGGTCCTAATTCTTTACCTATCTACCGGTATTATTAGCATCGTAAGGATAGCTCGAGTATTATAGTGGTGACAAGAAAAAAAATTTTGTACTAATGATTTTTGGTCTGGGCAAACCTAAGTTTTACCTGTTACGTACAAATGAATGGGACAAGCATTACAAGTGTAATCTTGGTATGCGCAATGAATCACTTAGCGCATCTATTTTGCTTCAGTGTTAGCTGTGAAACTGCTTTGCTGTACGATGTGTGACTATAACTTGCTAATGCGAAGGCATTTCGTGACTCCATGCACAGTATTCTGGGTTTTAGTTCAGGTACTTTTTGCTATGATGTGTTAATGACTGTAGCGTAGTTTTTAGTATGCTGTGGTAATAACTGTAGATTACTTTTTGCTATGCTCTGTCAATGATTGTAGCGTACTTTTTGCTGTGCTATGTGCTTATGACTGTAGCGTACTTTTTGACAACTGATATTAGCTTAGTAAAGTATCGTTGCAGTTTATTAGGAAACTATGGAAGTTTTTTAATATCAATCATATTGCCATACAATTTCATGTGTTTAAGTGCACTTTGTGAAAGAAGAGAGCTAAATCATAGAATATAATTTCAAAAACTATTAATTTAGCAATTTTGTAAAAATAGAGAATTTTCGCAGTCAGCCTCTACAAACAGCCGCCACTTCCGGTCATAACAATAAAATCTTTCTGAAAATAAAAAAAAACGCCATGCACGTATTATATGAGTAATTTGACCTCAATAAACAAAAAGAATGCCTTTACCAATCGTCTTGAAACTTTTCCCAATTGCGCATGAATGTACACTTGTACAGGATTTGTGTGGGCGCCCGAGCTTTGTACAAAGGATTTGTTTAAACGCTGTTGGAGAGAAAAAAGTTGAATACTGTTTAAACAGATTGCGTCTTTCATGTTTTGTTTTAAAAACAAAATTCCTCTCCGACAAGCTTTTAACGAGAAACCTGCGCAGTATGAAATTAACTTTGCTGAAAGCCGAGTTGATATTTTGCTTCACCTCCTGATTGTTCAAATATTTAAACTGAGTTTGTTGATTTTGCCCACGTAACAGGGAATTTTTGGGAATCAAAGTGATTACTGGAGCCTTAAGCAGCTCTGTTAGCATCGGCAGCAGCACAGGATAGGGTAATAATTAACAAGCATTTGCTACACCAGACAGACAGTCCGTAGAATTGGATAGGAGACAAAATAACTGATTACGAATCCAAATTCCCGGGAAAATGCTATCATATATTTTTGGAAAGCTTTTGTCCGCAGATTTCGATTTCGTATGTTAACAAGTGCGAATCGGCAGCTTAATGTGATTATGACATCATCAATACTTAAAGCATTCACTTTTTCAGCATTTCAGTAGCCATAGTTAATGCGTTCGAAACCGCAGTAAAAAATAAATATGTATTTGCAAATTATCTCCAATCGATTAAGTAAGCTTGGCTTGTGGGGTGAAGGAACCGATCATGTTTAGCGCGTGCAAATGCTGCAATCACGCAGATCATATACCGGATGATTTATCCGCGTGAACCAAATTCCGAACGCTTCAACTTGTTTTTGTGTCATTTTTTTGCGATGTATCAGCGTTGCTCCATATCTGCCTCGTTTGAGTGATTCCAGATTCCCAAAACAAATAGTTTTCTATCTTTTTTTATCTGTGGGCGCGCGAGTTCAAGTTAGTTTCTTTTCACAAAATTTCGACGTCATTAGGACGAAAGAGGCAGAGATGGAACCTGTATATATAACTTGTTCTGGGCGTGACAAGATAGAGTTCAATAGTTACACAGCTTACAGAGCTAACAAGAATTTTTAGAGTATGCCGAGTTTTTGAAAGTTTTACGTTTTGTGCATTTTCTCAAGAGTTTTTCGAGTTCAAGTTTTTACAGTTAGAGTTGTTACCTTAAAGCGTTGTTCGTACGAAATTACTCTTAACAAGATTGACTGCAAACTTAATAATAGTTGCTGTAAACTTGCACAGTCAGGAGTCAGGATTGCGCGACAATTAAGCCTTCCATCCTCATAGCCGTAGGAGGTGGGGGATCTGGGGGGGCGGTTGCCCCCCCATTTGGTTCAAAACGTCGAAAATTCGGGCAAATATTCTTTTTATTTGGGCACACCAGTGGCGAAAAACCGTCTCAATTTCAGTGAAGACCTTTTTTTTTTTTAGAGAGCACTTTATATTGGACAGAAAAACCGTCTCAATTTCGATAGAGAAACTGATTGATTTTTCGTGCAAAACTCAATGCATCAAGTCATTTTTCGGGCAAAAGTTTGGTGCTCCCCCAAATCATTTTGAATTCCTACGCCCATGCCTTCTATCTTCCATCCTCATATCAACTTCCATAACTAGATTAACATCCATAGGCTGAGCATTTTGGCGTATTGCTCAACAACAAAATGCTATGACGTCACAATGAAATCACAAGCTCAAATTTAAATGGTATGCACTATTTTAATGACATCAGTTAATACAGTTACTCATAACTACATCGTTTGTCGCTGCAGGAACTTCAAAATTGGTTTCAACGCACATTTATGCTTTAAAAAACATCTGTAAAAATTTCGTCAAATTTGAACTAATTTTTTCAGCACAAACGTGGGGCAAAAGTTTTGCTAGTATTGACTAATTTTATCGCAAGCAATGCCAAAGCTGCAACTGCTGTTAAAAGAGCATTCAAGTGAAGTAAAGCTACATCTGCTATTAAAAGTTTTTCACTGTTAATCAAAATGTTAGGAAAAGACCAAAACGCATTCTCATCAAGTTTGAACTTTTTACGTCTTTCCGTTTTTAAGATATAGTAGTGCAAAGTTAACAACTTTCTTCTTACTTCAGTGTTGCCATTTTGTCAGTTTTGTGGCAGAAGAATAACTTCAGGAAAATTTGCTTGAATGTACTTGAAATGCAGCTGGTTTGCAAGTCTAATCTTTTTAATTTACTTTGACTACAACACAGCCGAAAACACTTATTAAGAGCTGCAACCATGCTGTAACTTTTAACTATGCAGTAAATTTTCTTATTGAAGCCAAGCATGCAGTTTACCTGTTGTGGTAGCCCAGCATTATAAAAGACACGCAAACTGAACCCAAAAAAGGGTACTCATGCTCATCAGACGCAGAGTGCCTTGTTAATGCGAACAAACGAACGTCCTTTTGTAAGGAAGGTCTTTTGTACTGCAACTACCATGCGACTGCCAATTTTTATAGTTATTGTTAAGGCCTGACAGGTAATTCTTTTACCGCCGAGCAAAAATAAATACATCGCAAATTCAGCAAACATTTAAAAAGACATGATTTAGCACGACAAGGATTGAAAGACCAAAATAAAAACGCCGTTTAAACAAGCAGCACGGTTGCCAAGTCTGCTCCGCTTCGTAGAATTACTTCAAAATTCAGCTGTAGGATTTTGACCCTGAACGGGAAGTTTTGTTTTGTTTTTGGTAATCAGAAAAAAATTTTTGAACTTGTCAAAAATTGATAAGAAAAAAAAGGGAAAAAAGCAAAAAAAAACAACCTTCAGATAGGCCTACACTTTCATATCTATACAAGTAGTCGGGGGTGCCGAAACCCGGGGGGGATGGGGGATATATCCCCTCCAATAATTTGACTGTATACCCCCCAACAATTTGAGTATGGTCTTCATCTGCATCCCCTCCAATAATTTGGCTCTGATGTGCATCTGAGCGCAGGTCTATACTTGAAATCGGGGTAAAAAGTGTTCGATTACTGGTGAAGATGTTTTTTTTTTGGTCTTCACCTGAATTCGGGGAAAAAAGTGTTCCATTTCTGGTAAAGACCTTTTTTTTGGTCTTCACCTAATTTGCCTACCTGAAAAAAGTCTTGGTCGAGGTTCTTCCCCCCAATGTCGAAAATAGGGCAAAATTGAGGTAAAATTGCAAATTATCCCCCCCAATGCTAAACAAAGATTTGCACCACTGCAAGTAATGGTTTCACTTAGAAACGGGTACGGAGCTGCAAAAAGTAAAGCTTTAGTATCTTGGAGGATGTTTTGTCATTGGAAGTTAAAACTTTGTCTCTTATACTGTATGCCTTGGTAAGCTATTCCAAATTTTCGCACCAGGTATTTTAAGCGATTGATTAGTTTTTAGCAACGATCAGAGGTGGAGTCCTCGAGGGCGTCCTTGGTCTTGAGGACGTCCTCGAGGACACATTTTGAAGTCCTTGGCCTTGGCCTCGAAGCCTCAAGTCCTTAGCCTTGGCCTTGAAAATTGCCCTGTCCTCGGCTCGAGGACAGCACTATTTTTTGAACTGTTGAAATTTCGTTGGAAAACACCAGAAACCTCGCGGAAAATTTGCGAACACCTTTTTTGTTTTCCTCAATTGGAGTATAGGCGTAGGCAAGGGGAGGGAGGCAGGCTCCCCTTCCCTAATTGTAACTTCACCAATGACAAAAATGTGACTAAAAAGCCTATTGTTTCTTCAGTTTCTTTCCAGCATTTTTCGCTGACAACAGTACAACTAATTTACAATATTGAGGACCAGGGGCGCCGGGTCCCACTCAATTCAATTTTTGCCAGCCAATTTAAACGTATGACGTATTGGCAGCGTGGCCAAATGGGTAAAGGCGTCGTTTTTACGACGACTCTGATCGCAGGATCATGAGTTCAACCCGCACCCTGGTCACGTTGTTGCGTCCTTGGATAAGACGCTTTACGATAATTATCTCTGCTTGGTGGCTTCGAACAAGCAGCAAATTTACGTGGGAAGAAGTCAAAACGTCAACAGGAAAGCTTGGAAAATGGTCAACTCCTAAGCGGGTGCGGATTCGTCCAAAATATAGCGCACCGTCGCTTTCTCGTGATAGGAGGATAAAGATGCACCAATCATCAATCATGACCCGGAGAAAATGGAGAGTTTTTGTCCTAAAAGTTGCTATCTCAGGCCCACATCTAGCCTTTTTGTGAACGTAATGCATTAATCAGGGCCGGATTCACCATAATATGACGCAGTACCAGCTAGGGGCACCGAGCTGAAATCGTAAGATTTTTTTGGTCTTCACCTATATTTCCGAGAAAGATGCTGCGAAAATCTCCGGCCCGGCAATAACATGGTTAGTAGACGTAACCATCCATTTTACCATTTTTCAAAAACAATTCAGTATTTCACCTCCAACCTCGCCGGCTTTTACGTACAAAATAGTTTTTAAAAAAATTAGCCATGGAAAATGCTGATTGAACGAATCATTGAACTTCAATTGAGGGTCCTGGGCTCCCTGGCCTAACATGCACTTCTATAACTGGTTATTTTCATGACAAAACAAAAATCTCTAAGAAAAATCTTTGAGTGGATTATTATTTACTGCTAAAATGCAGTCAGAGACAACGCACCTTACTTCCCCCTACATGGACCACATCACTAACAATTAAAATTTAACTCCAAAATGCAAGATGTTAAACGTGTTTTGGACTTTAATTGCAAGTAAATGGAGGATTAAACAATTTGATTTTTTCAACTGGCTTTCAAATGTCAAAAATCTATTGCTTTCAAATGGCTCTGAACACTTGTGAAATGTGATTCAACAGTATTAAAATAGCTTTTTTTCCAAAGAATTACAAAAAATCGCCCAACGGCTGGGGGCTTCGCCCCCAGACCCCCAAAGC
This sequence comes from Trididemnum nubilum, assembly GCA_963965965.1. Classification (NCBI taxonomy): domain Eukaryota; kingdom Metazoa; phylum Chordata; class Ascidiacea; order Aplousobranchia; family Didemnidae; genus Trididemnum; species Trididemnum nubilum. The sequence continues at coordinate 34,662,270 of OZ014483.1, read as the reverse complement.
CTCCAGCGGCTGGGGGCCCCGCGCCCAAACCCCCGTCTGTGATACATTCGAGTTACACTTGCTTTCTCAACACGTTCCCAAAGTTAGATATTTGCATTTTTCAACTACTAGTTTAAGCCTTCTTTCTTTGCAAAATCCTGGATACGTGCAAACAGGCAACAACGATTTCAGATCTTTCATCCTACGATATCTTTGTCCCGCAAAAACTTCCTCTTTAAAAAAATTTTGTTGACGTCATATCATGTGATTTGTGGTTTAGGCCTTCCTTAATCAAAAATTTTGGGTACGCCAATGAATTGGAGATCGCCTGAAAAATATTTTTGAAGACCTTTTCTTTTTTTTTAGGAGAACGCTTGCGCCTGTGTCCTCGGTCCTTGGCCTTGGCCTCGAGCATTCCTGTCCTTAGCCTCGAGAGGTTCTGTCCTCGGAAAGGCTGTCCTTGGCCTTGGCTTCGGATTTTTTTTGTGTCCTCGACTCCACCTCTGGCAACGATGTTTTTTGTGCAAAAAATTTTTTGGAAGAAGTACTTCGAGTCGAGTACGTATGGATACTGGATTGAGGACAATACTTTTAACATCGTTAATTTATTGCCCCAAAATGCAGGCAATTTTTTAGGTTAATTTTGGTCATAAATTTGGCAATTTCCAATTCGTAAATTTTATTGATATTTAGAACTTGCAGTTTTTCATAAAGTGGTTTTAGTCTAGTTTATGTAGTTGCATAATAATTTTATGACACAATTTTGTTTGACTTGCAGTATTTGTTTAATAGTTTTAAAGAAGTTTTTTAGCCGACTTGTTTGACCTATACAGTATGAGCACAGAGTACAACAAAAACCAAACGAAAATAGCAATGGCATACAGATAGAAATTTCGAAAGGGGAAGAAAGATGGATAACAGGCAAAGAGTCTAATGGCAGTGCCCTAGGTATCATAGGCGATTTGGTTAAAATGTTAAAACGACCAGCTGCTGAAGGCTACGGAATCTGGGGATCGAGCCCGCAGTGCTCAGACAGTATTACAATTTTTTAACAAAATAGCTCAAATTTTTTATCAAAATCTTTTAACAAAAATCTAGTGCTTTCAAATGGCTCTAAACATGTGAGAAATGTGATTCAATGGCAATAAAACAGCTTTTTTTCCAAAAAATTACAAAAAATTGCCCAACAGCTGGGGGCTTCGCCTCCGACCCCGAAAGCCTCTGGCCGCTGTTCCATGAGCAATCGCGTAACCGTTCGACCAATTGGCCACTAAAAGTAAGATATACACTAATGCTCAATGTAGTCTACCTTTACTGTCGATATCCAAAAATCGCAAAAATTTGAAATTAGATCAAGCTTGCTTTTGCTCTCGAAGTCATGAACGAGTTCAATTACACGCCCCGAAAAAGCTCATGCTATTTTAATTACACTGAAGAAGCAGACAAACTTGAAATTTACTTAAAGCATGCTAGCTTTTATGCATTTACGCATCAACTAGTTCAGTTACATGATTCAAGGTAACCCATAATATTTTAGTTAAACTGAAGAATTTTGTAGACAAAGAAGCATTCTATTTGCAATTGCACGGCACAATTTCTTACAAAACGACGATGAAAACAACAAGATAGCATTAATTTGGTGTACATACATTTCATCACCTACCATTTATTCACCCGACTGTTAATCACGGACATTTAATCAATGGGTTAGGGTTAGGGTTAGGGTTAGCACGAGACATGCGATCACACAGACGTTTAATCACTGTAAAATTTTATCACAGAGACACTTTAGCACGCTCTTAAGTGTCTAAATTCGTGATTAACAGTCTCGTGGTGAAATATCGCGTGGTGAAGTGTGGGTAAACCCATTATTTACTTTATTCATTACAAAATTTAGTTACAATATTTCTGCTGTAGTTAATGTTTTTGCGATAATTTACGAGTACTTACAACATTTTGAGTATGCTCAACCATTACTTTTTTAGTGTTTGTGGGATTTTTGAAACTCAAATAACGTTACGTTATGGTGATGCTTTTTTGTTCAAACAATGGAATGAATGAATCAGTCTATTTCCTACCATTTACGTGATGAACCGGTAGAGCAGATTACGTCAGTGCTACTTCTTTAACAGTTAAAGACTAAAAAAGACAAATTCTTTCACTCATAGATGAGATAATCAGAGACATGTCTCATATAAAGAAAATAATATTTGCTCAAATTCTTTGTTGCTTAGAACTTTTCGAAACCCTGATATCAGGGTTGTAAAAATAACATTTTATTTATGATTCCTTTTTATGATTCCATTTTATTTATTCATTAAGTTTTTTGTAAAAATAACGTTAAAAACTCTACTATGTTGCGCCACTATGCTGCGTTGTGGTGAGCTCAATCACTATTCCTGGTAACAGATCGCAATGAAGACAAAAATCATTTTCTAACAAGGGTGATGTAGAGAAAATTACAATATGAAAGTTTCTTTAAATAGCTAATCGAAGTGAATAACAACGGTAAAATATTTTGTTTTTATTTCAAGCAATAATTTGGTTTTGACTATCACTTTTTCTAGAGACAAATGATGACATTAATAACGTTTGCAAAGGCATGATCAATATAAAAAACAAAAAAAATTGAGAATATTTTTCCGAAGTCTGCAACGAATGTCAAATTCTATGCCAAAAGCAGATCTACATTGTTTTTGACTGGTAAATGTGCAGTAATGAAGATTTGTATTTAGCCACCATACCAACTCGTGCTTTAAATTTGCAATACAATCTTGCCTAGATAAGCAAGCAGCATTAGTTGACAAAATATCGTCGAAATGTTTTATCAGCAACGCCAAGGATGACAAAGCTTTTGAATCATTTTTAAACGTTTTGCTCATGGCAGAGTTATATTATCGCTGCAAAAATTGTTTCAATTTTGTCATGCAAACATTAGTTGCTTTTCAAGCTGGAGTATGGAGCAGAGCTTGTTGAAACCTCTCGAGTACAAAAAAAAATAAAAAATTCAAAAAATTTGTAAATAGTTTTACAATCTTTTATCCTTATGTGACATCATGGCGTCTCTAGGCTCTATTTGGGGTCCTGCAGCAACAACAACAGTTGTTTAAAATTTGAAATTTACTACAGAGATGATTTGCTAGCAGTAATAGATGACACAATTTTTAAGTACTCCCACAAAATATAATAATTTATCAAAGTGGACTATCATTGAATGTTTTTTCTGTTTTTCAGTAAACATGACGTCATGGTGGTTATCTTACGAGTTGCATTTCCGTAACAAAACTACTTTCAAATTCACAGCGCAATATAAACTTGAGAACTTGCAATTACAATTTTGTTTGAGCCATTCTAATGCAATTGCTAATTTAAAAAGGTTGCTAAGAGAAAATTTATTTCAAAAGTTTGCTTTTCATGACGTCATGGCGGCTATTGTGAGGTGGGGCAATATTACAAAAATTTCCTTAGCGTAGTGAAACTGATGTTCTAATACTATTTTTATGACAAAACTCGTTAAAAGTGCTGCAATTAAAACGAAGCTTTAATAACTGTGTAAAATTTGGCCATTTAAATACTATGCAATCTTTCCTAAAGTGATTTCGAGGTGAAATAGCCATAGGTGGGCAAGTTAATGCAAAACGTTAGCTTCGTTAACCACTAATCCGTTAACAAACTTCACTCCTCCGTTAACCTTAATCCGTTATTTTCAGCTTTAATTAACGGAAGTTGATAAAGTCCGTTAATCCGTTAACATTTTGCGTGCAACTTACATTTCGTTTTATTCACTCGCTTCTAGCACACGTATTGACGCTGTTAAGCTGATTGTAAGGAAATGTTTATTGCTATGGTGGTCTTTTTGTGTTTTGAAAGTTACATTTTACAGTCTAATCTAACTTCAAGATAAAAACAAGTTCAAATGCACAACGAAGCTGCATGATATTAACGATAAAAACCTTAACGGAAGTTAACAGAACTTAACGGAAGTTACTTTAGTCCGTTAACAGCACTTAACGGAAGTTAATTTAGTCCGTTAACATGAAAAAACTTTTTAACGGATTAACGAGTCAGTGAAAAAGTTAGCTTCGTTATTAACGATTAACGGACTTGTGCCCATCTATGGAAATAGCAGATTTTCAACATCACTTTTTTCATCAGCATCTGAATTGAAGGTTTAAAGGTTTGAATAGGCTGCCAGCATAGGTGGGCAAGTTAATGCAAAACGTTAACTTCGTTAACCGCTAGTCCGTTAACAAAATTCACACCTGCGTTAACCTTAATCCGTTATTTTTAACTTTAATTAGTGGAAGTTAATAAAGTCCGTTAATTCGTTAATATTTTGCGTGTAGTTTACATTTCTTTTAGTTCACTCGCTTCCAGAACACGTATTGACGTTGTTGAGCTGATTGTAAGAAAACATTTATTGCTCTGGTGTTTTTTTTGTGTTTGGGAAGTTATATTTTACAATCTAATCTAATTTCATAACAAAAATAAGTTCAAAAGCACTAACAAAGCTGTGATAAAAAATTTTTTGGAAATTGCGAACAGCGATAATTAATAGACCTATGAGGCTGCAGCTTGTTATTTGCCACGAAAAAGAGCTCCTTTCTTCGTTTTCTTCTATGAAACTCGTGCTAATACGCAACAAGTGTTACTAGTGCAAACTGGTTTATACCGGTACGATGAATGAATGGTGCAAGATATTAAAGATAAAAACCTTAACAGAAGTGAACAGAACTTAACTGAAGTTAATTTAAGATATTAACGATAAAAACTTTAACGGAAGGTAATAGAACTTAACCGAAGTTAATTTTGTCCGTTATTTACATGAAAAAACTTTTTAACGGATTAACGATTTAATGAAAAAGTTAGCTTTGTTATTAACGGATTAACGATTAACGGACTTGTGCCCACCTATGGCTGCCAGGATAGGTTATGAGTGGATTCAGATGCTGATGAAAAACTAGCCCAATGGGAAAGTAGATGTGTAAGTGAAGTGCTACCTCACAGTTGTGAAAAAAAGTTTAAAATGTAATTGTGATTATGAAAATGCTAACAAAAGTTACCAAAACTCATGAAAGGTACATGTAAATTCCTCAAAAATGCAACCAGTGCTACAATTTCAAGCTACTTCATCTGCACTTCGAATAAAACAAAAGTTTCAAAAGTTCTATTCACTTGACTATTTTTTTTTGCAATTGTAAATGCTATTGATGGATTATGACGCCATTGTCATATGACGCCATTTTCATATCATAGGTCTCTCGAAACATTATTCAAGTTACAGATACAACTTAACTTTAGTTTCAATATTCAATACCAATCCAAATAGCACCGCAATCAAAGTAAGTGAAACGTATTAAATAAACAACAAAATTATAATATTTTGCAACGATGATATCATTTGATACTCTTCAGTCATAATGTTATGTTTTTTAGTCAAAACCTAATTATACTTTTCTTAAATCACATTAATATAAATAATGCATCAGTTTTGATCTTTAGTTTTCTTAATTTGCAATTTTATTTGAGCCCAAAACCAATATTTTTTCTCTAAAACAAGCAATTTTTGCTATAAATGAAGTCACTACGTCAAATGTGACGTCATCATTTTTAATCTACTATTGTTTAAAACTTTTTCCACAACTGTAAGGTTGCACTTCCTCACATATCTGCTTTCCATTACCCCAGTGTTTCATCAGCATCTGAATTCACGCATAGCCTATCCTGGCAGCCCACCCGAACCTTCAAACCACACACGAGGGCAATTTCTGCCTGATTTCTGCACTTGCCATCGTACCCTCTTCTCAGATTACTCTGATCAAAGTCTGACAGCAAGGTCACCAGAAAGAGGATTCTCGACCAGTATCACTCTGGCACTCCACTTAGCTCACCGCTTGCATCACTAAGCATGGACACCATATATGACATCACATTAGCAATTTACCACAATTGTACGCTATACGCATATTTCAAACTTGTTTGTTATCGTCAGGCTTGTTATTGTTTGTGATCATATTGTTCAAAACTTGAGTAAACAGAATGACTTATGCAAAAAATGATTTGATGGCTTTGTCCAAACATTAAATTTGTTGTAGGGGAAATAATAATTATCCCAATTAATACCCTAAAATGATCCTTTTTATTCCCCCAATTTAACAGCTTATTTATTTATTTATTTGTGTCAAACGCCAAAGCGCTCATAGAAAACGAAAAAAAAACTCCCCCAGACACAAAAAAGAAAGGTTTACATGCATTACTAGTTCTAGAGCGCCCGAGAAAAACTTCTCCCAAACCATTCACAACAAGCAAATCAATACAACGTGCGACATATTTCGAACGAACAAATCTGCAAGAGTGAAGTAATGAGAGAACAATCACATTGGTAGACCTGGGACAACGATTCATAAAACGGAATAAAAGAGTGCGAGCAAGGGCATCAAAAGTATCGACATTAGCCTCTATTTGATATTGATGGACACTGCAATAACGAGGAATATCATAAATACTACGGCAGGCGCGTAGCCAGGATTTGAAAAAGGGGGGGGGGGCTTTTTTGAAAGAGTGAGAAAACTGCAAACGACCCTGACCTAAATTTTCATTGGTCTTGAATCAGAATCACACGGTTTGTCCGAAAATTGAGATGGAATTTCTCGGAAAACTCGTAAATTCAAACGCTTTTTCAGCCCAAAAACAGGTGATTTCCAAAAAAAAAGGTCTTCGCCGAAATTCAGACGGATTTTTCGGCCAAAATCGGAAATTCAAACGTTTCTTCAGCTCAAAAACAGGTGATCTCCAAAAAAAAAGGTCTTCGCCGAAATTCAGACGGATTTTTTGGCGAAAATCGGAAATTCAAACAAGTTTTTTTAGCTCAAAAACAGGTGATCTCCAAAAAAAAAAAAGGTCTTCGCCGAAATTCAGACGGATTTTTCGGCCAAAATCGGAAATTCAAACGCTTTTTCAGGCCGAATCACGACATCTACTTCACAACTTCGGCACCCAATTTCCTTTGGGGGGGCTGTTTTCATTTTTTCACCAAAAATCGGCCTCAAAAGCACCAAAAACGTGCGATTTTGCATACTTCACAGGCCAATGGGGGGAGCTCGAGCCCCCCCACCCCCCCTGGCTACGCTACTGTACTACGGTAGGAATTATTGCAAGACACTCGAATACGTCTGTGGCTTTCATAGGTATAACAACACCACAGCTGACTTGTACGACAATGTACAACAATGAGCCCGAATTAACATATTTTTGATATCAAAAGAACACTTATGAAGTTTACTGCGAAGTGAGTTACCTACAGCTTACAAATACTTGAATAGGCGCGCGATATCTCAGTCATTAGATAATGTATTACTTAGAAATAAATTCAAATATTTTACAGAATCAGCAAATGTAATGATTTTTCCATCTAGAGATAGTTTAGGCTTAAAGTCCTTGCAGTATTTGACTCCAAACATTACGTCGTATGATTTACTAGCGTTGAATACAATATTATGTGCAATAGCATATTTCGAGCAGACAGCTAGTAATTCGTTGAGCCCTGATAGACAAAGACAAAAACAACTTAAGCCGCCAGCATACATAATATGATTAAGCTTGAGATTTCCCACAATGCAACCGGCATTTCTCATATTCAGTTCACTTGACAAATCGTCCATATAAACGGCAAAAAGATAGGGACTCAAAACACTACCCTGACGAACACCGTTACTGATATTAAAAGAGTCGGGCACACAATTACCCCATTTTATCATCATAGTTTGATTAGTATACCGGAAGTGAAGTAAGCGTAAAAAACACCCATAGGTAAAAAACACCCATAGGGATAGGGCCATAAGTTTACGGAATAGCATGGCATAATTCACCCAGTCAAAAGGCTTCGAAGCATCATGAAACATAAAATAAACTCGAGTATTTTTTGTATTACATGAGCGAGCAACTTCTTTCAATGAAAATGTACACATGTCAGTCCCATGAAGAGGTTTGAAACCAAATTGATTATCACTAGTTGTGAGCAACGGTTAGAGTTTAAACAAAATATGGTGCTCAAAGAGCTTAGAAACTTCCAATGCGATTGCTATAGGCCTATAGTTTCCAGATATTGGTTTATCACCAGTAGGAATCTTAATGATAGGAACAATAACAGTTTCTAGACACTGAGAAGGTATAAAAGAATGCATGGTGCACAAATTAAAAATACACTCAAATATATTGTAGCGTCAGCTCCAACGTAGCCACAAGTGAAAGATTAATTGGACATATGGATTAATAAATCAACCCGGAGAGTAGCTCGATAGGTTGTTCAACCGAGCCAGTCGACCGCATTGGGGCGCGTCCTTTTGACAAAACGTTACAATGGCGAGCACGCCAGGACGTTGGAGTGGTGGACGCTCTCCCTTGCGCTGGTTGGAGACGATGGAGTGCCGTCGCCAGTGTAATGGGAGGAGGATGATGTAGCGTCAGCTCCAACGTAGCCACAAGTAGAAATGAAATCGAACGTATGGATTAATAAGTCAACCCGGAGAGTAGCTCGATAGGTTGTTCAACCGAGCCGGTCGACCGCATTGGGACGCGTCCTTTTGACACAAACGTATTAATGGCGAGCACGACAGGACGTTGGAGTGGTGGACGCTCTCCCTTGCGCTGGTTGGAGACGTGGATGAGCCGTCGCCAGCGTAAAGGGAGGGGATGATATAGTGTCAGCTCCAACGTAGCCACAAGTGAAAGACTAATTGGACATATGGATTAATAAGTCAACCCGGAGAGTAGCTCGATAGGTTGTTCAACCGAGCCAGTCGACCGCATTGGGGCGCGTCCTTTTGACAAGTACGTTACAATGGCGAGCACGCCAGGACGTTGGAGTGGTGGACGCTCTCCCTTGCGCTGGTTGGAGACGATGGAGTGCCGTCGCCAGCGTAATGGGAGGGGGATGATGTAGCCTCAGCTCCAACGTAGCCACAAGTAAAAGTGCACATAAGGATATGGATTAATAAGTCAACCCGGAGAGTAGCTCGATAGGTTGTTCAACCGAGCCGGTCGACCGCTTTGGGACGCGTCCTTTTGACATGAACGTTACAATATACAGATGCTAGGATGCGCAAATCTGGTAAATTCACCACTTTTATTATCACGCCAAGGAGATTTGTTCAGTGGGAGCAGAGATGAAAGTCGTTTAACATTTGCAACATTACAACCTATTACCTGCAAACTATCGCTAGCCTCAGCATAAAATATTTTTCCAGCATCAGGAGTATTCTGCTCATTTAACAAGTTTGAAAATTTATTTTTCTACATTTCAGCAATAGCTGCTGTACCACTAATGTTATCAATGCTTGAAGCCAGAGAGTGAGATTTTTTGAGACCCGCAGCTCGGACTTTTTTCCAAAAGTCAGACCTATTTCCACAATTTTGGGCTTTTACCATTGCATCTGCTTTATTTGCTTCCTTTGTGTATCACATTGACGTAGTTTTGCCTTAAACAGTTTTTTGTTCGCAACATTTCCTCATATGTTCTGTAAAGCCATATAATAATTTACCACAAGTTTTCCATGTTACAGTAGGTATGCATTTCTAGCTAGAGAATGTGCTTGTTTGACCAGCCTATTCCAGCCAGGTATATACAACGATGTAGACTGCTTTCTTTGATTACTAGCAGAGGTGGACAAAGTAGTCGAAAAATCTACTTAAGTAGAAGTATTGTTACTTACTCAAAAATGCCTTTCAAGTAAAAGTAGAAGTATGGCGAAGCATTTCCACTTAACTAAAAGTAGGAAAGTAGTCAAAATTAATTCTACTTAAGTAATGAAAGTAGAAAGTAATTTCGAATTTCACGTGTTTGTTTATTCTTCGAAGATTTGCTGTTGTGACGCTTACGATCAGTGTTCAAGCAAAGCCATACTTACGGTAGCATATCAAAAAATCAAAGTTTTATTATTCTCTTGAAATTACACCGAAGCGTGTTACGAATACGATTTAGTAGGGACTGTGGGCTCATCTCCGCGCCTGGACAACACAGCTTGAGAAGAAATGTCGCAGCGATGGCGAGTCGTTAGCAACACTGTTCGTTAACCAGCTAGGGAATTGAACCCCAGACGGGCCGCAGCAAACGCAACGCCGTTAACCGCTAATCTTTTTCGTATGAACCAGGAGTAATTCGCATGTCTAGTTTGTCTACTGTACCATGCTAATCAGGGTTCGGTATGCTTTTTTTTTTTTAGTGAGACTGAGTCAACACCTGGTATTTGATGCAACGCAAAAACACACTACCCTAGATGACCTGTAAATGAATCGTCGTAACTATTCAATAAGTTTCGTAGTACTGTACGGTAAAACAAACTCGATACGTACTTATTGTACACGTTGTGAGGTGGAATAATGTACACTACCTAACGGTCGAGTTCAACAATCCATTTAAACTTTTATTGGATTAAATCTGCTATGTACAATATGAAGTAAGCCAATCAGCAGGTCACCACAGATTCGTAACATCTAATTCGTACAAATCTTCAACCGGGTATACCGTATACGATATACCAATTGGTATGCGAAACGGTAATTATGGTACTCGGTATACAGAGGGTATACGAAACAAAACTGCGATCTCCAAAAAAAAAAAAGAAAATGGTCTCCACTTACATTCGGGCTAGATTCGGTCCAATTTCGCCCAAATCTAAGCATGAAAAATCGGATCTACAAAAAAAGTCTACACCGCATACACGGGCTAGAATTTTTTGTGGGGTATACAAAGTTTTCGAAAATCGCAAAAGGTATACCACGCAAAAAAAGGTTGAAGAGCACTGATCTAAACAATGCATTACTCTGCTCGAATGGCTAATTGTATAGCTCGCATGCCTCTAGAGCGGTAAATGACAGTTACGCAAATCACAGTAGGCTGCTAAGATAGTTTAAATACAGGCTAGTCTAAATCTTATAATTTATCAATGCTGGTACTACGGTAGTAGCCCAAACGCTTACTGGTATATACTGGCAGCTATAGGCCTAAGTGAAGGCTTTCAACTACCGGTATCTATCTGCAATACTTCTTTGGAAAACCTAACAAACAATAAAGTACACAATAATACTGCGCCCACCTAAAACAAAGAAATTCCAGAAAACCTTGCCAAACCTCAAAATTGCGGCTAATTACCGGTACATAGACTGTAATCACAGCGTACCAGACTTCTGTTTCGCGTCCTGTACGAACATGTTTTCGATAAGCAGAGTTGCCAGATATAATGAGACAAACAAAAAACTTCAGATCGTGGTCATTGGTCAAATCATCATCAAAAAGAATTGGCTAGGTGTTTACTTCTACTTTACATAAAAGTCATTACTACTCAAGTAGCGTTACTTCGAGAGGATTTTACTTGAAGTAAAAGTAGAAGTATCAGAAATGAAAAATACTTAAGTAAGTCGTTCGTTACCGAAAATAGTACTTAAGTTGTCTACTTAAGTAGAACTACTTCGTTACTGACCACCTCTGATTACTAGTACCAATAATAGATTCTTTGGCCGATATGAGCAAGACGTCGGTCATATCTTGATAAAATTTTGTAATTTCTGCTGCACGCATTTCATTTGTAGACAGTTCATTTTTGCCAAAAATTGCAAAGCTTGGGATTTTTAAATTTGGCATGCGCATCTCAGTTTCCTTAAAGTAGGCTTACTTTTCATCTTTAGAAACAGATGCCCACTTAAATTTAGTGGAGTTTGAGGATTCTACACTGATGTTAGGTGATTTCGAGTACACATATGAAATACTCAGAGGATGATGGTCCGAAGATATACAATCATTTACCTCAGATATTTCTCATAGAATCGTGAACAACTGTAAAAGATAGACACTGATCAGGTGCCATCGCTACGGGGGGGCCAGAGGGGGCCGTGCCTTCCCTAATGGCTGCTTGTGCCCCCATTTTAGTATACGTAAAATCCTTTTTTTGGAACATCACATAGCCTCAAGACAACAGACATTGATGTAAAAAGGAATAATAACTTTCTAACATAAAAATTTTCTGACGTTTTATCGATCTTTTGCGAAATCGCTGGCAACCAACTGTTGTAACATAATTGTGATGCAAAAATCCGTCCTATTTTTATTAACACGGTGCACATTTCTGCACAGGTTTTTGTTTTTGCTGATTCAATATCAAGTGTTCCTCAAACCATGGGCCACAACGCACATATACTTCGCTAAGCATTTACGGATGTGTCGCGGAATAGAGATGTAGGCCTAGGGTTGCCGATCTTTGTTGAACATTGGGGGGGATATTTTGCATTTTTACCCCAATTTTGCCGCATTTTCAACACTGAGAGGATGAACCTCGACCACGATTTTGTTGAGGTGAGCAAATTAAGTGAAGACCAAAAAAAGGGAAAGGTCTCCACCAAAAATGGAACACTTTTTTACCCCCAATTCAGGAAAAGACCAAAAAAGGTCTTCACCAAAAATGGAACACTTTTTTTTCCAAAAATCAGGTGGACACCTACGCTCAGGATGCACACCAGAGTCAAATTATTGGGTGCAGTAGCGTAGTCAGGGGTATAGCCCCCACCATTGGTCTGTCAACTAAAACGCAGAATAAGAAAAATACCAAGTTTTAGCTCTTCTGAGACTGTTTTTTGCGCTGGAATAGACTAAAAAGTGATTTAAAGCATCTTTTGAAACATATATTCAGGGGGGGGGGGGATTAATTTGTCAAAAATAAAGTCACAAATCAATGATAACTTTAAAAATGCCCAAAAATAATTGAATTTGATCGCTAGCGTAAAAACGCCAAACATAGGTCTTATCAACAACTATATTATAAACTCAGGAATAAAGAGGGGGGCTATTCAGTATTAGTTAATTTCCGATCACTCCTCTCAAATATCTTTCCATTAGCCCCCCCCAATTATTTTTTTTTGTAAAGTATAAACGAAATAGATTACTCCGCGTGAGTTTTATTGAATAATAGGATTTTATGATTTACCAGCATGTAAACAAGGGAATTGCAATGTTATCATTAGCAACCTTCCACATAGCACATTAATGCAACCAGTTGAATCATGTTGCGCCACCAATTTCAATGCTACGCTTTAAAAGCATTATCTTTTATTAAAATAGCCATAAAATTAAGTTATTTTTGCCAAAAACTGCAAAATTTTCGAGCGCTGAGGGCTCCACCCCCAAACCCCTATTGGCCTCCGGCGGCTGGGGGCTCTGCCCCCAGACCCACAAAACAGCCCTCCCATTGCGAATTTCTGGCTACGCGCCTGATTGGAGGGGATGCAAATGTAGACTATACTCAAACTGTTGGGGGGGATACAGTCAAATTATTGGGGAGGATAAATCCTCCCATCCCCCCCAGGTGTCGACACCCCTGTGTAGGCCTACAGAATCATTTCTTGGTTAGTGATCATGACATGAAATAAAATAAATAATACGAGAACAGTGGCGTAATCAAGGCCCGAAGGGAGTTAATTAACTTCCAAATACAGTACTAGGGTTGTAAGAGGGCTGAAGTGGATGGGAAATTTAATTCTGGAGTGATTTTCGAATTTCAGCAATTTAGTTCTGTCAAATAGCTCTAAAAGCTTTTAAAATGTAATCAAAATGGTGCTGAAAAAGCTATTGCTTGCAAAAAAAACAACATATAGTTATAAATTGCCGAGGGGCTGGAGGCTACGCCCCCAGACCCTCGTCTAAAATACGATTAAGTGGCACCAGTTTGCTCAACACGCCACCTAACAGAGACATTTTTGAATAAAGATATTTTAAGGTATGGTTTAAGCCCTACCCTTTCCCTTTACTAAAATCCAACTTTTTCTTTTCAAAAGACCAGTAGTTTTTGTTTTAGAGCCCACTCAAGATTGTTTAGGTTGCAGTCACTGCTGCAGATAGAATTTTTAAGCAAATATGGGGCGCAGACAAAAACAGCTAAGAAACGCTGCTGGCCTAATAGGTCTTTTTTTTAGACGTGAACACAAAATTTTTAAAAATGCACGTAATTTGTAACCGTACAAGAAGAGTTTTAATGTGCAAAATTCAGTCTATTTTAGTGCCATCTCACTTTCGGCTAGTGCCTCCCACTTCATTTGCCCTGGCGACGGCACCGCAGTGGTCTAACCATGCGGTAGAGCCATGCACTTCACTTAAGTATGTATAAGAGTCATTAGGCAAAAAAGATTTATTAGACAGAACATATCCATGATCAACACAAAATGAAGACAGCGTAGGGTTCAACAAATTCTCCTCAGAAGCATTAAAATCTGCAATTATTGACACATTGCAACCAAACTTTTCACAAAAATTTTGAAGTTTGCTCAGATATTGTAGACATGCATCAACATCAGCACTGCAACTAAAAGGAAGGTACACATTTACTAATGCTAAATGTGATTCAACGAGATTTACTTTAATGCCAATGATAGTGTTGTCAAAATTAACAACTCTGGAAGCATCTATGCGCTTCTACCACCGAACGCATGTACCCCCATAAGGTCTTTCTTTGTGTATCTTTTCTATATCATTCATTGAAGATATGGCGAAAGTATGAACATCTTTGCTAATTTGGCTAATTTCATTCAGCCTGTGTGGTGGCATCCAAGTTTTTAATAGAAAAACGATGTCATGGTCATTGCTCTAATATTTCAACAGTGGAAGAATATAAGCCTTAGCAATTAAAGGAGGCTACTTTTAAACTGTAGCAAGCAGAGGTGGAGTCGAGGACACACAAAAAAACCGCGGCCAAGGCCAAGAACACAGGCGCAGGTGCTGTCCAAAAAAAGGTCTTCAAAAAGATTTTTCGGGCGATCTCCAAAAAATTTTTCAGGCAATTTCCAAAATTAAAATAAAAGTCTCCAAAAAATTTTTTTCAAGCGTACTGCAGCAGAGGGTAACAAAAAACGTTTTCTCCAATTCTCCGCGAGGTTTCTAGCGTTTTCCAATAAAATTTCAACGATTCACAAAATAGTGCTGTCCTCGAGCCGAGGACAGGGCAATTTTCGAGGACTTGAGACTTCGAGGCCAAGGACTTCAAAATGTGTCCTCGTGGCCCAGGATGTCCTTGAGGACTCCACCTCTGACAGCAAGCTATTAGTCCTGTTGTGGATTTGAGCCAGATTTTGCTTCTGTGTCTGAATTCACTTTATGAGAATGTGGTGGATAATACCTCTTCACTAATACTCTTATTCTGGCCAATTTTCAGCATCAAAGCGGTTTTTAAACAAATCCCCACTGAAAAAAATCTTAAAAGATGCATACGAATTATGCCTTGTCTTCAGAGATGAGCATGACAGCTCTTTCGCATCAGCAAATTGGGATTTAACAAATTGTGCTATTTCCTCTTCTGATGTAGATGAATGTAATCTGGTCAAAAAAATGTCAAGTGCCTGGTGAACTGGTTTTTTTTTCAAGTTTTCAAAGAAGATGTTGTCTTTTTGCCAATTTTAGGAGGCCGTTTTCTTTTACTGAATTTTCAATTTTATCCTTGCTCAGGCTCTGTAAGCATAAAGGTCGTGGATCAAAACTGTCAGGCATTAAATTTTCCTTTGCAACAGTTTTTTTTAAGCAAAAGTTTAGAGACATTACTTGCATAAGCATCAGCTGGCTCAGGGCCATCAACTGGTGAGCTTGGGCAATTAGTATTTCCTTGCAGTAACTTCAGTGACTCCTGGTTACTCTCAACCGGTTGTTTCAAGTCTTGAAGTAATTTAACCAGATGATCTGCTTCAGGGGCAGCAGTAACTTTATTAATTTGGACTTGTTCCATCTTCTTAATTTATCTCACTGCTAACCATTTTTAGAGCATAAACTTCTCTTACAGTTTCTTCATTTTTCATCTTTATATGTTCATCTCTTTAATTCCAACATATCAGTGTAAAGAGAAACTGCGTCTACGCAACCAATGTCCAAAGAAGGAAATTGAAAAGAAACTGTGGCAAAGTTTGGAGCAGAGAAAGTGGAGTTATTTTCAATGGTCTGCAAAAGAATATGGATTTGAGAGGCATTAGCTGCAGCTGCCGATTTATCTTTACCACTGCCCATGTGTATGAATAAACCTTTTTAGATTTTGAGGCCTCACAGATTCAGGCACCTTATCATAAAGGACTTGCTTAGCTTCTTTGACTTCATCACAATGAAAATAATTGGAAACCACCTTAGAGAGTTCTTCCATTGGCATTAGCTTCATGCGATGGCTCATAAACCAAACAATGGGGTTGACCACAACTTCATACATTGTGTGGTCAACAGTACTGATAATATCTTATCTATATTATAGCCTTAATATCTTGTTGAAATTTTAATCTTATTCAAATACAATAATATGCTTTCATAATCATGTGACCTTATTCAAGTAGAATCTATTTTTGATGGGTGGATTTTGGTAGACTTTTAGTATGCCATTTTCCACACCCAATAGCACCGAAAATTGTTGAGAAACCATTTCTTGCAATTTTTCTAGTTTTGACTGCAGTTTTACCTGACTACTTAGACTTAAACGAGTACTAAAAGCAAAATCAATGGAGGTATCTAAAGTTAGGCCAGTTGCATAAAACCAGATTGGCGTTGACTTCATGCTTTTTGATCCAGCCGTTCCAGAGATACGTCGGGGCCTCTAATATTTTAAATTTTAATGTTTTCATTGGCAACCTTGACGTTGATTGTCTTAGCGTCATTAGCAATGTCATTCCAGTTCTAATCTAAAGCAATGCGAGTACTAGGCTACTGTCGAAAACGAGTAAGCAAAGTTTATGTCAAGATTTTTTTGTCCAAATATTGGCGACAATGTCTTGGTTAAAGCCCAAGTTGAATTTGTTAAGGTGGCTAGGGGTCTTAGTTCCGTAGAAGCTTTCGGAAGGTTACGAGAAAAGAACTGTAAGAGTTGGAACTGCTAAAAGAACCAATCTTCGCCGTATCTGCTCGCTCAAGAAGCATTGCAGACCTTTTCTTTCTATCTTAAGATATCTACCCAAAATTTGCCCGGAATTTGGCTTAGAAACCTTGTAAGACTTCTGTAGTTGGTAGAGATGATAGTACAAAGTTTTGGCGGCATGGGCTACAAGTGTTGAGTATTTGCAAGGGGGACACGGCTCATAAACAGTTGAGAACCATTGTTAACCTAGACGATCATGTTTCAATTCTCACTCGGATCACGTTGTAATGTCCCTTGACAATTTATTTTAATGGCAATTATCTCTGCTAAGTGGTTTTATAAACAAATAGAGTAATAATAAATAAACTTTAGAGTCACATATATTTAGCAAGCAGCAACTTCAGCTGGTAAAAAATAAAAAATAAACTAGCATACTGTATATCGATGATTCGGGAGCATATTCGTCCAAAACAAGAGCGCCCTCATCCATTGCTTCTTTGGGGAGAAAAATAAAATACTAAGAAATAAATTGCTTTATATTTATGCAATTAGTCTTCATACAAAAGAATTTCCATGTTTGATTATGATAATCTGGGATATTCATTCATAAATATGAAACAAATCGAGTTAAATTTAGTGTTTTTTTTATTTAAAAAATTTGCAGCGGTTACTAGTACGTCGATACCGATATCTGTCAACAGCAAACTCGGAACCACCCCAAAATATTACTTGAGACCACCGAAATTTGATTTGACAGCAAGAAGAATTATCACTTTGATTTTTATTGAAATATAGATCAGTGACGCAATCAAGGGAAAGGGTTAAGAGTACTAAAGCTCTCCTTCTGCATATCTCTCATAAAATTAACTGAATTATACAAGACTAAAACGTCTTTTGGACTTGACTAAAAAATGTAGAAAGGGCAAGAGATTAAAGTATTTCTACGAATTTGTTTCTTTAAAATTGCCTTTGGCTGGGGTTTCGCTTCCAAATTCCAGTCTGTGATCTCTGCCAGATCCCCGTTTGCGATCTAATCAGGTGTTTCAGCTAACTCAAACGCTTTAGTTGTTTGATACGTTATTGGACATCGTAATTTTGGCTATTGTAAATCTTCTCCTTCTGCAACATTGTGATTGCGCGTCTGAGATAGACGTCGAAGGAATCTTCAACCCATACACAAAATACATCGCCGCAGTAGAACACTATGCAAGATGTTGCTCGGCAAATACTGTCGTAAATCTACACCGTTTTCTCAGTTTCCCAGACCATAAGCGTAGCCAGGGGGGGGGGGGTTCAGGGGACCCGCCCCCCCCCCAATTAAAATACCACCTTTGACAAAAATTACGACAACGTAGGATAGCGCTGTTTAGTTGCAGTTTTTTTAAGCAATTACGTACATAAGAGTGATAAACAATAACATTAATGATGATGAGGGAGCCCCAGGGCCCCCAACTAACAACTAGGGGGCCCCACACTAACGACTATGGGGCCCAAACCAACAACTAGGGGGCCCGGGGCACCTAACTGATAACCAGGGGGCCCCGAGGGCCCCTAACTGACGACCAGGGGGCCCAAGAGCCTCTAACTAACAACCAGGAGCCCTGGGGCCCTTAACTAACAGCCAGGGGGCCCCAGGACCCCTAACTAATAACAAGGGTTCCCGGGCCCCTAACCAAAAACCAGGGGCCCCGGGGCCCCTAACTGACAACCAGGGGCCCCGCAGACTCTAACCAACAACAAGGGGGCCCCTAACTGACAACCAGGGGGCCTCGGAGACCTTGACTGACAACCAGGGGGCCCCGGAGACCTTGACTGACAACCAGGGGGCCCCCAACTGACAACCAGGGGGCCCCTAACTGAGAACCAGGGGGATCCAGGGCCCCTAATCAACGACCAGGGGGCCCCAGGGTTTCTAACTGACAACCAGGGGTACGCGGGGCCTCTAACTGACAACCAGAGAGCCCCAGAGCCCCTGACTGACGACTAAGGGTCCTGGGCCAGGAGACCCTTAATTCAAATTTTTAATAATTTATAAGCAAAACCTGTAAGAAATTTAAGAGTTTTTCCTAAAAGTTGTAACCCCAGGCCTTCGTTTAACGTTATTATGAAGTTAATGCTATAACACAGGCGGCAAAGCAAACCCCGCAGTTGAAATACTACCAATGCTAAATGTAATGAGAGCATAGCCAATACGTTGTCCTTGTCCTGAATTGCAGTTTCTCTAATTTAGGATTTAGGCGTACATAAGTAAGTAATAATAATGACGACCACGTGTCCACGTCATAATAATGTCATGCAATTCTTGTACGTTTCAAAAAACTGTCAAGTGACTTGACTCAAGTCCTTTACGTTTTGGAAAAAAAGTTATTTTAAGTTTGCTTTAAATGTTTTTTTTGTGAAAAAACTTAAAGGCGCGATCTTATCTCAAAATCATAGACTAAGCCAGGGGGGTGGCCCAGGGGTAAAAAAAAGCTATTTTAATCCCATTTTTACAAACATTTTTAACAAACATTTTTCCAAAACAAACATTTTTTTTCAAAAACTTTCCAAAACAATTTTTTCATTTTCCAAAACAATTTTTTTGCACAACAAACATTTTTTCCAAATTTTACAAAAATCGTCCAGAGGCTGGGGGCTTCGAAATTTCTTACATTATTATAGCTTTCTCAACACGTCTCCTATGTTAGACATTTTCGCTTTTTAACTGTTAGTTTTCGCCCTCTCCTTTTACCAAAATCCTGGTTAAGTGACAACAGACCACGACTTCAGATCTTCCATTCTGCGATATCTTTGCGCTACAAAAAGTTCCTTTTTTGAAAATTTCTGATGACATCATTGCATGTAATTTGTGGTTTGGGCCCCCCCAATCAAAAATCCTGGCTACGCTTATGTCCCAGACCTAGCTAATGTAAGAACCAGAGTTCGATTTAAATATTTATTTAACCAGATATTAAGAAATGGTGACTGATGATAGTGATCTTAAAAATAGGGTTACCATGCGTCCTCTTTTTGGAGGACATGTCCTCCTATTTAATGAAAAATAATTTGTCCTCCGAGGACGTTAAAAAATGCCCAAATGTCCTCCTTTTCGGCAGTTTGAACGAATAAAACATGTCCACTCACGCAGCCTTTTAGTGTATAAATATATCATCAGTTAGATCATTAAAAGTAGGCCTATATATCGCGCACGCGCTATAGCTTTAAGTCTTACCAGGTTACTCTAGGACAGTCGCTGGTGTTCATGACGTAATAAATTTCTCATTCGATAATGAATTATGATGCAATTGTCGCAGCCACTCTACTGTTAGTTAAGCTTTGTAAAGACATCCAGATCCAGTTTAGTGTTAACTCGCCTATTTTAACACGTGCAATACTATTGTATTGTCTAGCGAGCAGTTAAAAATCGCACAGTTTTACATCAGCATTATATATAGCTCATAACGCTAATGTTGAACGTATTTTTTCTTTGATGCAGCCACAATGGTCAAAAGAAAGAGAGCGATTTCTTTTTAATTCAGTTGCAAGCATCTTGAAGTTGGTGTACAATTTCAATGATGTTATGTGCAACCAGTTTTACGACATTGTTAAAGCTGATTCTACACTACTTAAAAAAGTTCAGGAAACGGCCAAATACTCGTGGGCTAAGTCGAAAAATTAAATGTAATCACACTTTGACCTATAGCTAAAATAATTGTTGCTTTCGTTTGTCTTTTACCGTATTGGCGATGCAGAACAACTAGCTGTTAATGAATTTCATTGAAAAGGTGTCCTCATTTTTGGTGATGAAAATATGGTAACCCTACTTAAAAATGACGTGACTCAGAAAACGGTTAAATTTGTTATCATCCATAAACCAGCTAAAGTAATGACTACGTTAATTTGTAAATATATATTGAATATTTAATTTGTAAATATAACTAAGACAGTTTAAGTCGTTAGCAGTAGCTTACAACCAATGCTGCTATTAGTATCAAAGTATCATCAAATGTACAAATAACGAATGTGAGGTATTTTAATCAGTAAATGATAATAATTATTATCATTTTGAAGTAATTGCCTGACTCGTATGACTTCGCTGCAAATGAAGCCGCGTTTGTTAGTACCATTTTTCAGCAACAGCGTAACTCGATTACTAGAGCGTTGTGCTATTGATCGAAAGGTTGCTTGCTCGTGGTTAGATGCCTGAACTAGCAATGGCAATCTTTGAACTGGTGCTAGCAAGGTGTAACTGAGGCCTTGGAAAAGATGCTAACGCTTGGTTCTCGTTTAAGTCAAGGTAAGAATGTCTACTCGTTATTGATGGCCCAGCTTTGCGAAAAAGTTACAAATTAATAGTAAGGTAACTCAAAATGCATCCGTTACGTTGGTGTGGTTAGAAAAAAAGACAGAATACCTAGTTAATGCATAAATGATTAAACAGTTACTCCTTGTTCATTGATTTCAAGCGGAAACAAACGTAAAATCACAAAAATAATGATCAATATGAACAACTGCAAAAATTTTCTTTAATCACAGTGCTGTATATACTGCAGAGGCGAATGAATCCGTATGTTGTTACTGCCCGTTACGCCCTAATGTTGTAAGTAGTGTTGGATTGCATTTGAATTTTGAATTTGAATCCGCTCACAAGTTATTAATAAATTTAAATTTGGCTTCGACTTTTACAAAGTCAATCAATTTGAATTTGAATTCGACTTTTGCAAAGTCAATGAATTAGAATTTAGTTTTTTCAAAGTCAATGATTTTGAATTTGAATTTAAAGTCGATGGATTTGATTTTAAAAATTAAAAACAAAATGAATGGATCCAACCCTAATTATAAGAGAATCATATGATTTCTGACTTTCGGTTCAGTTGACTGACGCGGCCAGGCACTTGGTATCTAGAGAAAGGGACACTGGGAATTAAACAGCATAACTCGGAAAAGTGCTGCTAAAGAACATATTTTAGACTGCAATAATTGTGTTAAATCTCATGATATTTTAAGACCGTTTTCAATTTTATGAAAGTGTACTTCGCCTTCGGATTATGACACCAAAATTCATGAAACATTATTAATCAAAAAAATGCAAACCCAAACTCAATAGGCAGCTATATGGAAATGGCTCTTCGTTCTTGTTAAAAATATTATGTTTGATTCGGTAGAGTTTGATCGTTCACTCGTCATTTTGGCTGGACAGTAGCTTGAAAATCACCACAACAGCTGCTTAAATATTTATAGAGACAACTTTAAGAAACACTTCGCCCGCTTATTCAACGTTTAACTGTACTGTTTAATTCGTTTGATCGCATGTATTGACGTAATTTTAAATGGTTTCAATTTGAACTTGCAGACAGCGACAGCAAAAGTTATCAATGGTGTAAATTAATTTTATTCTTTTTGAAAACTAGTAGTTAGTTATATTTTGTTTTCATGCTTTGACAAGGGCATTGTGTTTTGCCTAAAACGTTTAGCGTAAGCCTTGTAAATAATGTTAGTAAAATGATTATTATAATGATTAGTTGTATGCCATTGTTGGCAACAATTTGCCTATGGGTAGTAGGATGAATCAATTTCGGTAAAAAAATTTTTTTTGGATTATTTTTGAAATGACGGGGTCTAAAAATGTGTGTGTGTCTGTAGTAACAGAGAATATGTATTTTATTTTTATTTAAATCGCCATTTAGCTTGGTAAATCAACACAAATCTAAGAAGTACCAAAAATTGCCCCCCAAATCGCAAAATATATGATTTTATTAGAAGAAATCGAACACCAATACAGTTAAAATTGGTATTGGACTGCTTCAAGGTATGTGATGCATATCAGAGTAAACTAAAAAGATTCCATAATATCATTTCAAAAGTTGAAAAATTCATGTTATGCTTTTTACTAGTATTTTTTGCGTCAAAACACTTTAAATCGCAAACTCCTACGTGTATGCGATTTAAAGTGTTTTGACGCAAAAAATTATTTGCGTCAAAACTGTTTGTTTTGTGTATCCTTCCCAAACTACAAACAAAGTTTAAGTAGATAGTCAATACTGGACAAATAATGCATAAGTAGATAGTCATTTTGCTGCTTTTGTTTTCCTAAACCTACTGACCTATCCCTTTTTGAATATTGTCTTTACTGGTGCAAGCCAATAATTTCAGTTTACAGGAAGTCGTATGGTGCTAAACATTTGTGCTTATTTTTGAAAGCCGGTTCGCAAAAAAATTTCAGTTTTTAACTGGTCCGCGGTAAAGAAAAAGTTTGCCAATCTCTAATTTAGCCTAAACTGCACTCTTCTCACCACCACGTACTTATTTGCTTAAGTTTTCAGCAATACCGCTTGCTTGATAGCAGTGTTGCTTTATTGACAGTAGGGTTGCTTTATAGACCAAACAGATATAGCTGGAAATAAATAAACCATGAGCCTTAAATCTATTGATTCTTTACTTAGATTTTAAGCAGACTTGAAAAACACCAAATTAATGTATTCCGCAGTCAATTTTGGATTTTTTAGACCCTTGCCTTTTAGATTACACTATGCTTTCAAATGCGAAACTCTACCTAATCTGTTTCATGTTATTTGAAATCCAAATATTTTTGGAATACCACTCAGTGCTATTCGGATCCTTCCTAATAAGCTTCGGTGTAAAGCTTCACTCTCTTGCAGCTGGCCAAGGAGTAACAGCAATAAGTGAATGCTGAAAGACTCAAACAGCTAGCCATATCATACAGCCTTCCTCAAGTATAAACCATGCCATGGAATAGAGAGACTATTGTTTCTTTAGAACCCAATACAGAGCACTTGCTGATTAACAGATGGCATGACGCAACAATGCTAAAGAAGAAGGTGTCGAAGCCTGGCTACATGATTTACAACTACATACTCAAAGAGAAGGGACGCCAAGATCGTGAAGTTACTAAAACGCGAGACCTTCTGGCTTACAAAAGCAACGATTCAGCATGAATCCACTCGCATGAAAAAAAACAACAACAGCCTATAAACACCTTTAGACTTCGATCGTTTCCGACGTCAAAGTGATTGATACCAATGAAGTTGCCGGTATGCGACTTTTTGACGCAACCAGTGTGAAGCGAGAGATTTTTAGGCTACTGATTTGATTGACAGCGTGTCCCTTGATTGAATGGATAGAGGATTTGGGATTGAAATGGTAGACCCGGTACAATTTCCGTTCTGGACACACCAAATACTATAAAAATTGGTATTTCATGCACAACGTCCAGCAATATAGGCCTAAAGGGCAGTGTGAAGCCACTACCTAGTGTTGGTACACAAGCAGCAGCTTGACTCAAAGACAGAAACGTCTATTTGCAGTCTCCTGGCCAAGGCAACTTGGTGAAAAGAGATATATTTTATTTAGAAGTATGGATTAAAAACCTTTGGAACACTCAAACCTTTACACCAACCCTAATGAAACGTTTTCGCGCGAAACTCTATATTCTAGCTCTAGCACCGAAGAAACCGCATTGAAATCTTTCGCGCCAAACCGGTTGTAGCAAACATGCTAATTCAGATGTAGCAGGCTCAGCCAAACAATCTTCTCCATACTAGCATAGGGCGGCTTGGATCCTTGCTGCAAAAATGGCAGCGGACAACTACTAACGGCTTGCAAATTAATATGGTGCTGAACAACGTACTCCAGACCATGTGCTCCGTCTTTGTCCAATAGATTGATCTTAGGAATAGCATGAACTGATGCCACTGGATGAAAAACCAGTAGCATAGCCAGGAGGGGCGGGGGGAGGGGGTCGAGTCCCTCTCTATTGGCCTGTAAAGTATGCAAAATCGCGCATTTTTGGTGCTTTTAAGGCCGATTTTTGCTGAAAAAATGAAATCAGCCCCTCCCGAAGGAATTTGGGTGGCGAAGTTGTGAAGTAGTTGCCGTGGTTTGGCCTGAAAAACCGTTTAAATTTCCGATTCCGGCCGGAAAAAATGTCTCAGTTTTGGTGAAGACCTTTTTTTTTTTTTTTGGAGATCACCTGTGTTTGGGCCTGAAAAACCGTCTCAATTTCGGAAAAGCCAAGTGATTCTATTTCAAGAGCAGTAGCGTAGCCAGGGGGGGGGCGGGGGGGGGCTATAGCCCCCCCATTGGCCTGCCGACCAAAATGCAGAATAAGAAAAATACCACGTTTTTAGCACTTCTAAGACTCTCTTTTGCACTGGATTAGACTAAAAAATGCTTTAAAGCATAGTTTGAAAGGTTTATTAAGGGGGGCTAATAGACTGCCGACCAAAATGCAGAATAAGTAAAATACCACGTTTTTAGCATTTCTAAGACCGTCTTTTGCACTGGATTAGACTAAAAATGCTTTAAAGCATAGTTTGAAACGTTTATTTAGGGGGGGGGCCAATGAACTGCCGACCAAAATGCAGAATTAGGAAAATACCACGTTTTTAGCCAGTAGCCAAGGGGGGGCGGGGGGGCTATAGCCCCCCCCCACTGACATGTCAACCAAAATGCAGAAAGGGAAAAACACTACATTTTTAGCACTTTGAGACTGTTTTATGCACTGGAGTGGACTAGATAGTGATTTAAAGCATCTTTTGAAACATATGTCCAGAGGGGGCTAATTTGTCAAAAATAAAACCAACAAATAAATGAAACCTTTGATAAATGGTAAGAAATAAGCAATCAAATTTGATCGCAAGTGTAAAAATGCTGAACATAGGTGAGATCAACAAATATACTATAAACTAAGGTATTTGTTAATTACCAATCATTTCTCTCAAATCTTTTTTCATTAGCCCCCCCAATTATTTTTCTCTATAAACTGTATACGAATTAGATTACTCCGTGTGAGTTTTATAGAAGTATTCGATTTTATAATTTTCCAGCATCTAAATGAGAGAACTACATTTTACCATTAGCCACCTCCCAAATAGCCCATTTATGCTTCCAGTTTAATCTTGTTTGCATTGCCAATTTCTAAGCCACGTTTTAAAATCATTATTTTTTAATCAAAATAGCCTTAAAATGAAGTTAATTTTGCAAAAAAATGCAAAATTTTCGAGCGCTGGGGGCGGAGCCCCCAGACCCCCGTGCCTCCGGCGGCTGGGGGCTTTGCCCCCAAACCTCCAGCCTCCGGCAGCTGGGGGCTTCGCCCCCACATCCCCATTGGCCTCCGGCGGCTGGGGGCTCCGCCCCCAGACCCCCCAAACAGCCCCCCCCATTGCGAATTTCTGGCTACGCGCCTGTTCAAGAGCAATGAAAATTCGGGTCAAGGTTGCTTGCAGTTGTCTCGCTCTTTCAAACAAGCTCCCCCCCTCCTTTTTCAAATTTTGGCTACGCGCCTGTGAAACACTATCAAAAAATTGACCTAACATCTGAGATGGTCGTATCTCAACCCCTCAATCAAAAGAAAAGACAATTATAGCATGATTTTTGGGATAAATTTGCAATGTAGTCAAGCATATTTGGTCCATGAAAAGTTTACACACTTTCTAAAACTGTCTTCCAGCAGAATAAGTCTAGAGAATCTCCAACGAGTACTGCCTTAAAGTTAACTTGTGAAGATGCATGCTGAGGTACAACTTATGCAATGTTCTGTGTCCAGTCTAGATGCATATTTTAAAGAAACCATTTTAGCATGTCAAATTTTTAAAAAAGAAAGTGGGAGATAAAAGCTTGTGCCATTTCTTATAATTGGATGCCTGGTGAGTCAAACTGTGATAATGATGTTGGGTTGCATATACTATTGAAAGAGCTAGACTTCTGCCACTCTTCCTTTTACACTTTTCATGATGTAAAAATGTCTTGAACACGGATCAATTGAAAAAGGGTATTGAAAAACAGCAAAAATATCGATATTTTTGCGTCGAACTTACACATAATTATTGAAAAATTATCTATAACTTATATTAGGGAATTTTGCGATAGAATACAATTATGTCATTCTAAAATAACATCATCTTTGTTGCTAAACGTCTTTTGAACAAGCGTAATGGTCTATACCAGTGGTTCTTGACCAGTCGGAAATTCCCCACTGGTGGGAAATGGCAGAGTTGCCAAGTGGGGAATGACCTGCCGGACAGAAGAATAGTGCTTCAAAGTTTAACTCACCACATGTTGACTTACTTTACAAATCACAACCATTTAAAGACTTTTTCAATAACAAAAACTATCAATATATGAAGTATTGTCAGTCATGTTTGGGTGAAAATGACAACACTGTGTTATAATTTGTCAAAAACCGATGCTATGGTGAGCATAAGCTTAGCCAGGGGGGGAGGGGCTCCTTTTTTCACGTACAACAGTAATTAACAGTGATATTGACAACCAGGGGGCACGGGCCCCTTCAATTCAAATTTTGCCAACCAGTTTAAATGTATAACCTGGGAAATATTACGAGTTTTTGTTCTAAAAGTTGGTACCTCAGGCCCTACCTAACCTTTTTATGAACATAATGCATTAACCAGGACCGGATTTACCGCGTGGCACAGTTCCAGAGGTTCCGCACTCAGATGGTAAGATTTTGTTTGGTCTTTCACCTTAATTTGGCAGGAAGATGTTGCGAAAATCCCCAAAGTGCTAAGGGTCCCGTGCAATGCAAACCGGCTCAATCAATAACATGGTTAGTATAGGCGTAACCATCTATTGTACCATTTTTCAATAACAACTCATCTCTATCTGACCAGTTTTTACGCGACAAAATACTTTTGAAAGACTAATCAGCTCGGGAAAATGCTCATTGAACAAATTATTGAATTTGAATTGATGTAACCTGTGCCCTGTAGTCGCACATGTACTCTTACAGCTGATTATTTTCATGACAAAACAAAAATCTCTTAAGCAAACCTTCGAGTGGATTATTATTTACTGCCAAAATATTGCTGCAGGCAATGTACCTTACTTTCCCCTACCTGGGTGAAATCACTTACAAAATTTAACACCAAAATGCAAGATTTTAAACATATTTTGGACTTAAATTGTAAGTAAAAGGAGGAATGAACAATTTAATTTTTTTCAATTGGCTTTCAAAGGTCAGATGTTAAAAATCTAGTTCTTCAAATGGCTCTAAACACGTGCGAAATGTGATTCAATGACATTAGAAAAGTTATTTTTTTCCAAAAATGGCCAAAATTAAGCCTCCGGCCGCTGGGGGCTCTACCCATCTTCCCTCTCCATTCAGCAAAAATTCTGGGTACATACCAAATCAGGCCACAGCTTCTGATCTTCCATTCTATGACACCTTTGTTCCTCAAAAAGCTACGCCTATGGTGGTGAGAAATGAAGAGTGGGCAAACTAAAAAGTGGGAAATTGGAGAAAAAAGGTAAAGAACCCCTGGTCTATACAATAACGTGAAAAATCGCCAAAAATTTTGAAAAAATGTGAACTTTTATCAATCGATTTACCAAGCTAAACATTAAAATTTTCGAACAAAAACGAGGTTTTGGGGAGTTTCTAGCGAGGTTACAACTTTTTAGCACCCGTTATTTCAATTTCAAAAAATTTGATAAAAATTAATTGGCCCGCCGTAATGGTTGGTGAAGACAATCTCTTTTCACAAGCTATATTATCATAAAAATCAAGTCAAACAGCGGTATTAGACGATGTGATGACGCCAGCATTTTGACTTAGGTAGTATGTCTATTTGTGACCAAAAATATGTCGAATTCGCATCTCCTACGACGTAATCATTAAAAAAATTGACATCAGTTTTGCCAAAAACTTGAAAATAATTGCGAATGACGTCACAAAATGACGTAAAACAACATTTAATTTTCTTTGAAATATTAGGAATAGAGCTACTGATTAAAATTTGGGTCAATTTTAACAACCAAAAAATACCTTAAAAGTGGACTTAGAGCTGGCTAATAAAAAGATTCAATTAACAGCGCCTTGGTGGTCAAAATTAAACTAAAAAAATCAAAACGGTATGGGGCAAAGAACACCTGTGCAAATTTGGTGCTTTTGCATGAGTTTAAACCAAACGAGATCTAAGCTCTTTGAGTTTGAGCAATTAGCATACAGCCTAATGTAACTTAGATGAATACTATTACCGTAGACTGTAATTTTGACAAACTTGGAAGCGGAAGCAATAAGCGATAAAGTTTGTTTGGAAGCGGAAGCGTTTTGACAAAATGAGCTGAAAGTAAAAGCAGACTCGGAAGTGAAGAATTTTAGGAGTGAGGAAACAGAAGCGAACTGAGAAGCATAACACCTCAACGAGAGCTGGAAGCGAAAGCAAGTAAACATTGACTGCTTCCACAAACCTGGTTTGAATCTTTCATCAATTTTTGAACTTTTCAAGTTTATAGTCACGTAGGCACACAATTTACAGTACTGAAGTATAAACTCATTGCTAACCAAAGTCTAATCCAATAAAAAAAATCTCAATCATGTCTTGAAATTTCTCATTGCAATTTTGTCATCCTAAAATATTTGTTGCAAGAGTTACAAGATGATTACAAACGAACGGTTTATTTTGCCATTAAATAACAAATACATTAATACATAATACAAACTCTAAAATTGGATCAAAATTATTAATGACAGGGAGGCTGCGAAAAACTTTGCGATCATTTAGGTAAGTCTAGTAACTTGATTTTGAGGCAAGGACATATTACATGGTGAAAACTACGCTTTTCCAATAGCACGGCCAAAATAGATATTTGAAGCATGTTTTGGCAAAAGTTAATAAGCAGCATTTTTCAAAAAATGAGTTTTTGGTATTTTTCAAGTTGTTTGATAAAAATGTTTTACCTGAGAAGAAAATTATGTTTATTTCCAATTATTTTTCGGTAATAAATGGCTTATTATGTTGCACTTGACTACAGAGCCAAATGAAAGTTTAAAACTTTAAACGCGATTTTCTCGAAACGGCGAAATGCGACTTATCAACTTTTGCCAAAACGTGCTTCATTTTAAACTGCTGAACGGCACGTTTTTTTCTTGACAGGTTTTACTGAACTTTCATTTTTACTAAAAAGCTTACATGAAATTGTAATAGTCACTTGTAGACAAATTCTTTGTGACGATTCAAGATTACAAACGTCGAAGACAGTGATTGACAATGTCAGACGTACCAAGAATCAACGTTATTGTTGTGGGAGATTCAAGTGTTGGAAAAACAAGTTTAATTACAAGGTACTTTAAGTCTGGTTACTCAGCACAAGACTTTATTGCTACAAGCTGCTCATGACTGATCAATCGAATATTTGTTCAAATTTTATTACAGCGGTTGAGAGCTTCGCAACGGAGGCCTGGGTTTGCAATGCAGAGCTACGAAAACGTGATTAAAGGTTCACACCAGACGCAAAGCAGTCAAAATGTGACGTCATCAACAGCTTGTGAAATATTGCAACCGGTCGCAAACTTCGGAGCGGTTGCTTAGCTTCACCTAGACAAAGTTGTTAATGATTTGTTGGCCTATTTTGAGCAAGTGACATAAGCGACCACGTGCTTCGCGTTTGATGTAAAATTAGCTTTAGTCTCAAACTTCTTATTTTCCCAAACTTTTCAAATTTGAATACCCCAATGAGATCCATTGCTGCTACAATTGGCGTAAAACGGCACTTGCTGCACAATGAATCTTGTGCTGCAGTGCAAAAGGGCAGCAAAAGTTTTATTAGTTTTTGTGCAAATAAGATCAATTAGTCACGCCAACGTGATCTTGTATCCTAAATTTTTTAAGTATACGATATTATCCAGAAATCAATCCCTGCAAAGTTAAACAAATAATGCAACAGCGAATAAGAAAGACAAAGCCAATTCGTGGGTTAATGCTAATTGCTTAACCCTTAACTGGCTTAATAGTAGAGGAGCAAAGTTGAAAATCGTTCGCTTCCGGAATAAAGTGTAAAATTTGGCACAAACCTTCCCCAGGATGAGTACTACGATTTCCGAAGGGGAGCCAAAAAATCGGGCTTGGGCAACTCCTACAAATGGCCCCTAAACTTATGCTCCAGCTCTACCTAGTGGTTAAAGAAAATTTCGTTGTTGTAAACAAACTTACGAGACTAATTGATAATTTTATGATCTTATTTTAATGTTTTTGCAATTTAGACTACTTTAGCATGCCATGACATCACAGATGACGTAGATATGACGTCATTTTTGCCAAAAATGTATGATGGCAAGCAAAATATTGTTCAGATTGGTAAAGTCCCTCATTGATATGAAACTCTGCTAATTGTTTCAATTATCAGATAAATATCTTGCGTAGCTTAATTTACGTCACTTTTTAACGTACTTATGACGTCATGTTTGCCAAAAATTTCAACAAAACGATAGCAACAAATTGATAATTACAAATTTTAGTTTAATGATGACATTTTGAAATCAGCGTATTACTTCAGGATACAATAGCTGCTTGTAGCAGTTGACGTCATTTTATGACGCTTTTTTGACGTCATATTTTCTCAAAATTGCAGCAAACAGTAGCAATGAATTGTTTGTCAAAAGCATTAGTTTAATGACTACATTTCGTAATGAGCGTATTAATTTAAGATAGAGTGCAATAAGTACTTATAGCATATGATTTCATTTGGTGTCGTCATTATGTCTAATGATGTCATATATTGCAGTGTTTTGTCCTTTGCTGCAAAGTTGACAAAAATAGAAGATGTGCTTTATCTAGGAACAACGAGAAGACGCGAGCATAATACATTATTAAATAAAAACCAAGCCAAAATTGTCAAAGCGTTGGCTGGTTATCTATGCCCCAAAGTGCATCCAGGGTTTGCTAGGCAGCTTTCGCTGAAGCAAGGATGGTTTTGAGACAATAGTTTCAGATTAAAATTATAAAGCCAAAAGTTGAAACACAGAGTCATTGTCAAATCTGACGTCAAAAGTGATAGCCGTTTTGTTCGTTGTGTGCCATTGTTATGACTGTACTTTGATGCAAAGAGTAAAACACCCTTAACAAAATTTTGGTGGCATCCCCGGATAATAGGGTAAACAAAGTCTTAAAATGTAATGTTGTGATTTACCGATGCTTAAGGGGTAATGAATGTAACGCAAGCACAGTTAGCTTCAAAATATGTCGATTATGGCTGCCTTCTTGATTGTTTTTGCTAGCATTTATTGCCCATTGGGACAGTTTCCCAAGCAAGTACGTACTTCTGTGCATACAAGTTCGTTCGTTGCACACTTCCAATATATCTTGCACCCGCATTTAAGTAGAGCACGACAAATTTTTGAAGCTTCCCACCAGTTAGTCCAAGTGGGAGAATATCCCGATTCTGTTGCTTGCCAACCTCATGCCTAAACTGGAAAATGGATTTTCAATAAAATACTTACTCCATTTATCAGAGATGGAGTCGAGGACACAAGGCTCGAAGCCTAGGCCAAGGACACAAAATAATTCCAGGGTCAAGGTCAAGGACAGCCCTTCCAAGGACAGACCCTCTCGAGGCCAAGGACAGAAATGCTCGAGGCCAAGGACCAAGGACACAGCCGCAAGTGTTCTTCAAAAAAAAAAAAGAAAGATCTTCAAAAAAGTTTTTCAGGCAATCTCCAATTATTTATAGGCGTAGCCAGAATTTTTGATTGGGGAGGCCTAAACCACAAATCACATGCCATGACGTCATCAAAAATTTGCCTGTTGGCACTTAACCAGGATTTTGAAAAGGGAGAGTGCTTAAACTAATATAGTTGAAAAGTGCATATACGTAACTTTGAAGACGTTTTGAGAAAGCCAGTGTAACTCAAACGTATCACAGACGGGGGTCTGGGGGCGAAGCCCCCAGCCTTTGGGCGATTTTTTGTAATTTTTGGAAAAAAAAGCTATTTTAATGCCATTGAATCACATTTCTCACGTGTTTAGAGCCATTTGAAAGCACTAGATTTTTGACATTTGGGAGCCAATTAAAAAAATCAAATTGTTTAATCCTTCTAAATGCAATTTAAGTCCAAAACACGTTTAACATTTTGCATTTTGGTGTTAAAGTTGAATTGTACGTGATTAGGTCCAGGTAGGGGTAAGTAAGTTGCATTGTCTCGTGCAACATTTAGCAGTAAATGAAAACCCACTCGAAGATTTTCCTTAGAGATTTTTGTTTTGTCATGAAAATAACCAGTTACAGAAGTGCATGTTAGGCCAGGGGGCCCAGGCCCCCTCAATTGAAGTTCAACGATTTGTTCAATCAGCATTTTCCATGGCTAATTTTTTTTAAAAGTATTTTTGTGCATAAAAACTGGCGAGGTGGAGGTGAATTAATGAATTGTTATTGAAAAATATTACAATAGATAGTTACGCTTACTAACCATGTTACTGCCGGGCCGGATTTACATCGCGCTGGGCCCCTGGCGCTTTGGAGATTTTCGCAACATCTTTCTGCCAAATGTAGGAGAAGACCATAAAAAGTCGTAAGATTTCAGCGCAGGGCCCTTAGCTTGTACTGCGCCATATTGTGGTAAATACGGCCTTGGTTAATGCATTACGTTCATAAAAAGGCTAGATGTGATCCTGAGATAGCAACTTTTAGGA
Source organism: Trididemnum nubilum (assembly GCA_963965965.1). Taxonomy (NCBI): domain Eukaryota; kingdom Metazoa; phylum Chordata; class Ascidiacea; order Aplousobranchia; family Didemnidae; genus Trididemnum; species Trididemnum nubilum. The sequence goes on along the minus strand of OZ014483.1, from coordinate 34,629,011 downwards.
CGAAAACTATCCATTTCTTCAAGGTTTACGTTTAAATTGGCTGGCAAAAATTGATTTGAGGGGGTCCCGGCGGGGCCCCTGGTCTTCAATATTGTTGTTCACTACAAGTGTAAGTGAAAAATGCTAACAAGAAACTGAAACTGAAGAAACAATAGGCTTTTTTGTCACATTTTTGTCTTTGGTGAAATTTCAATTGCGGGGGAGGCCCGCTTGGCCAAGCCTACGCTCCAATTGCGGAAAGCAAGAAAGGTATTTGCAAATTTTTCGCGAGGTTTCTGGCGTTTTCCAACAAAATTTCAACGGTTCAAAAAATGGTGTTGTCCTCGAGCCGAGGACAGGGCAATTTTCGAGGACCTAGGGCATCGAGGCCAAGGCCAAGGACTTGAGGCTTCGAGGCCAAGGACTTCAAAATGTGTTCTCGAGGACGTCCTCGAGGCCAAGGACGTCCTCGAGGACTCCGCCTCTGCCATTTATAATGGCTTGAAAAGCTAATCGTTTAATGTGCTGTTTCAAAGCATCCAACGTTTGTGGTATATTTTCTGTGGTTTTTTCTTTCTTTCTTTCTTTCTTGGCAAACAGAAGTCTTCTAGCTACATTGACTTCGCATGCGTTGATAGTAGAACTGTACGGGAACACAACAAACTGTTCCAGTACATGACAATCAACTCAGATATTTATGAAGGAGAGCTGTTGATGGAAGACAGTTTTGCAAAAGTAGGGGTTATCTCAGGACAATTTTGTCAGGATTAAAACAAAACGATTTATCTTTTTAACAACATGAAGATGGGATATCGCAACCGCTAAAAGCATAAAAAAATAATCGCCCATTACATACAAGTGGTGCAAAAAAAAAAGGGTGAAAAAAGTCTTAAAGCCAAACTGAGAAAAGCTGAAAAGAAATTCACAGCTTTTTTGTTTGTCATTCGGCATTTAAAGCCAGGTAGGCAATTTGAATTGTAAATACTGAACCATAAAATGAGGACCGAATGAAAGATACCACTTTGACTCGATGGCTACAAGATCCCACAATATTGTCTTATAGGCAAAAACTATTGAAAAAATATATATAGTAAACGTTTTGAACTAATACAGAAGTAGTTGCTCTGTGAAAAATTGTTAGTTTTACCGAAAATAAAAGCGAATTTGTGAATTAAATGTAAAAGATTTGAAGTCTCTCTGAAGGACGATAAAATAACATACAGCTATTCTACAACATAAAAATAGCACTATATAGAAGTTTTGAAACCCCCATTGCTGAAAATAGGGTTTCAAATATCAATACCATTGTTGTGGACTAAGAAATTACAAAATTTTACCGATATTCATGACTGGAACCATAGCGCCACATAGTGGTAAATCAGTCACGTACGCATTAACATACAGCAAATAATCATATATCAGGCATTCAAAATTATTATTCGTGACAGTGAATAACCATTTACTGATTATACTGTTTTTGAATATTGCTTTGCTTATGATAAAATAAGTTAGTTTGAAACGTTTCTGATGAAAATTAATTTCAGGGGTTCTCGTTTTTGTCTGAAATCAGAAAATATGGCGCTTTTTATGAAATTCTAAGCAGCAAATAGACCGGAAGCTTGAAACTTGGAGGCAGAGATGTGGAAGCAGTCAATTTTTTAACGCTTCCGCTTCTAGCTCTTCTTGAAGTCACACGGTTCCGAGTTTGCAGTTGCGTTCTCACTCTTAGATTATTCGCTTCGGCTTCCGCTTCCAGCTCATTTGTTCATAACGTTTCTGCTTCCAGACAAAGTTTATCGCTTCCGCATTTTCCGAAATTACGGTCGGTGTATTTATTCAAATCATTTTGCATGTTCCAGCATGCTCAAAATGAAGCAGAAAATTAAAATGGTGTAAAGAAAAGCGGAAAATTTACTGGTTTCAGCTACTGCGTTTACATTACTTTCTTTGGAACTTTAGTTTCTCGCAGGAACAGGAGGTCTGAAGTTCAAATCTCGGGCAGGTCTAATTAGACACAGTGTTGCTAAAGGCTCGCTACCGCTGCGAGCTTTTTTCAAATGGAGTTGTGTTGCCAGCATGTGCAATGACACGGAGATGCGCCTGCAAAGTCGTTGCAAGCTTCTTACTCTTGCTATACATGTTACGTAATTCAAAAAGTAGAATGCAAGGTTAGATTTGATTTAAATTTTAACTTTACTAATTTTGTTTTGCCTTACCTGTACCGATTTAGGCAATTTTTCTTCCATAATTCGATTTTTTTGAATTCGAGTCTTTGAAAGTATTTGAAATTGAAAATCCCAACAAGTTATTCAGTAATTATTTCAGTTTAAAACTTATTACCCACCGTAAATTGTTAAATGCTAACTCTTAAATTTCTTGACAGATAGTTCTGCATCTGTAGTGACACTTGCCTTCGTGCAGACGATGTGTTTTATTTTAGAGCTGCTACATCACATCAGTAACCGTTCAGCAAAGCTAAGTTTCTCATATCGCTACATCTGTAAATGGCATCACATACACTCATGGGCCTACAGTATACGCTAGGTTGGGTAAAAGCTAAAAATTTTGGCAGTGGTACAAAAACTTTTTTTAGTCAGAGCAACAACTTCACAAACAACTCTTTGTATGTCGTCGAGCCCCTTTTACTCTAGATCGTAACTTTGACCTCTAGCTCAAACCTTTTGGATGTGGCCAGACTGTTTTATCTCCGTAGGGTTTCTCCGTATCCCTAACGAGGTAGCATAAAAAACCTCCACCACTTTTTATAGTAGCTAAGTAATAAGTATTCTTAAATTTTTTAATGCTCTAAGTTTTTGTGTTATCAGTTTTGAACAAGTTGTTGTGAACTTTAAGCTTAAAACTACATAAAATGAGCCATCTTACGAAACTTTTCCTCCTATTTTTGGCATATTTTTTAACATTTATAGTCTGTATTAGTTTGGGGAAGCATCCAAGGCCCAAAATGGCCGAAAAATCGATATCCTACTTAGCAGTATTGTATGGCCATGAATTTAAGCAGTCAAAGAGCAAGCTGTGCATTTCTATTGATACTCAATAGAAATAATTAGTAATTACTTTACAGTACATTTGCTCTTCAACTTTATTTCAAAACTTGTGGTGACTAGTGTTTAGTTTTTAGAGGAAGCGGAAGCACATTACTTTTTAAAAATTGCTTCCACTTCCAGCTTATCCAAAAATCATACGCTTACGAGTTTGCTTCCGCTTCCTCACAAAATTAGCTGCTTCCGTTTCGTACTTCCGCTTCCACATCCCTGCTTGCTGGTACAAAAATATTGCTTTGTAGACCTCAGTTCGGGTACCATTAAATTCGAGAAGGCAGCCAAGATAAAGCTATGAAGTAGAAGGACGATGTCTTTTTGTACATCTTTTACTTTGTTTCTTGTTTCTACCAGAATTTCAATTAAAGCTAGAAACAAAAAACTTTCATATGTGTGTGGAGGTATTTGTTTATTGAATATAATATTTTGGAAATTGAATTCAAGTGAACATACAGACAAATTGAATTAAAGGGATATTGCTCGACATCGGTTTTATTGAAGAAATGATTGTTTGAGGCCATGTTTTGGTTGAAAATCACACACAGGAGAAGAAAGAAGAAATTTCGACGACTTCGCATTTAGGGATCAGTAAAATAATATAGCCACAAGCTTATCGGGCATATACGAAATCAGTCGTAAATATACTACTACTTTATTTATTAAAATCGATTTCACCCCAGCGGGGCATCATCAGTTAGATCTAAAAACAATCAGCGTATACTTTAAAACCAAAATCATCATAAAACCTATAAATAGACTATAACATCAATCAAACTGAAAAGAACATAAAATGGACTTCAATAACAACGAAATTAAAGAAAAAATAATACTGTATATAGCAAAACCTCTTTCGCAAAGCAAATATATTGAAAACCTTGTTTTATCTACACCACCACAACATCAGAAAAAAACTATACAAAAAAAGTTGTTTAAAATAATAAACCCCTGCAAAAAATATAAATATTTATTCAATTATTATTATTATTATTTATTGAAGAAATGAGAACTACTTGAGGTAATGAAGAGGTGCTCCAAACCTTGTTCTACTATTTCCCATATTCGTGAAAAAAGATTTAATCCGTTTGACTCTGTACCATTGGCGGCCCTGCGCTTTGCACCTTCATGATATCAAACAACCATGACTTTGCAAATTGCAGAATGTCGAACATCGCGTTGCTGATTGGGCAAGAAATTTTGCGAAGTCATAGTTTTCTGATGTCACGAAATTGCGAAGCGCAGGGTTGTCAATGGTACGAAATTAAACGAATTAATCTATTTTGCAATCAAGGTAAATCATGGAATAATTTGAACTCGAACTTGATCAATTCGAGTTCAAGTTTGAGTTAAGCGTATTTTAGCTAGTTCGAGTTCTCCAATTTAAATTTTTCGAGTTCCAGTTCAGCAGAAATATCAAGTTTTTTGAGTTGGAGTTCTGGCTGACAAAAATACTAAGTCTACTTTTCGGCTTAAACGCTCTCTTTTTGTATACATGCAGTTTTTCTAGTTCGCCTCGGCATAAACAAGTAACACCAATCTCAATTTACCGTTCATGATCAACAAAAAGAAATTATTCATTCCGACAAATTTTTAATTTTTAAATTTCTTTTTAATGAACGTAAGCAGTTTTATTCGAGTTCAAGTTCGAGTTCAGAAAAATTATTTTTTGAGTTCGAGTTAAGTTTGAGTTTGGTAAAAAATCGACTTTTTTCAATATGTAGTTCAAGTTCGAATTCACAGCCTTAGTTCAGGGTAACTCTTTATTGCCTCAAGTAATTTTTATTTTTTCAATAAAACAGATTTTGAGGAGCAGTACCATATCTCTTTAAATTTACAACATTATTGGAAAATAGCTGTTTCAAGCTTTATGGATTTTGACTACTGTAATTTAGTATGATTATGATATTGTATATGTACGTTTACAGATTTACCGAGAAAAAATGGAGAACGTCTAAAACCACTATAGGAGTTGATGTTTCTTCCCGCTTCCTTACGATAGACAATCAAAAAGTAAAGGTAAGAATAAGTACAAGTGGCATTATGCTGCTGTCACATTTTGCCGACTTTGACTGCGACTCAATTTGCAGTGAAGTCTCAATGCAGTATTAGCGCAGTTTTCTTTAAAGTCTCCGAGAGTCGCAGAGCAATGGCGAATCCTCTGCTAATGCGTTGCGAATATTGATTTCTACCAAAGCAGAAGAAAAAAAAATATTCATTTTCTAATGCGAAAGTGCCAGTTGGAGAAGGTAAAATTGAATAAAAAATGCTCAACGTGAAAGAGAAATTATGCCTAATTACTTCAGAAAAAGAAAAAGTTTTTATGAAAGCTTCAATTTAGTAGCAAAAAAAGGCGCAAATGTTGTCAAGAAATCAAAATCGAAAAGAACTTGATGGAACGTCAAAGTTTCAAGCGGATGAATACATTAAATCGGCAAATCAAACAATCAATAGCGCAGAATTGCAATCACGTGGTCCATCTCGCGGGTAAACTTTTGGAATCGGGACCAATTCAAGTAGGGTTGCCAAATTTGCGTTTAACCTTTCCAGGACACACTTAATGCTAAGAATTTGCAAACTGATGCAACAGAAGCTTACGACACACGAATGACATCAAAAGCAACAGTGCGTGCTGCACGTCATAGAGTGATGATCGAGCAGCGTTTTTAACAAACTCCAGCCTCTAAATCATTTTATCATAATCAAAGAAACGTGAAATAGTGAATCTTTGAAGCACAAATGCAAAAAAAAACTAAAACAGAAAAAATGTACACCATTTGTTCTAACTCTAACAAAAAATAAGGGCGGTATACTGCTCAAATTTTGTTGCACTTAACGCAATGCGTTAGCTTTGTTATTATCTTTACGATGCGCAGAGCCGCTCGAGCGCGACACAAAAAAAATTGAGCAGAATGCCGCCAAGAAGTTGCAAGAACTCTTAACAAAAAATCAGTCCTGGGATTTAAATTTGTATTTTTTTGTGATTTTGCCGCTTTAAGAAGATCTTTGTCTTTCAACAGTGAGTTAAGGGTGATTTCCATAAGTAAATTTTTATTTAAATTTCCTGCCAAAATTTTATGCTAAAATTCGTAGCCTAATCTTTACGGAAATATAATAATCCATGAACTCTCGCTAAGACTAAGGCAAAGAGTTGTCAGCAAGGCGTACTATAAGAAGGCCATGTAAGCCTCAAAACTGACAGAATAATGAAAACCAGCTCATAAAAAAGCCTCACACTAACTGTGCAACATAAGCCTATAAACTAAATAGGGCTATTAACTAACTTTGTGCCAACTAATCAACCTAGTCATATCTTCATCTATACTTTTAAACTGCTTTTATTACTTACCTTTTACGCTTACAGCTACAAAACCGTTTTAAAATGCACCTGCGTTTTTTTCAATCGATAAACAAAGTCGAATGGTCGTCTCACATTAAGGGGACTGCTGACTTATCCTTCATTTTACGATTGTTTATCAGGACGTCACAGTTGACAAAACGTCTTGTCCACAGCATTACTTTCAACTGATTTTTGTTTGATTGACGCATACAGAATGGAGCAAACTGCTATTCTTTACAAAAATATTGGCGTGAATTACATCCGTTTTCAGTTTTGAACGAAGCCGACATGCTTACATGGCCTTATAATCATCATCATCATCATCATCATAATTATTTATTTACCAAGTGACGTCATATCACAAGAAAAAAAAAAACTGCAACTTCCTCTAGGTCTATCACCAAAGCATCGAAATATGCAACTCCTTTAAAACCAAACACACAAACTTGCAGAGTCAAAGCGATATTTAGTCACTTGGTGAGGAGACAGCGAAGGACCGAAAGGTCATCTAAGTCTACAGCCACCTTACCAAGTTAAGGTTAAAAAAAAATATGTTAGAACGCCTTGGTTGTTAGAAAATTACGGGACAGACGTGGCCCGGTCCGGGACACCGGACGCAAGACGTCAATTCCGGGACTGTCCCGGGCATCAGGGACGTGCGGTCAGGGGAGGCAGGTGAGGCCGTGCCCAGTGGCGGCTCGCCCATAGGAGCTGCAGAGCTGCAGCACCCCCAAAAAAATCGAAACGTGGTCTGGCTCCTAATTAAACATTTTTTGCTTTTGTTTTCATTTTATTTTCAATGAAATGCTTGAAACTCAATTTATGTTTGAAAAAATTTATAAAAAAATAATTGGCAACATCGCTTTGGTTCTGTGCAGCTCCAAAATTTTTTCTCGCTTTAATGTTTTTATTATGACGTAAAATGTTGCAGATAGTTCTGAATAGAGCAGTTTAGCTGGTGGGTTGAGCTGCAAATTTTGCAGCTCAAGGCAAAAAAGTGCGGTAATTCTTTTGGTATTTTTGTTCTCGTTAGGCTTCAAAAACTTTGGTAAGCAGTGCTTCTTCAAGTGATTATGCGATTAAGTGAAAGGTGCTTTGAAAAGAGTTGCAGTTTGTTAATTAGGCCTATTTTAGGCTATTAGAATTAGAATTATATACAAAAACAAGAAAGTCTCTTACGCTTAAACAGCTACCTAAGTCAAGAACTGAAGAATGTTTATGCACAGATACCAGGTTCCCGGTATAGGTTACAGTAGTTGTACTTGTAGCTTAAATAGTTTTATATTTTTGCTCAATTTTATATTTTTAAGACAATCTGTCAGTAACTCAGCATCAGTAATTATTTACACTGTTCAAGTGGTACAAAAAACAATTTTCTTTTTATTTAGAAGTAGGCTAACTTAAATTATTAAAAAACTTTTAGATATCTGATGTTGGTCTATAGAGCTGATTTGAAACAGGCCAGGGTTTGATGGTGATTTAATCTGTCAAACGCTTGGTTACTAGTTTGTTTGATGTAAGCCTACCTGTACAAGTTAGGGTTAAAAATTTAGAAGTGGCTATTTTGCCTCTAGAGGCTTCTAGAGGCAAAATAGTGTTTTTCCTCTGTTTGGGTTAGGGTTGGGATTAGGGTTAGGGTTAGAATTAGGGCTAGGGCTATTTTGGTACTTGCGGCAAAATAGCCGTTAAGACTATTTTGCCTCCAAATGGCAAAATAACATGGGGCTATTTTGCCTCTGGAGGCAAAATAGCCATTGCCTAAAAGTTTAGTTTTGGAAATACCGGTAACCTACTAACCCTCTCTCCTGCTCAAATGCTTCTTCATACAGATACAGTGGCCCACTGAGTATATACCGGGTGTCCCAAAAGTAACCGAACCTTAAACTTTAATAAAAATTATTTGTCAAAAACAACAAATTTAATAGGTGTATTTAGTATATTGAAATCTGTATTTAGTATTATTCATTTCGTTTTGCGTGTAATAGTCTTTATAATGACTTTTGTTATGTAATCTTATTTGATTTTGTTAAAGTTTGCAGTTCGGTTACTTTTGGTACACCCTGTATATATATAAGTCTGCAGTTAGGCCCAGCCTATGAACATCAAGCTGAATACCGTACCAGTTTGACGGTTACAGATAGGTTAGAAATAGCCTAATTCTAGTAAAAGCTTTTGTCCAGTACGATTTGCCTTTCTGCATACCCCACCAAAAAATAAAGAATAGAAAGTTTTTATGGTGATTTGCTCTTTGTTCAAACTAAATTCAGAGTGCTTTAAGTTTAACTTAAATTCACAACCAATGATTCAATGATTATCGCAAAAAGCTGCTGTTATTAAAACTTTTAAAGCTACAAAACATCCTGTACCAGTATGCTTTGAAAACTACATATGATCGAAGTTATTGGCGTCACATTGTCAGGTACCGGTAATCTGTATTACCTATTTGGTCATTGTGCATGAACACAAATGGCGAATTTGCTGTTGATGGCTGTTGTACAATGTGAGTAACAGCTAGTGATTCCTACCTTTTTAATCTTATGGAAGAAATAGTATCAACTAAAACTAAAAGACTTTGTTATTGATTTTGTGCCAGTGCCATTTAACTAACTTGTAGATGTATTGATCTTCACTGTTCACATACTGGTACTTGAGTTAATAGAGTTGCTCCTTTTGTTTTACAAGTCTTATTTGATTTTTAATTTTACTTGAATAGGGCATTGGCTCAAAAGTACCTAACCAATTATTTATGTTGTTAAGTTGTAAGGTAGCTTCAGAACAATGACATTCAGTGAAATTTTCCTCAATATAGTGAATGCAGTTTTATGATTTATTAAGAACAATGTGCTGAGAAAATTAATAATAAGCTATAGACAGTCTTCAGACTCCAGAGTCTTATAAGTACAATCAAACCTTTGATTAACAGCCTTAGACATATTGTTTCGGAATAGACATTCGTCTTTTATTCGTCATCAATATAGCTAGGATGGCAGGTATGAACATGAGTGTAAAATTTTGCCTTTCTATGCTCATATTCATTCCTGTAGTCCTAGCTATACTGACGAGGAATAACAGATGAATGTCGATTCCAAAACAGTATGTCGGAGGCTCTTAGTCAAAGGTTTGATTGTACCTATACGACTCTGGAGTCTGGATACTGTCTATAGCTTATCATCAGTTTTATACTGTTGTGCGTATTGCAAATTATACATTCTGCTGGAAAATTTGGTTTGCTTTTGCTTTAAAGTATGTATATGGTAGTGACTGTTTCACCGAAAATTTTCAAGTTAAAAAGAATAAAACGAAAATGAGAAATATTCATCCGCGCTTTTTTCATTTGCTTTTCTAGGGGTCAAGATTAGGGTTTAAGTTAGGGTTCAATTTGGGGATAGTTTTAGAGCAAGCATTTGAGTTTGGGTTAGATTTGAGTTAGAATTAATAAAAAATAGGTAAAAATTTCTGGTGAAATTAAGCCTTCCAAAGTATATTAATATTCTTTGAGTAATACACAAGTATGGTGCTAAAGTATTAAACCTTAGTATAAGTAACAACGTAAAAGCTACTCTTACTTGAGTTTGCATTATTATAAGCGATACAAGATGTTTCTGTTTTTACATGCTTTTTGTTTATTCAGAATTTCAGAGATAAGTAGTATGTATTCTGTAATTGTGAGTCAATTTAGTACGTGTAAATAATGTTAGCATGCTTGAATCTAAACAAACTTTATTTTTTATTTTCCAACCCTTTTAAAGAAACTTAATTTCCAACCCTTTTCAACTTTCCATGTTGAACTATGGATAGTCTTGAAGATACGAGGTGAATCCAGTCATTGATGTTGATGTGCACAACAGCAGATAAAAAACTGTATGTGATGATGATTACGTCTGACCTTAACCGAAGATTTTGCAAATGAAATAGCTTGTATTAAAAATCTTAAATGTACAATAGAAGAATCAAAAGTGAATCTTTAAAGATTACTACGTAACGAAAGATCTATCTAAAATAGCATCTTAAATCTATCTAAAATAGCATCTTCTAAAAGAAGATGCTATTACGATTGTTACATGTTGTGTTTCAATATGTTAAAAACAAATTGTGGATAGACTTTTCACTAATTTTAAACTGTGTGTACCTCAGATGGTCAACCTGATTTTACTTTGTGTATGATGCTTTCAAGAATGATTCAAACTTTAGAATAGAATGAATACCATAAGTTCTTGTGCCATTTAAAAAATGACGATTTATCCTGTCTATTTCTCTCGTAATTTAACTTTGTTGATTTGTAGAGTGGCTAATTTCATGGCATGCATTTGGGTGCTTTCTTCTACACACTTCTTCTTTTGAAATAAATCCTTTGATGACTTAAAATTGTAGTAATTTCACTCCACAAATTTGTCTCAGAATCATAACATAAACAATATGGCAGTGGTTCTTCTTCACAGCTTATACCACTAGAGACATAATAATTCTGTTTCCAAACAATACATATCTTTCATGTGGTATGAGCTGTGAATAACTGAACTGTACTGAAGAAGAACCATTGACATCATGTTTATGTTATTATCTTACAAAACCAGCTCATATTTTTCCAGACAATGTAGCAAATGATTTGGTGCTTTTATAATCTGGAAATAAAGCTATTTCTTTTTAATACAATTGTGCGCCTGTTACACGTTCTGTAACTTCAAAACTAAATTGCCATTACTGTAATTCCATTAACATAACACCCGTGTTGCAAGGAAGCCACAAGCACGTTCATGTAGTAACCATTATTGGGTAACGTTGTCTTTACTTGTATTTCTGGTCTTGTGTTGATGGCATTCTTTGTTTATAGCATTATCCTACTTGAATGAGCATGATTCGTCTCCGTGAAGCCTACAGCAGTGCGTATTGCATATTGTAGCGTAGTTTTAACATTTGAAGTGTTACATCTTGTTCAGTGTTACGTACTGCAGTGTTGATATTGCATTGTCTGTAAGCCTACTACACCCAAATCAGTGTATGATTTCTTTTTACTGTTCTTAATTCGATACTGTAATTTCGTACTGCTATTGTTTATCGAAGTTGCATCATTACTAATGCTATACTTTTGTTGACAGATTTTTGCCACTTTTATTTTGCCGTATGGGTTTGTGATTATGCCTTGATATTGATACTGTTATCTGAAAAAAGTGGTGTTCATCTCCTCATGTTTCTATGAAAACTAGCAATCTATTGCAATTATTAATTTTACTTTTTTGAATTACAGTAGCACAGTACTTCGTTCAATAAAAGATTAAGTGAACAATGTAATGGTTTTTAGTTTGTCCATACTTCGGACTCCATAGGTCAGTCAGAGTAAATATTGTGCTATTTTACGAGATTTAAGAATAAAAATCTTGCTAATTTTTGTATGTCGCTTTGACTAAACTAACAACTTTTAAGCCCGGTCTATCCACTGGACGTAAAATCGAGAGCGTATCCTCAGTGTATTTTAACTAACTGGCAGCTTGTACCCTGGTGAAGGCAGTCCGCCGGGCGTATCTTGATTTCTTCTAAAATAATCAAAATACGCTCGTATACTCACAATATTACGCACAGTGTAGGGCGGGCGTAAGTAATAGAGCTTACTTTCCGACCTATAGGCAGTACTTAAATTGTAGCGGGGACGGGGGGACGCGTCCCCCCATCGAGATTTAGGCGTTCCCACATCGAGATCTGAGCGCTGGTTTATGGGAGGAAAAAGTTGCTGTTTTCGGCCGGAAAAACCCTTCAAATTTTCGATTTCGGCCAGAAAAAGCCTTTGGATTTCGGCGAAGACCTTTTTTTTTGGAGATCACCTAATTTATTTCTGAAATATCGCCTCAACATTTGGGTCAAGTTCGTTCACGGAACAAACTCCCAAAAAATCCTGGCTACGTGCCTGTTTTTTGTTAAGGTTCAGTCAACGCTGAAACAGCGTCCCCCCATGCAAAATTTTTCAATTTAAGAACTGCCTATAGGTAAGTTAAAATTGTTGTGTGAAGTTGTAAGTGACACAGTGTTGGTGTAGCTTTCGTGAGGGGGGTCTGGCAATACATTTGCAGCACCACCAAACATTTGTATCACGAGCCGCCACTGGCCGTGCCTCACCTGTAGAATTGAGCAAAGAAAAACGAAAATAAAGTATATAATTAAAATAAAATGGTTTCACATTAAATCAAAATATTTATCAAAAGCTTTATTAATTTTTGTCATATTTACTTTTTTTGTGTAGCCTATTCACTGCTTTTATGTCATGTCTTTCGCATTAAAACGCCCAAACTATTCGGTGTAATATTGCTGTCACTACGGCGTGCATTGAGCATCGCTTCAAATATGCGAAGTGAGGCATTGTCAATTGTGCCTCACTTCAGCTAAGCGAATTTTAATGAACAAACTAAAAGTATGCCTTTTTTTCTCAAACAAATTGCGGACGACGCATAATGCTTTTAAATCTGATTTTGCGGCGGGCCTCACCTGGACGTCATTGAACGAGAAAAAGTTTAAGCAGTTTTTTTGTAGTCTTTCGTTCATCGCGAAATTGAACAAGTTATTTTTCTGGCCGAATAAAAACAATTTAATACGAGAAAATGAACTAAAATGGAAGAAAATTTGGTCTCAAAACTGAGAGACTTTCTAAACTAAGTTTTTTTATCTGAACTTGAAGTTATAGAAATTGCTAAATTTATGTACTCTTATTATCACTCCAGGTAACCTGAAAATTTCGACAATTATTTAAAATATGCTAGCAAACTTCATGATTATAAAACGAGATCGATTACTGCAGACAATTTTTATTTGGAACGAGCTAAAATTCGAAACGGGCAACGATCTTGCTCGTGCATTGGAGTAAAAATATGGAATAATATTTCACCAACTTTTGAAGAATTACCAAAATACTCATTTAGCAAACAAATAAAATTGTCCATGCTAAGTAATTACTGAAGTACTTACAGTCTTGATAAACTCTATATAAGCCTAAGTGTGCTCTTTTCTTATGCTAACAGCTAGTTTTGGTTGAATCCTTAGTTTTGTTTCTTGTTTGTTTTAAAAATGGTTAAAAAAAAGCTACCCCCTCAAAAAAACTTATAATAATCACAGTAATAAATTAGTTATAAGGGCAGCTTGACTCGATGACCAGAAACAGGTCTTTCGCTGTCCTGTTTGCTTCATAGTACAGTAAGTGATTCAAACTACAGTACTGGTAAACTTTGCAATTGCCTATTAATTTCTACGCCTTCATCAACAATTACTTCTGTTAAGTGTTACAGTAAATTTGCCCACATTTATTTCCTTTATTGGCATTAAAGGCGGTGAATCATCCAGCCAATTCCGGTGGTTTACAATAGCTAAAATTGAACTATAATTTTTTATTTTTTTTGTTTTGATTTTGGGGCTGCGTTTGCAACGATATTCAACAAATACAAAAAGATGTCCCCCCAAAAAAGTTTTTGGGAACTCTGAGTTTTGATCTTCCCGCCAAAACCACAGTTCTCTAAACTATTAGGCCTACTGTAATCTTATTAAACTATCAGGCCAGCTATCTCTAAACTATTAGGCCTAATAGTTTAAAGATAATTAGGCCTAAACTATTCAGAAATAAACTACCTCTAAACTATTAGGCCTTCCACAGTTCTCTAAACCATTAGGCGTACTGTAGTTTTGGCGGGAAAATCAAAACTCAGAGTTTCCAAAAACTTTTTTCGGGGGACATCTTTTTGTATTTGTTGAATATCGTTGCAACCGCAGTCCCAAAATTAAAACAAAAAATATCAAAAATTATAGTTCAATTTTAGCTATTGTAAACCACCGGAATTGGCTGGATGATTCACCGCCTTTAATAATCATTTTATTTGTGCGCGTGAATATATTTTTTCATTGGTGTTAAGTTTCTGGAAATTGAACTCAAGTGAACAAATAATCTGAATTGAATTGAATATAGTTAAAAGAAAACCGATTTAAAAGATTTGCTCGAGACATCATTACGAAAGAACCCCTCAATTCAAAAAGAGTAGAACCGTACTCAAGAAAAGAGTGGTTGCGCTATAAAAATCTTCATTTTTGCTTTCATGTTTTAAGCAAATAATAATGTTGGGCCTGAAATCGGGTTTTTGTGACTTAGAGAATTTGCCAAGAAGACTTAGCAAGCACGAAAACTTCAATTATGTCCACATTCAAAGCCAAATAATAGGCTAGGCTACCTTTATGGATTTTCGAAACTTCAAGAATTGATTTGGCTTTAAGTGAACAGTAAAAATTAAACGAATAATTAATCATCGAAAAATTTGGTTTTTGTTTAATGGCTACAGTGCCGCCGGGGACCAAAAGTGGGCCCGGGGCCAGCTCAAATATGACGGATTTCCGGTCAGTTTGGTCCGAAAAATGATGTGATCTCCAAAAAAAACAAAAAAGGTTTTTACCGAAATTCTAACGGTTTTTCCGGCACATGCTGATTTCTGTGTCATTTCGATGGGCCCCCTCTCGAGCTCATGAGCCCGCTGAAGCCGACGGCCTTCCTGAAGCCCATGGGCCCCCTAAAGCCCATGAGCCCCCTAAAGTCCATGGGCCCCGGGATCATTCTCCCCCCTGCCCCCCCTCTCGGCGGCCCTGAATGGCTATAAAAACAATTATTTGCTTGTCATTTATTGTTTTAAATAATTTTTTTGCGAACATGAGTGTGAAAAAAAATTGTGCCTCACCAACCAAAAGCCTCACCGCACGTCACTGCCGGGCATTCCGGGACGGTTGGGAACCCTACATTCAAGCAACATCGTTTTTCAAACATTCAATCACAGAATCAATATCAACAACAGAAACAAAACGAAATCGAATATATTCGTCTATTATTATCCACATATACTTGTTCTTTGTTTGTGAGTAAGGGGTCTTTAAAGTCTAAACTTAGTCTCTTCAATGGTTTAGTGGTTTTGACTTGTACATGGTTATTAGTTTTGTAAAAAAAGAGGTTTCAACTCAGCACAAATACCATATTTTTCAGTCACCTTTCTCACTTCGTCGAGAAAAAATGGCAAGTATTTACAACTTATGTAGGTAAAGAGCCTAGTGATGTGACGGTCGTCACCTGACCGAGAAATAAAGCCTTGTTCAGTTCAACCAGCTTGTGATGCTAATCACGCGACTTCGCGTCGCTGTTGGTGTTTGCAGGAAGGTTGCTTAAAGGGGAACTCCGGCCTGGAGAGGCTATGTATCATAAAATACACCACAAAATTCTAAGACGTTTGCAAAAAAGTGAACTTGCTACGTTTTATAGTTTTGTTGAAATCCGCAAAAAACTGCGTGAACCGCAAGTCTGATGACGTAAGTCTGTACTTTATTGCATTTGGACATGATATTGTTTGGATATAAAATTGCTAGTTAAGACGAAAAACTCGTTAGCAGAAGCGCTTGTATTGCATTCTTTGCTAAAATAGTCAACCTTCCTGCAATTTTTGGGCCTGAGATTAGTGACTATGAGCGAGAGGTAAAGTACAGACCTACATCATCAGACTTGCGGTTCACGCAGTTTTTTTGCGGATTTCTTCAAAACGTAGCGAGTTCGTTTTTTTCCAAAGGTCTTAGAATTTTGTGGTGTATTTTACAGGGTGTCGAACCGTTTCAAATAACGGTTCGGGTTCAGGTTTATCTCCTGCTCAAAATATTTTAGCGGTTCAGGTTTGGTTCGGGTTCACTTGAGCACCATTTTTGAGGTTCAGGTTTGGTTCAGGTTCACTCAAGTAAAATATTACCGGTTCAGGTTCGGTTCGGGTTCATTGACTTAAAATTTAAATGCCGTTACTCGTTTCGTCCAGAAAAAAAAAAACGAGAAATTGTTGATCCTGTTGATGATCACCACTGCTCTTATTGTGCGTGTACCAGTGCCAGCGGCATCCGGATAAGGAAAAATATGTTTTTACTTTTGTTAAGGGTTCAGGTTCGGTTCGGGTTCACTTGAGCACAATTTTGAGGGTTCAGGTTCACTGAAGTAAAATTTTGCTGGTTCAGGTTCGGTTCGGGTTCACCAAAATGAAACGGTTCATTCGGGTTTACGGTTCGGGTTCAGGTTCGGTTCGACACCCTGGTATTTTATGATATGTAGCCTCGCTAGGCTGGAGTTCCCTTTTAAAGCTTGCGTTAATTGGTGCGTGACATTGATTGCCTTTTTCTCACTATACGAACTGAGATGCAGCTAACAATTTTGAGTTTGCTTGTGGAATCGGGACCATTCAAGCAAGATAGTGTTTCATCTAACATTATTTCAAAGTCGACGTGTTCATTTCAATTTGACTGAAGTATTTCGTTTGTGTAGTTAGATTATTTTAGAGTAATTTATCAAGGTTGAAGTTATATGTTTTATTTGCTCTATTTTGAGTGCAATACAGAATGTTTTTGGTTACGGTATAATGTGACGTTTGTTTTTCTCAGCCTTCCGCGCAGTCAGTTATAATTATTAAGAACCTTACATCACAGTGATACCCAGGGCCAGGGAGCATAACGCATTGCAAATTGAGTACAATGATGAATGTCGGTGAAACAATTGATTGGTGAACAATTGGTGAAACAATACTTTTCAAGAACAGAGGAAGAAACTGCTCCCCTAATTTAATAAAGCACGAGCAGACAAGCAAAAAACTAAATGGCTAATAAAAAACTGGGAATAATGTCTGTTCATGGGCAATGAAAAGGTCAATTTGAACTAATACGCTGATTGTTCGAAAATGCACCAGAGTGCAATAATGGTATGAATTTATGTAAGCAACCAATGATGGTCAAAATTACTCAAATAATTAAAACCCTTCTACAGAAAAGTGTGTAGTTTTAGTTAAATATTAACGGTTACTACAAATTTGAACTAGATTTAGCATTTTTTTTAATGACGATTAAATTATTGTAAAGTCAACATCAAATCCTATCAACATAATTCAGTGACAATTGTTAATTATGCTTAAACGGCTTATTTACGCATTACTTGATGTTTTACCTTACTTAATTCTTTGAGATAGATGTAAAGAAATAACCACCCTCTTCTTATTATTAATTGTGTTTATTTGCCACGAATACTTTATTTGTCTAATGACCACCAGTTATGCAAAAGTTATACCCCCACTAATATTAAGCATCGTGTAGCTATCTAAACTTATCTAGTCTATATTGATTTACGATTGCTGTGAATATGATTGATTGTTTTATTATTATGTGCTAAGCGATTCAATGACTGTAATAGAAGTATTTCTAATTTTTCCGTTCTGTGCTTTGTAACTGCTGGTTTTTGCTTTTTGTTCTTTTTTGCTCAGCAGATTGTGGTGATTATGGCGACTTTGGCAGACAGAAAGTTGGTTGACTCTTTGGAGCCGAGTTTAGCTGCCTCACTACGGAAAAATTTGCGTTTTTGAACAGTAACGGTGTGATGCCATCTCTAATTCAATTTTTGATAACTTCAAGATATGTACCTATTTATCACCAAATTGTATATGCCCACTTGCAACAACTCTTTAACAATTTTACATCTCAACATTAGATCCCTAAACAAAAACTTTGATGAACTCCATGAATTTCTTGCTTCTTTCAGAATTAGGCCAGACGTAAATTACTTAACTAAAACTCAAATAAAAAATGACTCTCTTGTAAACATTGCGATTCCTCAATATAAATTACGCCATGTCGACTCTCAAACTTCAGCTGGCGGAGTAGCGGTATATGTGTCTGATCACTAGGGGCATTTTTATTTTGACCTAAAAAAATTTATTTTGATTTTATTTTAGCTAAATTTTGACTTTATTTTGACCTGAGCCGTTTTTGCCTTATTGAGCTGCTAATTTTGATTAAAAAAAGTTTTGTTTTTCGCAATTCAGGTAAGTTTGAAGCAGGCAACCTTCTTCAAGTTTCATTTACAGCATTTAGAAAGAAATATTATTCCGTCAGTCTTGTGATTAAAGTAACTAATCGCCGCAGAACAAAAACCTAGGAATCTGCACAGATTTCCACGTCAATTACACTTTTTTTACAACTAGTACTGTAATTTTTGTATTGAAATTTGCTATTCTTAAATTTTGAAGAATTTTCAGCTTCATTTGTTCTTAAATTTTTATTGGAAAATACATTGACACTATTTCAATCTTGCTTGGTAAAAAGTTGCGTTGTGTAAAAGTTTTGTCGATTGCTATAGCTGTGAAAGCAAAACAGTACAGTTCTAACATTTTAAAAATCTGGTTAATTCGTTGTGATATACAGTACTGCATAATAAAAATTGACTTTTTGGTTTTGAATTTGGACATATAGTGTTCTTAGTTATTTTATTCATGCCGAGGCTGGCATTTTTAATTTGCTTTTAATTAAAAAAAAAAGAGTTTTGCGTTATTATAAAATTATTTTGATAAAGAAGTTAACCCACGCAATTGTATTGCGGCATATTGCAGCTATTTGTAGAAGTTAGAGTAGCAAAACTTCATTCAAACATGAAAAAATTGCTCCTAAAGTTTCATTGGTTCTCAAATATCTAGAAAAATGAAGGAAAAAACCTTTTGTTTGTTTTTGAAACAGAATTTTTGATCCCATACAATTTTGACAAATTTTGACTTAACCCAAAATTTTGACTTTGTTTTTACCTATACAATCTACCTAAACTTGCTCAAGAGCACCCGAAACCAATGTTGGTATACATTTGATGATATTATAAAGCCTTAAAACAATTTTGACTTCATTGACTTTTGCTGGCCTTACTGATAACTTTACATGTAAATTATGCCCCAATCAATACGTAATGCTTAATTCTGAATGCTTATGGCTCAAATTATCTACACCCAATTTTAATGAAAAATTTATTGTTGGAACAGTCCAGTACTTAAATTGTAAAATTTTGCACGGGGGGACGCTTTTGCAGCCTTCACCAAACTTCAGTGGAGATTATGTAATTCCGTCCCCGAAATTGAATGAAGACCAAAAAAAAAAAAAGGTCTTCACCGCAGTTTGGGACTACATTCGGCCGGATTATTAGTTGGATTTACTCGTGATGGCTAGTTTTTTTTCGTCTGATCATCCAGCGCTCAAATCTCGATGGGTGGACGTCTAAATCTCGATGGGGGTACGCTAACTCTCGATGGGGGGACGCGTCCCCCCTACAATTTAAGTACTGAATATACCGACATCCCGATCATTCTACTGTAAATAATTTTCTGGATAGATTTTCTGATTGCTTAAATGAGCTGTCGATCTTGAAAAAACTTATTACATTCTTAGTGACTTTAATATCAATATTCAAAAGTATAGCCGCACCAGTGCAGCTTGATTGTAAGTAATGGCGCTATACCCACAATAACTAAACCCACATGAGTAATGTCTGAATCATCTTCTGTAATAGATCACATAATCAACAACGATTCAAATCATCAAATAAATTCTTTCATTTTTAATGTGGATGTTACTGATCATTACCCAATTTTATGTAAAATAGACAAAAAAAATTAGATCCTTCAAAAAACCACTCGGATGTTTATTTTAGAAATAAATCATAATTTATTGCCGAAATTTTTTGCAGAGACTTGAAAAATAATCTAGACTTTTTCTTTTTTCACTTGCCGCTATTAACTAAGAATAACTTTAACGAAAAATTTCGAAAAATTCACTAACATTGTATCTTCTACAATTGACAAAGATTCACCATTAACAAAACTTTCGCAACGTCAGCTGAAACTCTGCCAAAAACTTTGGCTAACTAAAGGCATTTTAAACTCTATCAAGAATAAACGCAAAAAGTTTAAATCGCACTGCATATTCGGAACTGAACGTGAAAAGTCGTATTTTAAAAAATACAATAATGTATTAACTAAAATCAAAACTATTTCTAAAGAAATACATTACGAATCAAAATTTGAAAGAAGCAAAAGTCATTTACGTCTAATGTGGAACACTCTAAGATCAGATCAGTATTACCAACTAATCATAAGAATGCAACCGCTACCTCGCCACGCTCACTGAAAATAAATGATTGCTCGGTTTCTGCGGCACAAGACATTGCAGACTATCTGAAAGATTTTTTTTCGACAATTGGTTCTAAAATGGCCGATAGGATTGAGAGTTCATTCAAAAAAAATCATTTCAGTTATTTAACTAATCGTATTTCGTCATCTACGTTTCTAGAAATTCCGATATGACAGAAATTAATAATGCAATCTCCTCTCTTAAAATTAATAAATCAAACGGTCATGACCAAATTCCCCCTACTTTTTGCGAATTGCCTCTCCCGTCGCTACTACTTTTCTTCACCTATTTGTTCAATTTTCTTTTACAAATGGTATCTTTCCTGAAAATTGTACCATTTCTAAAATCATTCTTATATCGAAAAAAGGTGATCGTCAAAGCCCTACTACGTATCGGCCCATTTCAATCTTGACTTGTTTTTCTAAAATCTTCGAAAAACTTATCCACACACGGCTAACTAAATTCTGGACTAAACACAACGTTCTAACTAGTACACAATATGGATTTCAAGCCAAACTATCAACTACCCATGCACTCTTTGATAAAATAACTTCTTTAAAAAAATAAAGACAATTTGTTTACTAGATTGACCCTCTTAGACCTACAAAAGCATTTGATACCGTCTTCGATGACAGTCTGCTTTTCAAATTAGACCACTACGGTATTCGTGGACTGCTAAAGATCTATTGCAATCATTTTTGCAAAGAAAACATTTTGTATTTGTGAATGGGTGCAAACTTGGTACAGAAAATAATAACTACGGTGTAGCGCAAGGCTCAACCCTCGACCGTTTACTATTTTTGATATATGTAAACGATTTACCGTCATCCGTCAATTGCATCCCCAGACGTTTTGCTGATGATACTTGTTTAGTATATAGCGATAAAAGCCAATAAAGACTAACTGAAATCATCAATACTGACCTGCTGAAAATCTCTGAATGGTTTAAAGCTAACAAAATAGCAGTCAATCCCTTCAAATCAAATATTATTATTATCATACCTTCCAAACTAAACCAGCCTCCTGTAATTATTGAAACTTATTTAAATAGCACTTTAATTCGGCAAACCTCAACCGCGAATTATCTGGGAATTACAATAGACACTGACTTGAAATTCCACTATCACATACTATTATTAGAACACAAAATATCGAGAACAATCAGAATCTTTTCTAAACTTTGCCACTTTTTATGTCAAAGCGCCCTTCTCAAAATATATTGTACCCTCATACACAGTCAACTTAAGTAAGGTCTTTCTATCTGGGGCTCTACTTTCCTTCCTACGTCAATAAACTTAAATCCTTCCAAAATAAAGCTGCAAAAATGATCAGAGGTGGATCTTTACATGAAAGTCCAAATAAAATTTTCAATATTAAAACTCAACGATCGTTTCAAGATAGAAGTAGCTAAAATGGTCTACGCTTACTTTGCTAACAGCCTTCCATCCAAATTATCCAATTTTTTTTGCACTAGCAAAAAACATCTCCGCACGTGCAACCAGAGCAACTGAATCGTCGCTCAATGCTTTATACTGTACATTCTCTGATATTCTACTACTCAACTTCAACGATGCATTAAATATCAAGCAGTTAAAATTTGAAAGAATATCCCCACCTGAAATTTAAAATTCCTCTGCAGGATTTGTTTTAAAAACAAATACAAAAAATATCCATTAGAAAATTATAGCTAAAATTTTCACGGCCTTGTTTTTGTTTCAATTAAGAAGCAACTTTAAATAAATTATTTTTTCCTCAAATCCATCTGAGGGCTGCAGACTCGGAGACCGAAAGGTTAACTCGTTGCCTACCTCCTGTCAATAATTATTAGTATTTTGAAAGTCTCGAATTAATTTTCATCTTATTGTTTTTGACAGTGTAAATAAATTATTGATTGATTGATCGTGAACAAAACATTCTCGCTTTGGTGTCTGGCACGATGTTGTCTCTGGTAAGTTTTTGCACAACGTTAAAAACAAGACAACCCGTCTCCCAACGACGAATTTTTTTGTTTTATACTTTGTTTTTGTGTTTTTTTTTAACATAAACTAAGGGGGTAAAGCAGCTAACCAGTTCCGGTACTTCACAGTGACTAAAATCTAAACAAAATTTATGCAGTTTTTTGTTCTCGTTTTTGAAATTATGGTTGCAAAGCAAAAAGATATTCCCCTAAAAAGTTTAAGGAAACTCTGAGTCTGTTTCTCTCAGCCTAAACTTTCAGGTAAAAGAGAGACTGAATAATATTTAGCCTTCCACAAACATCCGGTGTGCTATTCAATTTTGATAAACTTTCCTTTTTCTGGAAATTCAGACCGGAAGAACAAATTCTGAGTTTTCAAAACTTTTTTTAGAGGATATCTTTTTGCATTTGTTGAATATCTTTAACCGAGTTGTAAGTCCGGCTGGGATTTTCGGGTAGGGTTTGGGCCGGGTTCGGGTCGGGTTTGGACCTAAAGTTGACAAAAATTTCTGGCTTTATTCGGGCCTAAGAAGTGCTTTTTGTCTTCGGTGCACAAAAATATGATCAAAATAACTCGGCAACATTGCTAAATTTTTCAGATTTAATTTTCGGGTTTTTTTGGGCATGATATGGGCTTCAAATTAGTTTTTGGGTTCTGGCCGGATTCAGGCTTATATTTTCGGGTTTGGGCCTGAACTAGTCGGCCCGTTTACAACTCTGATCTTTAGAACCGCACCCCCAAAACGAGAGCAAAAATTTCAAAAATCAATATTCGATTTGAGGCTTTGTGAACTACCAAAATTGACTACATGCTTTTCCATCTTTAACAGTTTTACTACCTATCTAACTTTAAAACCAAAAGTCATGAGATCACTAAATTTGCGGATGGGCGTTTGACAAAATTTTTTAAGAAAAATTACTGACGTCGTCGTAGTGACATCAGAGCCATATCTTCAAAAAGAACGATGTCATTAGCGCTTCAAACTTTGCACATAGGTTTATTTTTTGATACTAAATCATATAATGCCCAATCAAAATACATACATCATAAAAAATGTCTTGTGACGTCATTTACGTTAAATATTGGCTGAAAAATGCTCAAATTTCCGCGAATGACTTTGGCAAACCTCCAAATTGGGATATTTTGATTATCTTTGCAACATCAATTCTGTTTGCTCAACATAATTTGTCAATATTAGTTTATTAACAAACTTCTGCATTAGCTCTATTTTTTACGCGGGAAGAGGTAAGAGGGCAAAATGCCCTCCTCTCGGTTTTTTTCGTGATAAACACCTTCACAAAAAATATATTTATTTTCAACCAACTTGACTTTGAGTCAAATTTATTCATAAAAAAAATTATGATGATTGTATGACCGGGAAGTTGGTCGAGCGCTAACCCGTTCGTCTCTAGAGCGGAAGGTATGAAGTTCAAACGTCGGGCCGATCAAATCAGACACAGTGTTGTCAATGGTTCGCCACCGCTGCGACATTTCTTCAAAAGGAGCTGTATTGCCCACCGGCGCAATGATGCGGAGATGGGCCCCGCAAACTTGTTACACGCTTCGGCGTAATACTGCGAGTATAATGAAAGATTTGATTTGATATGATGACTGCATAACCCTGCAAGCCAGGATCGAGATTGGCAAAAAATTTATTGAATTGAGATTCTGGATTTGGGATTTCCCGGATCCCAACCCTATTGGCAACCAAAACGCAGCAGCAATTAGTAAGAATTAATCTTTTTTTCATCCATGTGTTTCAACAAAAGAAAACCGAGGATGTCTTCTCAATTAGTATTGAGAATTGCCCCTATTATTGCTTGCACATATGAAAAAACGAACATCTGCAACTTTAGAAATATTAATTGATAGCTTCTCATTGCGGCAGTCAAGATTTAGTAAAAGCTAAAAGATGGAGGTTTAGTTTGACACAATATTATGTGCATGGGCCACCCAAGAAAAGTGATTTCTCACTGAGACAGTCCTGACATTTGATTCCTCTCTAAAAAGACGGAGTAGGAAAGCATCTCAAGGGGTTGGATATGTCGATGCAGATCCACCTTTGTATCGCAGACCTAGACAATTAAACATTGATGACGACGGGTATTCTAAAGTCTGAGCCACAGTGGAATTTCTCTGCTTTCTCATGCAGGGCAAAGGATTATTTCAAACTAAGCCTTACAATAATTTTGAAACCAACAATGTGTTGTTGATTTTTCTGGCATTATCACAAAACTAAGATCTCAGCAGAGCAAACTTATTAAAGAAATCAAGTGCAACGATCGACAGGGTTGCAACTACCAGACTCGTAATCCCTCCCACTAATATGCAAATTTTAAAACTTTAAAATAAAATTCACAATGCACAAGCGCAAAAGCAAGCACAGACTTGTCTCAAACAAATTTTTTCTATTATTACTCGAAAACTTGTAAATGACTCCTTTTCAAGACGTGGGTGGGAAATCATCCAAAAATGAATGACATCATCATTTACTTCATGGTTGCAATATTAAGTTGTCATGTTCATTACCACTTGAAAAAAGTTTTCCAAATAATAATTTAGTTTTAGACTTTATGATGCAAGATTTTTTTTTTGCAGTTGCAGATATGGGACACAGCAGGACAAGAAAAATATAGAGCTTTGTCAAGAAGTTATTACCGAAGAGCCGAGGCCGTCATTTATGTCTACGATGTAACCGATGTAAGTTATACAATAGAGTTGAGGGGAACTTGAATCTCAAAATGACTCCATCATATACGATGATGGCATACTGCGAAAACGAACAAAATTTTAATGTAGTTTTTGAGGCAAAAGATATCAAAAAATTTAAATCCAGTATTACCAGACTCACAGGCGTAGCCAGGGGGGGGGGGGGGCCAGGGGGCCCGGCCCCCCCCCAATTGAAATGCTACCAACGATAAAAATGTCACAAAAAAGCTATTGTTTCTTCAGTTTCAGTTTCTTTTAGCATCTTCGCGTACAACAGTACACGCGTACAGCAGTAATTAACAATTGTATTGATCTAGGGGGCCCGGGCCCCTCAATTTAATTTTTACCTACCAATTTAAGTGGACCCCTACAATAATATTTAAATGGCCCTCATTTTAAACGCGCCCCCAACAATAATATTGATTCAGGGGGCCCGGGCTCCCTCAATTTAAGTTTTCCGACCAATTTAAATGGGCCCCCAACAATAATATTTAAATGGCCTCAATTTAAATGGGTCCCCCAACAATAATATTGTTTTAGGGGGCCCGGGCCCCTTCAATTTAATGCCTGCCAACCAATTTAAACGTACAACCCCAGTGAAAATAAGGGTGTTTTCCTAAAAGTTGCTAGCTGAGGCTCTCATCAAACCTTTTTATGAACATAAACCAATAAGAGTTAACCTGGGACGGATTTAACATTTGGCTCAGTGCCAGGGGCCCCGCACTTAGATTAGATTTTTTTTGTCTTCCCCTGTATTTGGCAGGAAATTATCGCAAAAATTCCAAAGTGCCAGGGGCTCAACTCAATGTAAATCCGGTCCGGCGTGGTTTGTAGACGTAACTATCTATCGTACATTTTTCAATAACAATTCACCTCCACCTCGCCGGTTTTTATGCAACAAAATACTTTTGAAAAAAATTAGCTACACTAAGGGGAATGCTCATTGAACAAATTTTTGAATTGAGAGGGCCTGAGCCCCCTGGCCGTATATGCACTCCTATAACTGGCTGTTTTCATGACAAAACAATAATCTCTGAAGAAAATATTCGACTGGATTGTTGTTCACTGCTAAAACATTGCAGGAAGCAATGCACTTTACTCCCCCCTACCTGGGCCAAATCACTTACAAAATTTAATCCCAAAATGCAAGATTTTAAACGTGTTTTGGACTTAAATTGCAATCAAAAGGAGGACTGAACAACTTAGTTTTTTCAATTGGCTTTCAAATGTTAAAAATCTAGTACTTTCAAATGGCTCTGAATGCGTGCGAACTGTGATCCACTAGTATTAAAATAGTTTTTTTTTCCAAAAAATTACGAAAAATTGCCCAGCTGCTTGGGGCTTCGCCCCCATACCCCCTCAGTCATACGTTTGAATTACAGTACACTTCTTGACTCAAACACGTCTCCCAAACAGTAGCGTAGCCAGGGGGGGCGGGGGGGCTCGAGCCCCCCAATTGGCTTGTAAAGTATGCAAAATCGCACGTTTTTGGTGGTTTTGAGCCCAATTTTTTGTGAAAAATTGAAAATAGCCCCCCCCATAGGAAAACAGCCCCCCCCTGAAACGTTTGGATTTCCGATTTCGGTCGAAAAATCAATTTCAATTTCGGTGAAGACCTAAACGTTTGAATTTCCGATTTCGGCCGAAAAATCAGTCTCAACTTCGGTGAAGACCCTTTTTTTGTTTTTTTGGAGACCACCTGATTTTTTTGGAGACCACCTGATTTTTTTTTGGAGACCACAAAATACCTTTGAGTCTCAATTTTCGGACAAACCGTGTGAAACTGATTCAAGAACAATAAAATTCGGGTCAAGGTCGTTTGCACAATTCTCAATCTTTCAAAATAGCCCCCCCTTTTCCAAATCCTGGCTACGCGCCTGCTCCCAAATTAGACATTTTCGCATTTTAATTATTGGTTTAAGCCCTCTCCCTTGAACGAGTTCCTAGTTACGTGCCAACACCAGGCCACGGTTTCTGATCATGCATTCTACGATATCTTTGCTCCCACAAAAAAATTCTCTTTCGAAGTTTCTGATAACGTCATTGTATATGATTTGTGGTTTGGGCACCTACCCCAATCAAAAATCCTGGCTACGCCTATGACCAGGCTGTAAAAAAAGACTACTGCTTTCATTAACACAAAACTTCAAAAATTTGTTTTGCAAAAAATACTTTTATCTCAAGTTTAATTTATGAATATTGCGGACAAAAAAATTTGAGAGTAATTTAATTGCAAAATGAAAAAAAAAACTCCTAAAAACCAAAACTCGATCAACAACATGAACTTTAAAATATCCTATCATATGTCAACTTAAAATAATTTATTCTAAAAAACATATTGAGCAAATCATAAAATAAATACTGAAGCATTAATCAACGGCAAACACTGCTGTGAATGGATGGAAGAATTCAAACCATTGTTTGCAGAGACTGAATAGAGACAACGTTTTCAAATAGCAGATTGATAGTTTGCTCCATGGCTGCATTATATACGGAAGAGTGGGGCATAATAAGAAATAAGGTAATAAGGATTAAGGCCATGGCATAAAGTCTTAAAAAAAGATCAGCAATCACGATGTATTTTAGAGGGTATTGTGTTGTCCTCTTTTATTGGGGTCATGACGTAACAAAAAGCCAACTTGTAAATGCAATAGCAATTCAATGAACTTGTCGGACACGTATTTCAGATATTTTCTAGTCAATGGCAATAAAACTATTCGCTTGGTGTCATGGTAGTTGCAAATGGCAGCGAGGCCGCAAGGGTAAAGGTGTCGTTTTTACAACGACCCTGATCACATGATCTGGGTTCAACCCGCACCCTGGTCACGTTGTTGAGTCCTTGGATAAGACGCTTTACGATAATTATCTCTGCTTGGTGGCTTCGAGCCAGCAGCAGATTCAGTGGACAAGAACTCGAAGAAATTCACAGGAACATTGGATCACTGGAAACTTCTAAGCAGGTGCGGATTCCTCCAACCACAAGTAGTCATTTCAATGAAAAGTGCGCGGATCGTCCAATATTTAACGTCTGACGCTGTCCGATGACAGGAAGATAAATATTTCCTACAACAACAACTACAACAATGAATTAGTTGCCGCTAATGATACAAAAATTCTTATTTTATTCTTTGGTCATGCGTATTGAATATTTTTATTTCTTGGTCATGCAGGAAGAGTTGGCCATATTAAAGGCGGTGAATCATCCAGCCAATTCCGGTGGTTTACAAAAGCTAAAATTGAACTATAATTTTTGATATTTTTTGTTTTGATTTTGGGGCTGTGTTTGCAAAGATATTCTACAAATACAAAAAGATGTCCCCTCGAAAAAAGTTTTTTGAAACTCTGAGTTTTGATCTTCCCGCCAAAACCACAGTTCTCTAACCTATTAGGCCTACTGCAATCTTATTAAACTATTAGACCTAACTATCTCTAAATTATTAGGCCTAATAGTTTAGAGATAGTTAGGCCTAAGCTATTTGGAAATAAACTATTTAGAAATAAACTATCTCTAAACTATTAGGCCTACCACAGTTCTCTAAACCATTAGGCCTACTGTGGTTCTGGCGGAAAGAACAAAACTCAGAGTTTCCAAAAACTTTTTTCGGGGGGACATCTTTTTGTATTTGTTGAATATCTTTGCAACCGCAGCCGCAAAATTAAAACAAAAAATATCAAAAATTATAGTTCAATTTTAGCTATTGTAAACTACCGAATTGGCTGGATGATTCACCGCCTTTAAAATACCGTAGCTCATGCCACTCAGTTGTTTGTTTTTATGCTATTTCGTGTGTTTTGCAATGGTAAAAGCTAAAAGTCATGTTTTCTAAACAAAAATTCAAACTAAGATTGTCACAAAATTAGTTATTTTTGCTTAAAAACCGTAAAATTTCTAAAAGCCGCGTCTCGGTCCAGATTCCATAGCTTTCAGAAGCTATGCGTTTCATCCGTTTAACCAGGTCGTCTTTAACAGCTGGGGGGAAGGGGGAGCGGCTCTGCCACTATACCCTTGGCTTGTAATCCATCTTGCCCGTTGCTCCTCCTTTTGAAATTTCGGTTTATTTGTAATTGCTATGCCTTCGTTTGGTTTTTGTTCTTTATACTTTGAGCAAGTAGAACTATTCAATCTCTTCAGTAATTATTTTGTTTACTCTCTGCGCAGTACCTTTTTCACCATGCGGTACACCAAAAGCTTCTTTGATGGAATGAAAATGGTCCCACGTTAAAATGGTAAATACCTTAAGTTGCATTTCTTTTGGCAAGGTGATGCTTAGGAATATGTTTGATGTCGAATGCTTATTGTGAATAGAGCAAGTTTTTATTAACCTAAAACCAAAAAAAAAATTGACCTAAAAATTCAAAATAATTGACTTTATTGACCTAAAGAATTTAGACTGAACAAACGATGTTTTTTTGAGATTTTATATTAAAGCAAGTATTTAACAAACGAAAACACACACAATTTCTCAACAAAACTTGCTACACAAGACTATTGCAATTGCAAAACTAGTCAGGTCTTGGGACATAATTAACTCTGCAAGCAAGTAATCACCAGGTGGATGCATTAAAGTGTAAAATCATGTAATGTCGCACATTTTTGGCCTTAAAATTTCTGTCCTTGGCCAACAGTTTTTTCAACATGGAAAGGTTTCTTTTTACAGAGGCAGATGTGGGCTGAGAATTTTGAAGCATGTGATACACAGCAGGTAAAATATCTTGCCTTTCCATATTTATTATTTCGGAAATGTCATTGTTTTGCGTTTTTTTTTTAATGTATTGGTTGATGTTACAAGTGTCTTTACCAAAGTCAAGTTCTTGGATTGCTTGCACTGCTTCTTTAATGGTATACTTCGCACTTTCCATCTTTTCTATAAGCTTAACTAACAGAGGTGGAGTCCTCGAGGACGTCCTTGGCCTCGAGGACGTCCTCGAGGACACATTTTGAAGTCCTTGGCCTTGGCCTCGGCCTCGAAGCCTCAAGTTCTTGGCCTTGGCCTCGAAGCCTCAAGTCCTCGAAAACTGCCCTGTCCTCGGCTCGAGGACAGCACTATTTTTTGAACAGTTGAAATTTCGTAGGAAAACGCAAGAAACCTCGCAGAAAATTGGCGAATACCTTTTTTGTTTTCCTCACTTGCAGCATAGGCGTAGGCAAGGAAAGGGGGGCGGGGCCCCCCCAATTGAAATTTCACCAATGACAAAAAGCCTATTGTTTCTTCAGTTTCAGTTTTTTTTAGCATTTTTCGCTGACAACAGTATAACTAATTAACAATATTGAAGACCAAGGGCGCTGGGCCCCCTCAATTCAATTTTTGCCTGCCAATTTATACGAATAACCCGGAGAAAATGGAGAGTTTTTGTCCTAAAAGTTGCTATATCAGGCCCACATCTAGCCTTTTTGTGAATGTAATGCATTAATCAGGGCCGGATTTACCACAATATGACGCAGTACCAGCTAGGGGCCCCGAGCTGAAATCGTAAAATTTTTTTGGTCTTCACCTATATTTGGCAGAAAGATGTTGCAAAAATCTTCAAAGTGCCTGGGGCCCAGCGCGATGTAAATCCGGCCCGGCAATAACATGGTTGGTAGACGTAACCATCTATTGTACCATTTTTCAAAAACAATTCAGTTTTTCACCACCAACCTCGCCGGTTTTTACGCACAAAATACTTAAAAAAAAAAATAGCCATAGAAAATGCTGATTGAACGAACCATTGAACTTCAGTTGAGGGGGCCCAAGCCCCCTGGCCGAACATGTACTCCTATAACTGGTTATTTTCACGACAAAACAAAAATCTCAACGAAAAATCCTCGAGTAGATTATTATTTACTGCTAAAATGTTGCAAGGAACGATGCATTTTATTTTTCCCTACCAGGACCAAATCACTTACAATTAAAATTTAACTCCAAAATGCAAGATGTTAAACGTGTTTTGGACTTAAATTGCAAGTAAAAAGAGGATTAAACAATTCGATTTTTTCAATTGGCTTTCAATAAAATCAAAAATCTGGTGCGTTTAAATGACTCTAAACACCTGCGAATTGTGATTCAACGGCATCAAAATAGCTTTTTTTTCCAAAAAATCGTCCAACGGCTGGGGGCGGGGCCCCCAGACCCCCAAAGCCTTTGGCGGCTGGGGGCCCCGCCCCCAAACCCCCATCTGTGATACATTTGAGTAACATAAGCTTTCTCAACACCTTCCCAAAGTTAAATATTCGCATTTTCCAACTATTAGTTTAAGCCCTCTTCCTTTGCGAAATCCTGGTTACGTGCAAACAGGCAACTACGATTTCAGATCTTCCATACTACGATATCTTTGTCCGACAAAAACTTCCTCTTTGGAAAAATTTTGATGACGTCATTTCATGTGATTTGTGGTTTAGGCCTTCCTCAATCCAAAATTCTGGGTACGCCAATGAATTGGAGATCGCCAGAAAAAAATTTTTGAAGACGTTTTTTTTTGGAGAATGCCTGCATCTGTGTCCTTGGTCCTTGGCCTTGGCCTCAAGCATTCCTGTCCTTGGCTTCGAGAGAGTCTGTCCTCGGAAAGGCTGTCCTTGGCCTCGGATTTTTTTTGTGTCCTTGGCCTTGGCCTCGAGCCTTGTGTCGTCGACTGCACCTCTGTTAACTAGGCATTCATATTGGTCTTTGATTTTGAGCAGTTGACCAGCTAAACCACTTTTTTGCAAGCTAACCTTTGCTTGAGTTACCAAAATCCCAGAACCAACAAAACTTTCCACAATTGCTTTCACTTCAGGCAAATTGTTTTCGTAATACAAGGCAGCATTTAACCAGCTTCCTCATCTTGTAGAAGCAGGCTGAAGTGGGTAACCAATAGCAGAAAATTTTGCCTGCCTGGTTTTTGTATTTTGAATTGTTACTGCTTTGATTTTTGCAATTAGCTGATCCACATCTTCAAAGTGAGATTTGATTTTCATAGCACAATTGTGCAATAAATGTGCTACGCACGTTATGTAAAACAGCTTGGGATACAGATTTTAGTGTTATACCAGCAGCAGTCATATATTTCGCGGCATCGGACAGTAACAGGCAGAAGAAGCTTCAGTTGATTTCAAGATTTCTAACAGCATCGTCAACTGCTTGAGCAATGATGTTGCAATTAGGAGCACATTTTAGAGGTTGACAGTCATACAAGTAACTGACGTGTGATGTTTCAAGGCTTCCCACCAGAATATTCAAGTATTGCGTGCCAAACACAATGCTCTCATCAACAAAAAGAGAAATTTGTTCGTCATGAACAGCGTTTTGTATTCGCTTTAATTCATTTTTGCTTAATTGCAGTGCTGTTCGTCTACAAGTAGTTTTAGATGGCAATCTGTGACCAATGTTACGAAATAGGTTTTTATTATGCGTATTGTTAAGCTTGTACGAAGGAATATCAGCAGACAAAAATGCCTTGGTTACCTTTTCAACAAAATCGGTGCCACAGCTCCTTAAAAACGTTAGCAAAGTCTCGGGGATATCATCTTCAGATCTGCTGCCTAACGCTTTTTGTTGTTTCAATGTATTTCGATGAGAATCAACAAGAAAGTTTGCAGCAAGAAACCGCACAGTTACACAAATTGTTATAGTAATTCATTGTTAATACTTTGCATAAATTCATCAGGGAATTCTTTAACTCTGGATTGAGTGCTATACGCATGGGTAGTTTTAACTTTCAGCATTATTTTAGAATCTAAATCACTATCTAAAGACAAATTTAAAAACTTTATTATTTGAAATCGAAATACCTAGGTAAAAAAATTTTAATAAAAAAACTTGCGGAACAGTTTGTTTCACCGATCATCTGGGGTATCTACGTGTTTCAATTTTAAATCAGCTCTAACATGTTATCGAACGCTTCTTGAAGTACTGGCACCACAAATTTTTTTAATGTGTTACTTCACTGGTTTGACAAATGAATTCACAGTAAACTGTCACCTGTTGGGCTACATTTCCACAAAAACTTGAAAAGGAGCTGTTTTTTCCCCTTCCTAAAAAATCAAAGACTAAAAAATGCTTTGTTTATTTAGTTCCGTTTGATAAGTAACGTACATCGATTTGGAATAAAGGTGCCTCCTGCATTTGGCGCTGTGAAAGCCAAAGCTAAAAAAAATTGGCAGTACCAGCATTTAATTACCCTTAAAGTTTTTATAAGTGAGACCTTATGCAAACGTATAGTCTTAGATAGCTTGCAGACTGCACTTGCTCAAATAAACTATAATTTACTTCTTTATATTTATTTACTATATAGCAGACTAAATAATAAAATGTTAGTCCTAGCTAACAACGCAGATGCCTCTTTGTTTCTGAACTAAAACCTTAGATGCCTGCCTGTGCTACACTGCAATCATTTTTTGCAAAAAACTTAAACAATATTGTTCCTGCCAAACTAGCCACAAGACGCACGAGTTACAAGCAACTATTCAATTGCACAGAGCTGGACAGCGCTGTTTCGAGCTTTTAGCTCTCATCGGCAGCCCTCAGCTTCTCTAACAAAGTTATTCCCCAGCTGGACAAGACTCTTGGCCGAACTGGACAAACCTTAAGGGCTTGCACAGCGGCAGAGGCTTTGTAGGGAATAAACAATTTTTCACTTGTGGTACTTAAACTAAACAAGTGAAAAAATCGCTGAACCCTTGCAGTAAGGATAGCCATAGGCTTTCCCTACTACAAGGGTTCCCCTTGTGTGACCACGGAAACCATAACCGACAAGTTTGACGTCCACGTAGGACGTCAAACTTGTCGGTTATTCAATTGCAACATACTCGCATGTTTTATTATCCAATTTTAACTAATGCTTCACAATCCTTTGATCGCGACAGATATGGTAATCTACACCATTACTGTGTAACAAGCAGTGGTGGGCAAGTTACTTTCTAAAAGCAACTAGTTACAAGTTGCAGTTACTTGGCAAAAAAAAAAACAAAGTTACAGTTACAAATTTGAAAAAGAAACTAGTTACAGTTACAACTTACAGTTACTTTTAGTGATTAAAAATTTGGACTAAAAATCGAGCCGAAGACCTTGTGACTCTTCGCGCAGCACATTGTATCGTTACGCCACCGAAGCTGACATCAGCGATTGGACGAACTGCGTTCTTGAAACATCGCATGCTCAATCAACCGTGAACAACATCTGCGTTATTGTCGTTGGCGTGCGTTGGTAGCGTGGAGTAGCACTAGACTCTTCGTTCAGCTTTTGGTATGTTAACTTAAGGTAGGCCTAACTTACCTTGTACATGCTTCACTAGTAGGCTATAGTATAAACCCATAAGCTACCGGCGGCCGCTAATTTGTGGTAAACAAGGCCATCAGTACCACCGTCCACCGGTACACTGTAATGTAGCATCGTATCAGTACCGGTACGAGGCAGCTAGGTAACATAGACTCCTCAACTCAAAAAGTAGGTATCTCATGCGATGCCAGTAATCAATGTGCTTCCGGTATACAACAGTTGGGTAACTTATGGGGGTTATTTAATGTGATATCAGACTCTTAAAACCCAAACTCTAAAGCCTGAAAGCTGGTTTGAAAACGTGTTATCGATACCAGAACCTACCAGTTTAAGTGGAGGCAAGAGAACGGTGCAATTCAATTCAGAACAACTGGAAGGTTGCCTGACACCCTTCCTAAAACTCAAAGACTAAACCCTAACCCAAAATCTTAATCTTTTATTTTAAACTGCAAAACTGTAATCCCACAATCCATAAAACCAAAACCGAACTTAACTGCAAACTCCAAATACGAAACCTGGAAACTTAAACGTTAATCTTAAAGTTGACCCAGAAACTTGATCCAGAACCCCAAACACAATTTTACCATAATAGATGAGATAGTCCCTAATCTCTCGGATTCTTCTTGCTCCAGCCTCTTGAACTAGGTTGCACTGATTAGAAATGCATTTCACTGAAATTGCAAACTAACACTGATTGCTAGTACAGGTACAGCTGTGCAGTAGGCCTACTCAGCACTGAATCCCCAAACGGTTTCAATCACCAGAAAGCGAAGTTGGAAAACTATCACTGCCTTCACTTTAACCAGCAACCACATGTATAGTCCAGTGAACAGAGTGAAGAAAGTATGGATAAAAGGTTATGGTTGATCAGACATGAGACTGTGCGTCCTGTGTTACCAGTGTAAAACAATTATTTTGAATGGAATTCATAAAAAATCTGTGATTTGCTTCAAAGGATGTAGTACAAAAAGTAACTGTAACAGTAACTTTTTTAGGGCTCTAAACTGGTAACTAGTTACAAATACCGTTACATCTGAAAAAAGTAACGAATTACAGTTACAGTTACTAAAAAAGTAACTAGTTATTGCCCACCACTGGTAACAAGTACTGTAGTTGACATTGCAAAACATAGTAAAAAACGTGTAAATAAACTTTTAAATTGTCACTTTTTCGCACCAATACTAAAGGGAAATTTTAAATAATGATGATGGTGATGATGATACTATACAAAATTGACTTTATTGACCTATAAAAAACTATTGATCCAACGGTAAAAAATTGACTTTTCATTGACCTTTCAATTAAAAACACGAAACTTATTCCTTGCATCCAGAGTTTTTACAAAAAAGCACGTCATTCAAGCTTACTACCAAAAATTACCTTAATTGTAAAAACTTGCCCTAATTATGAACGTCAATAGTTTTTGAAGACAAAGAGCTATCACCTTGCATTCATCATATATCGTTTGACCCTTAATCGTCTTAAGTTTTAGCATTAGTTTAAAGTTTCTTGTTGTAGGCTTAATGCTGAACGGTGGTTGAATTTGTTTGGACGCTTTGATTTTTTTACCAACAAAGCTTAAACGAAGTCTTGACCAAAAGATAGCAAAAGTTGTGATGGCTTTGTAAATATTCTGTCTTATTTGCCAGACCCTGCGAGAAGATGATGCAAAATCAGTGGTCAAGAGGATAGAACGTCTGCTAATGAATGCGTAAACTCGGATTCGATTTTCGATCGGGCCATACCAAAAATTATAAAAATTGTTAGTGGCAGCTTTCCTCCCTGATATTTGGTATTGCAAAGGATAGTTCATTAGTTTGTATGAATCAAGCATTCTGTAGCTGTCTTACCACAGCAACGCAGATGAGCACCCTTTTTTTGGGGTTTTTGTTTGCGTAAAGTGTCTTTTTCGTAGAACACAACGGCGCATTGGCAGTCCGATAATTAAACCAGGAGTCACCATTGTTCGAATACTAGCCCTACGTTCTACCAACTGAGCTATCATCAAAAAGGGACAGAGCGAAACCTCCTGCGTGTCTAGTAGATGCTGGTGGGCTGAAGTAGCTTGACTGGAAGACCGAATGATCCCTTTACTATCTCCTGGCCAATAGTGATGTAGTTCTCGAGACCGGTCTCGGTTCTCGAGACTGTCTCGAAACATATTTTTGAAAGTCTCGTCTCGGTCTCGCCTCGGACTTGAACTTCAAGTCTCGATCTCGAGTCTTGGTCTCGAAAAGTCATGGTCTCGAAATATGAGAAGTCTCGAGACTCAAAATCTTGGTTAGGCGTAGGAGTAAAATTTTGAATTTAATTATTTAATGCAAGCTACGCAAACAAAGATTCGATTGACTTTCTAGGCCTTAACACCTTTTTAATTGCTTTCAAACAATCTCCTTTATTTATTCATTTCGGTCAATTTTCATTTATTTCCGTCAATGTTTTTAAACTGCGATCGTGAGAAACAAAGTTTTGCAATAAAACTTCAATTTTTGATAATTGGCTACTCAGTGGGAGATACTTGAGGTTCGAAAAAACTCAGGTAGAGCCGTGAGAGAAAACTGCTCGACCTGTTATTCATTATTATCTTTGTTATTTACTTATGAAAGGTGTGATGTAAAACAGTCTGGAGGGGAAGAAGCCGCTTTAGCGGTATTATTTGATGTTGATCTTTGTTAAAGGTGCTAATTGCCACTGTCTACATTTTTGCTTTCTGGTAGTAAACGCTCTAAACCTTTTTCTCGTTCAGGTTCCTTGCACGTGGACCGAGTTTGAGGTGGTAGCATAGCATGGCATGGCAAACCTCACCAAATTCGATGAGGTTTGGTCAAGGAAGGTTAATCAGGACAGCTCAGACCTCAAAGTAATTGTTTTCAGTCTCATTCTGTTGAACAGATCTTTCGTAGTATGATACAGTTAAGATGGCAGACTCAGAATGATGAACTTAAGTCTACTTTACCACTGCTTTTTTGTAAATATCAAACGTTAGAAGTAACAATTAGGTCCAGTGAAGATTAAAATAGCTTGAGGTATAAACCTGAGGTATAAACATGGGCCACCGAATGGGGAAGACGCGTGACCCCAAAAGATTTTCAGGGCGGTATCGGAGAAATAAAGTCTTGATAAAAAATAATACCGTAACTCAGATATTTGTTATACATTAAGGTGTTTGCCGTGTACTAGGACTAGGTTACTGAATCATTCATCTTGAGGTCTTGTTTATGAAAACACAATTGTGCATTCCACCATAGCCTTCTTGTCATTAAAATAATTATCTGAATGCAACTGCTTTAGCAAGCCCGCTTTTTTTTAGATTTAAACGACCGGTCAGCGTTAGTAGTTAAAGACACCGCCATCGGAGCGTGAGGTCTGCGTTTTGATTCTTGGTCCGGTCAAAATCGGACGCAGTGTCGCTAACGTCTCGCCCCGCTGCGATGTTTCTTTGGTGCAGTGTTGTTCATTTGCTCAATGCCCGTGCACTAAGCCGCGAGTTTATGAAAGCTTTTATTTTAATTTGATTTAGCAACTCGCTTCGAAATCGAATTCCTCTAGATTGGTCCACGATCAGTTTGGTAATGAAACTTAAGCAAATTTAAGAAGCGTTCGGTGGCAGTCGCTAAAGTATCTCGAAATCACCAACAATGTTGAACATTTTAACGAAAATATTTTCGAATTTCGGGAAACCATGGAAAACCAACTACCTGCCTTATACAAACCCGCGATGCAAGTTCTTTTTGTGCCAGCGTCATCGGCTCCTGTGGAGCGTATTTTTAGTACCGGAGATTTGATCATGAGACCTCATCGATCTCTGCTTTCTTCAGTTAATCTAGAAATGCTGGTTGCATTAAAATGCAATCACAATTCTATTGTTTGATTTTGGTATAGGCTTACTTTATACGGTTGCATTAATTTTTTCCGTTGTGTTTCGTGATTATTTTTGCTTGCAATAATATGCCATTCAAGATTTTTTGGCTCTGTTACTAATCTGTTGTTACTGCAAGCTGGACCACTGCGATAGTTTGAACACAGGAACGCATTGCCCAGTTTCAGTTGGCATCGAAAGGCAATTTTTCTACTTTAAGGTCGGGCGCTTGACAGTAGAGGTTCGCCGTCACCTCTTCATGTCCTTGTGAATAGCACGGAGCCCAAGTTCGTTTTTTGGTTTATGGTCGTTCTACTGTATTGCGATTGGCCGTTTGTTTAAAGAAAAACCATAAAAAGGGTTGTCAATAGTCAATACAAATAAGTTTTGCTTCTAAAATCTCGGGTCTCGAAGTCTCGTCTCGGTCTCGAAAAACTCACCGAGTCTCGATCTCGGTCTCGAAAATTTTTTCAAGTCTTGGTCTCGGGTCTTGGACTCGAATTTTTTCCAAGTCTCGGTCTTGGTCTCGGTCTCGACCATCAGGGTCTCGACTACATCACTACTGGCCAAGACAACTACGTAGATAAAGATGTAACTGCAATTACAAAAAAAAAGATAATAATTCTGGTGCTTTTGAAACTGGTTCTTTTGGGGGAACTTAAGGAGGCCAAGTTCGCAAAATTCTTTGATTTTGATTATTGGGTATTGAAACTGTGTTGGATTTTTTTGCAAATATTGCGGTTTTGGAAAAAATTGCTTTTAGTTCTTACAAGACCAGTTTCCGAAAAAAAACAAACTTTAAGACATTAGCAAAGCTGAGCAAATGTTGCTATAAAATAAACAAAATTAGGTGTTCTTGGTTTGCAATTGGCATATGTAAGGCATGCAGGGTCCCAGTGAACATGCCCATATGGGGACCACATGGGTTTTTGGTGGGCAACTAGGCTTTGCGTAGGCCAATTTACTGGGGCTCAAGTGGGCTTAGCTTGGGCCTAAATGAACTCCTTTAAAATTATTTTATATGTTTAGTATAAACACCATTGATTGGTAAAACCCAAAAATAATTTTCTAATTTTTGTTGAAGCAAAACAAAGCAAAAAAATTGAATCTTTATGATTGTGGGGTGCCCACGGTATTTCCATTCTTATTTCCATCTTGGGCCATTTTGATGGGGCCCAAGTGGGCTTAGCTTGGGCCTAAGTGGGCTTTTTCAAAATCATTTTAAGCCTTTAGTATATACTCCGTTGGTTGTTAAAAGCCCAAAAATAATTTTCTCATTTTTGTTGAAGCAAATAAAACAAAAAAATTGAATCTTTATGATTGTGGGGTGCCCACGCTATTTCCATTCTTAGCCCAGTCTTGGGCCATTTTACTGGGGCCCAAGTGGGCTTAGCATGGGCCTAAATGGGCTCCGTTAAAATTTGTTTTAGCCTTAGTATAAACACCGTTGGTTGATAAAAGCCCAAAATTAACTATTTAGTTTTTGCCGCACCAAAATAAAACGATGAAAATTGAATCTTTTAGGATTTGGGGTGCCCATATTATTCCCACTCTTTGCCCAGTCGTGGGCCATTTTGATGGGGCCCAAGTGGGCTTAGCTAGGGTCTAAATGGGCTCCGTTAAAATCTTTTTTAGCGTGTAGTATAAACATCGTTGGTTGTTAAAAGTCTAAAAATAACTTTATTTAGAGTTATTGTTGCAACAAACATACGATGAAAAACAAACTTTTTGAATTTGGGGTTTCCACGCCCTACCCACTCTTTGCCCAGTCGTGGGCTATTTTGATGGGGCCCAAGTGGGCTTAGCTAGGGCCTAAATGGGCTCTTTCAAAATTTTTTTTATCTAGCTCTGTTGGTTGTTCTAAAACCTAAAAATAATTTTCTAATTTTTGCTGCAACAAAATAAACCAAAAAATCTGAATGTTTATGATGTTGGGGTGCCCACGCTATTTCCACTCTTTGCCCAGTCGTGGGCCATTTTGATGGGGCCCGAATGGGCTTAGCTTGGGCCTAAATGGGCTCCTTCAAAATCTTTTTTAGCGTTTAGTATATGCTCCGTTGGTTGTTATAAAACCTAAAAGTAATTTTCTAATTTTTGCTGCAATAAAATAAACCAAAAAAACTGAATGTTTATGATGTTGGGGTGCCCACGCTATTTGTACTCTTAACCCAGTCGTGGGCCATTTTGATGGGGCCCAAGTAGGCTTTGCATAGGCCTAAATGGGCTCCTTCAAAATCTTTTTTAGCGTTTAGTATATGCTTCGTAGGTAGTTTAAAGCCTAAAAATACCGTAACTCTTTAGTTAATGTCGCAACAAAATAAACAAGGAAAATCGAAACTTTTTTGAATTTGGGGTGCCCACGCTATTCCCACTCTTTGCCCAGTCGTGGGCCATTTTGATGGGGCCCGAATGGGCTTAGCTTGGGCCTAA
Organism: Trididemnum nubilum; assembly: GCA_963965965.1. NCBI lineage: Eukaryota > Metazoa > Chordata > Ascidiacea > Aplousobranchia > Didemnidae > Trididemnum > Trididemnum nubilum. Next base: position 34,588,479 of record OZ014483.1, on the reverse strand, counting down.
ATGGTCTCCTTCAAAATCTTTTTTAGCGTTTAGTCAATGCTCCGTTGGTTGTTATAAAACCTAAAAGTAATTTTCTAATTTTTGTTGCAACAAAATAAAACAAAAAAACTCAATGTTTTTGATGTTGGGGTGCCCACGCTATTTCTACTCTTAACCCAGTCGTGGGCCACTTTGATGGGGCCCCAGTGGGCTTCGCATGGGCCTAAATGGGCTCCTTCAAAATCTTTTTAGCGTGTAGTATAAAAACCATTAATTGTTGTAAGCCTAAAAATAACCATTTAGTTTTAGACGTAACAAAATAAAACGAAGAAAGTTGAAACGTTTTGAATAATGGGTACCCACTGCCCACGCTATTCACACTCTCAGCCCAGTCAAAACTTTATGTTTTCTGTCACCGTGGTAGTTGTATGGTGTAAAATTTTGATTCTTAAACGTGTATTAATTTTTGTGAATTGAATTTTAGTTGTTACAGAACATAAAAAATGTCAATAACAGTTTAAATTTTGGGACTAAAAAATTGTTTTAAATATTTTTTAAATTTAACCTCTTATTTAACATTTTTTATCGAAAAATAATGTCAATGTATTAGAAAATTTATTCATATAAATTTGTTGAGTATAGAAAAAATATTTTGCGATGTTGAAAGGTTTCAGACGGCAAATACATGTTGGAAGTTTCTTTATATTTTCGTAACACTTTATTCTTTTTATTGAAACACTGCACGAGAAAAAGCGTCGCGAGACAGGTTCTGCGCATGCGCAAAGGCGTGAATTTAGAACATTTCACGTGGCGAGTTTGCGTTAGAGCACAAAACTCTTTTAATGCGGTAAAGTATCATGAACAATTAAGTCATCGCGGTTGGTAGTGTTTTTCATTGACATAAATTAATGGTGACCAAAATAAGTGTTCTAGATCGCAAGCAGGGTTAAGGAAATTAGTTTCAAGTTTTCTTACGAAAAGGAGCGGCAAAAGTCTCAAAAACTCAGACTGGCAACAAATATCAGATTAATGATGCAAAATTTTGCAATTTCGTTTTGGTAAATGGAAGTTTTTGTTGCATTATGCTGTTCAACTTTTTGATAGTTAGGTTGTTTTACAATCTTACGGGACGCAAAGGCAAAGAATCATTCAAGAAGTTGTCGATAATATCTGTGTTGCATGGTAAGTTTTTTTCTTATTTGCTTTTGTTCTAGCAGAATGCTGATAGGCTATTCAAATGTTTTTTTTTTCACTAGATCAAATGACTTTGAAACTGCAAAGGTTTGAACGAAAACAGTTTAATTTTATAATGAAACTATTTCGATTTCATCTAGAAATGGTAATTCTGTGCGGTATCTTTATTACGAAAAACGACCATTGACCTTTATATTTTAAGCTTGTTTAAGCAAAGCAGAGTGTGGCTTAAACATCAAAATATTAAATAGTGATTTAACTCGAATTTGTGGGGTAATGTGCGTTCTTTGTCAAAATGTTTATGTTTTTGAACTACCGGTACTGTTTGCTGTTTCTAACACATGATAAATTTTGTAAGTCACTATTGACGGTACAACTGAGATTTTGTTGTTAAACGTCTCTGACTGCTAGTCTTTGGCTCGTAGCCAAGTTGGTCATTGCGAGCTGTATTCTTTAAATCAAAATGTAGCCCCAACAGTCCGAGTGATGACGTGACAGTGTCTTTGTTGTTGCAGTGCATATTTCAGTAGCGTAGCCAGGGGGCGGGGGGCAATTAGCCCCCCCATTGGCCTGAAAAGTATGCAAAATAGCACGTTTTTAGTGCTTTTGAGGCCGATTTTTGCTCCAAAAATGAAAACAGCCCCCCCAACGAGAACGGGGAGCAGAAGTTGTGAAGGACTACCTGTTATTTAAATCAGAAAAGTGGAGTTTTGTTTTTCCGGAGTGCACCCAAAGTTGGTCAGGAAAAGTGACTGAATTTTGGTTAAGACCTTTTTTTATTTTGAGATCACCAAAATTTGGCTGGAAGAACCGTTTCAATTTTGGTGAAGACCTTTTTTTGGAGATCACTTGATTTTGACAGAAAAACCGCCTCAATTTGGTTCAAGACTGATGAAAATTTGAGTCAAATTTGTTTACTGCTGTTTTCACCTCTCAAAAAAGCCCGCTCCCCCTTTGCGAAATCCTGGCTACGCGCCTGGCATGTTTAATGTACCGGTATTGATCTTTTGTCTCTTAATAGCGTCAGAAGCTAACTGATAACTGTTTGATGATGCACAAATCTTTCCTTGCCATGACTACTTCTTGCTTGGAGGAAACTGTAACCTACATGCTTAAGTCTGAGGATTTCTTCGAATTCTTGTCCACTGAATTTGCTGCTTGTTTAAAACTGCCAAGCAGAGATAAATCATCGTAATTCGTCTTGTCCGAAGACGCAACAACGTGACCAGGGTGCAAGTTGAACTCAGATTATGCAATCAAGGTCGTTGTAAAAACAATGCTTTTACCTTCTCGGCTACGCTAGCGACTTGTGTAGTTGCTTCTCATTGCCCATTGTTGTTTTTTCAGATGATGTAAAAAAGAATCTAGCTACCAGTAAATGCAGCAAAGTCAATTTGGAAACCGAAGTGGTCAAATGGTTGACCATTGCGCGAGATCGAGGCGGAAACCGGTCCAAAAGAAGGAGATTCGAAAGCGCTCCCGTGCCAGCTCTAAGTTAAAATGATCTGTAATGTGTTTGCTTTTCCGTGTACTGTTGTTGTGCGTGAATTCGGTTATCACTGTAAGTTGGTAAAAATAAACCATCAAGTATTGATGAATGTAGTGTTTTTGTATTATTGTGCTTCGCGCTGCACCAGTTTTACACGACTTGGGATGTCGAGTACTACAACATTGGATGCGGGTGGGTTTGCCCACTGAATTAATGGGCTGCCCAGTTAAATCCCAGTAGTATGAGCATGGAATGTGGGTGGGTTTGCCCATTAAATTAATGGGCTGCCCAGTTGAATCCCAGTGGTAAAAGCATGGGATGTAGGTGGGTTTGCCCAGTAAATTAATGGGCTACCCAGTTGAATCCCAGTGGTAAGAGCATGGGATGTGGGTGGGTTTGCCCATTAAATTAATGGGCTGCCCAGTTGAATCCCAGTGGTAAAAGCATGGGATGTGGGTGTGTTTGCCCAGTAAATTAATGGGCTGCCTAGTAGAATCCCAGTGGTAAGAGTATGGGATGTGGGTGGGTTTGCCCATTAAATTAATGGGCTGCCCAGATGGGGCCCAGTTTTATCCCGCAGACAAAATCAAGTGGGCCCCATGTGGGTAGCCCACATGGGCCCCACATGTTGGCCCACTATGGCCCCAATTGGGCCCCACATGCAATTGTTCATTGGGGTGCAACCAAGATTTTGTTGGAAGAAAGAGTAGACCTCAAAGCTAAACTTTGACTCCATGGGTCTGGGGACAAAAATTGTCTTGTTGATTTTAAGTGTAGTTTTCATGGCTGGTATAATATAATTTTGCAATAGAATTACTCTCAAATTTTTGTGTCCGCAATATTCATGAATTAAACTTGAGATGAAATGAATTTTTAAAGTTTTGTGTTTATGAAAGCAGTAGCTCATTTTTTTGCGGTTTGATTAACATTTTTTATAGATATAAACAGTCTGGTAATATTTAAATTTGATGATATCTTTTGCCTCAAAAACTAATTTATAAATATTGCGGACACAAAAATTTGAGAGTAATGAATTGCAAAATTATATTACACCATCCATAAAAACTAAACTTATAATCAGCAAGATAATTTTCTTCCCCAGATCCATAAAGTCAAATCTTAGCTTTGAGCTTCATGACCTACTTAAACATAAAGTTACAAAACTATATTTCGCCATTTTTCGAAATAATCTTCCTCCTTTAATATCTCACTTATTCACCAAAACAAGCAAAATATTTTCAAGAATTACAAGATCATCAACTGATCCAAACACTACACTTTACATTCTTAGATACCGTACAGCCAGACTGCAACGGTGCATAAAATATCAAGGAGTAAAAATTTGGAGCGATATTCCAACTAAAATAAAAAACAGATCTTTCAATCACTTCAAATGTCCTTACAAAAACTATTTATTGAACCAATATTGGTTTTTTTCTTCTTTTTTCTGTAGTGCTCTCCTACATGTTGCCACATTCTATCATACTTTGCAGAGGTGGAGTCCAGGACATAAGGCTCGAGGCCAAGGCCAAGGACACAAAAAAAATCCGAGGCCAAGACCAAGGACAGCCTTTCCGAGGACAGACACTCTCGAGGCCAAGGACAGGAATGCTTGAGGCCAAGGCCAAGGACCAAGGACACAAGCGCAAGTGCTCTCCAAAAAAAAAAAAAAAAAGGTCTTCACAAAAATTTTTCAAGCGATCTCCACAAAAAAAACGTTTTCCAAAAAAATTTTCAAGCGCTTCACAAAATTTTAACAGTGCAAAAAATAGTGCTGTCCTCGAGCCGAGGACAGGCCAATTTTCGAGGACTTGAGGCCAAGGCCAAGGACTTGACCTTCGAGGCCAAGGCCAAGGCCAAGGACTTCAAAATCTTTCCTCGAGGACGTCCTCGAGGCCAAGGACGTCCTCGAGGCCAAGGACGTCCTCGAGGACTCCACCTCTGATACTTTGCTCATTTCCTAATCATTTTTTCGTCTCCTCTGGGTGGCTGCTAGACTTGATGACCGAAAGGTCCATTCCAGAGATGGCATCGGGCCGAGTTGGTTCAGCCCAAACCAGGGTTGTCACAAAAACTGCAGAATCAAATTCCAGGACCTTCCAGGACTTCTTTAGGTCATTTTCCAGGACTGTTCAAGGTTTTTTTTACAGGACATAAATTTTCACTATTACTCTTTCATGCACCTACTTTTTTGTACTTGTAATTGACAAAAAATTGTGATATAACCCATTTGCATTCCTAGCACTGACTACTAGCCAGGCGCAAAGCCAGAAATTTTCGACAGGAGGTATGGGGGCGGAGCCCCCAGTCACCAGAAACTATTGGGGGTCTGGGGGCAAAGCCCCCAGCACTCGAAAATTTTGCAATTTTTTTGCAACAATAACTTAATTTTAGGCCTAATTTTGGTAAAGATTATTGAGTTTAAAACGTGGTATAGAAATTAGCACGGCAAAAACACGATTAAACTGGTTGCAGTTTGAGAATAAACAATTCCCCACAAGCAATAACATGTGAATTTCACGTGGAAATCTCGTGAAATTTTCACGAGTTACTCGTGTTAAACACATGGTATAAACACGTGATATTCTTGTGATCTTGCACATAGGTCCCACGTGTTATTCACGTGAACGAATCACATGTTTAACTTGTGGTATACCATGTGTTATCCACCAGTTTGCTGCAATGGTACATGCTCTTCGTCAACTGCTGGCTTCGAAATAGCTAATAGCACTGATCATTTGCCGACAATGAACACGTGATTTCACGAGTTTACCACGTATGATCAACGAGTTAAGTTACGAGCACGTGACTTCACGGGTTTACCACGTGTGATCAACGAGTTAAGCTACGACCACGTGATTTCACGGGTTTACCACGTATGACCAACGACTTAAGTCACGAGCACATGCTTTTACGGGTTTACCACGTATGATCAACGAGTCAAGTTACGACCACGTGATTTCACGGGTTTACCACGTACCCTCCACGAGTTCGATTATTAGCAAGAGCATAAGCTCACGTGTTGGCTGTTGAGATGCCTCTACTACTGCTAATTCAAGGATTTTGTGGCAAACTATTTTTCAAATGGTGGAAATATCTTTTTTTATTTATTGTGAAAAAGCCACAAAAATAAACAGCCAATAGAACAACAACAAACTGCAATCACAAAAACAATGCACCACAAGCTAGTTTTCAAATTTGAATAGAAAATTACAAGAGTTCATTACTCGATCGGAAAAATATTACCAGATTTAAAACTTCGGTTCTCCTAAGAACAATTTACGCCTCTTCACACCACAAAAATCTGGCAAGCACCAGAATACTGCCAGCATCAAACAGCAAAAAAGTGTTAGGAGTGAAGGAGTTCCGAACCCTTTACTCCTCACCATTGCATCTAAAATATTTTTTCTAACATCGACTCTACTTCAGGAACAGTTTTTTTATGACTTCAAGGATTACTTCGGGTAGTTTTTTTTTTTAGAAAACATTTTCAAGATGAAAAACAAGACAACTAATTATTTTAGGAAGAATTTAGACCGCAAAAAGTCACTAGATTGTACTGCAGTAAGAATTCACTAGAGCAGACCAAACTACATTGGATCTAGTGAAAAACTGCTAGCGGTGACAGCACTGCACAAGAATAAACTAATTCCAATTGCTAGCAATAGCACCATCTTGAAAATCCTCCTTTTTCTTGGCTTCAAGCCGAGTTGCATGCTTGCGATTCTTCCGCACTCCACCTGAAAATTGTTTGTTAAATTTTTAGTTTCTTATTTGCCAAGTCGACTTCACTAATCACTATAGCGTATATTGAGGGACAAAGTGCTGCGTCATGCCCTCTCCCCACCTGGTCACAGGGCCTGCAAGAGGGGGGTTCAGGGGGTACATCATACCCAGGCCCGGGTCTTGGGGGCCGTCAAGTTTTGGACCAACACGACCAAATTTGAGTGAAGACCTTTTTTTTTTGGGGGGGTCTTCACCTAATTTTGGACAAAAATCAGGACCAAATTTGAGTGAGGACCTTTCTTGATTTAATTTCACTAAATTTTGGGGGCCCGGCATCGATCTTCATACCCCCTGCAAAAGTTTCTATCTCAGGCCCTGCCTGGTCATACAGCATAACATTTTTTGGGAAGAAAGACCTTCTCAAATCGACAAACCTATGACATAATTCCTACTTTTTCAAATAATATTTCTCCCACATTTGCCTCATAACGTGATTTATTTTGGACAACGAATGATAAGTTTCATAGAGCAACATTATGCATAAAATGTTATTTTATCTTTAAAATTAAGCAAAATTTTTCAACGGCGGAGGCTTCGTCTTCGTGTAACTATGATAAGCTCATCACAACAATATTGTACCACAAGGAATATACTACAAATATGGCAGATAGGCACCGTAAGCATAACTTTTTACACCCGACATAGCATTTATAGTACCATTATGCAAACCAAACAACTACCGTACCGGCACTCTTCGACAAATTTAACCAAAGTATTGCGTTTTAACCCATCGGTTTCTTCGTTTAAACTAGACTTTTTTGCATAACGGTATGTTGACCATGCCAAAGTAGGGAATACCATTTTTTGAGTCATTTCATTATAAATATGTGAACTAAAAAAAAAAGGTGAAAACCATAACCTCAGATTTTGCTCAAATTCTCTGAAGATGAAGATTTGTGTCCATAACATAATACAAAAAAACAAAAAAACTTTCATTTACATATGGTTGAGTTACGCGTAATTGAAATTTGCAACATTTGACCACATGATGACGTAAATTTTTTTACATTTTTCTTAATAACTTTTTTACTAGAAGTCTGAATCTTAAGTTTTTTAGAATCAGTGAAGTTTGCTTTATTCATAACATTTGTCTTTCATTTGCTTTTCAGGTTGAAATAATAAGATAATGCAAAAAACATGTATTTCGCAATTAATGCACTATAACTACGAAACATATCGCCAATTTTTTTTTTAACTGGAATTACATTGTTGACTAAGAACTTGCTACACAAAAAAATATATATAGTGGATATTGAAGTGCAACATAGTTAAATCTACAAAAAGGTTAGGTTACCTAAATACAGTATTACAGATAAACTATTTTTAAATTTTTGAAAGACCTTGTCGAGAAAAATTAACAGCATGTTCCAAATCAAATTGTTAGTTTTGCATCTATTAACGGTGGTGCTATGCTAGTCAAGCTTGAGTTTATTCAGTAAGGTATATAGAGAATGCTAAGACTGATATTATTTTTAGCAAGACTGTAAGAAAAAGCTCAGTTTATTTCCAGTTTGGGTTTTCATTGTAAAAGTTTTGTACTATGTCCAAAAATGCTACAAATAAGTCTACTTATAAACTTAACCTCCTATTACATAAACATGATATCAGCTCATTAAAATGTCCAGAAAAGCCAACTAGTCTGTGTACAACAACCAGATATTTTCGTAAAATATGCAGTTTCAGCGAAACTCCAACATTCTGTTCCCTCCATTCTTTAAAACACATGAGGAAAATAAACATCAAAATTTGTTAGTTGGTTTGAATGCAAGTTATCATTCATTTCGATTTTTAATATTTTGGAATGCTAATTTAGAAAGTTCTCAAACATATGGCTTGCTGCATTGGAGAAATTTTATTTGAAGGCTGTGAGTGTAGTAGCTACGAAAGTGTTTATCAGCCTAAAGAAACTGATAGTTGTGTTGCTGTTTATTGCTTTTTATTGCTATAACATCATCAACAAATGCTGCAAATTCAAACAAATTCTTTAATGGTCATATTTTTTCACTTTACACAATTATATTTTTTTAGTTTTCATAATTATAATGAAATGACTCTTTTGCATGTCTCCATTAATTGCCAAATCTTTGAACCACCGGAGTCACCTACTACCATCACTGACTTGTACGTTCTAACAAAAAACAATGAATGCAAGTACTTACCAAAAACGACTTTTATGATGCTTGACTGATATAAATGATTGCCCACCAGCAACTGAAGTTAATTCTACATTTTTGTGGATATCACGAATACTTTGAGGATCTTTAGGAAGGTCTGGGTGTTCAATACGCAACACTTTAAGTAATTTTCATAAAGGCGAATTTGTAACATAAGAGGTGACTGTCCAGTGTCCACTTCGATAAACGACTATGCAAGTTCTGAGGTTCTTTCTTATCACTGCTAGAATTGAAAACATTTTGATAGTCAAAGTCGCAGTAGGTGCTCTAGAGGTCGTAACGTGATTCAGCGTCTTCACTTTCAATAGATTTTGAACATGAATTGTATGATTTTTCCAACTGAAACAATTCAGAAGCATCTTCAGGACTGCAAGAAAGCACGTCAAATCCATCCGTACTGGCATTTGCTGAAGCTTGTACAGTAACACAACAAGCATGAACACTACTACCACTTCCTAATGGCAAAGTGGCATCTGGTTCACATGATAACAATACCGGTACTGTGATATCATTTTTACTGCAAATATAGGCAAGATGAGTGTCTACAAAAGTTTCCTTCTCCATTTCTTTTCTTTACTTGAGCAACTACTATGCGGCGCATATTCCACCAAGATAAACCATCCATGTCGCAAAATTTTGCAAACAAAAACATTGTAGGCCTATGGTATACGAGTCTGCAAGATTCAAAATAATATCCTAGCAAAAAATAATTATACCAGCAATACGGTGCATCAAACCCCCCCGACCACAAAACTTTGTCATGGCTATATGGCAAAAATGTTTCTTTTCCTTCAAAAACACATTGTGCAAAATACTAAAAAAATTAAATAAATTCTACTGGGGCCACATCAGTGATGAAAGTTTGGCCAAATTGCACAAAGCAATGATGCAAACGGTACCGGTAGTTTTTGCCGCTTTAGGGCTATTTAGCACAATTTTAACCTGATTTTTTTCCAAAACCATTGCCAATGCAATAATCACAATGAGTGTTGTGATCAATCACCTCTGCCTGGTGCTGATATAGTAGCACACAGTTAGCATTGTTGCTTAATAAGCGTAGCATTAGCTATCCGTAATTAGCCAATGTAGTAGATCTATTACTGCTGAGAGCGAACGCAGAGAAGGCAGGAGTTGCTTTTATTTGCTGTAGTTTGTTTGGTTGTTATACTGGCACAATTGAAAGAGCTGAAGAGGGATTTAAGAGTACATTGGCAATCATTAGTCAGCAATCTGCCTTTTCCAACAGATGCTGGATCTTTACTAACTGCTAATTACCAGTATATGTTGCATCAAGTCAAAAATAAAAGCCTAGTCAAGAGCTGCAAATTTAAGACTTACCATGTTAGTGAATTATCACAGCTACTAAAGTAGACAATCAGTTGCAGAGCATTCTTTTGTTTCCAGATTTCATATACACACTTACTTTCATATTGGCTTCCAGTAATGGAATGAGATCGTTACTTGTACTCTTCTAAAGCTTATACAGTACAACATACTCAACTGTATTGAATGTGCATCGATAGCAGCAAACAAAATGGCAAAGGCAACCGAAAAGTCAAGAATTACTCGTGAAGCAGCAGCTATATTTGGCCTTGGTGGCAGCAGAACAAAAGAAGATGCAGAAATTACAGGCAGCTGGTTACCAACTAACTAGAAGGTCATAAGATGTTATATGTTTCACAGACAAGAAGGAACTTCCTACAGAACAAAAAGAGACTAGGTCAGAATTGTTCTAGAAAAAGTCATTCCATTTTATCTCAAAGGAAACATTTCCAGTATCAACAAAAAGAGGTTGTAAGAAAATCATTGAAATCTTGAGAAGAATGCCAAACTTGGAGAAATATCAGTTGTTACAGACGCCCTCGTTAACTATTATATGCAATTCCTAGTCAGTGGTTGATATCAGGGTTTCGAAAGTGCTCGATAACGGAGTGTTAGAGCTAATATCACAGTAAACCACTACAATATTAAGACATCAAAAATTAAAAACCTATAACCCAACAGTCTGTTTCACCCATAAATGGGATCATCAGGGGTAAAGCTTCATCTCTATTTGATTAAGCTTTACCCCTGATGATCCCATTGATGGGTGAAACAGACTGTGGGGTTATAGGTTTTTAATTTTTAATGTCTTAATACTGTAGTGGTTTACTGTGGTATGCAATTCCAATGTTACTCCAACGATTTGGAACAGCATGGACAGTGAAGGCTCCAGTTTCAAATCGAATGGAGCAACATAGAAATTACAACATGCAGTTACAGAGGGCGTCTGTAACAACTGATATTTCTCCAAGTTTGGCATTCTTCTCAAGATTTCAATGATTTTCTTACAACCTCTTTTTGTTGATACTGGAAATGTTTCCTTTGAGATAAAATGGAATGACTTTTTCTAGAACAATTCTGACCTAGTCTCTTTTTGTTCTGTAGGAAGTTCCTTCTTGTCTGTGAAACATATAACATCTTATGACCTTCTAGTTAGTTGGTAACCAGCTGCCTGTAATTTCTGCATCTTCTTTTGTTCTGCTGCCACCAAGGCCAAATATAGCTGCTGCTTCACGAGTAATTCTTGACTTTTCGGTTGCCTTTGCCATTTTGTTTGCTGCTATCGATGCACATTCAATACAGTTGAGTATGTTGTACTGTATAAGCTTTAGAAGAGTACAAGTAACGATCTCATTCCATTACTGGAAGCCAATATGAAAGTAAGTGTGTATATGAAATCTGGAAACAAAAGAATGCTCTGCAACTGATTGTCTACTTTAGTAGCTGTGATAATTCACTAACATGGTAAGTCTTAAATTTGCAGCTCTTGACTAGGCTTTTATTTTTGACTTGATGCAACATATACTGGTAATTAGCAGTTAGTAAAGATCCAGCATCTGTTGGAAAAGGCAGATTGCTGACTAATGATTGCCAATGTACTCTTAAATCCCTCTTCAGCTCTTTCAATTGTGCCAGTATAACAACCAAACAAACTACAGCAAATAAAAGCAACTCCTGCCTTCTCTGCGTTCGCTCTCAGCAGTAATAGATCTACTACATTGGCTAATTACGGATAGCTAATGCTACGCTTATTAAGCAACAATGCTGACTGTGTGCTACTATATCAGCACCAGGCAGAGGTGATTGATCACAACACTCATTGTGATTATTGCATTGGCAATGGTTTTGGAAAAAAATCAGGTTAAAATTGTGCTAAATAGCCCAAAAGCGGCAAAAACTACCGGTACCGTTTGCATCATTGCTTTGTGCAATTTGGCCAAACTTTCATCACTGATGTGGCCCCAGTAGAATTTATTTAATTTTTTTAGTATTTTGCACAATGTGTTTTTGAAGGAAAAGAAACATTTTTGCCATATAGCCATGACAAAGTTTTGTGGTCGGGGGGGTTTGATGCACCCTAACCAGTGATCATACCAGTAAAAAATGCTTTCACTATAGTATACCTGTTTTCTTCTCAGATACCTTATAGAGTTGAATGAGGTAATTTCGAACTGTTTTCTATACATTAACTTATTTCTGTCACCTAGTTGGCAATCACTTCTTCTTAACTGATGCTTTATAAAAATGGACTTGAGCGTATCAGATGCCAAATGCACAAATTCTAGAAATTAGCATGAGGATTTAAGCACAGTTTTATTTTAGGCAGTGTCTACTGAGCCATAATGTATGGCATAGTAGAATTGGATGCTGCTATGCTGAAAAGACGATCTTTGCGTCACTCATGTGTGACAAAGCATGATGCTTAGGCCGTACCAAGTTTTGATGACTTTCTTTAATTTCTTAAGAACTCTCACAAATGTTGTGGTTCAACTACCAATTCAATTTACCACCTCAACACATTTTACGCCTCCTCAAAACGTGTTTCTGTGGCAACGTGACAAAAATCAAAAAAATGGCTCTAACTCAGCAACTGCTCAAGCTAGATGCAATTTTTTTAAAATCATGCAGAATACCCAATTTCTTATATGCTCTCAATATATTTTATAAGCCTAGCTGCTCAATTTTTCAAGTAAAATCAAGAAAACATATTTTTTCACTGTTTTTATTGAAATTTTTTTGATATATCTCATTGCTGGTTGATTGGTTGACGGTATTTATTCATAATAAATTTAAGCACTTCACAGATAAATACAAAAAAAATGGGAGACAACAAAAAGACCATACCATCATCAGTGTCAGCTGCCACCCAACTAAAGGTTAATATTTTATTAAATACTTTTGATGCCAATTACATTTGTAAATTTGGAGATTTTTCAAATAAAAATATCATGTTTTAGCAAATATTAAACAATGAACATAATAAAAAACAAACATGGAGATTTTATGAAATTTTTGTAGTGATACATTGTAACTTTCTATTGGCCATACTGTCATTAAAGCAATCATTGTATTAGAACAAATGTTAATTGCTTCTTAAAAGTGTTCACTGATAGGATAGCTAATACTGTAAGTCTTGAAAAGCACTAAAATCATCACAGAAATGTAATGTTGAACATATTTCTAATCACTGCTGTATTCTGTTATTTTCACATCTTATTTCCGTGGGCTTTGAAAAATGTTGAAATGTCAATAAAAATTGGCTGCTCTCTGCCAACAAAAGAAAATGACTCTGATAGAACTGCATTTCTCAGTACAAATTCCTTGGCAGTTAAGGAAGTGTTCATGAATTTTAATAGTTAACATGCTAAACTTGAATTTAAGAAATAAAAACTTGAAAAGCAAGAGGTGTGCTGAAAAGACAGCTTATAAAGCGAAGGGTTGGTGTTCAAACTATGATTTTGGCTTGAACTATATCAGGGTGTAATAAAAAAAATTGGCTTCACCTGGTGCATACCATGCACTGAATTGTTCTTCAGAAACACAACTAAATCGGAACTCAAGATTACTGTAGACAAATATAGGGTGGGCCCTAAGTCCTTCACCAAAGCATTTAAAGCAATCCTGATAAGTCAATTGAACTGATAAATCCAAACAATATTTCATTACTCTACAAAAAAACATGTATCTTATTACATGTTCTTTTATAGAGTAATAAAATATTGTTTCTAATATATCTCATTGCATCTAACATGCATAGTACATCTAACATGTATTAGTGATTATAATTATGTTGATAGATTAAATTCTGTCATAATGATTTTACGCTTTTCAACATATATAATATAGCACTAGCTATCTCATCATTGAAGACTGTAAGAAGCAATTAACATGTTCTAATACAACAATCACTTTATAATGACAGTATAGCTAATCGAAAGTTAGCATATATTACAACACAACTTCCATATTCTACACAATGAGAAATGTCATAAAAAAATTCAACAAAAACAGTGAAAAAGATGATTTCTTGATTTTATTTGAAAAATTGAGCAGTTAGACTGAAATAATGTACCGTATTGAGAGCAAATAGGAACTTGGATATTCTGCATTTTTAGACAAAAAATTTTTGCATCTACCATGAGCAATTGCAGAGATTGGGCCATTTTTTAAATTTTTGTCATGATGCCATGGAAAGGCATTTTGAGGAGCATAAAACTTCAATCAAATAATTTTGATGGTAAATTGAATTGGTAGTTGAACCACAACTTTTGGGAGAGTTCCTAAGAAATTGAAGAAAGTCACTAAAAACTGGTACAGCTTATTGATGCTGGTTTGGTATTAATGGTGGTTTTGAATGGTTTCTGTTATGATTGAGGCTTTGTGGTATAGTGGTGATGCTGCTGTCTCATAAGCATGAGATGGTGGATTTAATTCTAAGCATAGATTTTTTTTTGATTGAGATTGAAGATTCATGGTTGTCTTCAGTCAAGGCATTAGTTTGACATTAATTTGCCCATAACAAGACAGAGCAAGTTGAGCAAAGGTAATAGGAAACCTATAACTTTACACAATACATGCCATATACCATATCGACTTCACCTGGTCTAAACTAAGAAAACCGTAGTGGGCACAATAGACACTGCATTTATTTTATCCATTTCATTGCCTGGCATTATCCCAGGCTTTGGGTAATTTTGGATATATGATAAATAATCTAACAGGACCTTCTGAGTTAGACTCAAATTTGTTCAATTCTAACTGCCAGAGCATCTTCTCTCCGAAAAGGCGTACTTGGTTCCTAATAGAAATGGAAAGGAAGAGGCTATTTTGCCTCTAGAGGCAAAATAGTGTTTTTCCTCTGTTTGGGTTAAGGTTAGAGCTAGGGTTGGGATTAGGGTTAGGATTAGGGTTAGAGTTTGGGTTAGGATTAGGCTTAGGGCTAGTATGGCACTTGTGGCAAAATAGCCACTGCCAAATGGAAATGTCCATTTCTAACTCAAATTTCCTCTTTAATTGGTTTGAACTCCCAATTTTACACTTTGGCCTTATTAGCCAATAATTCGACTACTTAACCTTTTAGATTTACTGGAGATAGACAGCAGTGTTCCCTTTAACTTTTCATCTCCTGCAAAAATGCCGGAAATAGTGGGAACGTTTAGAACTCAATGTGAAAATGCCGCAGCTTTTGAGGCATTCTCGATATGTGGCAACAATTTTCTGTTTGAATTTTGGCTTCTCCCACTCTCCCCCCCAAAAAAAGCTTTGCGCTGGCGGAGGCATCTTATTCTCCCTTTTTATGTAGTTCTCCAGATAAAAAAAAAGCTTATCAGTCTCAGAGATCCGCAAGTATTCCACTGATCTACGGGCTTCGTCCAGTAAATAAGAGCGTCAAGTTGTGAACTGCAGCTGTGTCTACGGTTTTTGGCATAAAATAAAAATGCTGATTTTTGGCGCGAGAAAAAACGCCTGACTTACCAAAAATTTGGTGCGAAAATGCCGGAAACAATGTCACACTTATTGCACTTTGTTGCGCTTACAGGGAACACTGATAGACAAACTACGAAACCAGAGGAAAAAAGCCAGTACAAAGTTGAGGAACAAATTAAAAACTAAAAATCAGCCGGTTACCACTTTTTTCTCAGTTCTAGTGACTTGCTGACTACTAGGTTTTGCATCATCATAGGCAGGCAGTTAGGCTGTTTCAGGTTTAACCAAATGTCTGAAATTACCCCACATCCAAAACAGAAAATTACCATACCCCATTTAATACTAGGCCTACTGCAATCTTTTTGTACCAAACGATTTGTACTGCCAGGCAATTAAGGTAGGGTAAGATCGGGTAATTCCGGACAGTCATGGGCAATTCTGGACATGAAAGTAAAATTGCAATTAGTGCGTGTTTGTATTACCTATATCGATGTAGATATTCATTTCGATAATTAAATAATTGCCAGCTCATTTTATGCGCAATAAAACTATTCTGCGTAGTGGCTCTCTGCTTTCATTTGCAGATAAGGTTACAAATTAATTTGTCCTATAAAGTACACAAATATGCTCTCACACCCTGTTTTCCAACCAAACCAGAATCCTGGTAGGTTTATTCATTCATAACTCCAAATTTTCCGCAATAAGTGAAATCCATTCCTACTCCGTATCCAAATCTAACTTAGAAAAATCCTTAGGAGTAGGAGTTTGAGAGTCGAAATAATTGTAAAAGAAAAAAACGATTTAGAAGAGAGCTTGGAGGTGAAAAATAAAAAAGCCTAAATCGCTGTACTTACAAAAAGGCCTATGCATTAAAAAGTGACAAGCTGCATTCAATAAATCCACAATTTGCGGCAGAAAATCAAAGATAAATTCATAAATCTGGCGTTGGTGTGGCGTAAAATAAACTGAATCCCCGACTCTACAATAATTTCGGAATGGTTGCTAACTGAAAACAGCTGCTAATTCGAGCACATTTTGCGGAATAAAGATTTTTATTTGAAGTTTATCCACAATGAAGGTGTTAACAGGGAAATTTTGATCAACATGGCTTAAATTTATCCATTTTAAACGACATGGCGCAATGACTAAATTGGCACTAGGCTGGTGCAAATGGCCTGTGGAGTGCATTAAAATTTTCAAAAAAGTAGGCCTACTTAATTATGCTTCTTAACATATTATTCCAGTTTATAAGATTTATAAATATGCTATTGAAGAGTATCAAATTTGCACTTTTGCCTTTATACTTAATACTATTTTTTTCGAACCAGTGTTTAGACCAATTTTTTCATCCATTTCTAAAATATTTTTTTGAACCAGTGTAAAACTACTATAGTTCATTATTGAAATGCACAAATGAAAGCAATAGATTTGGAGTTGATTAAAGAAAAAAGCAGATAGAACAAAAATAGCAGATTTTTGTCTGGAATTACCTGATCTCACCCTACACTTCCCAGCAATGTTTGACTATTCCACCTGAGACATCAATGTTATTATCATGCAAGTAGCCTACCCACCTTTTACAACGCATGTTTCTAGACCTAACAGAGACAGACTGATATCAATTTTTTCAAACTGGTACCAACAAGCTCTGGGCTTCTGGTATTTTCCCCCTAAATACCGGTACCATTACCGGTATTTTCTTGGTTGAGCGCCTGCAATGGAAGCTGTGAATACCATTTTTAAAATCTTTTAGTATGATTTAACAACGTATTCAAACCAAGATCTGCAACACGAACTCGCTAACTACTAAGCCACCAATCCAGCGCAGTACCAAAACAGTACTGGTACCGTAGGTAAGGTAGGCCTACAGCTACCCATGACTGCCTGACGAACTACCGGTACCTAAATAGGCTAAGCCTTACTGGTACCATTTGCAACCAATCTTTAAACATAACATTAACAGCTGTTAGTCTACCGGCAGACCAGTATTCACAATTACAAGAAGCTAAATTAAGTTACCGGTAATTACATCTATGGGCTACCGGTATTATTTACCAGTATAGAATAGGTATGAGCAGCCCAGTTGGTTACTAACACTTCTACTGCCAAACTTCATCTAAATAAACGCTTCGAATGTTGCACTTTCCGCTACTATACCTGCCTATTTTAACAGACTAAAGACAATTATACCCCTAAATCTGCAACAGTATCAAAGTCAACAACAAGATAGCCTACATCCAATTTCCTTTTTTGTTTGTTTCCAATCCAAGGAAAAATATAGTAAATATTACTCCACCAAGTGGAGATAATAATTTTTTAAAAATTACAAGGGAACTCATTACAAAAAGGTCTGTATTAATTTTTAACCTTGCAAAAACAACAAATTGTATTGGTTTAATTCAGAAATAAGTTTAAGGTTAATTTTAAAAATTTTATTGTTACAATGTATAAATATTTTTGATATATGGATATTCCATCAAAAAAATCATTCATTCTTAAAATAGATGTTATTATATTCTTCAAAATGTTTAGGCAAAAATTGTAGAAAAATTTCAATATACTAACTACAACCGTTTTAAAAGCTGATAAAACGTATTATTTTATTTACTACATAAATTTGATTTATTTACTACATAAATTTCAATTTCATAGTTAGCACATTTATTTTTCTTCATTGCATGGTTTGTAAGACAGGTAACAAAATAATGATTCTTGGACTTAGTCATAAAGTTCCATATAAATTTTTTCACCAGCAATGCTCAGGTTTTTAATAGTCGATACAATGCGATAGCTAGCAAACCAATATACAGGTACAAAAAGTGTCATAAAAACCTCTGTGAAACAATTTTAAAGAACACGTGAAAAACTCATGAAAAACTCGTGACAAAACACGAGAAACAAGTTTCACGAGTTATCAACCAGTTTACCACGACACATCTCAATAATCAGTTTTTTCTTTGAAAGTACATCATGTGGTGACTAACAAACGACTAATAAGTACAAAATAAGTATCAGCTATTGGAAAAAATTTTTTTCGAGAACATGTTCAAAACTTGTGGAAAACTTGTGACATAAAAACAAGAACGAGTTTCACGAGTTTTCCACCAGTATGCCACAACAAGCTAAATTAGTGACTTTTTTTTAATATAGCATAATGTTATCATGTGCAAATTAAAATGTTATCGTTCGTGTTGCATAAAAATTCTTTATTCAAAACTCGTGTTAGACTTGTGGAAAACTTGTGTTTAAGAACGAAACACAAGTTTCACGACTTTTCCACCAGAAAACCACGTGGATTCACGTGTCAATGTTTGCTGGGTTGCGCTAAGCCGATATTTTATCGGCGGTAGAGAGCCGATACGATTTATCGGCTTGGCTCTGGTATCGAATAATAAATATCGGCTGACCAATACATCGATCGACCTTTAGCAATGGTAAATGGTAAAACTTTAGTCCTAGCTTTACTTCCAGCCAGTAAACCATAAAATCCTATCATTTGTAAAAGACAGAGCTTATTTGCACGCCAGCATGCGAAAGAAAAAAAAAAGCTATCCCACCCCTAACCCCAACCTGAAAATTAACCCAAACTGTAACCCTAGCTCTAGACCTAACGTTGATCCGAACCCAAACTCAAAGTCTAAACCCTAACACTAGCGAAAATAACTTAAAAAATTAAAAAGCAAATGAGCTTCCACTCTTGCTCTCTAATTCTCTATCAGCAAAGCTCATTTGCACCCTAGAGTGCTAACATTCCTTTCCTTTGAAAAAACTCACAAGTATTAATCCAAATTGTCTTTATTTTATAGTGATAGATAAAAGTAATTTGATAAGAGGGGCTAATGAAAAGAGATTTGAGAGAGGTGATTGGTAATTAACAGAATTAAATACTGAACAGACCCTTAAATTTTTTTTTGCAAAGCCTAAGTTGAATATTTTGCATCAAGCGATCGAATTGATTGTTTATTTTAAGCCATTTTTAGTTAGTGACTTGATTTTTTTCCAATATTGACCCTTCCCTTAAATAACACTTCAAAAGTGGCTTTAAATTGCTTTAGAGTCCACATATATTTCTGCAAAAAAAACTACCTCAGAAGTATAGTGCGAAAAACGTGGTATTTTTTTATCGTGCATATTGGTCAACGGGCCAATGGGGGGCTTATAGCCCGCTATGCTACTGCTACTAGCAGTGATACTGGTACTCGAGTATCGCATTGCAATAAATAACTGTCCATGAATTCACAATAGTATTCAATAATTCATGCATACCGTACTGCATAGTGCAAATTTTGGCATTTTAACAAGTGCTTAACTGCTTATTTGCGCTCTACCGTACAAGTACGAACTGCTTAAGAAGAACAAGACACCAAAAAGCAGAAGAATGGGTGCTCATTTACTCTCTTTTATCTTAAAAATTATTGTTAAGGTTTGGGTTAGACTTTAAGTCTGGGTTAAGATTAATGCTAGGGTTACAGTTTGGGCTACATTTAGGGTGGGGTTAGGGCTGGTATAGCGATTTTTTTTTATTTGTGCGCCATCGTACAAATAAGCTCTGTCATTTAACAATATAATAAAGCTTTTTGAAAGACCTTCACAAAGCAAATAATTTCAACAATGGATTTGTACAATTACAAGATACCGGTTATTATGTAAAAAAAGCAACAACTTCACATTCTGTCCTGGTACCGGTAAATCACGGGAAAACTTTGCAAACATTTTCCAGGACTTACAAACACAATTCAAGGACTTTCCAGGACAGCAAAAAAATCCAAGACTTTTCCAGGATGTGGCAACCGTGCCAAACCCTACCCGAACCCGAAGAAGTAAGCCCGAACCCAACCCGAAACCGAGGCCTCATTAGGAAGCCCGATTCGGCCGTTCAGTAGTTTTTCCTGTTCATTAAGTAGGCTATGCTAGATATTTGGGTGTTAATGTGCTGCAAACCAGTTTTATTGTTTAGAAAGAAATAAAACAAAAACACACAAATAAATCAATCAATTGTAAGCAGAATTCAGTAGTTCTATTGCCTCCACGCTTTCTGGAGATAGCAATGTCAGCCTCTCTGATATTGTCAGTCCACAGGAGGAACAGTCACGTTCCGACTGAGCGCTAAAGCACTGCGCTGCCAGCAATTTTCTAGCAACTTTGGATAGCTTTGGAAATTCTCCTTTGTTTGCTCTCCAAAAACTCAATAGGTTGGTAGTGGTGCATGTCCCTCTGTTGTACACTTTATATGCCTGTAGCTCCTGTGAAGAAGAAGGTTGTTTATTGTATTGGACTGTAGGAGGCTTATTGAAATCTAGGTTAAGTTACGTTACTGTATATCATTTTTATTCTTAGTATCTGCTTGCAATGTACTCCACAGAAAACAGTCAATCAAAATTGACTTTGTCTCATAAAGTTTTATATATCTTAGATATAGAAGAGTAACACTCACCTGACGTAACTCTTCCTTCGTTGCATCATTCTGTCCGTTTCCGGTTTGTGCGCCGTCAAGCTCTCGAAATCGGAAAATGGATCGTCATTCCTATCCAGTCGTTGGCGCTTTGTAGGGCAGACATCCGCTGGACTCGATGCGACCCTTGCCCTTTCCATATGCTCCAGCGCCCAGTCGTCAATGTCACGGAGCAGCCGCCGCTTAAAACTGTTGTCCTCAACGTTTTGGCATGGCAAAAATTGGAAACGCTTGAAATCAGGATCAAGGAAAGTGGCGAGCCAGTGGTGCGCTATCAAACAACCATAGTATTTTTCATCCATTAACGATCGAAACTCGTCTTTTAAGGTCGATATTACTGGGCTGTCATTGGTTGACCTTTGCGACAAAGCCATCGCTTTGTAGTACGTGAGGACAGCAAAGTTTATCGTTGGTTTCGTGTTGTAATGCAACGTTTCGAACAACTAGCGAAACGGCTCCATGAAATCCAAGATTTCAACATTCAGTTTGCGATTTACCCGCGCAATAAGCACTGCGCGCAATCTCTGTGCGGCTCGGACAGACTACGCACTAAATCTTCGTAGCTTTCTTTGATGGAGCGGGCTCGGTCGATTAACCCTTCCCACCGCCGAGTAGTGCTTCCTTTCTTGACAGACACTGGTAACTATTCTTGTACTCGAGCTGCTTGGTTGCAATACTTTGCCAATGCTGCAGCTGCAGTGTCATACTGAAAAACTTCTGGTTTGACACTGCATGTTCGGTACCACATTGACGAAAAACAAGAGTGCAAACAATGAGCCATACAATCTAATCGTCCTGTATCGTGTAGCGCATTGAAAGCAGCTTCCATGTTGGCACCATGGTCAGTGGTTGCTGTTACTTTGGAGGGGTCAATATTATACTCTGAAAATATTGCTTTGGCGGCGTTAGCTATATTTTCAGAAGTGTGGCACTCAATCCCAAAATGCCGTACTGCCAACATACGATGCTTTAGTTCAAAATTGGTGTCAATCCAAAACGCGTGAGCATCCAGATACGACATATGCTTGAACTCGTCTGTCCACAAGTCAAGTGTAACCTCTAATGAGTCTGCCTTCTGAGGTTCAGTTAGTTCGATTTTCAGTTTTTGCTTCAATTCTTCAGCTTTCAGTTTGCTGAATTCAGAAATAGTCTTTCTTTCATATAAAATATCTTTGACGTCAAAACGCCCATGCTTTGCAGCAATGTTAACCATTCTTTGCAACAAGGAATGGAGGCCTTCGTTCTCTAAAGACTTGAAAGATTGATGACCTCGAACACAGTACTGCAGCTGTGATTCTTTTATGCCTTGCTTTTCGGCATCAGTCAGTTTAATCTTCTTGTTAAAAAGAGAAGTTAACTGCTGTTGAATGGTCTTGGTTTGTGGTCGCTTGCACGTCTGGGCAAGCCGATTCAAGTGAGAGGAACCTGTCACCTTTGCGTTGTATCGTAACACCTGTTTACAAATCTTGCACTGCACAAATCCGTTGATAGGTTGCGAATCTGGACTGTCCGAATTTTCACTACCACCAGGTGGTAAATACTGGCTGATACTTCGAAAATTACTCCAGAAGTTCGCTTTTCCTGATGTTGGCTTGAAATCATATTTACCAGGGTTTTTCTTAATATTGCTTGTTAGTAGTTGAGCTTTTAACAATAGACTGGAATTCGACATTCAGGCATAGGTGGGCAAGTTAATGCAAAACGTTAGCTTCGTTAACCACTAGTCCGTTAGCAAACTTCACACCTCCGTTAAAGTTAATCCATTATTTTCTGCTAAAATTAACGGAAGTTAATGAAGTCCGTTAATCCGTTAACATCTTGAGTATAATTTACATTTCTTTTTATTCACTCACTTTTAGAACACGCGTAATGAAACTGTTGAGCTGATTGTAAGGAAAAATTTATTGCTGTGGTGGTCTTTATTGTTTCGGAAGTTACATTTTGCAGTCTAGTCTAATTTCAAGATAATCACGGGCTCATAAACAGAGATGAAGCTGCGATGGGAAAGTCTTTGGAGGCTGCGAATAGCGATAATTAATAGACTTATGAGGCTGCAGCTTGTTATTTGCCACAAAAAGCAGTTGATGTACTCGTTAATTGTTTGCAGCGGCGCCGAGAGCCAGACGTCGGCCCGGGGTCAGCTCAAATATTGTGCATTTCCGGCTTTGTAAACTCCAAAAACGAAAAGGAAAATGCCACAATTTTCTCCGGATTTTGATGTGATCTCAAAAAAAAAAAAAAAGGTCTTCGATGTTCCACAAACAAATGAAGCTCACGGGTCCCCTAAACTCCATGGGCCGCGGGGTCATTGTCCCCACCTCTCGGTGGCCCTACCTAAAGGCAACCAGCGCGGAAGCCCAGGAAAGAGCCATTTTTTCGCGTAGCTTGTTTTTAAGTAGTCGCCGTTCTGGTGGCTTTTCCGTGGGCTTTTGCGCTTGTTGCCTTTAGGCCAGATGGTACGTAAGCGATTAAACATAATGGAAACTGTTAGATAGAGACGGTTGCTTACTCAGTGCCAAGACGCTATAACTCTACGTCTCTATGCTCTCATGCTACAACAGCATCTAAAATTAACTATTTATGCTATGGCTTGCAAAATAATTTCTAGACAGTATCTAAATCCAACCTAACCCAAAGCTTAATCTTGAATCTTAGAAAAGCAACTACAAAAATTGCGAATGAGTATTCGTCATTCATTTTTGTTTTAGTCCTATCACTAGTCACTCCACAGTAGGCCTACGTATATTTAACGTTTTGAAACTATCTGCGATCCGTGGATGCAAACACTTTCAAGTTTTAGGTTGACATTACCATTTCGCTCAAAATAAACACTGTTTTTATTGCAATATTTTAGTACCGGTACCTACATTCTGTTCTTTCAATGGCCTATGGTTTAATTATATCAATTCCGCCGATTACGATTACAAATACCCACCAACGTAATCGATTCTCCATTGCCATTATTTCACCTTTAATCATCGCTATTACGATTACATCGCTTCGCCAAAATTTAAAAATAATTTTTTGTACCAGCACTTACGAACAGGGTGTCGAACCGTTTCAAATAACGGTTCGGGTTCAGGTTTAGCTCCTGCTCAAAATATTTTAGCGGTTCAGGTTTGGTTCGGGTTCACTTGAGCACCATTTTAGAGGTTCAGGTTTGGTTCAGGTTCACTCAAGAAAAATATTATTGGTTCAGGTTCGGTTCGGGTTCATTGACTTAAAATATAACTGTCGTTACTCGCTTCGTCCAGAAAAAAAAAAGGAGAAATTGTTGATCCTGTTGAAGTTCACCACTGCTCTTATTGTGCGTGTACCAACGTCAGCGGCATCCGGATATGGAAAAATATATTCTTACTTTTGTTAGGGGTTCAGGTTCGGTTCGGGTTCACTTGAGCACAATTTTGAGGGTTCAGGTTTGGTTCGGGTTCACTGAAGTAAAATTTTGCTGGTTCAGGTTCGGTTCGGGTTCACCAAAATGAAACGGTTCATTCGGGTTTACGGTTCGGGTTCAGGTTCGGTTCGACACCCTGCTTACGAAGTCGGAATCTATCCTTCATTTCTGCTGCAATCTACCCTGCAGTTCTGTTTTGCATTATCATTGTTGTTAGGCTGTTATTAATAATTGCAATCATGCATGTCTTGCATTCTGTTCCGTACTTGGTCAACGGTACCACTCCCATATTGCAGTTTATACACTTCTATCATCATTCACCTTTTGCTTGGTACCGGAAGCCTAGCCTATAGTAGTAGCCAGCCATGGCTCAATTATTTGCAATTCGTAGATTACGGTCCCTTGTAATTGATTTCTGATTACGAATATTTGAAAATTGCGTCATCGATTACAAATAGTGATTGTAGATTACGATAATAATCGAGATCATTTCTGCTATGGCTCAAGCTAACTAACTATCCTTGTCCACTTTCCTTGCTAACGCTGCCGTGCTAGTCACTTTTATCTTACCACCAATGACAAATTATTCATGGGTGCATCATGGGCCAATCACAACATCGCAATTCCACTCATCTAAGATCTAACCCACTTTGTACTTGCATGATTAAAATCAGGGTATCGAACCGAACCTGAACCCGAACCGTAAACCCGAATGAACCGTTTCATTTTGGTGAACCCGAACCGAACCTGAACCAGCAAAATTTTACTTCAGTGAACCCGAACCAAACCTGAACCCTCAAAATTGTGCTCAAGTGAACCCAAACCGAACCTGAACCCGTAACAAAAGTAAAAACATATTTTTCCATATCCGGACGCCGCTGGCGCTGGTACACGCACAATAAGAGCAGTGGTGATCATCAACAGGATCAGCAATTTCTCCTTTTTTTTTTCTGGACGAAGCGAGTAACGACAGTTAAATTTCAAGTCAATGAACCCGAACCGAACCTGAACCAGTAATATTTTACTTGAGTGAATCTGAACCAAATCTGAACCTCGAAAATGGTGCTCAAGTGAACCCGAACCAAACCTGAACCGCTAAAATATTTTGAGCAGGAGCTAAACCTGAACCCGAACCGTTATTTGAAACGGTTCAATACCCTGATTAAAATTATACTTGCAGCATTTCTTATCGCGCCTACTCATTGGATCCCGCGCTTGCTTTTTTTTTTTATCTTGCAGCTCATTCGCTTTTTCTTCTATAAAATCGCGCTAATTACGCAACAAGTGTTACCAGCGCAAACTGGTTTGTACCGGTACAATGAATGAATGGTGCAAGAAATTAACGATGAAAACCTTATGTTAACGCAACTTAACGTAAGTTAATGAACCATTGTCGTTACGTTAACGGGCATTTTAACGAAGGTTAATTTAATCTGTTAACTTAAAAAAACTTTTTAACGGATTAACGAGTTCATGAAAAAGTTAGCTTCTTTGTTAACGGATTAACGATTAACGGACTTGTGCCCACCTATGCATTCTGGCAATATGTTTTGCAACAACCTGCTAAAATATTATAATTCGTGCTGGACATCCGTCTACTGGCGACACAACCGCATAAAAAGAACGACCATGTGAAAAGCACAGAAATGCCTAAACCAGACTCGCGCTGACGTAACAATGCATAGGGTTACGTTACCAGCATTGTTAGCGATAGGAGCAACCGGCTGTGTTGCTACAGCCTAATACAGTGAAGTACCATAGCGAGAGCAGGGTGCTGTGCAGAAGTTGCGAATGGTCACTTTGTACTTGAAGGAAACGCAATTATCTAACAAGAGGAAATTCTTATCGGTGAAAACAAACGCTCTAACCACTCCTTACGAAAAAAACGACAGACTCGTAATTAAATAACGTGATCGTATACCTGTATTTTAACCCAGATCTAGACGTCACTGGTGGAGAGAGATTAACTTCTTTGCATAACGCACTGTCTTTTGTTAATGATCTTAGTGCAGAAGAGCTTCTAATTATTACTAAACCTGTAATAGACTACCTGCTTGATTCTAATTGTCAAATCTTAGCAAAGGATCAACTTCGCGGCAAACCTGACAAGTGGCGAGCAAAACTGCCCGTTCTATTTACCATTTGACAGTATCACAAATCCAGACGTCGCTGTAGGAGATTAACTTTGCAGCAAGCAGACTGTATCCTGTTGTTATGTTAATGATCTTTGAGCAGGAAAGCTTCTAATCTGTTCTAATTTTTACAGCCATTTCTAACAATCACAATAAAACGTCGAATTTCTCATGCGCAAGAGACTTACTAATCACATCACCAAACAAACATGAAGTGATCGTTTCAAGCAGAGTCACTTCGGCCGTTCGGCGCAGAAAAATCTAGTTTTGAGAAATATGTCCGAAGGAAAAAAAATTATTAGCTAGAGTGCCCTCGATTGAGCCCGACTGAGCCCGAACCCGGCCCCACCAGAACCCGACCCGACTACAATCTCTGGTCCATTCGCAGCCACCCTTGCTGCTTAACATCGGCGGAGTATGCATTTATGATACTATTAGTTACTGCAATACTGTTTTTCTTTTTCTTGCGTGTGGGTGTGTACGCTAAAAAACATTTATCATTTATCTTTATATTTTGTGAAAGGCTACGACAAGGGTCATAGTCAAGAGATTCCTAAACCGAGAGTGCTCAAACCACTATCACGGTGAACGTAAATAAAATTCAGTTAAGGGGGTTCAGGACAAGAGCACTTGGTACATTGTTTCACAAAATGAATAATCATTTGATGACAATATGACAATAAATTTATTGATCATTTATTGTCATTTATTGTCATATTGTCATTAAATCATTATTCATTTTGTGAAACAATGTCCCAAGTGCTCTTGTCCTGAACCCCCTTAACTGAATTTCATTTATCTACATAAAAATTTTGTTTGTTTTTGCAAGATGACATCATCGTATATGATGAGGTCGTTATGAGATCAAAGCTCTCCTCAATTCTATTGAACCTGGTGAACAAATTACCACACATTTGTGCTGAAATAAATTTAGTGATTCTCATATAGGGCTACATATTTCGAATAGCAAGTGTTGCTTTGGCATTGCTTTACGACAAAAAATTAATCAATATTAGGAAACTTTTGCCCTACGATTGTGCACGAAAAGCTTGTTCAAATTTAATGAATTTTTCACATATGTTGTTTGAAGCATAAATGCGCGTCGAAACCCTACTTGAAGTTTCTATAACTACAAACGACGTAGTTATGACTAATTATATTCATTTTTATTGTGACGTCATCGCATTATGTTGGTAAACAAAATGTTCGTCCAAGACGATAGTTTATCAAGTGCCGATAATTTGTAGATAAACGCTCTTTGCTCACTGCGGTTTCGAACGCATTAACTATGGCATTAAATTATCAGAAAGTCAAGATCTGAAAATCTATTTCTCAAGAAATTAGGGTGTTATCTTATAAGAGATTTAAAATTCAGTATAAAAATTGTCTGCTAAATCAATTGCAATTTGGTTCGCTTACACGCCTCGCAAAAACTATTTCGATCTTCCGATTCTTCGGGAGGCTTAAATGGTTTGGCCAATGACATGCTAGTAATAGTAAGTAAATAAAATCTGACAATGGTGCATTTCACTAAAAATATTTAAATCTCAATATTACTCGCTAAGTTAGTAAGTTCTCATGACATTAGGGTAGTTGCTTGACTTGATGACTGCGAGGTCTTCTGGCAACTTCCCTGTCGTAATTCTAATCAATTTTAATGACTGACATCATATTGTTCCTAAGCGACAAAACAAAGCTTGTCTTGTCATGTTTTTTTGGCTCCTGAAATGCTGAAAAAGTACATGCTCTACGTATTGATGCTGTCATATTGACGTCAAGCTACCGATTTGCGCCTGTTATCATACCAAATCAAAATCTGTGGATGAATAGCGTTCCAAAAATATCCAATAGCATTTACCCGGAAATTTGGAATCACAATAAACTTTTCTGGATCACAATCGGCTTTTTCGGCTCCTATCTCATGGACTATGTACGTTGTTTAATGCAAAAATAGCAAGAAGTAAACATACGTGCAGTAGCGTACACAGGATTTTCGAAAGGGGGGGCAGGAAATTTGAAAATAATGAAGACCAAAAAAAAAATTTCTCCACTCAGAATTAGTCCGTTTTTCTGCCCAAAATTAGGTGAAGACCAAAAAAAAAAAGAAAAAAAAGGGTTTTTACTCAATATTAGTCCGGTTTTTTGGCCCAAAATTACGTGAAGACCAAACATAAAAAATAAAAAAATAGGTCTTTACCCAGATTCTGTCCTTTTGTGTGCTCAAACTTTCTGCCTAAGTTACAAAGGAGGTGGCGATGCTGCAATTTTGCGTACTATTTTATGCTAATTATACTACCCTGGCGACCCAAAGGGGGGCTATGGCACCATGCCCCCCCTAAATACGCCCCTGCATACGTGAGAACGAGGAGTTAAGTTGAAATTTTCGTCTCTAAATCAATGTAGAAAATTGAACTAATATTCTAATTCTTGAATTAGACTTAGCGGAGCGACAGTATTATGTGTGTGACGTGCGCAATGTGGTTGCTAAGAATTTGAGCTGTTTGAATAGAGTTGTGACAGATTTGGTAGAATTTTTCGATTGAGACTGAATAGATTTGTAGTTAGACGTGAATTAAAGAAATTTAACGACTGTAATCTACCAGTACAATCAACAAGTAACATTTTACGATTACATTAAGATTGATTGGTAACAACTTCAATTAAACTGTCTTAAAATTGTACTTCTGCCTTAAAGATAGAAACGCTTCTGACTGCAGAAGTTCACTACAACCTAAGAAAATTAGAAAACTCTTTCCAAAATTAGCTGAAATTAAATTTTTTCAGCAATAGCGTTTTAGTGGCAATAAGGGACAGCCTGTCCCACATTATCAGCACTCCATTATATATATGCAAATGCCAAGTTAAGATTATGACAAAAACTGAGCGAAGAAAAATAAATATAAAACTCTAATTAGAAACGTGTATCAGAAAACGGAAGTTAGAATCTAATTTTTTAATCATAGAGATCGTAAAAGTTTAATCGCAAAAATAACAACAAACATAGCATTGAGAGTATAATATTTGATCATAATTTTTTGCGATCGGGAAAAATCTCTCAAGCAAAATTTTAATTTTTAATTAAATATTTTTTATCAACTGCAAACTTGTTTTCGATAAATTAAAACGCAATGCTAACTCATTCAAAAAGCAGAAACAATGAAGCGTACCATAATTGCAACCCCATTTTTTCGCCTCGATTTCGAAGTGCTCAGTAAAATGCTCAGAATTTAAAAACTAAAAGTGTAATTTACAATTGTTTAATTCGAATAGTAACGTTAAATCAATTTCTTCGTAGTAGTCAATTATCTTAAAAAAACAAACAAACGTGGTTCCGTATTACCACCTTTTCCCCTAGCTCATGCAGTATAGCATACCTAACCGAACTGCGACTGCGTTGAAGAAAAGCAAATTGCCGACCACATCTGTGTCTGTTCACAAAATGCGTCACAAGATGAAAAAAAAGGCCTATCCAACTTAATAAACCAACGCGAAGATGGCGGTAATGACATTCTTTGTAAACATTCATACTATCGACAACGACGATACAAAGTAGGAATAAATCTTTTAATTTTTAGAGGTCTTCGTTTGAAAATCTTTCGCAATGGATCATTACGTGCAGCGAAAATATTCCCAATTATGATACAACTCCTACTGTTCTGGTTGGAACTAAAAATGACTGTTCTTCATGTGACAGAAAAGTAAGTCTTTCTTATAAGCGATTTGTAGGCAATTCAACACTGTAGCAACAAGTTTACACAAAATACCAACAAAGGAAAACCAAGCTACAAAAATTGATTTTATCGACAACCGGCAGAGGTGGCAACATATTGTTCGTTCGATTTTGTGCCTTAGCTCTACTGTATACCAGGGTTAAAACAAGTCACTTTGGTATGTTGACTTGAGTCGCGTCTTTTTACCAAAAGTGACCCGAGTCATTCTCAAAGCTGAGCATCGCAAGTTTTTATCGGCAGTCCGCAACCGAATTTCAAGTTTCTTAATGCGCAACCACAAGTCCGCGATTGTACGTTTAAAAGGTACGTAAGCTACCGCAAGTCCGCAACTTTGTAAATCCTAAAGTCCGCAACTGCAAATCGGCAACTTCACAATTCTTAAAGTTCTCCGCAGCTGCATAATTTTTCAAGTCCGAATTGTAAGTCCGCAACGAGTCATAAATGTCGAAAAAAAAAAGTCGAACAAAAAAGATAGCAACTTGCTGTTCATTTTCCCGGAGGAAAATAATGCGAGACTTCCGCCAGTTTCTTTTCACCAGCATTCTACGCTTCATTCTTAGAAGATGAGCGATATTTTTGTAAAACTCAATCGTATGCAATGCAAAAAAAGTGATTTTGTCTAATAAAAAAAAAGAAGTTAATTTTAAATTATTCTGTGGTTTGCGTAAAACGGATATAAGTATTTGAATCCAGCTCTGCTCAATCTGTTCAAGAACTCAATCAGTTCAATCAATCCTGTTTAATTTCAAATACGGCCCCTTTAACCATTATGCCAGCACAGCACATAAATCCAATTGACTTAAATCAATTGTTAAATTTAGCTTCCAAAAATTGATTTTTGAGGAGATTCATTTGGGGGTTGGTACCCTCAGACTATGTAAAAATTGTCTCTTAATTACCTACTAATATCAAAAAAACTAGCACCCTAGCTTAAGCCATTAAAAAAAATTAATGTTTGTGGGGTTTTCAAGCATAGGCGTAGCCAGGATTTTTGATTGGGGGGGGGAGGGCAAACCACAAATCAAATGCAATGACGTTGACAGAAATTTTCAAAAAAAGATTTTTTGATGGGGCAACGATATCGTAGAATAGAAAATCTGAAGCCGTAGCCTGTTGGCACTTAACCAGGGATTTGGTAAAGGGAGAGGGCGAAAACTAATAGTTAGAAAGTGCAAATATCTAACTTAGGAGACGTGTTGAGTGAGCTAGTGTACTCAAACGTATCACAAACGGGGGTCTGGGGGCGGAGCCCTTAGCCGCCGGTGGCTATGTGGGTCTGGGGACAAAGGCCCCAGCCGCTGGGCGATTTTGTAAGTTTTTGGAAAAAAAACTATTTTAATCCCATTGGATCACATTTCGCACGTGTTCACAGCCATTTGAAAGAACTAGATTGTTAACATTTGAAAGCCAATTGAAAAAATTTGATTGTTCAATCCTCCTTTTATTTGCAATTAAAGTCCAAAACACGTTTAAAATCTTGCACTATGGTGTAAAATTTAATTGTAAGTGATTTGTTCCATGTAGGGGAAAGTAAGTTGCATTGCCTTTTGCAATATTTTAGGCTTTTGGCTGTAAATAATAATGCACTGGAAGATTTTTTTTAGAAGTTTTAGTTTTGTCATGAAGTTAACCAGTTGTAGGAGTACAGGTACGGCCAGGGGGCCCAGGCCCCCTCAATTGAAATTCAATAATTTGTTCAATAAGCATTTTCCCTTGCTATTTTTCAAAAAGTATTTTGTGCGTAGAAACTGGCGAGGTGAAGGTGAATCGTTATTGAAAAGTGGTACAATAGATGGTTACGCTTACTAAACATGTTATTCCTGGACCTGGTTCACATTGCGCGGGGCCCCTGGCACGTAGGGGATTTTTGCAACATGTTCCTGCCAAATATAGGTGAAGACCAAAAAAAGTCCTACTATATGAGTGCGATGCCCTGGCACTGTGCCATATGGCAAATACGGCGCTGGTTATTGCATTACGTTCATAAAAACTTTTGATGAGGGCCTGAGGTAGCAACTTTTAGGACAAAAACCATTGATTTCACCCTGGTTATACGTTTAAATTGGTTGGAAAAATTGAATTAAGGGGGTGCGCCGGGCCCCTAGATCATCACTATCATCTATTGTTAATTACTGTTGTACGCGTGCAATATTGTAAGCAAAGATGCTAAAAGAAACTGAAAATGAAGATACAAGGCTTGTTTGTCAAATTTTGTCGTTGGTGGTATTTCGATTGAGGGGGCCCGGGCCTCGAGCCACCCCCTAGCTACACCTATGATCTTGAGGTAAGATCACGCCCTGAAGTTCTTTCATAAAAGCAAAAAAACATTTAAAGCAAAATTAAAATAACTTTTTTCCAAAACGTGGAGGACTCGAGTCAAGTCACTTGACAGTTTTTTTGAAACCTCCAAGTATCGCATGACATTATTATGACGCTGACACGTGGTCGTCATTATTATTACTTACTTTTGTAAGCGTCAATCCTAAATTAAAAAAACTGCAATTCCGGACAAGGTCAACATACTGGCTATGCTCTCATTATATTTATCATTAGTAGTATTTCAATTGGAGGGCTTACATTACCGCCTGTGTAATCGCATTTAGTTCATAATAATGTTAAACGAGGGCCTGGGGATGCAAATTTTAGGACAAAACTCACAGATTTCTTACAGGTTTTACATATAAACGGTTAAAAATTTGAATTAAGGGCCCCTGGCCCGAGACCCTTGGTCGTCAGTTAAAAGCCACGGGGCCCACTGGTTGTCAGTTAGGGGCCCCGGGGTTCACTGGGTGTCGGTTAGGGTCCCCTGTGGCCCCCTGGTTGTTAATTAGGGGTCCCGGGGCCCCTGGTCGTCAGTTAGGGGCCCCTTGGTTGTCTGTTAGGAACCCCGAGGCCGCCTGGTTGTCGATTAGGGGCTCCAGGGCTTCCTGGTTGTTAGTTAGGGGCCCTAGGGTCCCCTGGTTGTCAGTTAGAAGCTCTGGGGCCTTCTGTTCGTCAGTTATGGGTCCCTGGTTGTTGATTAGAAGCCCCGGGGCCTCCTGGTCGTTTGTTAAAGATCCTAGGTGCCCCCTAGTCGTCAGTTAGGGCCCCTGGGGCCCTGTGGTTGTCAGTTAGGGGCCCCGGGACCCCTGGTTGTTTGTTGGGGCCCCGGGGTTCCCTCGTCGTTAGTTAGGGGCCCAGGGACTACCTGGTCGTCATTAATATTATTGTTAATTAGTGTTATGCGTAATTACTAAAAAAAAAACTGCAACTAAACATCGCTAGGCTATGTTGTCATAATTTTTTATCATTGGTGGTGTTTTAATTGGTTGCCCCCCCTGGCTACGCCTATGTCTTCAAGCTTAAGCCGTTAAAAAAATTAATTTTTGGGGGGTTTTTGCAGAGAATGAAACCTAAAATCCTTTGATCATATTTAAATGTCAAAATAAAAAAAATTTTAAAAAAGATTTTGTTTTAATCAAAAACAAATATGCTGGGTATAATATGGTTTTTGAATGAGAAAACCGATGGCCAACTGGACCAGAGTTGTAAGTCGAGCCGGGCTTTTTGGGTTGGGTTCGGGCCGGGCTCAGGCCTAAGGTTGACAAAAATTTTGGACTTAATTCGGGCTTGAGATGTACTTTTTGTCTTAGGTACACAAAATAGTAATCAAAATAACTCGGCAACATTGCTAAATTTTTCAGACCTAACTTAACTTTCGGGTTTTTTCGGGCATGATTTGGGCTTCAAATTAGTTTTTGGGTTCGAGCCGGGTTCGGGCTTATATTTTCGGGTTTGGGCCTGAACTAGTTGGCCCGTCTACAACTCTGAACTAGACCCAGGTCTACTCAATCACAATGGTGTCACATGCTGGCGTTTTTAACCACTAAGCCACAGCATCACGTGCGTATACGCGACAAAAATTAATTATTAAAATTACCTATCAAACTTCATTATCACAAGTTTGTGGCACATCTGCCCCAAACCACGTTATGTATCGTCTCCAACAATGCAGGTGCACAACTTCATATGTTTTGTCCAAATCAAAAAAGATTATGCTGGATTCAACATGATCTTGGAATGAGAAAACCGATGGCCAATCACAAACATTTCATACGCTGGCGCCTTTAACCACTAGGCCAAGGTATTACACATGTGCACATGATGAAAATCAATTATTAAAAGCAAGATTTTTGTTAAAACCTTGTAAATACACAGCTTTGTTGAAAAGCTTTCAAAGTGCAAATTAGCACTTGCGTCACCACTTTGCGCGTTGGTCGAAGATTTGAAAAATACCACTTCGACCAGAGGTGGAGTCCTCGAGGACACATTTTGAAGTCCTTTGCCTCGAATCCTACAAGTCTTCAAAAATATCCTGTCCTCGGCTGTTCAAAAGGAAAATAACCTAACAAAAGAAAACATAACTGCAGTCTGTCAATTCATTGCTTCCTTTCCTTATTTGAAAAATCATACAATGTGATAGCCAACTAAGCCAATTCATACTGAAACTTATTTTTAACGGCATTGTATGAAAGCTCTAGTCGGTAAATGAGGGGGCTAAAAGCAACGTAGGAAATTGTTGCTTTTATTTCTGCTGCCGCTTTCGATGCACGCCATACAAACTGTAAAGCACTAAACCATTCAGAATCATAACAAGGAATTCAGGGGTCCAAACACAATCTTTTGAGTTGTACCGAACAGTAGCAACCATAAGAACTGGTGCATTTTTAGACTTGTTACATGTATTCACATTAATTGCAATTAAAAGAAAATTACTAAGCGAACGTTTTGGGCGCTACAATTGGCCCTCTTTAGGTATATCTAAAATGGAAACCATAACTTTAATGAAGTCTAATCAATTAATATACTAATCTGATACACTTTTTTCACAACTGTAAGGTAGCATACCTTCTTTCCTATTACGCTAGTGCTTCATCAGCATCTGAATTTTCCCATGGCCTATCCTGGAAGCCCACCCGAACCTTCAAACCACACGCGAGGGCAATTTCTACACTTGCCATCGTACCCTCTTCTCAGATTACTCCGATCAAAGTCTCACAAGAAGGTCACCAGAAAGAGGATTCTCGACCAGTATCACACGGGCACTCCACTTAGCTCAACCGCAATGTGCTAGCATCACCAAGCAACGACACCATATATGACATCACATTAGCAATTTACCACAATAAGTCGAGAATCCTCTTTCTGGTGACTTTGTTGTCAGACTTTGATCGGAGTAATCTGAGAAGAGGGTACGGTGGCAAGTGCAGAAATTGCCCTCGTGTGTGGTTTGAAGGTTCGGGTGGGCTTCCAGGATAGGCTATGAGTGAATTCAGACGCTAATGAAACACTAGCATAATGGGAAAGCAGATATGTGAGATAAGTGCTACCTCGCAGTTGTGAAAAAAGTTTAAGTTCCAAACCTGCTATGTAATCTGATACAAAGCTGAAACATTTTCCGTACTGTAGACTGTCAACTACGCTAAATTCATTATAAAAAAGAGTTTCAAATTTACAACTGAAATGGCAAAATCAGCAATTCTTATGGTTTATGGTTGCTTTATTACTTGTATATTGCTACTGTTTAGTACAGAAAGTCGACCTCTTTGCCGAAATTATAATTTTGAGTGGCTGATTCAAAAACATGACCGAGCCTATTCTGCGTCAAAATTCAGAAGAAAGTGTGTGGGTGATATTGAAATGTAATACAGTATTACCAGGGATGGCATATTTCAGTGAACATGTTCAAAACGTATCTTGAAAACGCCAACTTGTTCTGAAAATACGCAAGCGCGATGAATTTGTTTTGAATTAAGAAAGAACAACTCTAATCGTTAGCAAGCGAAGCTGTCTGGGGGCAGAACTGCATCCACTGAACAATTTGTGTGTTGGAAATCGCCGCTAAGAATCCCAAATAACAAACTATTGGATCACAAAAAAACACTGCATGAAGAATTATTAAAACATTACAGTAAGTGTGACGTTAAATATAACTAACGTATAATTGTTCGAATGTTTGGAGTTCTTAATAAATTTTTACACCATGTCATCAAGATAAAGAGGCGAAGCTCCCGCAGAAAATTGGGCATTGCTAGAAAAAATTAATATTTTCTATCTTTCCGTTTCGACGATTTTGTACCGGTGCCCTTTGAAGGGAGGCCCGTGGCAATAGTCTCCAATGCTTTCCTCTTGAATACAACCTTGCTGGGATCCTCAGTGTTTTTGTTTTTTTTTGTAACGAAATATCTTATGCAAAATTCAATAAAGTATCTTTTGGCGGCCGAAACATTGGCACTATTCATTGATATACATTAGATGTGAGAAAGACAAAATACATTAAAATGTAAAGAAAAGTTTGGCTTAAAATTAGAGTCGTAAAGTTGTGAGAAAACTAAAGTTATTCTAATTTAGCACTTACGGTATTTTCTGTTCAAATTGCTTTGAAAATCCAAATGTTTAATCTTCTTCAAAGTCACGAAAATTGTTATGTTTTCTAAAAAAATTCATTAAAATAATGAGGACTTTGCCCTCGCCACAGAATTCCGTATTTTTTCAATGACAAAAACTTATGAGGTTACTACTATACCCGGTAGGCCTACGGTACCTCGATTCACTTTAAAAACATAAATTCACAGTATTTTGCAATATTTGGACATCGATTTTTTTTTAATTCTGTGGAAAGAAAAGGTTTAATCAAACAATATGATCTGAGTTTAGGAAACTTCTAGAAAAGTGGAGATCGATAATCAGTGGACGTTTTCAAAGGGACCCTAAACTAATGAAATTAAGGCCTTAAAATAGACCATTTCTATGTTTATAATTTACCTATATTCCCATTCACGGATTATGGCCTTGTTTTACTACAACAATACCGCTACGGCATGCAATCAACATCAGCTGCTAACGAGTAAAAATTCAAAATGGCATGAAAAACTACTATTTTCGAATTATCATCAAAACGAAAAGCAATACATTAAACATTTTTGCGTTTAAAAATGATCCAAAATTTACCTACCATAATTTAGAAAAATTGTGTTCTCGGTCATTGGCCTTGGCCTCGCTCATTCCTGTCTTTGGCCTCGAAAGGGTCTGTCCTCGAAAAGTCGGTTCTTGGCCTCGGATTTCTTTTGAGTCCTTAGCCTTGGCCTTAAAGGTTGTGTCCTCGACTCCACCTCTGGCTTCAACGCTTTGCATGCTGTTTACAATTTATTTGGTCATCATTATGCTGGATATTGGTGCTTTGGAACGGCGATGGTTTGGTTGTACCATAGCAAAATTTAATAAAAAGCACAGATGTTATACTAAAACTGTTATGAAATCGAACCACAAAGGAAGGCAAACTAAAGCTGAGATGAACATTCGGAGTCGGAGTTTGATGTCTCAAGCAAAAAAAATGTCACATCACATACAAAGCCGTATATTATTGTACACTGAAAATCGAGGAATACAGCCTGCAAAATTGAAAAAAATGATTTTGCTGCATGCTTGATTTTAGCGGTTTCTTGCATTTAATTTGTTCTTAAACCTCAATTTTTTTTATGTTTTTTTAGTTTTCGTG
Source organism: Trididemnum nubilum (assembly GCA_963965965.1). Lineage (NCBI taxonomy): Eukaryota > Metazoa > Chordata > Ascidiacea > Aplousobranchia > Didemnidae > Trididemnum > Trididemnum nubilum. Next base: position 34,550,861 of record OZ014483.1, on the reverse strand, counting down.
GCATAATCGTCACTAATTTGTTGCAAGAAAGAAAAAGCTATGTTTTTCTTTATCATTACGCAATTTTTGCAGAATTTTCGCTAAAATACTCTGGAAATCACGCAACAAAGACCTATTGCCTAAAACGCAACAATTTAAATCAGTATGTCAGCAAGCTCCAACTAGGTTTTTCACCATAAAAACTAGGACAACAAATGATTCCCCTCTGATCATATCTAATGTGGAAACAAAAAATGCTATAAGAAATTTTGTCCTAATCAAAAACAAATATGCTGGATTCAATATGATTTGAGAATGAGAAAACTGATGACGAACTAGACATTAGAACCCAAGTCTATTCAGTCACAAAAGTTCCATATACTGGCGCCTTCAACCACTAGACCACAGCAGCACATGTGCATGCATAACGAAAATCAATGATCAAAATCACTTATTTAACTTCGTTATCACAAGTTTTTGGCGCGCCTGCCCCAAACCAAGTGACATAACGACTCTAAAAATGCAGGTGCTGAACTTCATGTATAGAATTATCATATGTTCAAATTTCAAGTTTTTAATAGCTTTGTTGGTTTTGCTTCACCAGCATTCTCCTATTCATGCTTCGAAGGTTACCGATATTTTTGCAAAACTCAATCGTATGCACTGCAAACGAAGTGATTTTGTTTGATGAAAAAAAAATGTTGATATTAAATCATATGTGGCTTGAGTAAAACGGATGTACGACTAAAGCCGCTTTTACCAAAAGTAATTTATTGACATGCGGAAATACGCGTATGCGTATTTTAGCAAGCGTATCTCAAAAGCATGAAATAAATGGCTCGTGAGTTTGGTATTACCTTTTATTTGATTTTAAAAATGTCGCTGACAACATCTCAATCGGAAAGTCACATCATTAATTTCAGTCGACAGTCACATGAGGGCGTAAATGGCATTCTGTAGCTATTGCCATTTATTAAACAAAAAAATTCTGGCAGACGACTGATATGATTAAGAATATATTATTATTTTCGAAATTTTTCGCGATAAATTTATAAATTTTATTTTGTATTCATCTTAGGACCGAAAAATAAAATGGCAGTTGGATAGAATGATACTTCCTTTTTTTTGATCTATCCCCAGGCCAAGATTGAATGTTTTTCACTGGGCCCTGGTTAGGTTTTAACTCCTTTACTCGCACTCTTGCGTGGTTATAGCCGCACTTACTATCCATGTCATCAACTCCCATTTCCAAGCTGATGCTTTCCCAAACGTTCTGTAAGCGTTGTCCATTCCTGTGTTTATCGCTTTTCACATCGTAAATGAAAACATGTGGCCGGACCAATTTGACCAACTTTTTTGTTATTTGCTCACTCGAGAGCTGCATCTTGCTGGGGTTCTCTTATTTACCGTGTACATTACAGTTAAAAATAGAAATAAATTATAAGCTTAAAATATACTTTATTTTTCATTAAAAAAAACAGGGTACTTGGTGACTTCAGAAAAATGTAGGGCAAGTAATTGAGAGTGCTGTAAACTTACCTGAAAACTTACCATATCACATTTTCAAAACAGCAAGTTTTATTACAGTTGTACACATAGCATACCGGTGCAACTGTAATCAAGGCCTACGAAAGGGGATTCTGGAAGCGCATCGACCCGGGTTTAAGGGGCGGCGGAAGATCTTACCAGTATAAGTTCACGCACTCAATTAGTGGTAGTGATAATTATAGCGTGATCACTCATCATAGCCCTTATTTCCGGTGGAACACAATTGTAATTTTCGGTCTCCGTAAAGGCACTCCTTGACAAAATTTCTCTGTGAGGCTTTGGCTGTAATGGCTCAAGCCTTGGTCTCCAGCGGCTCGGTGCTCCGCCCTCAAGCCTCCGTAAGTAAACGTAAAGTAGTTGCGTTAGTTTACTCAACAGCCTTACTCAATTTGGACAGTTTTCATACCAGAAAACTTTGCTTTGGATTTGTAGCGTCAGCTCCAACGTAACCACAAATGGAAGTGCAATTGGATATGTGGATTAATAACTCAACCCGGAGGGTAGCTCGATCGGTTGTTCAACCAAGCCGGTCGACGCATTGGGACGCGTCCTTTTGACACGTACGTCACAGATTCAAGCCCTACTTTTGCTTAGCAACTTCGTTGCGCGCCTGACACCTGAGCACGCCAGTAACCTATCTGGAGCTTCAAAACTGTAGTGTAACGTTACATGTTATGAAAGGTTAGCATGAATATAAATCTTTAATCGAATTCGCAGCCTGTAGCCCTCTAGAACTTAAATTGTATGGGCAACGCGTGCCCCACCGACATTTGAGCGCTGGATGATCAGACGAAAAAGGGCCTGTCAACACGAATAAATCCCTCCAATTTTGCCCGAATATAGTCCCAAAATGCGATGAAGACCTTTTTTTTTTGGTCTTCACTCGATTTCGGGGACAGAATAACATAATTTGCATTAAAGTACTTTCGCATTCCAAATGCGTTTGGACAAGGCTGCAAAAGCGTCCGCCATGCAAAATTTTGCAGTTTAAGTACTGGGCATATATATATAAGTTTGGTTTTAAGCTTCTGATTTTTAAGGGTTATGCTAGGTCAAAAATTAGGCCATGGGCCAAACTTTTCTTGGTTTTGGAATTAAACTCACTATGACAAAACCTGAAACGAGCAATAAAATATCTAATTGTACTTTTCTTGATTAATTCTCCCTAAACTTGCTTCATCCTAATTTCATACATCTTTTTAAAAAACAACCTTTTATTTTCTAAAATTCTGTAACTAATTGTAAAAAAGTTGTTATCTTTGGTGGTATTCGAACCTACAGACCCCCACCAAAACAACCGCATCGTGGGGTTACAGTAACTTATCCACGAGTCCAATCGCCCTACGTCTTGCATGTGAACATTCGCATGTTTTAAATGTTTGCAACAACAAAGGATATTTACAAACGCAATGAGAGCATTTTGTTATGAATTGTGGTTGATTTGTTTGTGGTTCGCTCAACAACTCGTAATACTTGGAAATGCTTAGTTTGCAGTTTACCGTGAGAGCAACTACCTTACCAGAAAAATCAAAACAAAACATCGACTGAGTTGCTTCCGTAGGATTCAGTTTGATTTGCTCGCAAAAATACGGTAGTTGCTTTTATTGCCAACAGGGGTGCCGAAACTCGGGGGGGGGGGGGGGGGGGGGGTGGGATATATTTCCTTTAATAATTTGGCTGTATCCCCCCAGTAGTATGCGTATGGTGTACATCTGCATTCCCCCAACAATTTGACTCTGGTGTGCATCAGAGCGTAGGTGTCCACTTGAATTGGGGGGAAAAGTGTTCCTTTTCTGGTGAAGACTTTTTTTTCTTTTTGGTCTTTACCTGAATTTGGGGAAAAAGTGTTCTATTTTTAGTGAATACCTTTTTATTTGTTCTTCACTTAATTTGCTTACCTGAACAAAATCGTGGTCGAGGTTCATCCCCCCCAAAGTGGAAAATAGGGCAAAATTGGGGTAAAAATGCAAATTATCCCCCCAATGCTCAACAGAGATCCGCACCCCTGATTGCCAAACAGATAGGCCCGCCAACTCGTTACATTCTTCGGCGTATTACTGCAGCGAGAACGAAAGATAGGATTTGATGGGAACTAAACATTTAAAGAAAAACTTCGATTAATTAAGTACTTTAGGCCTTGTTTTAGAAACTTTGTAAAAATATCGAAACAAAAGATCCCAAAAATGATTGCAAAAAAAAAGTTTATTACGTTTGTGTAAAAATAAAAGTTTAGATTTTGGTGAGAACCCAACTCAGGTTGAAAGTTTCAAAGGCAAGTACCATAACCACTACACGAAGCAACCTTGTGACGTCACACCGCAAAAGTTTTTCCTTATAAATGCCTGAAAAATACGCATACCGTGTCCGTATTTTATTATTTGTCAAGGGTAAAAAAAGGCATGCGGAAAAAATGCGTATTTGTTATACGCATATTCGTATTGTTTGCGCATATGCGTAAATACGGACGTTCGGTAAAAGCCGCTTAAGTACTTGAACCCAACCCAGTTCAATCACGACAATTTCAAACACCGGCACCTTCAACCATTATGCCAGCACTGCTCATGAACCCAATTGACTAAAATCAATAGTTTAATGTAGCTTCTAAAAAGTGATTTGGGGTTTCAAGTGGTTGGTATCTCCAAACTACGTAAAAATATTTGTCGTTTAAATATCTACTGATTGTAGAAAAAAGCAAAAAAAAACAGCGCTTGCTTAAGGTGTTAAAAAATTTATTTTTGGGAAGTCTTCACGGAGAATGAAACCTGGCACCCTATGATCATATCTAGTACCAAAACAAAAATATTGAAAGTGATTTTGCCGTAATCAAAAAATAATAATAATAAATGCGCAAGATTTAATGTGATCTCGGTTTGAGAAAAAGTGATGGCCAACTAGATAATTGAACCCAGGTCTAGTCACTCACATAAGTTTCATTTTCTGGCACCTTTAACCTCTAGGCCATAGCAGCACACGTGCACATTAGGGTTATGAAATTTTCAACTTTTTGAATAAATCTAAAATCCTGGTGTTGCAATCAATGAAGTTATGTATATCAAGTATTTCTACACTAATATTTCATTCCGAAACGAAAAAAACCTCGCACACCCAATACTTCAAAATTTTCAGTTTTTGGCATTTTTTAACATGTCAATCATGCTTTTTCAAGCAATTTAACCAATTGATTTTGAAATACTTTTATAATTACAAAAGTAACCGTAGCCAGGAGCCACATACTATGGTAGAGTTGTAAGTCGGGCCGAGCTTTTCGGATCGGGTTCGTTTTCGGGCCGGGTTCAGGCCTAAAGTTGACAAAAATTACGGCATAACTCGAGCCTGAGACGTGCTTTTGTCTTAGGTGCACAAAAATATAATCAAAATAACTTGGCAACATTGCTAAATTTTTCAAACCTAACGTAACTTTCGTTTTTTTTTTGGATATAATGCGGCTTCAAATTAGGTTTCGGGTTCGGGCCGGGTTCAAGCTTATATTTTCGGGTTTGGGCCTGAACTAGTCGCCCGTTTACAACTCTGTACTCTGGTCTTTGGAAAAACATCAATATTCGTGTTTCGCAAGTCATTCGAGTTTCAAAGTTTTATTTGGAATAAATTTTAACGAACTTTTTTTAAATGTTTGAAATAATTTTTCTTCGTAAAATTATAACTTGATTTTCTTCGTGATCGACATTTCCTTGAAAAAAATGCAACTACTAAAAAATCTTCGGATTCGGATATTTAATATTTAGAAGTTACATAGCAGATTTGGAACTTAAACTTTTTTCACAACTGTAAGGTAGCACTTCTTCACATATCTGCTTTCCCATTACGCAAGTGTTTCATCAGCATTTGAATTCACACATAGCCTATCCTGGCAGCCCACCTGAACCTTCAAACCACACTCGAGGGCAATTTCTGCACTTGCCATCGTACCCTCTTCTCAGATTACTCCGATCAAAGTCTGACAACAAGGTCACCAGAAAGAGGATTCTCGACCAGTATCACACTGGCACTACACTTAGCTAAACCGCAATGCGCTAGCATCACGAATCATGGACACCATATATGACATCACATTAGCAATTTACCCCAATAATACGCTATATGCATATTTCAAACTTGCTTGTTATCATCAGGCGTACATAACTGTGTAAATGCCTATTACAAATTTTGAACACCAAAAGCCAAAATTAACCTACTTGTCGGTAACCGGTAAAGGAAATTGCGATATACAACGCCAGTCAACGCCTTTACGAATAAATTCTAATTTACTCGTATGTGCTTTGATAATTCAGAAGTTACAAACCTGATTTCGAACTTAAACTTTTTTCACAACTGTGAGGTAGCACTTCCTCACATATCTGCTTTCCCATTACGCTAGTGTTTCATCAGCATCTGAATTCACACATAGCCTATCCTGGCAGCCCACCCGAACCTTCAAACCACACACGAGGGCAATTTCTGTAATTGCCATCGTACCCTCTTCTCAGATTACTCCGATCAAAGTCTGACAACAAGGTCAGAGTAATCTGAGAAGAGGGTTAGGTGGCAAGTGTATCTGAGAAACTGTATCATCGTACCTTCTTCTCAGAGTAATATTTATACTGTTCTAATAGCAATTAAAGCCTCGCTACCAATCGTCCGGCTTGACTAGTTAAAAGCAGAAATATTTTGCGAAATTAGAAAGCATTTTCAATATTTGTATACAAAAGTTGCGAAATTGCGGACTAAAATTTGAAATAGTCCTCAACCGCAAGTCCGCAATTTCAACTTCTAAAGTCCGCATGTCCGCAAATCCGCAATTTTTTTCGTTAAGGTGAATTTACACAGTATCCGTTTTTCATACGTTTTCGTTCGTTTTTTTACGTTTTTGCTTCTCCTTGACAAAGTATGCGCTTTTTCATCCGCATTTTTATAAGTCCATATCCGCACTAAGTAGACTGTTATATATAGATAAAAATTTCGTTCAAAAATTTTGTGTATGAACGATAAGAGCGATATTTCGAAATAAAGCTGTACCCCTTTACAAAAAATTTTTTTCGGAAAACTTTTGTCCAGTATGTGACTGTCTGGTTAGTGCGGATATGAACACATAAAAATGCGGATGAAAAAGCGCATACTTTGTCAAGGAGAAGCAAAAACGTAAAAAAACGGACGAAAACGTACGAAAAACGGATACTGTGTAAATTCACCTTTAGTTTGGATTTGCGGACTTGCGGACTAACTTGTGGACTTGCCAGCTCTGGTCATTTTTGGTAAATCAGAAAAGAACTCAAGTCGCGTCACGAAAAAGCGACTCGAGTCACGAGTCATTCATGAAAATTAATAAATAAAGAAAAGAAGAAAATGCTATTGGAAATGAATATGAATTGACTCAAACATATTTTTGCATGCTCTTGTTGCTGCATGAGTTGAAGTTCTTAAAAGTTCTCACTGCTGATATTTACGATCTCGATAACTTGAATACTATAATTTCGAAAACTTAGCTGAGAAACCTTGTTTTGTGAAAGGGGAATGAGGTAAGCTATGAGACAGCGAAAACATCTTCATTTTCCATATTTATGATCTGACAAAGACAGAGAATAGATTTTTGCCAGTAGCGTGAGCTAACTTTTTATTGCAAAAATAGTAATTATTGTTAGTAAGCATTTTTGAGGAGTATTCGCTTTTATTCTTGTTATGACAATAAAAAACGTAAGCTTGTTATTCTTTTATGCAACATCGCAATGCTATCTACAAAAATTTTTGATTTTTGCACGAAAAGCAATTGCGGGTATCTGCATACTATAGATCCTCACCCCAACCTCCTGCCACTACTCTATCTTTTCTCTCTCACCCTTTATTTCCGCGTTGACAACTCCAAACAAATAAAACAATGTTTATTTGATGATACAACGGTTATCAAAAATGTTTTTTTAATGAAAACGTTTTCAACAATTTTCTGAAATTGTGCCAAACTTTAGCAAAATTTGAGAAAAATTGAATTGCAAATCGGAACCATGAAACCCCAACCGCAACAGCTCTGAAACTTAACAGCGTGTTCTTGAGACCTAAATCTTTTATTTTGTGACTAGCCATAATAAAACTTTGGACTTGCAACAATTTGCAAGAAGATCTAGACATATGTTAGTTTTTGCCAAAATTCGGTTAAAAAAAAAGTTAAAAAGTAATTTTACCTCCCTGGCGAGAACAGAAATGCAACCTCCAAAATCGATAAAATTTTGCACACGTTATTTTCTCATGGACGTGCACTTTTTGTCACTAGCCAACTGAAATTTGAAAACAATAAAAAATAAAAAACGATCCGCCCTAGCCGACTCCCGGTCGCGACTTGCAAACTAAGCAAGAAAAATCAGAAATTCTTCCATTATACTTATACGGCTGATAAAACTTCAAATCTTCACAAATAGTTCTGTTAGTAGCTAGCGAACGTCCCGCTTTTATCTTTGCCCCCAAAAGGTTTGAGTGTTTTAATTTCTCAATTAGGACCTCAATTGAAAAAAAAATTTGGGTAGACTTTTCCAACCATAGTAAAATCGGAGTTATGAGGCCCTAAAATGTTTATTTAGCGACACCTAGTGGTCACATCATAAAAATCTTTTAAATCGTATAGCTAATGGGATAATTGACATATTACAAAACAACTTATCAACTTTATACATTGTTTAGCATCATTAAATTAAGATGACGTCATTTTATGATGGAAAGTTTGATATGACATCATTTAGTTTGAGAGCAAAAGCAATTTGGTAACTTTCAACATCGTTTTGTTTTATTAGATTAAGATGATGTCATTTGATGACGTCACCATTTAAAATGAAGTCATAATTTGAAAACAAGAAAAAGCAAAAATTGAAAACATGCTCTTTTTCGATTACAATTAATACATTTACGAATGACTCCTGAATCAGTAGGCCTACGTGGAATGAAACGATGATATTTAAGTAAAATTGATAAGAAATTCGATGAAAATAAAAATTTAAACTGGTTAATTTTTTAGATTTACTTGATTAACGACGGTTTTTGTAGTCAGCTGTTTTGGGTGAACGTTTAATTTCCTCAAGAAATATTTTTAGGACATGCATTAATTAATTTACCCATGCTTCTGTCCAGAGTAATGCGTCGAAAACATAGTTAAAATGAAGAAACAATTTCTCTAACTTTAGCTTAACCCAATAACTTAATACAGTAATTTTATCAATAGTTTGTTAGGGAATATCAGTGGCGCAATCACGGGGAGGAGGCTAAGTGGGCTTCATCCCCCCTAAGCAAAGTGACTTAAATTTTTTTAATCTAAATTGCTAGCGTTTAAACATGTTTTGGACTTGGCCTGTGAGTAAGAAGGGGGGCTTGAAGAGGCTGGGCGATTTACTTCTTTAATCAGCTTTCAAATTTTAGCAATTTGTTATTTTAACTGGCCTTGAAAAGATACAAAATTTGATCCGAAGGGGGACAAAACTGCTATTTTGTCTGAAAAAATCGCAAAAATCGTCGAGGGGCCGGGGCTTTTTTCACAGATCCCCTTGGTTTCCGGCAGCTGGGGGCTTCGCCCCTAGACCTCCGTTTGTAGTACGCTCAAATATCACCAGTTTACTCAGCACGCTGCCCAAAAGGGGCATTTTTCAAGCAAATATATTTACTTTTGAGTTCAAGCCCCACCCTCGAAAAATCCAGATTGCTCGCCTGGAAAATATCATACAAACTTTTCGGAAACATTTCGCAAAAATGAGAGTAATAAGCAAATTAATACACCCAAGGACGTTGCCAGGGTGCTATCGGGTTCGTGCCTCCCCCCAACTGAACTATTGCTAGAATGCTATTTGTGAAAAGAAATTAAAGTTTTGTCTATAACTTAACTACTGCATAAATCCGAGATGGAAAGTATGATAAATCTGTAGCTACATCTTGAGCCTTGACAACACCAGAGTTCGTCTGCTCCCTCATTTAGCGTAAGGAATCGAGTTGTACCAGACCATACGATATTTGACAACAGTCATCAAAAACAGGTAAACTGAGTAATTTGGAAAATTTCCTGATTTCAAAGAAAAGATAAGTGTTTCTGTCTTTCAATTCTTCGACTTCAGCGCTAGTGCAAATCTTACTGCGTCAAATGGGTAGAAGAATCCATCCACTTCAATGGTTTACAATAGCAAAAATCGTGATATAATTTTTGGACTTTTTTGTTCTCATTTAGAAGCTGCAGTTGCAAATATATTCAACACATACGAAGAGATAACTCCCATAAACAGTTTTTTTGAAATCTTAATGAATCTGTTCTCTCAGCCTGAATTTCGAGAGACAAAAAGAGACTGTATGATATTTTTGCTCCCAATAGCATCACGAAACCATTTTTGGTAAACTCCTCCTTTTTCTGAAAATTCACGATGGGATAACAAACGTAGGGTTTCCAAAATTCCAAAAACTTTTGTATGGTAGTATCTTTTTGTATTTGTTGAACGTCTTTGCAACCACAATCACAAAAAGAAAACAAAAAATTTCGAAAATTGTATTTCGATTTTAGGCATTGCAAACTACCAGAATTGGCTGGATGTTTTACCCCTTTTACCTGTTTCGCATGGATCCGATTTTAAGTGCAGTTAAACTATTTCCTCAGTTCTTCTTTTTCAGGTAAAATGGGATGAAGGCAGAAAATTTGCAAATGATTTCCCTAATCTGTCTTTTTTTGAAACATCAGCTATGGACAATGATAGAAGTAAAGGAGTGGAGGACGCTTTTAAAGAGGTGGCAGCAAAAGCTTTGAAAAGCAAGCAAACCGTCACCAGCACTAATCACTGTCATGATCAAAGCACACATTGTCCTACATCGAAAAATAAAGATTTTGGAAACGTACATTCAAATTCTGGAACAAATGTGGTGGTGAATATGACTGACAACTCAAAAAAAACAACAACCTGTGGGTGTTAAACGAAGTCACTATTAAAAGAGGGTTGGAGGACGGTTATCCCCGATTTTCCTGCAAAATATAAATTTAAGGCCGGGTCTAAATTTTGCGTAAAATCGTAAGCCTATGAGCGCCGTATCATCACTCGATAGTTTATTTCAACCCTATTTTACATTTGACTAGCGCATTTTACACGGGGGAGGCAAAAATGCCCTCGTATACCTCACTCTTTTAGCACATCTCATGAGAACACCAAATTTGGCATGCGAGTTAGTGTTCATCAAATTTTTGAAAAACTAATTTTGAGTTGATCACATAGTTGCAATGACGTCACAGCTATGTTTTTGCAAAATGTCGTCATTGAGGCGATTCAAATTTTTCATGTCAATTTGTTTTTTCAAACTTAATCGCAAAGTGCGTAAACCAAAGTCGCTACGTCAAACAAGGTATTTAAGCTAACGATAAGCTAAAAATAGCTCATATTTTGGAGAGTGACTTCAGAATCAGAGAACTTCCATTTAATAGTTTAGATTAAAGTCAACTTAGTTTGAAATGAAAGTGAAGCTTTTTTCTGAAGGGATTTATCACAAAAAAAACGAGATGGGGAGCAACTGGGAGTGTGAAATAGGGTGAACCTATTTGGTAGCTTTATTGTACGCTATATGCTGGTTAGGCGGAAAGCCAGGCTTATCGAAATTTTGCTTAAATTAAACCAAGGATACGTTTGTACGTCTTTGTACGCTCACAATTTTAAGAACAGAGTAGACCTGGTCTTAATCTGGCTTTAAAATTAGCAAGACCGTTAGCAATAAAATTTTAATAGATTTACATTGATATACAGGGTGTTGCAAAATGGTTGGCCCCATTGTAAATACCCATATCTCGGAAACTACTTGATGGATCATAATGAAACTAACAACATGATATGTTGAAGGTCATAAGTTTTATTGGTTAAATTTACAAAGAAAAGTCCAAATATTTGTTGGTTCTACGACAGATTTTTATAAATGTTCAATATGAGCGTCGCCTGTAACTATGCACACGTAGAGTCGGTTCTATTCCACCACGATCACCCAACCTTTCTCCGCGTAATTTTTTCCTCTGGGGCTATGTAAAAGGACTAGCCTTCGTATCTCCTCTTCCAGCTAACATTAAAAAAATGAAACAGAGAATTACAGCTGCACTGGAAACTGTTAACGAAGACATGCTACAGCGAGTTTGGCACGAGCTCGAATACCAACTCTACGTGTGCATAGTCACAGGCGACGTTCATATTGAACATTTTTGAAAATCTGTCATAGAACCAACAAATATTTGTACTTTTCTTTGTAAATTTAACCAATAAAACTCATGACCTTCAACATAAAACGTAGTTAGTTTCATTTTGATCCATCCAGTAGTTTCCGAGATATGGGTATTTAAAATGGGGTCAACCATTTTGGAATATCCCTGAATAATTGTCATAAATAATAATTTTGAATGTCTATGATATTGCTGTTAGTTTTGCCGCTCTTTTGAAAAGCTGATTGATGGTACAGAACTTGAGAATTGCTGTGATTGAAAAGTTCGTGCCTTCGAAGCAACCTTTCGTTCGACACTTGTCAAGAAAAATCGTCAGAATGGAAAGCGTAGGAAAAGGAGCGGCTATTTATAGGAAAAAAGGCTAGCTGTGATTGGCTGGAAAGGACCAATGAGAAAGCGTCATTAGTGTACAATCTTTAAGGAGCTCATGAATTATTTTTGTCGGCATCGGGCGGGGTTAGAATTTTTGAAAGAAGTGACTTCAAGAGCATATAAATGAAAAGAAAAGTAGCCTTAGGCAAGAATAAAAAATCTACTGTCATCAGTAGCGTAGCCAGGGGGACCAAAATGTCGAATGGCAAATTGGCATGTCGACCAAAATGCAGAATGAGAAAAACACTACGTTTTTAGCACTTTTGAGATCGTTAAATGCACTAGAGTGGACTGAATAGTGATTTAAAACATTTTTTGAAAGATATATTTAGGGGGGGGCTAATTTGTTGAAAATAAAACTAACAAATAAATGAAAACTTTGAAAAATGATCAAAAATACGCAATCAAATTTGAACCCATGTGTAAAAATGCTAAACATAGGTGTCCTCAACAAAATATACTATAAACTGAGGAATAGGAGGGGGCTATTTAGTATTAGTTCATTACCAACCATTTCTCTCAAAATTTCTTTTCATTAGCCCCCCAATTATTTTTCTGTATAAACTGTATACGAAATAGATTACTCCGTGTGAGTTTCATTGAACTATTCGATTTTATAATTTACCAGCATCTACTGTAAATAAGAGAACTAAAATTTTACCATTAGCCACCTCCCAAATAGCACATTTATGCAGCCAGTTTAATCACGTTTGCACTGCCAATTTCTGAGCCACGTTTAAAAAGCATTATTTTTTTATCAAAATAGCCCTAAAATTAACTTATTTTTGCAAAAAATGCATAGTTTTCGAGCACTGGGGGCTCCGCCCCCAAACCCCCCAAACAGTCCCCCCCATTGCCAATTTCTGGCTACGCGCCTGACTGTCATCATAATCTTGAGCACAGGTAAGATTTCGTGAAAGATGAAGTCCAATAGCTGAATCAGAAGCAGGAGACTGGGTCTTAGTCTGGGCGGAAGATTTGCATCGATGAACAGGAAGTAAGCGTTTCTGGGAAGAGCAAGAACAGATAGATTTTGAAACGTATAGTTTAATTCTGTCCGACAGCCTTCTAGAAGTACGGCCTACATACTGACTGTAGCAGTGGTATGAGAATTGATAAATTACGTAGAAGCTTTTCTGTAAAGCAGACAATACATTGTTCTTGATAGCGGAGAGAAGATTGTTGGCAGAGTAAACAACGTGTGGTTCCACAGCGGAAAAGCACTGTTTGACAGCAGATTTTATTTACTTTTCAAACCGGGTAGAAACAAAACCGAACCATAGGAGACGTAAATATACGGGGCATCTTTCCGATCTTTTTCCAGCCTATTACAGCTCGCCTTTTCCCATAAATAGTCGCTCCTATTTCTGCGCTCCCCATACTGACGATTTTTCTTGATAAGTGTCAGACGAATAGCTACTTCGAGGATATGAACATTTTAATGAAAGCCGCTCGTTTGATTTGTAATGTTTGCAATAATTCTTTACAGTATGTTCTACAATCTCCCATAGTCAGAGTTGGGGCCTGCGAGAGGGGGTTCAGGGGGTTCATCGTACCCGGGCCCGGGCCTAGGGGGCCCGAGCTCAAGGGGCCCGGAAGAGTTCAGGTTTCCGCGTTATGTTTTGGTATCGCTCCACAACACCGTGATCAAACTTGCCTACACCAAAAATGTCAGTCAGCCTATTTAGTACTGGTAATTGGTCGCTATTTTTGCTACACAGCATCCAATAGTGGCCGATTTGATTAAAAAATAGAGGAAAATGTATCAAAAGCCATACACTTGAACCGAAATTAACGTTTTGTTACATTTCTCTGACTTGAGAGCCCTAATTCTACAATATAACAATGTACGAGGGCTCACATTTCCAGAGATGAGTTGAGTCAAAGTTGACATACTATACTACTATCATTAAGTAACTCACTCTATCTGTATGAGTTTAATAGGTATTTGGGTTGGTGAAGTCTATGATTGCTGATGACTTCTTAAAAATTTTATTAGTAAAATATTTTGATTTGCAGTATTAAAGTCATTATATTGTATAATATTGTGTCAATATCATCATCCCCCACTTCACATACTTTCTTTCAGGTAAATCACATTTTCTACTGGTCAATTTAAGCAAGTTTGGTGCTGGGATGTTGATTAAATGCTGTATTTTACCCTCGAGAAACATAAAAAGTGTTAAAGCTTTCGGGCTCTGCCCCGGACCCCGCTGGGTGAGCTCACAGCGCTCCCCCCAGACCTCTACCTGGATTTAAACAAAGTTTATGTCTAGTTGTGTTTTTCATAGGTCCTAACTGTATGCGAATATCGTTATCCCCTCACTTTTAAATGAAGATCTATCTACACCCAACCGACAAAAAATGATTTAACGGCATAGCCCCCGATAAGGCTTGGGGGGCCCAATAAGATTTGGGGGCCCGGTATTGACTTTCGCACTCCCTGGAAAATTTTCTCTCTGAGGCCCTGGTCAGAGTTCAAGTTCGATTTGTTATATGTTGCTATAAGATAAAATAAAGAACACACAACATAAAAATAGTTTACAACAGCAAAATAAATTTAAAATTTTTCGTGCTTACGACTTGTTAGTTGCAATATTTAGATTTGAGGTTTATGATGTCATAAATACGTTGCAATTTGTTATTGTAAGCTTGTATATTTTGTATTGTGATGTAATAAGGCATTTTTGGGTTCTTCTAAACGTTTGCTATAGTATAAAGAATGTGTGATTTGGCTATTCTACCATTCTGATAATTATGGTGTTTGAATATGACTTTCAGTAGAGTCGATTTCAAGCTTTTTGAACAGAACTCTTCAGTTGCGATCTCTGTCTGGTTTGGTATGGGGTGAAGAGAATCTTAAAAGGCCATATTTAGAATGAAAGCTTAGGTAAAACCGACTTTAGTGAAAGTCGTATTTAAACTTTGCGGATGTGCAACACCTCAAAATTGCTTATGTATCTATCCAATTGTGTAATCGTTGTTGATTGTGTAATCGTTGTTAATCTGATTGTGTAATCCAATTGTCCAATTGTGTAATTAAGATTGGCTTGTGTAATCGTAGTGAGCGAGTTTTTGTAGAGTGATTTTTCTCGGACAAATTAGTTTTCTTTACCATCTTAAATACACGTAGCTGTTCAATTTAGATTGTTTTTGCTGCTTTTTTGCAAAAGAAGGTAACGGGACTGTATCACCATGGCTAGCGGGATTCAGCTCCCTTTCAACCAAGTCACTTAGAAAATTTTACCCCAAAATTCAAGGGTTTAAACGTGTTTTGGACTTGACTGAAAGAAAGAAGAAGGAAGCTGAAGGGGCCAAACAACTAAAATTTTTCAAATAGTTCTAAATCTTTGCAATTATTTGGTTCGTTAAAAACATACGAAGTGTGATTCAAATGGCGTTACAATGACTATTTTTTCTCGAAAAATTACAAAAACTGCTCAGTGGTTGGGGTACTCGTCCCCGGAACCCATAGTTTTGTGGCGGCTGGAGGCTCTGCCCCGCGGTTCGGTCAATGATACGCTTAAGTTACACCAGTTTGCTCAGTACGCCGCCCAATTGAAGCATTTTTCGAACGAAAGAATTTTAGCTTTTGGTTCAAACTCTCCCTCCCTGAGCAAAATCTTGGTTGCGCACCTACCATGACTCCATCTTTTGATTGTCCATTCTACAGTACCTTTGTACTAAAAAATCTCTGATTACGAAAATTTTCGATGCCGTCATTGCATGTGAAATACGGTTTGGTTCCTTCCAATGAAAAATTCTGTCTACGCCTACGTATATTACCTGGCATTTTCAAATCGTCCATTAGCATTATAACCGTTCTGTGATTTAGTCAAAGTGGACTATTTGTGGAGATTGAAGGTTGTAACCAAGTTTAATTTTGCGACAATGATCATGAAGTGAATGGAATTGGAATTGATAGGCTTTTACGCGTTACAGTGTGATGATTAGGGCACGTTTTTGTTGCACTAAAAAATTGAAGAAATTGCGTTTATTTTTAACGAAGGTTGCAAAAAGTTGCATTTATGCACAAACAGTTTAAACGAGAATAATTTACTCAAGCGATTTAACGACATATAATGCCAAATATTTGCAAACATTATATGGAGAGAAATGGCAATCTTTTGCCAACAATTTGCCCTGCATGCTAAAACTTTGCTCCACAGTGCATGAAGTTGCTTGGCAACTTAACAATTTGGCATTACAGATCTAGAATGATGTTCGGCCGGGTTATTTCCACAATTGCTTTCAGGTCACTATTCAGTCATAGATAACACTGATACGCAGGTAATCTGTCACATAGCTCTTTGTTATGCAAATCAATTTCAGGTAACCCATTTTACTCCCCACTGAAAATTCTATAACTAGATGACTTGTTCAAATTTGATGTTGCCAAATTTATTTAGGGTACTGTAGAGTACACTCTGGGCTCTTGGCGAAGCCCTATACCTGTACACAGAAAAGAATCGAATCGCGCAGCTTACTGAAGTTGTTGTTTATTGCATACTGCGAACTGCGGTTTCTGAAAACAAACGAAAACGTTTCAAACGTCGTATAGCAATTACTTCCAAAACCTGTAAAAATATCAAAGCCAAGACCATGTGAAGTATTCACATGCCCAGACTAACCACACAAACCCCCGAAAAACCAGTAAAAAGGTGTGCTTCTCGGCTCCCATATCACTACAGTAAAATGATAGAAAGCAAGATATACAAAGACTAACGCTAAATAGAAATTATAAACAAATACATACCGATTGATTTTGCCAGGTGGTCAAATGCGAGTTCAAATTCACTGTAGCTTACATTAGAGAGAGAATTCCAAATAAAATCAGAACAACCTGATGCTAGGAATGCTGAACTGAACTGACCAAATCTCCATGTGTGAAGGTTTTGTCAGTGTGAAAATGATGCATCGCTTCCGGCGACTTGGCAAATCATAAACAGAACTAGCGTTAGCCAATCAATAAGAACACAGACCACTAGTGGGCAACAAAGAACAAAACTAAGAATACGACGTAACAAATCCCCGCGGGAAAAATGGAAACAAAGGTAGACATTTTTAGATGTACACAAGTCGTATTCCGGAACAGAAAGGCCATATAACATAAATTTATCATTTAAATATAGAGTGACTTCAGAGATGTCGTCAAGGCACGGGGGAAAATAAATTCACAGCAAATACACACAAATGTTACTAGGCTTAATAGATTGAGATGTTTGTATTGGACATGAGCTGAATTAATTAGAGGTAGACTCGATAACTTGGCACAGTTTTGTAATGGGGCGTTTCACAATTGAGTTGGCAGTTTTGATAAGTGCAAAGCGAACAGCACCTTTTTTGTCTGGATAAGTCTCTAAGATCCGGCCAAGGCATCATCTACCTCTTGGCTGCGAGTCATTGACAATCAAAACAATATCGCCCTTGGTTACATTGCGTACTTGGAACCATTTCTGGCGCTCTTGCAAATTTGGCAAATATTCACGGATCCAACGGCGCCAGAACTGGTCCGATAAAAATTGAATTTGTGCCCAACGGCGCCGCGCATAACAGTCCCTTTTGTCAAAAACACCAGGGGGAAGAGTAACAGTATTACGAAGTAGTAACAAGTGGTTCGGGGTTAAAGGTTCATTGTCCATAGGGTTGAATGTAACTGGCACTAAGGGTCGTGAATTGATAATGGATTCGATTTCGTTCATTAGAGTGAGCAATGTATCGTCGGTCAAAACTTGGTCTTTGAAAGTGATTGAAAGTATGCGACGAACCGATCGAATCATCCGCTCCCACGCACCACCCATGTGGCTGGCGGTGGGAGGGTTAAAATGACAATTGATTTTCAGTTCTCTTAAATAATCATTGATTTGGTGTTGATCGAGTGCTTGTAACGATTTCCGCAAAACGCGTTCAGCGCCGGTAAAGTTCGTAGCATTGTCACTGTAGATATGTTTTGGGTTTGATCTGCGGGCGATAAATCGGCGCAAGGCATTTAAAAACGAATTAGTGTCCAAGCCATGGGCAATTTCGATATGTACAGCTCGCATCGTTAAGCACGTGAACAAGCAGTCGTAACGCTTAACGTGACTGCGGCCTTGTTTAACGAATAGGGGACCGAAATAGTCTATTCCAACGTGGGTGAAGGGGGGCAAATTAGGTTGCACTCTACCATCAGGGAGATCAGCCATCAGCTGCTTGCAGGCGGAAGCATTTCGTTTCTTGCATAAAATGCAGTTGCCGATGACGCGAAGTACAGCAGAGCTTCTCTTGACTATCCAATAGCGCTGACGTAATGAAGTCCAAGTATGTCCCACGCCGGAATGTCCAACCTCGAGGAGATGCTTCTGAATAAATAAATCTGTTAGATGCGAATTATTGGGGAGTATAACAGGATGCTTATTACCATAGTCGACTGGAGCGCGCTCCAGCCTACCTCCAACGAGAAGAACTCCGTCAACCAACATCGGATGAAGCTTTCTTAATGATCTTGCGAGCGAGTCTTTAGCCAACGCAGAATTCTTGCTGGAACACAACCTAAACAAGACTGAAAAATGTTGAAGCTGAACATATTTAATTAATGCAAGTTCGGCATACTGGAGTTCGTCAGCTGATAAGTAAGATGAGAAAAGGGTGCTTGATTTTCTTGCACGACAAAACTGTATGTATCTAATTATCCAAGCAGTAGATTTCAGAAGTTTAGGCAAAGACGAATATCTTTCAATTAGTCGGTCAATAGCAGTGCAAGAAATAGGCTTAGATGCGGCAGCAACATTTGCAATTGCCTCTCGTTTTTTGGGAATAGAGTCAGAAGGTAATGACTCAAGGCTTGTTTGCTCATTGGTTATACAGTAGGATCAGAAGGCCAGTGGGTTTCAGAATGCCACAAGAATTCTGGGCCAGAAAGCCATGGTTTGTGAGAAACAATGCCATTAACGGAGGCCCCACGGGAAGCTACGTCAGCTGGGTTGAGTTTAGTGGGAACATGGCGCCACTGTGAGGCATTGCAATGTTTTTCTATTATAGCAAGCCTGTTAGCAACGAACACAGGGAACCTTTTCGTTGAATTTTTAATGCTAAAAAGCACGGCAGTGGAATCTGTCCAAAACGTAGAGGGGCAGTTAATCACGTCAAGTTCCTTCCGCACTAACTTATCTAACTTTACAGATAGTACGGCAGCAGTGAGTTCAAGTCTGGGAATAGACACGGTTTTTATAGGTGAAAGCCTAGATTTTCCTATCAGAAAGGAACAGTGAATATTCCCTTTGTCGTCAGTGAGTCGAATATAGCAGCAAGAGCCATAAGCTACAAACGAAGCATCCGCAAAGTGGTGAATTTCACATTGAACTACGTCACCAAACGCTTCGGGTTTAATACATCTACGAATGCGTAGAGAGTCCAGGTAGACTCTTAAGCCAAAGTCCCAATCTTGGGTTTCTGCAGCAGAAATTTCAGAATCCCAACCTAAGCCTTGTTTGCATAGACTTTGCAACATTACCTTAGGTTCCAAAATGACTGGGGCAACAAACCCCAGAGGGTCATATAAAGAACTCACGGCTGATAAGATCCCACGACGAGTAGACGGTCTTTCTGGTAGACTAACGTTGAATCCGAACTCGTCATCTTGGACGTTCCAGTAGACACCCAGCACTCTCTCCTTGGCATTTCCGTCCAGTTCGAGTTGTTGCACTGATGAAGCACGTTCTATCGCTGGAATAGACTGCAAAACTTGCTCATGATTAGTTAGCCATTTAGTTAGGCGAAAACGAAAACCTCCGTAGCGAAGCAGGGCAGGCAATTGTTTAGTTACTTTGATACCTTCGATAATAGACGATACAGAGCAGAGACAATCGTCTACGTAAAAATTCTGCAACACAATGTAGTCAATAGAAGAGTCAAATTTCTTGCCATAGTCGTAAGCAGTTTGACGTAGAGAAAAGGCAGCAAAACTAGGTGAAGAGGTAGCTCCAAACAAATGGACTAGCATTTGATACGTAACGGGTGGTTGGGTAAGATTCCCATTTGGCCACCAAAGAAATCTAAGAGCATCACAATCAATGGGATCAACTTTAATCTGATGGAACATCTGCTCGATATCCGCAACTAGAGCAATAGGGTTTTTGCGAAAACGAATTAGTACTCCCACTAAAGAATTGGTTAGAACTGGGCCCTGATATAAAGCATCATTAAGAGAAATGCCCTTATGTTTCGCTGCACAATCGAAAACAACTCTAACTTTATTGGGCTTACGAGGATGCAAGACAGGATGGTGTGGCGAGTACCATTTAGCATTATTGGTGACTAGAAGGTTATTTGGAACTCGTCTAGCGTAGCCTTTGCTAATATAAGTTTCCATTACGTCCACATACTTGATGCACAGTACCGTGTTTGAAGTAAGTCTTTTCTTCAAGCTCGAAGAACGTTGTTCCGCCATCACGTGGCTGTCAGTAGGTAGCTCCAAGCCGTATTTCCACGGAAGCGGTAGTTGATAGTGCCCTGCTACAAATTTAACTGAGTTATTCATGATGTCATAAGCAATGCGGTCCTCTTTCGAAGTGGGAATGTCGAAAATGGAAGTTTGATTGCCAAAATCAGTCTCCCACAGCCGATTGATTTGTGATTGCAAAGATTGATCGGACGTCACAAAATTCACAGAGCAGTTGCTGAAAGCAGAGAGAGAAAGCGAGGGATCTAATAAAGACCATCCCAAAAGGGTTTGAACAGCTATGGGTTGCCCTCGAGCTCCCTTGCGCACATTGCGCGGGCAAAATAACTCAGGTACATTAGCGCCGATAAGCAAGGTCACGGTGGCTCCGTGAACTTGAGGAAAATTCAAATCTCGTAAGTGAGGAAAGCTGTTTAAATCTTTGTCAGCGGGGATAGCATTAGGTGTTACAGGATTGTCTTCAATAGACAAATCATCATGCAAATTAAAGGTCTCATCTTCAGTTAACGATGAGACAGAAAGACTGAAAGCATAGCCTTGGTGGCTTTTCGAGCCAGTTAAAGTGTTTAGAGTAAGTTCGTTAGGGACCCCAGAAATGCCAAGAGCTTTAACCAGTTTTTGATTACAAAAGGTATGGGTGGAGCCTTGGTCAAGAAATGCATGCGTCACAACTTGTTTAGTGCCATAATTAACCCGTACGGGTACCACACATAAGTATACAGCGTTAGCACGTTGAGGCGATTCGTTAGAGTAAACAGAGCAGACAGCACTAGAGCAAGAAACCACAGAGTTATTTGGACTCGTGGAACTACTGGTCGCAATATCAGGTGCGGGAGTAGAAGCATCAGTATCTTTAGATGCGTCGGGAAGATTACGTTGTGAAGGATGGAGCAGGATATGGTCAAAGGTCCCGGTGCAACCCTTAACCTTGCGAGTATTTTGCTTCGTGCAGCCTTGCGTACGGTGTCTAGAACCAAGGCATTTGTAGCAAAACTTGTTTTCCTAGATGAATTTTGACCGTTCATGTAATGGCGCACCTCGAAATTTAGCACACTCTAATAATCCGTGATTAATGTCCTTGCAATAAAAGCACGCAAATGGGATCGAAGTAGCGGGCTTACTTGAGTTAGAATTGGTGGGCTTGGAAGTTACGTTATAAGAGCTGGCAGACTTCCGAATATCAGGGGTAGTTTGAGCGGCACGGTAGACAATTTCAAAGTCAAATTGTGAAAGTTCGGTTCGCCACCTCAAGATCTTCGAGTTTTTAATTTTACCATGATTTTTGCTGTCATACATAAATGCAATTGATCGCTGATCGGTAATTAACTTAAACCTGCAACCAGTTAGAAGATGACTCCATTTTCAAACTGCCTCTACAATGGCGGCAGCTTCTTTTTCGATTCTGGAACGATTGAGTTCTGTTTTATCCAACGATCTCGAGAAAAATGCCACGGGTTTACCATTTTGGTTAAGAATCGCTGACAGTGCAATGTTGGAAGCATCTGTTTCTACAACAAATGGTGCCCTTTCAGCAATGACACCTAAAGACACTTCAGCCAGTTCGGACTTCAAAAGTTCAAACGATTTAAGAGCCTCGTTGCTTAATGAAAAGTACAGTTTTGAAGCAGTGGTTTGATTTTCTCAGAATACTGCATAATCCATTGGGCATAATAGGCAAACAAGCCCACAGTACGTTGTTGCTCTTTCATACTTGTAGGGGGTGGAAGTATTAAGAGGGTTTTTACTCGATCCTCATCTGGCTTTAAGCATCCCTCTGTTATCTGATAGCCGAGCAACTTGACACAATCAGTGGAGTAAACACATTTTGAATTATTGAAAGTTAAGTTGCATTCTCGGGCTAACTTCAACAATTTTGCCAAATTTTCGTCATGCTCACGCTGAGTCTTTCCCCCTACTGTAATATTATCAAGGTAAGCAAAAGTGCCCTTACAGTCATTTTGTTTTGTAATATCATCTACGATACGCTGAGAAGCAGGAACTGCATTCGACAAGCCAAAAGGAATTCTTTTCCACTGCCAGAGGGAACCATCGGCTTGGAAAGCAGTGTACATTCGATTGCTAGAAGGTATCTCCACTTGATGATAGGCGCTTGGCATGTCCAGTGTCGAGTATATTTTATACTGAGCAACATTGTAGACTACATCTTGCATAAAAGGTAGGGGATATGCGTCCAACTGGGTGAATTTATTGATTGTTTGACTGTAATCAATTAGTAGTCGCTTTCGGTGGTTTTCTGGTGTGATCACAAATGGTTGAGCTCGCCAAGGAGAATTACTTTGTTCAATAAGATCTTCGGAAAGTAAACGTCTTAGGCTGCGTTCACACTTAAGTTTCTCCAGGTTTCAGGATGTGGTTTCAAACCTGGGCCCACATGACAGAAACTTCCTCGTTTACTTTAATTAACGAGTTTTTTTTTAAAGGCGCTACCGAACGAAATACTCCCTAAACGTAATTAGAGGTCATTTTTGCACGCGTATGTAAAGCCTTGCAAAATCCATTACGTCATTCTTTCTCGCTAACTTACTTTGAGCGAGTGCGGAAAGCAGTTCGAGTAAAAAAACGTCACATTTTCCTCGCCAACTTAAAGAGGATCTTGAAGCACTCTTTAAGCGAGCGAGAAATCTTTTTGGTTTAGAAATTTAATGGCAAAATGTTGAAAACTTTTAACCAAAGCGAATTTTTGCTGAAAATTAATTAAAATCGTCACCATGTTTGCTATCAGACTGCTAAAAAAAGCGAAATGCATTGAGAACCACTTGCTGTTTCCACTGATAAAGAAATGTTAAGTAGTGCCAGTTGACAAAAATAGCAATACACTACTTTTATGAGAATGATTTTCTAAAATACGAGGCTCATTTTTGCTCAAAATTTAAGAAAAAATTTAAAACAATGCCAGCCTCGGCAGCAATATAAACCAAAAACCAAAACAAAAAAAAATTTAAACAAATCAAAGAAACTAAAATTTGTGCTGATTTAAAACGATAAAATTTCAGTAATTTTTTTGTATTTGCAAGCAAAATTGCAACTATTCAAGATTATAAAGGTCTGCTGCTCTGCGCAAGCAATTGAGAATTTTTTTTTGGCAGTTGTTCAACTTGAAATAAGCTTGCTTTTTCGCTTTTGCAATTTTACGATGCTACAAAAGCAAGAAAAAAGTGTTTCAAACATGCCCGCTAAAATTGACATCGATGCTCTAAAGTTTTACAAAATCAAGGAACAAATTAGACTGAATATCGGCAAAAAATTAAAAACAGCGCCAGTCTCGACTCAAGATTTACCAGTTCTAAAAAGGTAGAAGAGTGCATTTCGACTCGCTCACTTTTGAAAAATTTTGAAACCGTAAGACCTATAGTTACTGTTAACATATGAATTTACCCACTAGCAACCTCAAGGGCGCTCTACGTCGTTTAAAAAAATTGTAGTATGGAAAAAGTTGTTCTTATTTCACATTGATCCAAAACTATAATTAAATTCTGTCGTTCATTCACTAATTATCATCAGTTGAGGAATTTGCTTGCATAGAATAATAACGCATAGGTTATGGTATCTCTTCCATAACAACGTAGTACATACAGTATGCTTGAACGCATTATTTTGAAGTAGAAATGCATCTAACGTCACAATGAGATATTTATTACGTACTAACGCAAGTTACGAACATCTCGCAAAGAAATTCGAGCGAACTGTTTTAAAGGGAGGGTGCAGCCTAGCCAAGTATGACATCAAAAAATCGCATTTAATTTTCTGATCACAAAGCAAAAAGAATTTTTTTCGAAGATTGTCTAGTTTCTGAAAAAATCAAAAAACTCCGTTTCAACTCCGCACATTAGGATTGGATTGGCTAACAATTTGATGACGTACTAGTTGGTTAGCGAAAAAACAGCGAAAGCTTATTCATAATGGTAAACAATAAGGATAAGCGAGGTAGGAGTAAGAAATGAAGTAAAATTACCAAAGAGAGATAGCTTTAAAAGCGGCCATTGTTTTTAAAACGATTGCTTAATACATTTTAGCTTCTAGGTGTGTCCACTGTTTCTTCTATACTGTAGTTAGACCGCGGTTATACAGTGGTATACCGACACCTGGTATACCAGACGCTAAAGAATGTATTAAGCAATCGTTTTAAAGCAATGGCCGCTTTTAAAGTTATCTCTGTGGTAATTTTGCGTGATTTCTTACTCCTACCTCGCTTATCCTTATTGTTTACCATCATGAATAAGCTTTCGCTGTTTTTTCGCTTACCAACTAGTACGTCATCAAATTGTTAGCCAATCCAATCCTAATGTGCGGAGTTGAAACGGAGTTTTTTGATTTTTTCAGAAACTAGACAATCTTCGAAAAAAATTCTTTTTGCTTTGTGATCAGAAAATTAAATGCGATTTTTTGATGTCATACTTGGCTAGGCTGCACCCTCCCTTTAATGTGTGTTGGGCGAGACGGCTCAGAAATGGCAGTTTGTGTACGAAGATTTTTTGTTTGTTAGCGCTTTTTAGCGAGCGAGAATGGCCTTTACGAGCTCGCTAGCATGTTCTGTCATGTCCCCCTGATTGCGAAACCCACAGCGTTCACACATGCGTAAAAAGTCCGTTCACACTGGTCGGTTTTGACAACCAGGAATCGCGTTTTTGATACGTGTAAACGACCAAAAAGCAGAGCTGGGCACCCGCTACTTGAATAGTAGCGTCGCTACCGCTGCCGCTATTTGACGTTTAAAGCAGCGGCGCTGCCGCTACCGCTGCTTGATTTACAAAAGCAGCGGCGCTTCCGCTGCCGCTAATGGGTTCAAAAACAGCGGCGCTGCCGCTATTCGCTGCCGCTACTTAACAAAACAAAACAATTTTTTTTTTCTGAAGTTACAAACCAAATGTAATCACAAAAGTATACCGTCATTATAATAGCACACATGCAAGCAGCCAAGCAATTATAGTTCAATAAATTGTTCGCAAGTTCCTTTTAAAAAGACAAGCATCTCAAAATGCTCGTCGGTCAAACCTGAGCGCTTAGGTTTGAGCACGTTTTTTCCGACCGAAAAAAGTCGTTCCACAGCAGCACTTGAAGGGAGTGCTGTATTATATTGAATGAACAAATTCATTAATATTTTGCTTTTAAAGTGCAAGGGAGAAGGCCTCTCGCGATGTGGGGCAGTTGGACTGTAACAGATAACAGTACGATTAAGTTAATTAGAAAAACGATCAAAGAAAATAGAACGCGAGGAACAAAAGCCAGTACTGCACAATGCATAATTAAAACATTGTCTTTTGATTACCAATAACGAGAGCAACCAGTGCTTGTGGCTGTCAATCAGGATTAACGAGGACAGCGACGAAAACTGTTAAGTGATAACGTGAGAAAAACAGAACTATTTTGTCGTTTTGGATTCAGAGCAACAAGTGTCATTACGGATTAAAAGAATCGAAGACAAAAGCTTTATTTTATTGTTTACATTTCTTAATTGCAGTTTAAAAGAATGTTCTTTAAAGTTTTTTTGCAGTAGCGGAAGCGGCAGATTTATTGCTTTCACAGAAGCGCTGAAGCGCTGTTCGCTACTGGGCCTCAAATATAGCGGCGCTGCCGCTTTTCGCTGTTAGCAGAAAAAAGCAGCTGCGCTTCCGCTTCCGCTATTAAAAAAACAGCGGCGCTGGTAGCGCCGCTACTGAACAGCGGCGCTGTGCCCACCTCTGCCAAAAAGTAATGAACCTGGTTGTCGTGCCTCGGTTTTGAAACCTGAAAAATATCAGGTTTGAAACCTGAAATGAGAGTGACATCTTGTAGGTTTGCTTGCAGAGGAGTTTGATTGCGCACATTCTGTTACATTTGTACGGTACTTCAAATTGTCGGCAGTAAGGTTAATACCGGTACGTTTGCTAGCATAGATAACATTTTTAATGCATAGGCTTATCCTAATCGTATTGATTTTGTGAAGGTATAGGTTACTTTCAAAATGGTCAGCTATGTTATAATATCACTAGCCTATGATTTATGCACTAGGCTACTTAATTGTAGCTGGGTAAACTAACCTCGACTCTGTTCCCTCTAATAAAGTGAAAAAATGAGAAATTTTTGGGCAAATTAGTAAGACTATTCTAATTTCCGTTAAAAAGTAAGAAAAGTTTTTTGTAAAATTGGCAATGTCAGAAGGTGTACAAAAGTCAATACTGTATATTTAAATAAAACCAAAGTATCTTGCAATAGAAACTCAAATTTGAGGCATCGGATATCGGTAAAACACGTAATTTAGCTAAATTCCGTGGACTTTTTCAAAATTGTCCACGCAAATACATAGCTTTATTTCAAAATCGTCCACGCGTGAACTCTTTCAAAATAGATCACGTTTGGACTTTTTCAAAACAGTCCACGCTTGAATTTAGCAGAATTCCGTGGACTTTTTCAAAATAGTCCACGGTTGGACATTTTAAAAAAAGTCCATGCTTTAAATTTGTAGAATTCCGTGGACTTTTTCAAAATAGTCCACAGTTGGACTTTTTCAAAATTGTCCACGCAAATATATAGCATTATTCTAAACAGCCCACAGGCTCTTTACTTAGCAGGCTAGAAATAGACGTGCGGAGAAAAAGAGAAGAGGATTGAAGAAAAAAAGTTTGCCCTTGTTGCGTAGTTTTTTTGCGGTCACGCGTATTCGACTGATTTGATTGGACATATTCTTAGCACGAGTGAACCGAGAAAAAAGTCACGCTGATTGGACGAATCGGCAGGTTCAAAAAAAATGAACAGTAAAAAAAATAGACAAAACTGTCACTTTCCAATCTACTAATAAAAAGTCTATGATGGGCCTTTTTTAAAATTGTGAAATTTTGTAGCGTTTTTGAAATAGTCCACGCCAATAGCGAAGCCATGGGGGGCGGATGTCAACCTAAATGTCAAATTTGGCATGTCAACCTAAATGCAGAATGGGAAAAACACTACGTTTTTAGCACTTTTGAGACTGTTTTATGCACTGGAGTGGACTAAATGTTGATTTAAAACATCTTTTGAAACATATGTTCAGGGGGGGCTAATTTGTCAAAAATAAAACCAACAAATAAGTAAATAACAACTTTGCTAAATGGTAAGAAATATGCAATCAAATTTGATCGCAAGTGTAAAAATGCTTAACTGCTAAACATAGATGTCATCAACAAATATACTATAAACTAAGGAATAGGCCTAGGGGGGCTATTCAGTGTTGGTTAATAACCAACTATTTCTCTCAAATATCTTTTCATTATCCCCCCCCCCACTGTGGACGAAATAGATTTCTCCGTGTGAGTTTTATTGAACTATTCGATTTTATAATTTACCAGCATCTGAACAAGAGAACTAACATTGTACCATTAACCACTTCCAAAATAGCCCATTTATGCCACCAGTTTAATCTCGTTTGCTCTGCCAATTTCTTAGCCACGTTTAAAAAGCATTATTTTATAATCAAAATAGCCCTAAAATGAAGTCATTTTTGCAAAAAAAGGCAAAATTTTCGAGCGCTGGGGGCTCCACCCCCAGACCCCCGTGCCTCCAGCGGCTGGGGGCTTTGCCCCCAAACCCCCAGCCTCCGGCGGCTGGGAGCTTCGCTCCCACACCCCAATTAGCCTCCGGCGGCTCTCACACCCCCCAAACAGCCCCCTTCCCCATTGCGAATTTCTGGCTAAGCGCCTGGGCCACGCAAATACAGAGCTTTATTTTAAACAGTCCACGCTTGGACTTTTAAAAAAAAATTCATATTCTGAAAACATGTGTCGTGTGGTGGCTGATTTTTTGACACGTAATAGCTTGCCGCGTAAAAACTGCTTTTCAAGAGGTGTTTTGCTAAAATCATAGTTAGCTTTCCTATTTTTGTGTCTAAATTGGTTGAACCGAAATGAACTCTTTGATGGATAGCAGTTAGAAAAATTATTGTTTTGCGGTAAAATGTAGTGGTCTCTGAGTCAGTTGTTTTTGCCTTGGTTTCTTTTTTGTGTTAAACATCTATTACATCGAAGTTAACTGTATTAGCTAAGGTTGTACTAGTAGATCCGAATTATCGAACATTAGAAAGTATTTAGTTATTATTTGAGTTTTGATTATAATCGTCGCATTATTTCATGGTACAGTTTGATTGATATATCTTTCAAATATTGACTTTTAGTGATCTTTTTTTAAATTACTTTTTTAATACTAAATTAATTACTGGTTCGTATTATTTTATTGTTTTACGCTAACTTTGCTTTTTATTCTATATAAGATTGTTAAAGATAATTAGCACAGTTATAGTACAGATTGATTAACCCTAGTCGAGAAGCTACAGAAGACTTCAAGTTCAAGCCAGAAGGTTCTGGTAACTCGTTTCTAAATAGAACCCGTTAAAACAGTCCACGTTTGGACTTTTCAAAGTTGTGAAATTTCGTGGACTTTTTTTAAATAGTCCACGCTTGGACTTTTAAAGAGAATTCCGTGGACTTTTTTTTAAATTGTCCCCGCAAATAGCTATAAATGTATAGCATTACTTTAAGAAGTCTATGCTTGGATTTTTTCAAAATAGTCTATGCTTGGACTTTTTCAAAATTGTGAAATTCCGCTGACTTTTTTAATATTGTCCAAGCGTGCCGCGTGCGTAAGTAGTATTTCGTCACAATGCAAAAATTTAAACTTAAACGATTGAAATGGAATTTTAATGAGTTAAAACTAAGCACAGAGCTAAATATCGTGGACTATTTTCTAAAATCCAAAATCCACGCGTGGACTATTGAAAGTCGTTCTGAGTTTTTGGGAGTCATCCACTAGGGACGTCAAGGTTTTTTAGAGTTAAAATTAGGTGCAATATAAGCAGTCGAATCAGACACAGTAGCCTTTTAGATTAAAATATGATTGGTTAGTTATTTGGAATGTAATATTGTTGACACTGACAGGTTGCAAGACGTAGAGAACAAATTTAACTGATAGAGGATTCAATAAATAGGGTCTCTAATCTAGAATCAGGATTTAAGCAATACACTTTGTTACCGATATTGCAGACACAATTAAGGTTAAACTAATAGATTGCAAAATATGTGCTTACGAAATGCTACAATAATTCGCAATGCTAAAGGCAGGTAAACTGGCTTTAGCTAATATGTGATATGATAGTAAAAAATTCCCTCGCAAACCGAAAATAAGCAGCGCCGGAGAATTAAGCATAAAAATTGCTTATTTTTTATTATAATTATCAAAAGTCTTTGCGCCTGTCATTGAGCCCTTATCAAAATCAAAACGGTAACACAGCGTTCAATTTTTCAAATTCATGTTATGCTCGTAAAAACCTAAATGCTAAAAAAATAATTAATCAGCCTCTAAATTAAATTTGCTCAGAAACTGAAATCAAAGCCAAACTTATAATCAGTATTGTAGCCAGGGGGCAAGGAGGTTATAGCCTCCCACCGTTGGCCCAGAGTTGTAAATGAGCCTACTAGTTCAGGCCGGAACCCGAAAAACGTTTGGAAGTCCAAACCAGAGGGTGTACGCTTACATACTCTTCGTTATTTATCAAATATTCGTTATTCGAAAAATAAAGAACATATATAGGCGACAAAATTCTATGACTTTCAACCGTTCATTATTCGTAATTTTGTTTTATTTGCACTTCGTTGTTCGTGATTTGATCTTATTTTCTATAAGTTCTTTGATATTACATGCTCAAATTATACAAATTGCGAATATTCGATAGCGACATCATTTTTTGGAAAATATTTCCAATCTATGAACCATTCGTTAACTTTAGTTTTATCGGTCTTGACACAATATTTTATTTTCGATCTATACTAAAAGTCGCAAAAAAGCAAATACCGGTACATTTTTATCGCTAGGTATGTTTATATCGTCTTAGACAAGAAATTCATTGAGCTTTTTGGCAATGACCATGTTGCCAATGATATGCGCTATACTAAAAATTTAACTTAATAAAAATTGACGAGGAATTGGCGTTCTACCAGTGTCACAATGATCATAATAATAAATAATAAAAAATTATAATGAATATTAATGTTAATTAACATTTCTTAGTTTCGAAGATGAGTTGCTTGTTTTCTCGAATGTTCTTTTGCCCAATTGTTCTTAATCGTTGTAATCGTAATCATTTTTTACGAAGTTTGTCGTGGTTTAAAATTGCTCCATAGTTTGTTTTGTGGAATCTCATATTATATACGGTCGTTTTATCTCCCAAGTCTAATTTATGAGATTTATGAGTACTTGAGAAGTTGTTACTGGTTTTTTTTGGAAGGCGGAAGCGTATAATTAGAACAGCATATTTCATCATGGATCTTTTCCTTTTCATAAAAAAGACAGCTTGTCTGTGACGGCAGATTCTACGATATTACAGAATGTATAGCTTATTTGAAATTTCGATCCTGATAAATTTTGAGAACATTTTTTAATGACGACGACATTTAAAAAAACAACACTAATTACTGGAAAGCAATCACTTTTTCGTTTAATGTCATTTAAAACAAGAGAACAACTCTTTTTATTTTATTGAAGAGAACAACTCTTTAATTCTTTAAGGTCATTACTGATTTTTTATTATGCCATTGTTTTTTATAAGGACAATTTAATAACAACACGAGCCAAATTGAAAAAAAAAAACGACAACAGTAACAATAACTTCTGTTTTGTAGAACCGCACCCCAACGAAATGGTAAACAGGTTTCAACAATCATAGCCAGTTTCATAAGCGTAGCCAGGTGGATGGGGAGGCAGAGTAATTGGGCACCCCCAAAACGAAATGCCACCAATGATAAAAATACGACAAAAAAGCCTATTGTTTCTTCAGTTTCAGTTTCTTTCAGCATTTTTCGCCAACAACAGTACAGGCGTACCACAGTAATTTACAATAATATTGACGACCAGTAGGCCCTGGCCCCCTCAATTCAATTTTGCTAACCAATTTAAATGTATAACCTGGGTGAAATTAAGGGTTTTTATCCTAAAAGTAGCTACTTCAGGCCCTCATCTGATCTTTTTATGAAACTAATGCCATAGCCAGGGCTAGATTTACCATATTGTACAGTGCCAGAGGCCTCGCGCTCAGATGGTAAGACTTTTTGTGGTCTTCACCTATTTTAGGCAGGAAGATGTGCGAAAATCTCTAAAGTGCCAAAGGTCCCCGCGCGCAATGTAGATCCGGCCCGAGCAATAACATGATTTTGGTTAGTAAGCGTATATAACCATCTATTGTACCATTTTTCAATAACAGTTCATTTTCACCTCGCCAGTTTTTAGGCGACAAAATACTTTCGAAAAATAAATTACCTAGAGCAAATGCTCATTGAACAAATTATTGAATTTGAATTGACGGGGACCTAGACCTATTGAACAACTGGTTATTTTCATGACAAAACAAAAATCTCTGAGGAATGTCTTCAAATGGATTATTTTATTATTTACCGCTAAAATATTGAAGGAGGCAATGTATCTCACTTTCCTACCTGGGCTAAATCACTTACAAAATTTAACCCCAAAACGCAAGTTTTTTAACTTATTTTGGACTTAAATTGTAAGTAAAAAAAGTATTGAATAATTTAATTTTTTCAATTGGCTTTCAAATGTTAAAAATCTAGTTCTTTCAAATGGCTCTGAACACGTGCGAAATGTCATCCAATGACATTAAAATAGCTTATTTTTCAAAAAAATCGCTCAGCTTTTGGGGGCTTCGACCCCAAAATCCCGTCTGTGACACGTTTGAGTCACAATAGTTTACTCAACGCGTCTCTCAATTTAGACATTTTCACTTTTAAACTTTTGGCAAACCAGGACACGGCTTCTGATCTTGCAAGTTACGATATCTTTGTCCGACAAAAAGTTTATCTTTCAAAAAGTTTTGATGACGTCATTGCATGTGGTTTGTGATATGGGACCCCCAATCAAAAATCTTAGCTACGCCTATGGCCATTGCAGAGTTGTAAACGGGCGGACAAGCACTACAGGCCAGAGTTGTAAACGGGCCGACTAGTTCAGACCCGAACCCGGCCTAAACCCGAAAATATAAGGCCGACCCGGCCCAAACCGAAATTAATTTGAAGCCCAATCATGCCCAAAAAACCAGAAAGATAAGTTAGATCTGAAAAATTGAGCAATTTTGCCAAGTTATTTTGATTATATTTTTGAGCACCTAAGACAAAAAGCACGTCTCAGGCCCGAATCAAGCCCGAAATTTTTTTCAACTTTAGGCCCGAACCCGACCCGAAAAGCCCGGCCCGACTTACAACTCTGCTACAGGCCAGAACCCGAAAACATAAGGCCGAACATGAAAAGAGATTTGAAGCCAAAACCAGACCCGAAAAGCCCGAAAATTTGGTTAGATCTGATGTCTGTGCGCAGTTATTTTTCGTATACGGTTAAAATGTGATGTAATCATAATGATTGTTTAATCACAATCGTATTGAAGCTTGAGCGAAGTTGTCATTCATTGAAAGCAAAGTTATTTTAATTACGCTTTTATGACACCTAAAAGCTCAAGCACAAAGCGAGTACTAATATCAAGCCCGAACTAAACCCAACATTTTGTCAAGCTCGAACCGGACCCGACTTACTACTCTGAGCCAGTGGATTGTACTGTTTTGTTTAATAATTAGGATCAATAAGAAAAAGAAATGTTCAACCAAGCAAAAATGAGCTCGTGTCATTCCTAGTGATGTAAATGTTTGTTTTGCCTTCGTTTAAAAAAAAATTGCTTTTTTTTCAAAAAAATTATGGCCTCAAGATACACTTTTTTTTTTTTAATCATGTTGTAAGTGTAAGAACGGATCGTGCTTTGAAATTTGATGGCTTTTTATTGTAATCCACTGCTTTCTTCAGATCTCTAGTTACATTGAAGCATTTTTAAGCGTTGAGGTGTTGGGTTTTGCATTATGCTCCCATGCAGTTTAGGCACATATAAGCTAAGGGGGCTTCTGCCTTCTTTAGCCATGTCACCATAGTCACTAAATATTACGTGTAATATTAAGTGACTATGTTAGTGACTATATGTAATATTTAATGACTATGATGTCGCTTAAAAAATTTAACCCGAAATGCAAGCGTTTTAATCTGTTTTGAGCTTGACCTGTACGTAGGGCGGAGAAGGGCTGAGCAATTTAACTCTTTCGAATGACGTACAAATCTTAGCAATTTAATTTTTTTCAAATGGCTCTAAAAACGTGTAAAATGGCGTTGAGGGGCTATTTCTTTCCGAAAAAATTGCAAAAATTGTCAGGCGGCGACTCCCGTTTGTGATACATTTGAGTTGCCCCAATTTGTTAAGCACGCCGGATAGATTGCAGTTTTCGGACAAAAAAGTTTTAAGTTTTGGTTCAATTCCCAAAAAATTTTGAGTCTTGCACAAGTCACTGGAAAAGGCCTGGGAGTTTTAACTTTTACCGGCACTACGTTTACGTGAATTATACTTGATCGACTTTCTGTAAGCATTGGTTGTTTTTGGTGTTTGTGACGTAATAATTACATGCAGGTTTGGCTTCAACTTCAAATTTTTGTATTGGTGATAAATGTTGTGGTGGTAGTATGTACTACTTTTTGCTTCATTATTTCTGATAATGTTGATCTTTAAGACCAACAAAACGTCAAATACACCTAAAAATACCTAGCGGAGATCTGCTACTTTACGGAAGAACTCGGATCCTTACTAATTTCTATTCATGATTGATAAAGGTGTGGGCTCAGGAGAAGGTTATTGTTTTAATATTGTTTTCTCTTAAATTTCTGAAGTAGCATTCTGTAATTTGCACGTATAGTTTCGAGCAGAAATATGATTGCAGTTGTAGTAATTACTTTCATACCTTATACAGTAACCTTCGGCTATTATTTTTTTCTTCACTGCTTTAACTGCCATAATGTGATATACGTAGGCCTATCAAATTGGTTAAAACAGTAATATTTAAAAAATATTGATAGCATTTTCTACATTTTTAATTATTGTCGAAAAAAGAAAAAAAAAAAAAAAAAAGCGACGTGGTGTGGATGTTGCATATTCTGGTTTATGCTGTAGTGTGTGTTTGAAATTCCAGAAATTTGTATTCAAAATCGTGCAGTGCTTGTGCTTTAGATCCTCATATTCTTCTTTCTAAAGGCTGCAATACATAATTTGACCATAGCGCGGCCAAGATATTTATTTTATTCCATTCCATATTTATGATTGTCTGAAATTCTTTTCTTTTTTTTTAACGTAACTTCAGTTTTCATGCTTGGTCCACTTGAGCTAAGGGTCTATTTAATGCGTAAAATTTTCAATCAAGCCAAAGTCAGTTGTTTTTATTGTGTGTGTGTTTTTTTTTATATTTAGTGCGAAGCTGGCAGCACTGTTATAGTTACCTGTTACATTGTTTATGATATTTTGAGTTTTTTATGTTCAATGACTAGCTTAAGTTTATGCCTTTAACTGTTAAGTATTGCTAATAGGCGCAGTTGACCTAGATGACCGCATGGTCTTATTGTTGTTTCCTGCCTGCTTACTTTTAAGCCTATGGTGAAATAAACTTGACTTGACTTGGGTTGGAACCCAGTTTGAGCAGCGTGGTTGGATCTCTCTTTGTCTATGATCTCTCAACCTTGACCGTTCCAGCTTGGTTGCACCTTGGCTGGTGTCGCTCTTGTTAACCATAAGGTGTGCAAGCCCCTGCAATACTTCTAATTTTCTAATTCTCAAATACTTTTAATTTTCTCTAAGCAAATTCTAGCCTGAAACTTGGAAACAACAGAAAATCCGAGGGGAGTTGGGATTCGGGCTATGCATAGCGCCTCCGTCGCTTTCTCATGAAAGCAAGATAAAAACCATCACGAAAATGCAGACGAAACAAGAATTCAGCCCAGCTGGGCAAATGCCACAGAACGGGAAATGAGATGTGGGACAGAGTTGTAAGTCGGGCAGGGCTTTTTAGCTTAGGCTCGGGCTTAAGATTGACAAAATTTCCAGCTTAATCTATATAATACACTTGTCTTGTGCTTTCGCATTTTCATATAGTCAATGCTTAAATTGTAAAATTTTGAATGAGGGCCGCTTTTGCAGCCTTGACCAAACGCATTTGGCATGCGAAAATATTTTAGTAGAATTTATGTAATTCCGTCCCCGAAATTGATTAAAAACCAAAACAAAAGTCTTCGCCGAAAATTGAAGTGTTTTTTCCCAAAATCAGGTGAAGACCAAAGCAATTTGGGACTATATTCGGCCGGAACTTGAAAGATTTATTCGTGCTGGCTGGCTCTTTTTCGTCTGATTATCCAGCGCTCGAATCTCGATGGGGGACGTTAAATCTCGATGGAAGGACGCTGACTCTCAATGGGGGGGACGCGTCCCCCTACAATTTAAGTACTGCATGTAGTGTAAAAGCGTCCGTTAATCAAAATAACTTTAATATTCTAACTGACAATCTTTTTTAAGCATCAATTAAGCATCGGTTAAGCATCAATGCGATTATTACTAGACAATCATTATTATTACTAGACAATCGATCAGCAATATTCTGACTGACGAATTCGGTTAAGCATCAGTGCAATGATTACTACACAATCATTGTTATTACGTCACAATCGATCAGCAATGAGTAGTTTTATTTTAACTTTATACGAACAATAACCGCATAAATTTTTAGATCTAACTTAATTTTCAAGCATTGTTTTGACTTTAAATCATTTTTGGGGGTTCTGGCTTTTATTTTCAGTATCGGACCTGTCCTACTTGTCGGCCCGTTTACAGCTCTGATATGCAATACTCTGCCATGTTAGCCGTGCCATTTGATGCTAATTACTTTGCTTTACTAAAAAAAAGCAAAAAAAGCTTAATTTTTGTTTTGTCGAGCACGAAGGAAAAAAACAAAAAAATGTAAAAAAAATAAGCGAAAAACCTGTTTTTTTACATCTCTAGTCAGTCCAATAAAACAATTAAGAACAAATGAAGTTTAATTTTGTAAACATTCCAAACCGTCACTCTAGACTTAAATTTTACTGATTCGTATAAAGAAAAAGAATCTTGTACTACGTTATGAATATTTAGACCAACAGGAAAAGGTTTATTTATTTGAAAAACATCAAAAACGATATTACGACATGGTAACGCTAAATTTTTTTTGGCATAAAAGTAACAACGATGTAAGCATAATCGTTAAATTTTAGCTGAAATTAAGGGGTTGAGAAAATGAGCGGTCCTCCGCGGTTCTAATTAATTTCAAACTTCATGCAATGTCAAATGTTTATTGCAGAAATAGTACGCGAATAAATCTTACAGAGGTGGAGTTGAGGACACAAGGCTCGAGGCCAAGGCCAAGGACACTCAAAAATTTCGAAGCCAAGGCCAAGGACAGACCCTCTCGAGGCCAAGGACCAAGGACACAGACGCAAGTGTTCTCCAAAAAAAAAAGAAAGGTCTTCAAAAATCTTTTTCAGGCGAAAATGGTCTTCAAAAATTTTTTTTCTGGCAATCTCAACTTGAGGAAACCAAAAAAAAAGTCTTTGCAGATTTTCCGCAAGGTTTCTGGCGTTTTCCAACGAAATTTCAACGGTTCAAAAATAGTGCTGTCTTCGAGCCGAGGACAGGGCAATTTTCGAGGACTTGAGGGTTCGAGGCCAAGGCCTTCAAAATGTGTCCTCGAGGCCAAAAACGTCCTTAAGGACTCCACCTTTAAAATCTTTAAAAAATCTTTTTCGATAAATTTCTGTGCCCGCATATTACATGGTATAGCTGCGTTGAATTAGCCTACATTTAAAGCAGTGACGTAGTATGCAGTGACGTGCTTTTACAGTAAAATACTGTTTTTCTCAAAGTTTGCACGATTGTAGATATCAGGAAAGACTAGTGTTCGCCTAAAACCGGGGGTGCCTTTTTGGTGGGATCCTTCTCACACAAGTCTTCCAAAATTTCAAACTTTTGAACTGTTGGAGCTAGATGGATCGCAATTTTAGAATGGAAAAGAATTAAAAATAAACTCAACCTGACAAAAATTGAGGGTGCCGCGCTGTTTTTTTTTTTAAAACGGGCCCTCCAAAATTCAAACTTTTTAACCCCTTAAGCTTGATACATGAAACTTTCAGAATATAAAAAGATAAAACGCGACAACTTTTGGTGAGCCACGTTTAGGAAGAATTATAACTTACTTGAAATAATCAAACTAAATTTCTGAGATAGATTAATATAAATCAAAGATTAAACGGGACAAAATATGTGGGCGCCATGTCGAGGAAATTTTGCCAAATGGGCCCCTAAAATTTTTAAATTGTTAACTACTCCAGCTGTACATAATAAGTTTTTACAGTAGATTAATATAAAAGATAAAACATGACAAACCTCGTGGATGCCATATTGGAAAATTAGCCCTTACGGACCTCCAAAGTATGAGATTTTTATGCCGTAAACTAGATTGCTGAAATTCTCAGTATGAGTTGCTATTACAGCAAAGTGTAAGAGTCAAACTTGGGGATTCCAAGTTTTTTTAAAATAAACCTCCAAACATTTGACGTTAAAGTACTTGATCTTAAACGCTTTGCTAGATTTAAGCGTTGAAAAAGCCTGTGACGTTGAGACAGCCTCCTTTTTTTATAGCTCAAGGTTTTTTAAAGAATTTGCTTATGAAAGTTTTAGTGCTATAACGAATTTAATCTAGGACTACTTTTACAGCGTGTTCGAAATTAAGGTCCCCCCTCTAAAACTTATATACATAAAAAATTTATAAAATTTTCTTCAATGGACTAGTTTGAAGCTAATTAAAGTATGTACTAAGCCTTTTTTCATCTCAAATTTCTTTCATTTCATCTTGAGTAACCGAGTTAGATTAACTCACGCAGGTAATGACTGAGAGAAAATTTGATGGATTGAAAAACTTAGGTAAAGCCTGAAATGTCGGTGAATTTTCATCACCTTTGACCTAAATCTTTATAAAAGCATGCTAGGTAGTCATCTTGAAGGATCGTGTTAAAGGGCGTAAAGAAACTAAAATGGTTTACCGAATTATTCTCGAAATTTTTACTCGGAGGGCAATATTGTAATGACAAAGTAGCAATCAACAATTTCCGCTGAACCAAAGATGCCCAAACTTTTTGTGAAACGTTACTTTTTGAGGAACGCGCCGTAGCAAAGTAGAAAACGGCTTCTGGTTAACTTTGATGCAAAACCTGGCGGAAATTTAGATGAGGACCAGGCGCACAACCAGGATTTTGCTTGTGAGGGGGAGGGGTGGTTTGAACTAAATGTCAAAATAGTTTTTTTCCAAAAAAGTTTTATGTAGGTGGACTGCTGAGCAAACTGGTGCCATTCAAGTGTATCGCAAACGGGGGTCTGGGAACGAAACCTTTAGTCATTGGGCAATTTTTGATTTTTCAGAAAAGTCCCCAGCCGCCGGAGGATGGTAGTCGGGGTATAAAGCCCCCAGCTGCAGGAGGCACGGGGGTTGGGGGGGCTAAGGCCCCAGCGCTCGAAAATTTTGCATTTTTTTGCAAAAATGACTTAATTTTAGGCCTAATTTGATAAAAAAAATAATGCTTTTAAAACGTGGCATAGAAATTGGCATGGCAAATATAATTAAACTACTTGCATTTGGGCTATTTGGGAGGTGGCTAATCGTAAAATTTAAGTTCTCTTATTTAGATGCAGGTAAATTATAAAGTCGTACAGTTCAATTACACTCACATGGAGCAATCTACTTCGCCCTTAGTTTATAAAAAAAATATTTGGGGGGAGGGAGCTAATAAAAGAGATTTGAGAGAAAGGATTGGTAATTAACTAATACTGAATAGCCCCCTCCAATTTCTAAGTTTATAGTACATTTGTTGACAGTCGCGTAGCCAGGATTTTGCAAAGGGGGGGGGGGCTTTTTGGGAAGCTTGAAACAATAGTAAACAAACTTGATTCAAATAATCATCAGTCTCAAATCAGATTGAAACGTTTTTCTGCCCAAAATCAGGTGATCTCCAAAAAAAAAAAAAAAAATGTCTCTTCCACTTGTCAACATGAACTCAGGATCTTCTCCCACTTTCACCCCAATTTCGTTTGGGGGGAGCTATTTCCGTTTTTAGGGCAAAAATCAACCTCAAAACTGCAAAAAACATGCTATTTCGCATACTTTCCAGGCCAATGGGGGGGCTATAGCACCATTTGCCCCCTATAGCTACGCTCATAGGCGTAGCCAGGATTTTTGATTGGGGGGGCCCAAATCCTCAAAAATTCGGCTGTCTTCACCGAAATTGGGAGTGATTTTTCAGCCGAAATCGGAAATTCGGACGATTTTTCCGCCCAAAATCAGGTGATCTCCAAAAAAAAAAAAAAAAAAAAAAAAAAAAAAAAAAAAAAGGTCTTCACCGAAATTGGGAGAGGTTTTTCGATCGAAACCGTTAGCTTTACTGTTACTTTGCTGTTCAATTACTGCAACTAAACATCGTTAGGCTATGTTGTCATAACTTTTTGCTTTTTGTCGTTAGTGGAGTTTTGATTGGGGGGGGGCCCGGGCCCCCTGGGCCCCCCCCCCCCTGGCTACGCTACTGTTTGTTGATGACACCTGTGTTTAGCATTTTTACACTAGCGATCAAATTTGATTGCTTATTTTTGGCCATTTTTCAAAGTTTTTATATATTTGTGAGTTTTATTTTTGACAAACTAACCCCCCCACCCCCTTCTTTGAATATATGTTTTAAAAAATGTTTTAAATCACCATTTTAATCCATTTCAGAATATAAAACAGTCTCAAAAGTGCAAAAAACGTGGTATTTTTCTTATTCTCATTCTGCAGTTTGGTCGACATACCAATGGAGGGGCTATATCCCCCCTCCCGCTCCCCCCCCTGGCTACGCTACTGGCTAAAAGCATTTATAAATTCTATTTATTTTATAACCTTTTTGCTTGCTTTTCATGGTTAGTGTATTAAACTTAATGTGTTGTATGTAATATAATGTAAAGCAATGAATCCTACTTGCTATGAATTAATAAGCGGTTCAAACTATAATTGATCAATCTTCAAACTATTGGTAAGTACTGTACTTTATATGATTTGGACTGATTAGGCAATTTTTCAACCTTAAATCCAAAGGAATTGCTTCAATTTCTGGGTTGTCACGTTCTCTGTCTTAAAGGTAAGTGTAATTATTTTATTACATTGGTTGGTTCAAATTTTTGGATTTGAAAGTTAGAGAAGGTTTTGGACCGTTCATTCTTTTAGTTTTGAAGGTAAGTTTGGTAGTTTGCTTGTATTGGTGGTCTCAACTTTAGCGTGGAAAAGAGGAAATTTTTTGTTTTGGCCTGTGCAATCTTCGTTTTCAAAAAGGCAAGGAGTTTTGACTTCGTCATTATTTCGGTTCAGTTTAGATTTATGGCTTTGGAGACTGTTAGCAATCGGACGAGTCTTCATTTTTAAAGGTAAGCGATTATAAAGGTTGCATCCGTTTTTAAAGGTTTTCAAGAAAGCAAAGATTACATCATCATCATCATCATCATATTTATTTATTTACCAAGTGACGTCATATCACAAGAAAAAAAAACTGCAACTTCCTCTAGGTCTATCACCAAAGCATCGAAATATGCAATTCCTTTAAAACCAAACACACAAACTTGCAGAGTCAAAGCGATATTTAGTCACTTGGTGAGGAGACAGCGAAGGACCGAAAGGTCATCTAAGTCTACTGCCACCTCACCAAGTTAAGGTTAAAAAAAACAGCTTCTAGATTTTCTCAGTCTGCTACTTTCTATGATAAAAAATTTTACGCAAAATTAAAACAAAGTGTTGCAAAGATATGTACATTTTGTATAGTGTATACACAAAACTCACAGTCACCATGTAAAGAAAATGCAAGACAACATTAGAATTGTTCTAACTCTAAGCATACTAAAAAATAAAAAAATAAAAATGCTGTAACTACGGATTGGATCGAAATAAAATTAATAAAGTTCATAAATGCTTATTTATGTTTTATAGAATTTAAAGTGGGCAATTGTAGTGGAAAAAAAAAAAACCTCCTTGCTTTGTTTTGTATTGTTTGCCAATATGTCATTAGTACTGGTACAATTTCTAATACCAGTATATATCAACCTCAGTCAGTTATAGCAAAAATTACTAATAATTCAAGGGCACATCAAAATGAGAGATGACGTATTGTAATAAATGTGTGATAGATGAATGCACCAAACTCATGCTATTCAAGCAATAGAATAGGTTATTGTTGAACTCAAGCATAAATATGCAACTATGATTCCTGTAATTACTACTGCATTGCTGATAGAAAGCTGTTATTCTAGCTTTTATCGGTTTCATATTTTGATAAAAAATGAGCTTTAACAGCTTTTTTAAATCTGTAGAATGAAACTTCTTTCATACTGCTTGGAATTTCATTCCAAATTTTAATTCCTGCGAATGATAGAGACTTTTGCCCTAATCTTGTTCTAGTTCTTGGAAGAAAGAAGTTGTTTTTGTGGCTAAATCTTGTCTTATGTGTATAGCAGTTTTTTATTAGGTTAAACTTATCTGTATTTGCAAAAGATAATACATTATTGTGAATTCTGTACATTAGCTTTGCAGTTTCCAGAGAGTAAATATCCTTGAGTTTTAAGCATTTAGCTCGATAGAACAAAGGATTAGTATGCTCACGATATCCACTTCCAGTTAACAATCTGATGCTTCTTTTTTGCAGAATAAAGAGAGGTGCTAGTGTTGATTTTGAAGCAGTCCCCCAACTACTTATGCAGTATTGTAGATGAGAGTATATGAGGCAGTGGTAAACAGATCTTAAGGTTTGCTCATCTACAAAGTGTTTTAATTGATTGAGGGCCCAAGATCCCCTTGCTACCTTTGAACATTGTTCCTTGATTTGTTGTTTCCAGTTTAGATTGTCGTCTATGAGAACACCTAGATACTTTATGTGATGTGATTGCTTGATTGGATTATTATCTATTGATACTTTGAGTTCAGGTTTATTTTGTTTTGTTGTCACT
The DNA here is from genome assembly GCA_963965965.1 of Trididemnum nubilum. Lineage (NCBI taxonomy): Eukaryota > Metazoa > Chordata > Ascidiacea > Aplousobranchia > Didemnidae > Trididemnum > Trididemnum nubilum. The sequence goes on along the minus strand of OZ014483.1, from coordinate 34,508,402 downwards.
ACCATAAACTCAGTTTTATTAAAGTTAATTGATAATTTATTCACCTTCAACCAATTGCTTACATTGACTAATTCATCATTAATATTTTGTTGCAGTGTTGAAACATTAGAATGGGAGAGAGTAAGGTTTGTATCATCTGCAAAAAGATGAATTGTGGAATTTGAGGCAAGTGGTAGATCATTGATATAAATATTAAATAACAACGGACCTAGAGTTGATCCCTGTGGAATACCGCAAATTACATCTCTTGACTTGGATTTATATTGATTTACAATTGTATACTGTTGACGGTCAGTCAGGTAACTTGCTAGCAACTGTAAAGGTAATCCTCTAATTCCATACTTTTCTAGTTTCTTGATCAGTATTGTGTGATTGATGGTATCATATGCTTTTCTTAAATCTAAAAAAATAGAACATGTAATGAGCTTTTTATCCATATTGTCAAGTAGCTTATTGTAAATATCTAAAACAGCTTCATTTGTTGAGCAATTTTTCTTAAAACCATACTGGTTTGGACTAATCAAATTATTGCTTACAAAATAATTGTTTAGTTGATCAAGCAGACACTTTTCAAAAAGTGTGGCAAAAGGATTTAAAATAGAAATAGGGCGATAATTACTGCATAACTCTCTTTCGCCTTTTTTGAAAATTGGAACAACTTCAGCGGTTTTTAACACTTTTGGAAAATATCCTGTTGATATGCATGCATTAAAAATGTTAGTTAGAACTGGAGCTATAACAGAGCCTGACATTTTTATATACTTTGCAGGAATTCCATGTCTTCCAGTACTTTTTGATGGATTCATAGCTCTGATGTAATTTGCTACTTCTTCTTCAACTATTGGTTCTAGAACAAACGAATTACAACTACTCTGAATCAAAGATGTGGCATTAAATTTGCCATCAATTATAGCTGGTGTTTTGATTGTAGACGCAAGGTTAACTCCTATCTCTATGAAATATTTATTGAACAAGTTACTGATGGCCTGTGGACCTTGTGCACTTTCACTTTTGGAAGCATACATTTTATTAGGAATGTTATTTTTCTTCACATTTTTCAAGTGAATAATTTTATTTATAATTTTCCAAAGCGACGAGGTGTCATGCTTATTATCATTCACTAAATTTTTAATGTAAAGTCGTTTTGCATATTCCTTAATATGAGTCAGTTTATTTCTATAGACTTTGTATTGTGCCCATGTATTACTGTCATTTAATTTAAGGGCTCTTTTGTACAATAAATTTTTTTGCTGGATTGATATAAGGATTCCTTTGGATAACCATGGTTTGTTTTTTAGTTTTGTTTCCTTTCTGCTTTGTTTTCGTAATGGTGCATGTATGTTTAATGTCTTATGAAAAATGTCAATAAACTTTTCAGTGTAGTTGTCAATGCATTCCTCTTTGATATCACCTAATAGCTCCATTCCTTCAGTTAATTTGTCTAGAAATTTTTTTACTTCAAAATTTTTTGTATCACGAATTAGGGTGACGGTTGATTTTTCACTCTTGGGCAGGCTTAAATTAGAACACACCATTACTGGCAGGTGATCACTAACATCTTCCACCAGAATAAAACTTTTGTGTTCACCCACTACATTGTTTGTATAAACATGATCTAAAAGAGTTGAGCTTGTAGTGGTTATTCTTGTCGGGTGTGTAATTAAGGGAATGCAGCCTAAGCTATATGTTAAATTCATGAAATCTTTAATATTGATATCACAGTTACTTTTCAACAAATCTGCGTTGAAGTCTCCTCCGATATAATACATCAATTTTCTACTATTCAATTTTTCAATGGTTGATTCAAAACTCTTGCAAAACTCTGATAATTTCTGTTTAGGGTGTCTGTAAATTACTCCCACTATACATTTTTTGTTATTCCCTAAATCTAGTTGAATCCACATATCTTCACAGTTAGGAATGTTTAAATCAAACTCCTTGCAAATTGAAATTGATAAAGACTCCTTAATAAAAAATCCTACTCCTCCCCATCTTGTAGTTGTGCCTTTGTGGTAAAAATGGTACCCACTTAACTTTGCATTGTATACCTGTAACAATTTAAGTTTGGTTTCACTTATAGCAATGATATCAGGTAAGATATCATAATTTGTTAAAAGTTCATTCAATTTATCAAAATTTGCATTTAGGCTTCTTATATTCACGCAAAGCAAAGAAAATTTACACTTTTTGTTAATAATATTGGCTTCGGCCTGTGAGCAGTATTTTGAGTCAACCAAACCAGAATTTAAATCATTTAGTAAGCTTTTTATCTTGTTGTCTACCTGTAAGCACTTAGCTGGGAAAAACGAATTATTTGTGTGATTAATATCAAAGTTTAGTTTGTCATCATTTCTCATTTCATTTAACAATTGCTTATCATCTAGGGTTTGAAAAGGAAACAATTCACTGTAACAATTTTGGCAGAAGTATAGTTCAGTAGAAGAACAATGAGTGTGAAATTTAAGGGGATTAATGACTGTGCATTTGAAATGAATCCATCCACCACACATATCACACTGAATAGCACACTGGTTCCTTTTACAAGGTCTTAAACATACTTCACATGGACATTTAACTGGCATTATCAAGCAGTCAAACCAATGAAAGATTCAACACTAGTTAGACAAAATAGCAGATTTAGAATCAGCCACAAAATACGCAGAAAAAGTAGTTTTGAATTAAAAATGAAAACAGGTGAAAAGTATCTTTCAATATACTGGTAATTATAAATTTAGACAGAAAGGTACAGAAAAAAAAAAGTCAGATCCAAACTATGTACACTAAAATACAAAAACTACAAATGTCAGATCCTGCTATGTAGGCACAAAACAACAAAAGAGTGCTGAGTGTCAGGTTGAAGTAGCCTTCTTATTCATACACCCAAGAGTTGTTAGCACAGCAATAATTGTTAAGTTCACCTTCTTTAAACCATAAAGCTATTTCTTTCTTTGCTGTTTCCACAGAGTCAGATCCATGACATATGTTTCTCTCAATGTCAATGCAATAATCTCCACGAATTGTTCCAGGAAGAGAATCAACAGGGTTAGTCTCTCCAAGCATTTTACGATCAGTTTTAACTGCTCCTTTTCCTTCCCAAACCATTGCCACAACTGGCCCAGACAACATAAATTCAACAAGTTTTGGGAAAAATGGTTTTGAACTGTGATCTACAAAGTGCATTTCTAGCAAATCTTTACTGGCAGTCGTCATTTTCATGGCACAAAGCCTAAAACCTTTCTCCTCAAAACGGCAAATTATTTTGCCAACTAAACCCCGCTGAACACCATCTGGCTTCACTGCAATAAAATCTTCAAAAAAACGTTGGATTTGACCAAAGAGGGGGAAGGCTTGAACCAAAAGTTAAAAGATTCCACCACCAACTATCACTAGGCCTACCACTAGGCCTACCGTTTAACCTCTTTCACCTGTCTTATTCAAATAGAATCATTTTAACCTCTTTCAATTTAACCTCTTTCACCTGTCTTATTCAATTACCTGGAATCTTAGTTGAGCGTAGTAGAAATCTCCAACCTTTCAGGTAAGCAGTGAAGAGAATTCATCAAAAATTTTTAGAATTGTTTCTTTTTTCAAAATTTTTTGACTTTGAAGGTAAGTACAGTTTGACTGCATTCATTTATTCTTTCGCTCATCTGCATTCCTTGGTTTTAATTTAAGAATTGAAAACAAGCAAATTATTGTGATCATTTCGTTCATACGAATCTTCAAGTTTCTGTCTTCCAATTTTAAAGGTAAGAGGCTTTTTGAATTACTATAACTGCTTTAATTTTATTGCTAATTTTCAGATTGCAGAATTTTTTCACGATCATCATGGAAACATCAGCTGTTTTGGCGGGAAATAGTTCTCACTTATCTTTCACAAAGGTAATGCAATATTTTAACTTGGTTGATTTGGACAATTGTTCTCTGTCTTTTGGATCTCCTATAACCCCCCAAGATGGAAATATCTTTGTTTACAAGTTTGGAAAAAAATCGGACATTTTTTCTACAGCCATTTTAAGTGTTTGGGGTAAGGATGGTATCAAATGGAAATGAAGAGGCACCAAAACAATTCAAAAAATTGGAAACGACACTTTTAAAAAAAGGTATTACCACAACAGCGCAGGTTTTATCCGAATTGTGTTTGTTCAAGAAAGTTCTAATCATACTTTACTTTTACTCATAGGTGGGCACAAATCCGTTAATCGTTAATCCGTTAATAACGAAGCTAACTTTTTCATCAAGTCGTTAATCCGTTAAAAAGTTTTTTCATGTTAACGGACTAAATTAACTTTCGTTAAAATGCCCGTTAACTTAACGACAATGGTTCATTAACTTACGTTAAGTTGCGTTAACATAAGGTTTTCATCGTTAATTTCTTGTACCACCCATTCATCGTACCGGTACAAACCAATTTGCGCTGTTAACACTTGTTGTTGAATTAGCACGAGTTTTATAGAAGAAAAAGCGAAGGAGCTGCGAGATAAACAAGCGAGCGCGGGATCAAATGAGCAAGCGCAATAAGAAATGCTGCAAAAAGTAGTCGCCGTTCTGGTGGCTCTTCCCTAGGCTTCCGAGCTGGTAGCCTTTAGGCCAGAAGCACGCAAAACGATTAAAATATTAAAACTCTGGCCTGCAAACGTCAAAAAACATCTTGGTTGACTTATTATTACAGTTTCCATGATGTTTAATCGTTTACGTACCATCTGGCCTAAAGGCTACCAGCACGGAAGCCAAGGGAAGAGCCACCAGAACGGCGACTACTTAAAAACAAGGAATGCGAAAAATTGGCTCTTCTTGGGCTTCTGCGCTGGTAGCCTCTAGGCAGGGCCACCGAGAGGGGGGAAGCGAGGTGAGACAATGACCCCGGTGCCCATGGAGTTTAGGAGGCCCATCAGGGGGCCCATGGGCTTCAAGGGGCCCTTGGACTTCAGGGGGCGTATGGAAATGACACTGACAAATCAGTTTGTGGAATATCGAGGATCTTTTTTTTTTGGAGATCACATCAAAATCTGAAGAAAATTGTGGCATTTTGCTCTTCTTTTTTGAAGTTCACAAAGCTGGAGATGCCCAATTTTTGAGCTGACCCCGAGCCTACGTTTGGCTCTCGGCGCCCCTACAAACAATTAACGATATATCTATTGCTTTTTGTGGCAAATAAAAAGCTGCAGCCTCATAAGTCTATTAATTATCGCTGTTCGCAACCTCAAAAGATTTTCCGGTCGCTGCTTTGTTACTGCATATGAGCTTATTATTATCTTGAACGTAGATTAGACTGTAAAATGTAACATCCAAAACACAAAAGACCACCATAGCAATAAATTTTTCCTTACAATTAGCTCAACAAGTAATTACGCGTGTTCTAAAAGTCAATGAATAAAATGAAATAAAAATTATTCTCAAAATGTTAACGGATTAACGGACTTCATTAACTTCCGTTAATTTCAACTGAAAATAACGAATTAACTTTAACGGAGGTATAAAGTTTGCTAACGGACTTGTGGTTAACAAAGCTAACGTTTTGCTTTAACTTGCCCATCTATGCTTTTACTGCATTACAAACATCAACCCAGCAAAAAAAAAAGTACTAAAAAGATTGCTTCACCACTTATTTTCCTTGACGAGCACCAATCCAACTCCAGCGACGACTTTCAAGAAGTAAAAAAAGCACCCCCAAAGGAAGCCAAAAACCCAACATGCTATGAAAAAATTGTCAGCAACTCCTTAGATTCTAATTCTGCTTTGTATAATAACAAAAATGATGAGGTTTTCCCGCCATCTTCAAACTTGGATGCAAATGATCGGGAAGATATTGCTTGCTTGGAATCTTTCCTCGCTCACGAGGACAAAGAAAATGCGCCTAAAAGTATTGGCATCATAGATAATTTTTCTTCTTTTGCTTCTGAATTAGAAAAATCTAAATCTTCATATCAAGAAAAAAAGGAATGCTTGATGAAAACAACTTCTACTACTGAAGAACAAACCAAAGAACGGCTTGGCATAAATTTAAATAGAAAACTATTTTACAAGAAGCTTACTACAATAGAAGCGTACAATCTTTTACTTACTGCCAAAAGTGACGAATTTTCTCAAATGCCGCCTTCGTCATCTCAAGATGGAGAAGTATACTTTTTTAAATATGCTAATGATTCCATTCGTAAGGAAGATTGGACATGCGATCAAATTCAGTGGTCAGCATGCGAGGGGTCAAATAACTATTCCGTTACATCTCACAACCTAAAGGTACGATATTATAAATCGCGACACGGCAATTATTTTTTCAAAAAAGCTCTTATTTTGACTCAAAGTAATACCACGCTCGTGCTAGTACATCATTACGGAAATCCAAATTCGGTGAAAAATGTTCCTCATGGAAACCGTAAACAAAACAAAGAAAAACTTCACATCAGAACCTTTCCTTCAACTTTAAAGCGATTGGCAGAAAGTTCCTTAAAACCAAAACTCACTTATCGAAACGTAGTTAATGCAATGTCTTCTTCAATCACCAACAACAAGCTGGTGGCATCTGCATTGCCACGCAACTCGAGTCAGGCAAGAAATGCTCAAAAAAACACAAAAAAAAGAAAGTAATTCATCAAGATGAACTTTTTGCAACGTATGAGTTAGCATCTTCAATTAATGGCTTTGTTTGGCAGTACTGTTTGCTTCCAAATTTTAGTGTTATTTTTGGTTTGAAAGAAATATTCCAAGAGCTTATTTGCCTGTTAAATTCAAATATTGATTCCATCGGTATGAGTTATGATACAACCTTTAATTGCGGTGATTTTTATGTTAGTGTTCTTCTATTTAAAAATTCTGTCTTTTCTGAAGTTCCCATAATCCCTTTGGTATTTTTCATCCATGACAAAAAATCTGAAGAACTTCATTTCAATTTTTTAAATTTTATCTATAAAAAATTTCAAGATGCTGGCTGCAAAAAAACGGTTAACATCATCACAGACAGGGAAAAATCGATCACAAATGCGATTAGTAAAAATTGCCCAAATTGGAATTTATTTTTTTGCTGGAATCATCTTCTCAGGGACGCAAAATATTGGATTAATTCACACGGTGGGAAAAAAGATGATGTAACTGTTTACTTGAATCATTTGAAACAATTGTTAAACTGCGAATCTTTTGAAGATTTCCAAAATTCTTTTTGATAGCTTTTCATCCACTTGGAGTGAGCCTTTTTTAAACTATTTTAATTCTTTTCTTAAATCCAGTATTTGCAAGCATGCAGCAAAATGGTTACTAATGGAGAAAAACTTGTGGGTTAGAAGTGGTGGAATTACGACCAACTCTTCGGAAAGCTTTAATGCTCTATTGAAACGAGCACTAAAGCACGAAGAAGTGAGATTGGACGAGTTGGTGCTCACTGCGTATTTCATTCAGACTTTCAGTCTGAATGAAATACTGCGAGGAAGATGCGGTTTGGGAGATTGGAACCTACGTGACGCGAAGCTGCGAGAAGATGTTGCTACCACTAAATTTCCAAAAGACGTAATTAACCCTGACAACATTTCTGATTTTGTATAAAGCCACAAAATCAAATCTCAAGTTACGACCACAGCTCAAACCACGTCCAAAACCGACGACGGATAGGCCAATTTCTTTTTCAAAAACGATCGCATTAGCTTGAATCCTGGTATGCATTGTTTTGTAGTGCAAGGGCTTAATTTGCAGTTCCATGCAGTACAATTGTTTCCGCTAGAAAAATGCTTCTGTTTTGCCAAAAAAAATTGCTCACACATCAAAGCTTGTAAACTAGCTATCGGGCAAAAACTTTCAGACCAAAAGTCTTACAATTTGAGTGCACTGAGAAAAAACCTTCGTGGTAGAAATCGATCAGGAAGAAAAAGACCTCGTGTGAGCGAAACCAAAAATTTAAAAGTAGAACAAGCGCCTGACTCGAAAACAAAACATGTGATTAATTCTAGCGGTAACCATTTATCTTTTAACAGCAATTTTGAGTCGAAGCGCATGCGTTTAACAGAGGGTGTCTTCAAATCTTCCAATGATGAAACTCCACCTGCTGAATACAAACTTGCAGGTGCATCATCATCTCAACCATCTCATCTGGATTCTGCATTTCTTGGCAATGCAGATGCAATCAATTCCCCGCATTCTTCTTCTACTATCTCATCATCTGTATCTTTGCCGTGGAAAAATTGTTCCAAACTTCCAATAGTAACAAATACCATTGAAGTGGGCCCCATTGTAATTCAAAAGGCTGATTTTTTTACTTTAAAACCAACGGTATGGTTGAGTGATGCAGTCATCGACAGCTTTTTATTTATATCTTCTCAATTTGAGTATTTGGATGAAAATTATATCAAAATTTTACCTTTCGGCGCTCATTTTATTACTTGGTTACAAAATAAGACCCCAGCAACATCATACTTCAACACATGGCTCAAGCAGGTTTATCCAAACAAATACGACATTTTGATCTTTCCCATCAATGTTTGCAATAGCCATTGGGTTTTAACTATTGTTTTTTTGCAGTCTAAAGTAGTGTTACATTTAGATTCTTTGCATTGTGTCAACATTGCACACTTAAACCACATTTGGAGTTTTGTCAAATTCCAGTTAGGAAATGTTTCAGAAGATGAATGGTCAATCTGTGCACCCACAGATTTTCTCAAACAGGCAAACAACTTTGATTGTGGAGTATATCTTCGCCTTTTTGTTTTTGCTTTGTGTAGCGGCACTGAATTTTCGTACGATACAGCACAATCGGAACAAATCAGAAATTGGATTGGTGAGACGTTAGTACAAAATCATAAAAAAGCATTTCCATCAGCACAATTTAGCGCCAAGCTAATGCGTCCTCGGAATGTCACTCAACTTCATATTAATCCGACACGACTTGCCAAAAAAAGAATTTCAAGAACATGTCCACCGAATTATTGTTCAACTTCCAATCTTCTTCAAAGTATTTGCAAATTTCTCAGTTCTAGGTCTTTTTCCCAATGCGCCCATACAATTTGCATTCGTCCTACACAGGATTGCACGATGGTATATTGTGAAGGTAAGTGTCATGAGTGGTATCATGTTAAATGCATTTCAGATTCTTTAAACAGTAAAGACCTGCTAGAAAAATTCCTCTGTCCCAAATGCTCATGAATCCCATACGAACTCATGCTTCGACTCAAAATTGTAAATGTAGTATGGTAAATTTTGAAGGGACTGCGCGTACAGTATGCTATTCTGCTTGTGTCAATCTATTTACTTACTGTACGTTTACTTACTGTCAATGTTCCCTCTAATTTTTTGTAGTCTGTGTGCGCAGAAATTTTGGTGTGCACGCACTTTTTTGGAAATGACTTATATTTGTAAATTAATCGCAAAATACAGCAACCACAAAATTTGGTGCATTTTAGGCTTAGGCCTATCACTTTTATTTATTTACATTATATACAATTTCTCTAAACGAACGTTTTCGACACTACCACTGGCCCTCTTCAGGAATATCTAAATAGCAAATAAGCCTAAAATGCACCAAATTTTGTGGTTGCTGTATTTTGCGATTACTTGGTATAAAAAGTCGACCTCTTTGCCGAAACTATATTTGTAAATTAGGTGAAGACCAAAAAAACAAAAGGTCTTCACCCAGAATCGGAGCGGTTTTTGTGCCCGAAAAAGTTTATTGCACCGTGCAAAAATATGTCTGTGCAACAATATGTCTGTGCGCAGCAAATTTATACGTGTGCGCAGTCTGTGAAACCTGTGTGCGCGCGCACCCGCGCACAGCTTAGAGGAAACACTGCTTACTGTGCAATATGCATGCTTGTAGTTTGTTTAAGATTATAGTGAGTTAGCTGCAGAGGTGGGCAGTAGCGCGCTACTGTAGTAGCGGCGCTACCGCTACCGCTACTTTTTGAGTAGCGGGAGCGGTAGCGCCGCTACTATACAAACCGAGTAGCGGGTAGCGGTAGCGACGCTACTTTTTAGGGCAAGTAGCGGTAGCGATAGCGCCGCTACTTTTAGAAAATGAACTATCCGCTACCGCTACTTATTTCACGTGCTTATTGTAATATGTTTAATGAAATCAAAAACAGATACATTAGTACTTGGTATATTTGGTTTAGAAAATTGTTAGTACGGGTGAGAATGCCGAAATAACTTTGTTTGTGACGTTGTAATGATGAATTTATTACGTTTTGCTATTTCCAACAATAGATTTGTACGGGTGATCATTGTCATCTAAAGTCTGAGCTAAACTATATCCACATGGCCGTGGTTCGATAGCAGTTGTATCTGAACAGGAGTAGCGTATAGCCTAAGTCTACTACAGCTATAGTTTAGTTATTTTAAACTGATTGTAGGTCTGGTGGCAAAAAGCGAACTAAAAAATTGCAAAGATGCAGTTAGGCACCGAATTAGAGACTTGCGCTTGCTTAGGCCGCGTTAGACAGTTAGAGGCTGGCCCGACAACAGAGTAGTGTGCTTGTAAGGAGGGGGCACGAAAAGGATTTTTTGGGGGGTGCGGTTTGAAAACAACGAAATGCAGTAATTTTTTTCATTAATTTTATGTGGAAACCAAAAAAAAGATCTTCATCAAAATGCGGTAGCTTTTTCCGTCAATTTTAAGTAAACAAATAAACAAGGTTTATTTTAGTTGATGATCAAACAAAAATAAAAAAACAAAACAAAAAAATAAACTTAGAAAAAATTTTTGGGGAGTTCTGTTTCTGTGATTTGTTGTTGCTGTCAAACCATTTTTTTTTGTTTGTTTGTTTGCAAAGCAATGTTCAGGGTTGATTAAGAGTTTGTGTTTGTTTTTGTTTCAACAATAAGTATAAAATATAATTAACGAAAAATTTCGAAGCATAGCTGTAATTTGAGCAATCTATTCCATGATTCTCAACCTATGGGCTTCGACCCAAATTTGGGTCGCCTGAAAACTCTTTTGGATTGCTTGGTTTCTTTTTGTGGACATCCATAAAGGGTGAAATATACATAAAACCATAAAGTAATAATAAAAAATGACTCAGCAAACCCACTGAAATATGTGGATTCCCGAAGTGAAAACCTTTTTTTTGGGTCTTTACCTCACTTTCCGCAAAAATGGCTCGTTTATTGTCATACATTTGACTTTTTCAATAACTTTGGATCGCTTTGAAAAAAGGTTTGAGAACTACTGATCTAAAGAATATAAGCGCTCTATTTTTGATCCCAAAAATGTCGTTAATAATTTATTGGATACTTTTTTGTTTGAAAGAACAATATTACTTTTATAAGAGCACGAAACTCAGTTTTGCTCAAAATTTAAAAAAAATTTGGAGCAAAGCTAGCCTTAGCAGAAAAAAAAAAAATTATAGAGCATTATCTGATTCAACTCATTTGCGGATAATCAATGGCGTTCTCTTGATCTTTTCTATATTGCCATAGTTGATTTTAATGATTTTTCTTACAGTGTAGGCTTAACTGTAATTACATTTTATTCACCTTGTTGCTTTGGCCTGGAGATAGCAAAGGTACCTTTCGGTCTTCGAGTCAAGCTGCCACCTACGTATACTGTCGTAATTTTCTACCTGAATTTTAACTCAATCGCACAATGTGTATATTATGTTTTAAGTGATGTATATATTGTATTATTGCCGCCTGATGAGACTTGAGCATAGGTGGGCAAGTTAATGCAAAACGTTAGCTTCGTTAACCTCTAGTCCGTTAACAAACTTCACACCTCCGTTAACGTTAATCCGTTATTTTCAGCTTTATTTAACGAAAGTTAATAAAGTCCGTTAATTCGTTAACATTTTGCGTGTAATTCACATTTCTTATCATTTACTCGCTTCTAGGACACGTATTGACGCTGTTGAGCAGATAGTAAGGAAATATTTATTGCTATGGTGTTTTTTTGTGTTTTGGAAGTTACATATTACAGTCTAATCTAATTTCAAGATAAAAATACGTTCAAATGCACTAAAGAAGTTACGATCAGAATATCTTTGGAAATTGTGAACAGCGATAATTAATAGACCCGTGAGGCTGCAGCTTATTATTTGCCACAAAAAAGAGCTCCTTTCTTCGCTTTCTTCTAAGAAACTTGTGCTATTACGCAACAAGTGTTACCAGCGCAAACTGGTTTGTAACGGTACGATCATACGATGAATAAATTGTGCAAGATATTAACCATAAAAACCTTGACGGAAGTTAACAGAACTTAACGGAAGTTAATTTAGTCCGTTAACATGAAAAAACTTTTTAATGGATTAACGAGTTAATGAAAAAGTTAGCTTCGTTATTAACGGATTAACGATTGACGGACTTGTGCCCATCTATGGACTTGAGCAAGGTCAAAACGCGTCGCCATAGCGCAGCGCATATTGCATTAAATTGTTTTCAGTGTATTGCTTATGTTTTACCACACTTGGCGGAGGTTTCACACTTTCCCTTTAATTGCTGAACGTCAAGCAGGGAAGCTATGAATACCACGTTTAATAGTCTTTGGTTTGACTCGACCTGGAATCAAACTCGAGTCTACCGCTTCCGTAGCATACGCTCTATCTACTCCACCACTGATCGGTTATTAATAATAATGATCTACTTTAAAGCAAAAGTTAACTTTTAAATAAACAAAAATAGATAGGCCACTTTATACCTAATTTAATTTACGTCACTTTATATTCCAACCAGGCTTAAGAGCAGATGAGGTTGAAAGTACCGTACGTAAAAATATAAAAACACTCAGCCCAAACCCAAAATATTATGATTTCAAAAAACGTAGAGTTTTTCAGGTACGCTTGTCAAAAGACAGTCAATGATAACCTAATTTATCTTCTTAATTATCCCATTATATACCCAATTATTCATAAGTAACTGCGAAAAAAATTTACACGTTGTTCAAAGCAGCGGGTAGCGCCGCTACTTTCGTGATAAAGTAGCGGTAGCGGTAGCGCGCTACTTTTGAAGACGAGTAGCGGGTAGCGGTAGCGACGCTACTTTTTAGGGCAAGTAGCGGTAGCGGGAGCGGCGCTACTTTTGAAGTAGCGCGTGCCCATCTCTGGTTAGCTGCTACATAAAAACCGTGAATTTTTTTTTTCTGGTAAAAATAGATTTCTTAAACTTTTTAGGCATCCATACAATACCGCGTATACCAAAACGTATTTATCTTGCAGAAAATGATTGCATTTTATGATGATGACAGTCACAAAATGGTGGAATCAATTTAAATATACAGTCTACTCCAGTTAATCGGACACGTTTTGTTCCAGTGAATAATGCCCGATTAGCGAGATTGTCAGATTAACGAGTTAGCCTAGTTTGTTTTTTGTGATTCCGTTTCTTGACAATTGTTTGCGATGGCGAGGGTGTCCGATTAAAGGAGGAGTCCGATCAACAGGAGTTGAGTGTTCTTGCTATCCATCATAATGATGCATAGATCATGTATTATCGTTTTTTCGTTTCTTCACTGTTCAAGGTGTTGTGACAAATTGCTACGATGTTTTTAGTCAATTAGGTTTACTGGAGCAACGTTTCAACAGAAAAAACTGATGTTTCATGCAAAGTAAGTGTACATTATGTTATTGTTTGGTCAGGAGTTCTTCTCATAATATTGTGTAACTTAGAATTTTTCCACTCTACCCAAAACACATGGTTAAATCTAAATGGATTAAAACACCATCCAATGACTACTAGATTCCCAATCAGCGGCAATCATATCTATAAGAGGGTTCGAGCAACAATTTAAACAAAAGAAGATTACGCAAAAGCCTTTACATCTAACTTTTATAACAAAGCAATAATACAATAAAATTAAGTATGCTTGTTATTGTGTCAAAACTACGTTGCATGATATGCGTTAATTTGCATGCTGCATGCCTTGTAAAATGTCCATGTACACTAATTCTAACTAGTGCATAAACAAATACACGATTTTTGCAACAACATTACTCTGTGAATGATGTTGCAAATACTGTATATTGTGCTGCTAAGACAGCCGCCAGGAATAAATATTCCTGTGCAGAACAATAACATAAAGCGTTTGTTTGTTATTGTTGATTTGCATGTTGCATGACTCATAGATTTGCGGTATTTTGGTTTTATGTAAAGGAGTGAAGCCTCTATAGCCAATTCCGGTAGTTTACATAAGCTAAAATCAAAATATAATTTTTTTAAACTTTTTATTTTCATTTTGGTGCTGCGGTTGCAAAGAAGTTTAACAAATACAAAGAGATATTTTCCCAAAAGTGTTTTTGGAAACTTTTAATTTGTCTCCCAGCCTGAACTTCCAGAAAAATGTAGAGCTGTACCAAAATTGGACTGGTCACGTGATGTGACCGGAAGGATTAATAACATTCAGCCTATCTTTTCCCATGAATGTCAAGCCTGGGAAAACAGATAGAGAGTTTCCAAAAATCTTTTAGGGGGATAACTTAGTTTGTTCTTGGTGAATATCTTTGCAATCTTTACAAAGTCTCAAAATGAGAAAATTTTTTAAATTATGTTTCGAATTTGGCTATTTTGTGAACTAACGGAACTGGCTTGATGCTTCATCCCTTTGAGCAACAAACGATTTTTTTTGGGAGGGGTGGTTAAACAGAAGTTGTATAATAGCGCAGCGATTTGGGCCGCATATGGTAAACTTGAAAGAGTGAAGTAAAATAGGTTCGAATCATAAAGTTTTGAATAGTATGCTAGATTCGAATGCATGTTGTGTTTGTCGTATGAGTGATGTGTTTTCATTGAATAGCGTAAAAGCAGAAAGCAAGAATTGGTTCATAAGGTTTTTGAAACTAAGCTGTGAACTGGGTGATGCAAGTTATGAAGTTGACGGTGGTGGTAACAGAGTAAAAAAATATTAATTACCATTAGGCTTTGTGAGGAGTATCTGCATCCTTTATCTTGCTGTAAATTTTACCCCTCAAAAATGCTTGTCCCTTTGTTGTGTATCCAACTGAAACAAACTTATCGAAACGTCGTCACGATCACATTGCGAATAAAGCATGCATTATGCTTTAGTTCAAACCTTTATGTAAACATGTTGGGTTAAGTTGTAATTTTAGCTTTGTTTATGAGTGAGAATCGTTACTAGTTGATGCTACTTCAGATTAATAGCATTTCTAATTTATGTTGCTTTCGTAATATTATATTTTATTGCTGTGCGTCATTTACATAATGTCGATTGAAAATTTCTCCCCTTAATCAAAAATACTGGATATAGAGTAAATAAATGTTTCGTTCAAACAGCATTTCCTGCACTGACACTCGAAGAAAGTTGAAGAACAATTGAAAAATATTTCCCTCAGCTTGGAATAAATCGGTGGTCGTATCCCACCTCTGACAGTTGTCTCTTAATGTAGCACTGATGAAACTGACAATTTAATTGTGACACCTTATGGCGCATAATCAAAAGTCGATGTTTTTTTCTTCGCAAGCTTATATTTCAATTGTTACTAGGCTTTTCAGTATAATTATTGCAATTTATTTAGTGGCCAGTTGGTCGAGCGGTAGCGCGTTCGTCTCTGGAGCAGGAGGTTTGAGCCCAGTTGGTCGAGCGGCAACGCGTTCGTCTCTGGAGCAGGAGGTCTGAGGTTCAAACCTCGTCTCGGTCAAATCGGACACAGTGTTGCTGACGGCTCGATATCGCTGCAACATTTCTTCGAAAGGAGCTATGTTGCATTCAGGCGCAATGACGCAGAAGTGGACCCCACTAATTCGTTACACACTTTCGCGCAATACAGCGAGTATAATGAAAGATTTGATTTGATTTTGATTTGACGGCTGTTGTTTGTTTATGTTTGCCGTGGTGATGAGTTTTAAATTTTAATAGTATTGAATTAAGTGCTGTATTAAAAAAAAATGATGACACAAATGTATTAAAATGATGACGCAAATTGGTATTAGAATACAAGTACTTCTTTTATATTCATTTTGGCGCATCATCAGCAAACATTACTGCACAGATTCTGAAAGGTACAACCACTAAAAAGGTTAGAAGAAAAACACGAATACGATCAAATCTGAGGTTTTGCTATCCGAAGAATTTAAAAGTGCTCATGAAAACAGACAAGGAAATGTCTCAAATGTCAGATCATCGATTTCAGAAATATTAACAATTAAACAATATGGCGGAAAATGAGTACGTTTATCGGGTGCGCTATAGCCGTATGTACTTTTATCTTGCATTGCACCATATCTTCTTGATTACTCGTTGTTATGCATGGATTGTCTCTTACCAGAAACAACTGAACTGAATTTTATTTTGCCTTGGTAAATAAGCGACGTTTCCTTGTGCGTCTCAATCCCTCACTGTCTTGTTGTTGCAGTTTTGAACACACTTTGATGCGTAATGTACGTTAAAATTATGAGGTGTCATGTCATACTATACAGCATCTGTGCACTTTTGTCTATTATTTATGACTATGAATCGCTTCAAGTAAGCCAAGAAGGAAAAAGAAAGTAAAAAACATTTGATTTTTGTTCTCCGTGTAAAATAGAGATTATCTTTTTGATTCAATATTATTGCGGCATCACAAAAGTATCTGATGGATACCTTTTTTGTATTTTAAATGCCTTGTTTAATGCTTTGCATTTGTTGTTTCAGAGAATAAGAATTTAGGGTACTTATGCATACTTTGTATAGTCTTGGTTTATTGATATAGGTACATAGGACAATGTTCCATTTTAATACGTTTGTTTAAACAATTGATTCGTTTGGTTTTCAATGATGCTGCCGAAGTTTGTTTGAATCGG
This sequence comes from Trididemnum nubilum, assembly GCA_963965965.1. Taxonomy (NCBI): domain Eukaryota; kingdom Metazoa; phylum Chordata; class Ascidiacea; order Aplousobranchia; family Didemnidae; genus Trididemnum; species Trididemnum nubilum. The sequence goes on along the minus strand of OZ014483.1, from coordinate 34,491,701 downwards.
CAGTTCATACAGTATTTACAGTAGAAGAAAACAAAATCAAGTAAGTCAATGAATCATGAAACAGCTTATTGAATTTTTACTGAAGCAAAGTGATTAGAAGTCCTTCCATTCATTCAGAAAGGACTCTGCGTCTGTCTTTACACCCTTATGCAGTCTTCCCCGTTTAGGATTTTATTGGCTTGATTGTCGTCAGCCTGGTACACAAATAAGTGTGTGACTGCTAGGCCCCAATAAACAAATTGAGTAACATCAAGTGTCTTTCTAAGTATGCAATGATGTCCTATGCTATTATGTACATCACAAATACGAATCTGCATCGATGAAAAAGGGTTCAAGCCCAAACTCTGTGATTTAAATTTATTTTAGAATGGGCACTCCAACGAAGCCTGGATTTCACCGCTGCACACTGATTTACTTATGACGTTTTCCGTTGAGATAAACAGAAACATTCAAATGTAGTAAATGATTTAAAGGTAAATCTTGGTAACGTTTTTATTTGAGCCGTTATTATTATGATTATTTTATTTATCCACCATACAATCGAACACATTGTTTATCCACCATCTCGAATGCGTTGTTCTGTCATTACAGAAAAGAAAAACGCTTATTAACGCTTATATCCCATTAGGGCCAAACAGTTAACCCGCCATAAAGGTCTTCCATTTGACAAAAGACTTGCCAATCGAAAAATAGTCGTCGTTGTCGCTCGTATGAATATTTGCCAAGAGAACCATGTAGTCATATTATTCGTGTTGGTCCATTCATCGAGTTTGACCAGATCTGTTTTTCTGTCTGGAGCCTGATTTTTCTCGAATATTCCAAAATTATACAGGCGCAAAGTGCTTGGTTCATGCGCATGAGTGAATGAGCTATTCTCGTTTTGTACAGCGCGCTAACGTTAAAGCAGAAAGAACTGTTTCTCCGTGACGGCTTTGTAGCTTGCAAGCGTTGTTTGTCTCTGGAAACAGAATTTTAAGCCTCTGTCGTTGACAACGCAAGAATAAGATTACGAAAGTTGTTGTATACAAATCTAAGCTCAATCACCTTACGGTGCTCAACCTCTGAGTTTCGAACAAAGATTGGTTGTTGGTAGCCGCTTGGTATGTCTTAAATAGAATTTCGCACCAATGTTTTCTCATAAGTTGTAGTTCCAGCCTGGCGCGCTACCAGGATTTTGCGAAGGAGGGGTTTGAACTCAAACCTAATTTTTTTTGTTGGTAAAGTGACTCATTTAAGCGACGTGTTTGTAGTATAATATATTTCATTTACTGTCTTTTTTTCTCGCGCACAAGAAATATCGTTCTTCTTCATTTTGAGTTTAACCATTTAACAGACATTAAGCACAGAGTGCTGTAAGTTGGGCCAGGCTTTTCGGGTTCGGCGTAAGATTGACAAAATGTTGGACTTAATTCAGGCTTGATATACGTGCTTGACTTTGGTTTCGCGTTTTAGGTGGTATAAAATCATTAACTTAACTATAGCTTACACTTTGCTAGATCCCAGTCCATGTTTTCGTATATGCATCATCTAAGGTAATAAACGCGTTGCCCCTATCTCTGCGTGAAATTGAAACTTTATCCCTTTTCAACAAACGTTTAAAAGCATGTTATTTTCATTTAGCCCTTGAGAATGTTATCACAGTTCGATGTCAGTATTTTGCAAGCATTATCGTAAACTTTTTGTGCCTTTGTTGTGTACTGAGTTTATTTCTCTTAAGCTATTTTCTTTGAATGTAGCTATGACCCCTTAGTCAAATGCATTGACACCTGTGGTGTTATCTCAAGGGAGATATACATTGCTTATATTAATGCTAATTAAAATAACTTTGCATTTTTATTGCGTCACAATTTATCAGCAACGAGTAGAGTTCTTACAAGCAATAGCGAAACACATTTTTAGATCTGGCCTAATTATTTTCGGCCTTTTTCTGGCCTAGTAATGGCTTCAAATCACTTTTCGGGTTCGGGCCGGGTGTTCGGGCTCGTACTTGTCGGCCCGTTTACAACTCTGATTGAGCAAATGTAACTTAGCAGCTAAAATGACTAAATTTAGCGTTTTTTCGCAAAAATGTTTATTTATATAGACAAATAAGCAATACTGGTAAATACTCAGTTAAGTATAAAAACCAACCCATGATTGGGAATTCATATTGTTTATTTAGCGGTAATTCTAATTGTTGTTCGTGTTTGTGGTTTGACTTTAATTAGTAACTCTATTGCTAAAACCATTATCAGACCGCTTTATAAGCGGTTCCGACTTGTTTTGCATGAAAAGGTTTTTATTTTAATACGTTTGGGAGTAATTTAGTGCTTGACTCTCTAATATGGACAGATCCCAATAAATTTGACCCTTTATCCAAAACAATCATTCGTTTATATAATATGAGCAAATCACCAGTATTCAAATCAGACTGACTGCAAGAATACATTTTTTATTAGTGTAAATTGTTTAAGAAAAAAAAAACAACAACTTGCGGTTCTCAACCTATAGCCAAAAAAAGTTTAATCAAATATTTTTCTATTACTCCCCCCCATAATTATTTTTCTTTAGAAAATATAGACGAAATAGATTACTCTGTGTGAGTTTTTTTGAAGTATAGGATTTGATGATTTGCTAGCATGGAAACAAGACAACAAAAATTTTACCCTTACCCACCTTCCACGTAGTCCGATTTTGCAACCAGTTGAATCATGTTCGCACTGCCAATTTCTATGCCACGCTTTGAAAGCATTATTTTTTTTATCAAAATAGCGCTAAAATTAAGGTCTTTTTGCAAAAAAATGCAAAATTTTTTGTATGATGGGGGCTCCTCCTCCAGACCCCCAAAATAGCTCCCCAAATAGCGAATTTCTGGCTACGCGCCTTAGTCGGCTTATTTAAACTTTTAAAGGCTTTTTAAGTAGGTGCTTAAACTCAAAAACTTGATCACCTTTAAAAATGCGTATTTCATTGACTTTTGGGAATGAATTCCAAACTTGTTTTTGCTATTAATATTGAAAGATAAATAAATGCTTTACCATGTAGTGAAATATTGAAATTTCAAGCTTGTCTAGTTTTCAAGTTATGGCCCGATCCGTACCTGGGTGTCTTTTACGCTTACTTCACTTCTGGTGTGGGCCTACTAACCAAACTATGATGATAAAATGGGGTAATTGTATGTCCAACTTTTTCAATGCCAGTAGCGGTGTTAGTCAGGATAGTGTTTTGAGTACCTATCTTTTTGCTGTTTAAATGGACGATTTGTCAAGTGAACTGAATAAGATAACTGCCGGTTGCATTGTTGGAAATCTCAAGCTAAATCATATTATGTATGCTGATGATTTATGTTGTTTTTGTCCTATAGTATACTAGTGCTCAACGAACTACAAGCTGTCTGCTTGAAATATGCCGTTACACGTAATATTGTCTTTAACGTTAGTAAATCATATGGCATGTTTGAAGTAAAATACTGCAAGGACTTTAAGCCTAAACCACGCCTAAACTATCTCTAGAGGGAAAAATTATTAAATTTGTTGATTCTGTAAAATAGTTGGGTGATGATTGTGATATCGCGCGCCAAGTCAAGTAGCCTATTTGTATGCTACAGGTAATTCACTTCCCAGTAAATTTCATAAGTATTTTATTCATACCAAAAATTTGTTAATTCGGGCTCATTGTTGTACTTTGTATGCCAGTCAGCTGTGGTGTTGTCACACCTATGAAAGTTATAGACGTATTCGAGTGTCTCTGATTCCTACCGTAGTATTCATCATATTTCTCGTTATTGCAGTGTCCGTCAATATCAAGCAGAGGCTAATGTCGATACTCTCATGCCCTTGTTCGCAAACTTTTATTCCATTTTATGAATCGTTATTACAGGTCTACCAATGTGTTTGTTCACTAATTACTTCACTCTTGCAGATTTCGTCGTTCGAAATATGTTGCTCGCTTTTATTGATTTGCTTGTGAATGGTTCGGGAGAAGCTTACTGCTCTTCTCTGGCGATCTAGAACTAGTAATGCATGTAAACCTTTTATGTTTTTGCATGTGAGGAAAAGTTTTTCGTTTTCTATGAGCGCTTTTGCGCTTGGCACAAATAAATAAATAAATAAACAAATAAATAAAAATGAATAAATAAACTATCGAATAACCATGGTGGGTTTTGAAGCCCTGACTTTGAGGATCAATAGCCTGAAAAAGATTGAGTAACATAATGTTTATTACTAAAGAATATTTTGTTATTAATCAAAAAATTCCTGAGGTGGGCAAAGCGCAACTTCCACATTTGCGTAAGTTGCGTTGCGCTTTAATTTTGTATTTTGAAACATTGCGGAAGTTGCGTTGCCGACCAAAGTCTTTAAAATTTGCTGCTCTTTAATTGCGATGCGCTTTCAAAAATTTTTTCGGTTAAAAGTGCAATTCTATACATTGACTTAATTTTGCTCTATTTAGATCATAATATTGATAAATGCCGCCTTCTTTAGCAAATTATTTACTCTTTTTCAGTCTAAAATCGCCCAAATGCGGTATTTGCATTGTGTCGAGAAATTTCGATTGCGGAAGTTAGGTTGCCTTTTAACTTGGTACGAAAATGCCGTTCCGCAAGTGCGGAATCGCATTGCGCTTCATCTGAATCAAAAAGTTCACGTTGCGCTTTGTTGCGCTGCGCTTTTGGTAGCCAAAAGAAAATTTAACATCATGAAAACTTTTTTAAAACTTTCAAACATCACAAATATTTAGGGGTATAGTGTTTGAAAAGTTACCTTAAACTTGCAATTTGTCTTCATTAACAAACTTAATTCGTATGATTGGGTGAGTCGCTTATTGATTAAATTTATACATGCTGCACGTAGCTATTTTTGTTCTGTTCTAATGGTTAATTTAAATATGTTTTTTAAGTAAAACGTAGATTTTTTACGGGGCATGGCTGCGCAGGTTTTTGTAATGTTAAGCAAAAAGAAAGTGATTTTCGTCATTAACATCCAAAAGTTCATTACTTCCAACATCAGGCATTTGCTGACAAAAAAATCATAACCCTAGTGAACACTGGACAATATGAATAAGTCCAAGCGTAGGCAGTTTGAAAAGTTCTGCGAAATTATGAGGAGATGTTAGTGTAAAGTAAGAACTTCAAATTCTTGTCCATGAAATTTTTTCCTTTTTTCTTTAGGCATTTTTTGATGAGGATATCGATGCGAAAAAAATGTAATAAATATTTTTAAGTATTAAAATTTAATAAAACACAAAGAAATTCAGATTTAATAAACAGACGTATTCGTTCATTTTATAATTCAAACAAATGCGATTAAAGCAAAAAAAAGCAAGGCAACAAATACCTGACTTACGTATAAATACATACACTGAGCAAAGGTCATCGAGTGGTTTGCGGTAAAACGCTTACGTAGTGCTATCAAATCAAATCTTTCAATATACTCGCTGTATAAAGCCGAAACGGGCAACGTAGCTCGATCCTTTTAAAGAAATGCTGCATCGGTGGTGAGCCGTTGAACTATTATGAAAAAGTCCAAGCGTGGACTATTTAAAACAATGCTATACATGTGCGTGGACAATTTTTAAAAAGTCTGCAGAATTATGCTAAATATTGAAGCTTGGACTATTTTGAAAAAGGCTAAGCTTGGACGATTTTGGAATAAAGCTATGTATTTGCTTGAACAATTTTCAAAAAAATCCACGGAATTTAGCTAAATTCCAATCGTGGACTTTTTTGAAAGAGCCCAACCGTTCTAAAATGTTCGATAACTCGGATCAACACCCACAACCTTAGCTAATTATGTTAACTTCGATATAATAGATTTTAAATTCAAATAAGAAACCGTGGCAAAAACAAATGACTCAGAGACCCTTAAATTTAACGCAAAACAATAATTTTCCAACCCGCTATCCATCAAAGAGTTTATTTCAGTTTAACCAGTTTAGATACAAAAATATAAAAGCTAACTATGATTTTAGCAAAACAACACTTGAAAAGCAGTTTTAACGCGGCAAGCTATTAGCCTACGTGTCAAAAAATCAGCCAGCTTTTACGTATCAAAAATTCTGATGTTTAATAATATGGATCTGGCTCTGCGCGCACAGCGTTAGCTAATACCAGTGGTGCAGATCTTTGTTGAGCATTGGGGGGATAATTTGCAATTTTGCCCTATTTTCAACATTGGGGGAATGAACCTCGACCACGATTTTGTTCAGGTTTGGAAATTTAGTGAAGACCAAAAAAAAAATGCAAATGGGACACTTTTTTCCCCAAAGTCAGGTGAAGACCAAAAAAAAGGCTTCATCAAATATAGAACACTTTTTTTCCCCAAATTCAGGTGAAGACCAAAAAAAAAAGGTCTTCATCAAAAAAACACTTTTTTCACCAATTTTTGCTCAGATGTACACCCATTCAAATTATTGGGGGGGATACAGCCAAAATATTGGGGATATATCCCTCCATCCCCCCTTGTTTTGGCACCCCTGGCTAATACTGTTAATTTTGATATAATAAATTTTTAATACAGAAAAGAAACCAAGGCAAAAACAATTGACTTAGAGACCCCTAAATTTAACGCAAAACAATAGTTTTCCTAACTGCTAACCATCAATGAGTTCATTTCGGTTCAACCAATTAAGACACAAAAATAGAAAAGCTAACTAAGTTTTTAGCAAAACACCTCTTGAAAAGCAGTTTTTACGCGGCAAGCTATTACGTGTCAAAAAATCAGCCACCACAAGACACATGTTTTCAGAATATGAATTTTTTTCAAAAAGTCCAAGCGTGGACTGTTTAAAATAAAGCTCTGTATTTGCGTGGGCTATTTCGAAACGGTTACAAAATTTCACAATTTTAAAAAAGTCCAAGCATAGACTTTTTATTGGTAGATTGGAAAGTGACAGTTTTGTCTATTTTTTTACTGTTCATTTTTTTGAATCTGCCGATTCGTCCAATCAGCGTGACTTTTTTTTCGGTTCACTCGTGCTAAGAATACGTCCAATCAAATCAGTTGAATACGCGTGACCGCAAAAAAACTACGCAACAAGGGCAAACTTTTTTTCTTCAATCCTCTTCTCTTTTTCTCCGCACGTCTGTTTCTAGCCTGCTAAATAAAGAGCCTGTGGGCTATTTAGAATAATGCTATATATTTGCATGGACAATTTTGAAAAAGTTCAACTGTGGACTATTTTGAAAAAGTCCACGGAATTCTGCTAAATTCAAGCGTGGACTATTTTAGCTCAATTTTGAAAAAGAATTTTGAAAAAGTCCAAACTATTTTAAAACAGTCCAACCGTGGACTATTTTGAAAAAGAATTTTGAAAAAGTTCAACCGTGGACAAGTTTGAAAAAGTCCACGGAATTCTGCAAACTTAAAGCATGGACTTTTTTAAAAATGTCCAACCGTGGACTATTTTGAAAAAGTCTACGGAATTCTGCTAAATTCAAGCTTGGATTGTTTTGAAAAAGTCCATACGTGATCTATTTTGAAAGAGTTCACGCATGGACGATTTTGAAATAAAGCTATGTATTTGCGTGAACAATTTTGAAAAAGCTAAATTCCGTGTTTTCCAATGTCCCAAAAATTCAAACCACGTCTGTTGTTTCAACCTTTACAAATAATGGGCAAATTCTCAAACAAAAAGGCCTAGGCCTTTATATACCGGTAATGTACCGTAGGCCTATTTGGGCAAATTTGCTCTTCTGAAATTTATTGAGGGAACAGCTAACCTAACTCCGTAGTAATAGTATGCTGCATATTTTTCTTTTGTGCAACCAGAACAGAGTTTTATTTCTGCATGCTAAATCAATTTAATAGTAATCAAAGTAACGTGTTCGGAAATATTATTGTGTACGGTCAGGCAGTGTACAGTTTGGACAGCTAAAAAAATAAAAAGCAAATTTTGGCCATTTGTAGTCAACCTCCTTGTAAGAAGTATTGTATTGTCTTTGCATAATTTTGTCTGCTAATTGCTTCCTTATTTCAAATAAATAAATAAAGTTAATCTTTGTAATTGTAGGATATTTGCTGATTAGTCTAGGCATTGCAGCGTATTGAATAGGCCTATGTATAAGCTAGTCAAGTCATCTAAACTTGTAGAAAGAAAAAGTTCTTTAAGTATGTTGTGTTTTCAATCCATGCAATGTCTGGAATATATTGTATCTAGCTGTTTAACTTTTTAACATCTTGTTACTGATATTATGCCTATTTTTATATTAAATCACCAAATATTATTATTATACTGTTTAGGGTTGTACACAAAGTAGAATTTCGAATCCTTGAGATTCGAATCTCTGGAAAAACGAATCTCAAAACGCATTTTTTATCGGGTAATTGGATTCGAAAAAAATCTTTTTAAGCGCCGCCAAAACGTGAAGACTAGTTCGTATTATGCAATTTTAAGCAACCTAACTCTCTAGTTGCATTTCATTGATAGTGCATTGCTCTTAAGCAAGCGTGCACGCACTCAAGAAGAGACAGCTGTCTAACTTAGTCAGGAGTCAGGATTGTGTTTTTTGAATTTTTGCTATAAAACTGTATTGTCACAATTTGCAATGACTTGTTCTAGAATAGGATTCGAAATTCTAGATTCGAAATGTCTATTCTAGAATTATTCTAGAATACCGCATTATTCTACTTTGTGCAACCCTATTACTGTTATTTGAGTTTTTGTCTTTCGTTATTACAAACTAGTTTGTAACTGCAAATTTGTGATGTTAGGTTAGGCTTACTTTATCTATTGTTTGTTGCTGTAAATTTGTAAAGTAATCGGTATTGTAATGGCTCAAACACTCAAAAAAGTTGACTGAGGGACTCATGGAACAGCACTGAAATAATCGAGTTGCTGGAAAGCTGGGCTGCAGAACAAATACTAGAGATGTTGGCATCCACTAAAAGCCTCAAAGAAATATTTCTGAAAGTGGCAGCGAACATTCCTGGTAGAGATGCACTTTGAAGCTGCCAGAAAAAGATACAGCTGCTTCGAAGGGAGTATCATAAATATAATGATAGACTAAACCAATCTGATAATACATCTGACATTCCTCTGCCATCGTCAATAGCTGCACACTTTGACTAGCTGGATCAAATTTTAAGTGATCAACCTTTGACCACTCCTAGCACCTTGCAGACAGGTGCTGAAAAAGGTCAGTATGTTGGTGTTTACAAACCTTGAAAAAGTTATGAGTTTATGGTGTTTATTTTAACTGTGCATGTTTAACTCATATAATTCTAATCTTTAGAATTCTGAATTTGCTTCAGATGGACAGAGGCCTGGTAAAATTGCAGGAAATTTTGTGCCAGGTACACTAGGGTGCTTATTTTTTCACCAAAAATTTTAATTTTTTTTCTGTATGTTTTTCAAGTGTTCATTTTGGAGAAAAACATCAGCAAAAAACTTTTTGAAGAAAATTAATACCTAGGGCTAGGGGATCCGCCAGAGCAATTACATGAACCGCTGTGAGAATAAACATTTTTGGTTGTAACTTTTGCATTTTTAAAGGTAGTACTTTGATTTTGGTGTCTATCCTCTCTAATTTGACTGTAAGGATGCCATTAATAGCAGTAAAAACTTGTTTCATTGTATCTAATTTTATGTTTTGCAGGTATTTCCCATTTTTGGCAAAAAAAAATTTGCATTTTAGCGCAGGAAGACTTTGTTTTGTTCAACAACATTCAAAACCAATATAAAAATAAGCAAAATTGGTAATCAATGCACCAGTAGTAAGAAGTTATATATAGGGGTCATTCATGCGTTATTCTAAATGGCTTATCACCAAACATGGATATTTTTTCTCAAACTTAAAGAGTATCACAATAAAAAATAAAAATTTTTTTTTTTCGAATACCTCAAGTGGTTTTCAACTTATAGAGGTTTAAATTTTTGGCCAGTAGAGGGAGATTTTGCTCTCAAGTTTTGAAAATAATGCTGTAATTCCATTCCTGAAGTGGTCTGATGCCTCAAAATAGCTACATGCAAGTTTTTGGGGTCAAGGAATTCATTTTTGATGTCATAATTGCAAAAATATGACTGCTTCATGGTGAAAAATTGGTTTTAAATTTTGACAAGAGCCCACCTTTGGGGGCAAATTTTGGGGTGTAGGCGCAGTGCTGCGACAAAAACTTTTTTTAACTTAATGTACGTAGCTCATACTTTATGGAAATAGAACAGTTTTTTATTGGCATCTGAACTGGAAAAGGTTTTGTTTGGATAGTTAATTCTAATAAACCTGCAATTTTAATGGTTTTATTACTTTGAAAATTGTGGGGATTTTCGGTAAAACGTTTGGCAAACTAGTTTACTTGTTGTGTGAGGTAACTACAGTATAATTCAGGTACTGTAAATAAAAAAATCATTCTATCTATATATTACCAATAGCTCAGTCAATCATGATACTGTACATGGAGTTTTAAGAAAAGATTAGTATTAGTTCGGAGGCAATATTTCTTGTCAAAGACCCAAAGCGGTACCTAGTTCAAGGAATAACCTACTAATAGCATTTATCAACGTTCTAAAGTATGAGGTTCCTATTTTGCATAGCTAACTATCTTGTAGTGCCAGACAAGATTTATTGAAAGATGAAGCTGCTACAGTTTAATAGTGTACTGTATTTATTCGAGTATAAGTCGCATTTTTTTGTACCAAAATATCACCCAAAAAGTCAGGTGCGACTTATACACGAATACATGAAGTGCATTGTATGCCGTACAAAATTTTTTGTGGTGTTTCCTTGCTATGCATTTCTACTCTGTCTCCTTTCGTATGATCATATCACTTATTGCCTTCTATGCGAGTAGCGTTGCACTTTTAACGCTGCCACCTTTTTTTCAAGTTCTAACACGTTTAGTTATCACTTATCCACACAAGTCATGATGGGTTGCATCACTTGCCATCCTCATGGACGCTGATGAGGATGTTCCAGAGGTAAACAGGGCTATTTGAAGACAGTGGCAGCAGTGATGACTTCGCTGGTTTTTAATTTTTTGTTATGAGATTGCAATGAATGAATAACGTTAAAAAAATTTTGCCCTGTTTTTCATGTCAAAAATGAGTGTGCGACTTATACACGCATGCGACTTATACTCGAATAAATACAATAATTGTCACACTTGTATTCCTTGAGAGTAGATTTTTACCAGTTCTCATTGAGAGTAGCCTTCTAATAGTTCTAAACTGCTTTTTAAAGTCTGTATTATCCTTTCAAAAATATTTTATTAACATTATGAAAAATTCTAGTTCAGGAGTGCGTAAAGTTTTCAAGGTGAGGACCACATTACATTTTTTTCTAAACTTTGACAAGTCGTACAATCCTTATAAAATGTTTGGATAATTTTTATCACGAATACTGCTTATTTAAGTTTTGCATCATTGTCCTTATTTTAAATTAAATAATTTTTTAACCAGAGTTAAGCTATAATAAAGATCTAGTTCGTTTTGTGTTCAACCAAAAATTAAAGTTAGCTCAATTATGTCGAAGAACTTTTTCTTACTCCACAAACACAGTTCTGTTTGTTCCAAAGCACCATCACATCCAGATTTTGTTAAGGGAGAGGCTTCATGAAGATAACATTTTTCTATGTCAAAGTTTCAAGTTCAGTATCTAGCACCCAACGAGTTGAATAAACTGCTGTGTGTTTAAAATGTATCTTGAACAACATAAGGCTTGTGTCCCATATGCTAGGTGGTTTGTATGATTTCATGGAAAAAATAGTCTATTTAGCAGTTCAGTTTTAGTGCCATTTGCAAGCAACTTTCTTTTTAACGCCATTTGCATGATTCTTCAGTTGACCACTCTGAACTCTTTTCATTAAAAATGCCTGTTCCTTTCCATGCAGCAATTCGAAAAAGGTCCATGAGTCCAGTCCAACAAAATGTTTGAGACGTTTTGTCCCAAAAATTTCTGTTTCAGGCATTTGTTGGTAATGAGGACGAGTTTGGTTCTGTTAGTTTATGACTGCACTTGCCATTTCCTTTTTGTCACGATCTGCTACGCTGGCGCTAAACAAAGTCATTAGCACAAGACGTTCCCTCAACTATCGAAGATGGTCTTTGAGTTTAATGTAGGCAGCTTCCACCATCTCAATTGTTCCTGGGTCTCTCTAGCTTGGGTTTTTGCCTCGTCCAGCAGTTACAGCAAATCCAGATCCACCTGGGGTGCATTTGTGGCGTTTGTTGAGCTCAACGTTGATTCGTCAAGCATCAAAAAATTAGTGTTTGACACCACCAGTGTCAATTCTGGTATCAAAAAAGGAGTGGTGGTACAGGTAAAAAAGTTTTTTGAATGACCGTAATTGGATTTGGCATTTCGCCATCATACACTAGAACTTGTTTCTGGGGCAGCATGCATGACAGTATATGGAAGTAGGGGGTCTTCGCACAAAAGATGTTTCGCCATTCTGGCAGATGTATGGCGGCAAATATATGCTTCAAATTTTAAGCTACCAAAGTTTAGCTCACCCTTTTTCAAAAATTTGCAAAAAGAAACTGTTATTTCTTGCTTTTGTACATGATGAAACAGCTTCACTGAGGGAAGACTACAAAGAACTTGCTCTCATATCATTATTATATCTTGGTGGATCATTATCGAGTCCAATTCCAATTTATGCTCCTGGGGCTCATCATCACGCTCGCTTGATGTCGAAAATCATTTATACCATCATGATTGCTTTGTTTTGAGATCAGCTTAAAGAATTTTTTTGATTGAAAATGATTGATTCCATTCAAAATTTTACTACATTTTTATCTCTTTTCTATGTGAAGTTCTGGCAATGCTCTACAAACGCCACAAATGCTCCCCAGGTGGATCTGGATTTGCTGTAACTGCTGGATGGCGCAAAAACTAAAGTTGGAAACCCAGGAACGATGGAGATGGTGGAAGTTGCCTACGTTAAACTCAAAGACCATCTTTGGTGCTTGAGTGAACGTCTTGTGCCAATGACTTTGTTTAGCACCAGGGTTGCAGATTGTGACAAAAAGGAAATGGCAAGTGCACTCATAAAATAACAGAACCAAACCCGTCCTCATTGTCAACAAATGCCTAAAACAGAAAAATTTGGGGCAAAACGTCTTAAACATTTTGTTGGACCGGACTCATGGACCTTTTTCGAATTGCTAAATACGAAGGAACCGGCATTTTTAACGAAAAGAGTTCAGAGTGGTCAACTGTAGAGTTATATTTGTCGCTGAAGGAAGTAGTTATACCCATTAAGGTGGTTAATGACTGCGCAGAGAGGTCCCTCGCACTGGTGACTAATTGTCATATTGATAGCATAGGCGTCGGTTTTTTGTTGATTAACCAAATTCCGAGAGGGCGAAATGTTTTTGCGAAGTTTGGTTAAACTTTATATATAATTCTATTTCAGTCCGGAATTTTGCCCCCAAATTCATGTAAAGACCAAAAAAGATTTTTATATTGTTTGCAAGATAATCGTTCAATCCCAGCCTAATGTGGTTAAAAGCTTATAATTTTTTTTCTTAATATAATTGTTTTTAGATTTTTAGACGTGAGCATTGGTTGGCCTGGAAAGGCGCACGATGCAAGAATTTTCCAAAATTCCAATATTTACTATCTTGATGAAACACAGCAGATTTTTCCCCAGGTGTGTAGTGATGCGTGATTAAACAATTTTGATTGCTACATAGCGTTCGCGTTATTGCGTCTCGTTGTACAGAAGAAAGCAGTTGATTTAGTGTTAAGCAGTATCAAGTTAAAAGTTCGCACATTTGGTTTAAGAGTTTGTTAAAATGGATTTGGCATTAATATTTTCATGGTTTTTGTTTAGACCCATTTGCCTGTCATACTTTTGAATAGTCGCAAGCGTACCTTTCCTAGTTGTGTTTTCTGCAGATGTTAAGCTTGTAAGCTGCTTTAACAAACGTACCAAATTTCTATTTCAAATAAAGTAGTAGGTATACGCATGTTTGCCTACAGTAACAGGCTCAAGATGGTATGATTGTTCGCCTACTTAAACAGTACTTCACTTGAACTTGTCAATGATGTACAGTGCAGTAATAAGCTAAATGATTAGGCTATTACGTAATTTCCACGGTTTTTTTTTATGCTTTGATAGTATGGTGATGAATTTTTGTGATCGTTTCTGCATTATTTATTAATTAACATTTGTTAGCAAAAATTGACTTTTGGTCATTTTGAATGAAATGGTTTAACTTTTATCTGCAATTCAGAGAAAACTGTGGTCATTAATTGAAAAAATAAACTTAAGTGCGGAGCTGTAAAAAGATTTTTTTACATCAGTGGTTTCCAGATAAAATTCAGAGTATGCCAGTTGCCAAGAGAGTGTCTGAATATAAAACAATATGCTAAATGAAAATGTAACCGAATGTGTACAGTATAGTTATTTACCTGTTCCTTTGAATCACACTGATATTCTTACAGATCGTTGGATTCCGCACAGGAATTTCTATTCCGTATTACGTCATTGGTGACAGCGCTTATCCCCTCAGACCGTGGTTAATGAAACCGTTTCGACAAGGTGCTACACGAAATGAGCTTATTTTCAACCAGGTAGATGCAATTTTGTTTGAGCTTTGCCGATCATTTAGCGATCCTTTTGTACTTATATGCTGAAAACAAATTCCAGTTACCAACGACTTAATTCCAGCTCAGAGGCGTTGCTAAGGATGGTGGCACCCGGGGTGGGATTTCGTGGTGGTACCCTTTTCCGGTCCAAAAATAGGTAAAAACCAAAAAAAAAAGGTCTTCGCTGCTAAATGAGTGGGTTTTCGGTTCAAAAGTATGTGAAGTAAAGGTCTTCGCCTAAAAATCAGTGGGTTTTTGGTCCAAAAGACGATGGGGACCAAACAAAGTAAAAAAACAAAGGTATTCACCACAAATTGGTGGAGTTATGGTTTCACATCATAATATCGTGTCACCCCAAAATGATGACACCCGGGCGGGCCGCCCCCCCTAGCGACGCCATTGTTACACCCCGTGCTTCACCGGGGCAGAATAGTGATGCCGCCCACCCAGCGAACCGTAAGAGGCGGTTGTTGGGTACTCGGATGGTCAACTATCGGTGCTGAGCTGCTTGACTTTTGGGTCTTGCAGAATTGGCCTCCCGCTAGCAGCGCCTTTTGGGATTTCTTTCTTCTTGTATTTCTTATGCCAGAAGACTTTCTCGATTGGCTAGACTAACTTGATGCGAGTCGACTCTTACTATTGCTATCAGTAGTAATGAGAAGCTTTTTTTTTCGATGTTGTTTCAACCCCTTTTGTGCATCTGGCTGCACTTTTCAAGACCCACCAACGGTGGTCGCCGTCGAGTGGTGGAAGTGCCCTGCTTTGTGCAGGGATCGAAATGGCCACCAACCTCCGGGATTATCCTATGCCAGTAGCACTTCTGTGCTAAGGGTGATTCTCTTGTGTCCTCTATGGACATAAGAGGCTGCCATCCCTCGGAAGCAGCCCGGTAAAACAACAACAACGCCATTGTTACAGGTACCAACGACTCTAGTATCTTATTCTAGTATTAGGATTACACGTTACGGTACTTTTAATGATTGTTGATAGCTTTTAATTCTACCTTGGGAACTAGCAATGCACTGCAGTTTAATTCAAGCACTCTTTGCTATGGCAAGCGAGTGCTACAAGATTGCTTAATCATTTCGAGATTTACCATATTCATTTCAAAAACGTGAAACATTTTTCATTTTTGAATGTTGGCTGAAGTGATGTTGAATTTTTTTAATGCCAGTAATACAACTATGTTTTTTGTTGCAGAAGTTAAGCTCCGCACGTCAAGTGGTTGAGCAAGCTTTTGGGCGACTAAAGCATCGCTGGCGTTGCTTATTAAAACGATGTGACGCTGGCGTGGATAATGCTATAAAATCATCGACGCATGCGTTACGCTTCACAACATTTGTGAAATGAGGGGAGACTTTTTTAATGACGAAGAACACCGCGCTGGGCTTGAAGCTGATGGAGCGCCACAGTTTCTTGATGATGAAGATTCTAACACCACCGAGGCTGAACGCATCAGAAATCTCATAAAAGACTATCTATCATTTTAACTTTGGCTTCGTCGGGTTGTTATCTTTTGAAGGTGGTCTACGGGCTACCACCACTCTCAGCGGTACAAAATGGTTACATTTAGGGTGCTTCATGTTTGTAACTAATATATATTCAAAATGGTGATATTCTGTTTTTAGGCTCCATTTTGCCTGTCGAATGCCGATATTTTTAAGAGTTCTTCATCCTGTAAAGTAAGGCATGTCACCAATCGACAGCTTGTGTTATGATTTTTAAATTTTGTTTCTGAGGTACTGCAAAATTCGCCAAGAAAACGTAATATTACAGAGCAATTGAAATAGCATTTAAATTTTAACCACTCCGTTTCTTTCTGATATTATTCTAACCTCGAGTGCCTGTAAATATAGGTAATCATGTTACGTTCAGTGGCTTTAATCGAGCATGGTAAAAGCATGAATGCTATACTAAACATAAAGTGCTTGACCTTGATTGTGAAGATTATTTGTTCCTGCCCTATCCATACATCCCAACGTTCTTGACGACAGAATATTCAAATGCGTCCAAATTTCAATGCTATATAGAGTAGAGGTCGAGTCGAGGACAAAAGGCTAGGGACGCAAAAAAATCCGAGGCCAAGGACAGACCCTTTGGAGGCGAAGGACACAGGCGCAAATGTTCTGAAAAAAAAAGATCTTTAAAATTTTTTTCAGGCGATCTGCAAAAGAGGAAAACAAAAATAGGTCTTCGCAAAATTTCCGCGAGGTTTCTGGCGTTTTCCAACATAATTTCAAAAATAAACAAATCAAGTGCACATCACACTATATGTGGATCCTCCAATATAAACCCTCGAGGAGAGGATCTGCTAGTGTATTGTGTTAGTGTAGACCTGAATTTCTGTGATGTAGGTATTAAACCAACATTCAGAACTAAAACGCGTGAAGAGGTTCTAGACTTAACCTTAGTGAACCGGTGTGCGTGGGACTGAGTAGTTGGCTGGCATGTTAGCAACGTGCAATCATTCTCAAATCACGTGTATATTTTCTTTATTTGTGTCAAGCGCAAAAGCGCTCATAGAAAAACGAAAAAAAAGACACACACACACAAAAAAAAGGTTTTGAACTAAATCATATGAAGCTGCTTGCCCTATGCAATAGTCGCTTCGTAAAAGATAACATTTCGTGGAATTCTGAGCTTGCAAGCCTTCGAAAAGAGGCTCACCGTGCTTGGAGAAAAGCCATTAAAACAACCAGAAGAAGATTGGGAAGCTCAAAAGCTCGGCCTAGCCTATTTCAAAAAAGCTGTCACAAGAGCAATGCGCGATTCATGGCATAGCTTTGTAGAGAGCATGAATAGTCAAACACCAACGGCTCGGCTGGTTAAGATTTTTCGAAGGAATGAAACGGTGCGTGTTAGCAACGTAATTAAACACAACGGAGAATTCACGAAGTCTCCACTAGAAAGTTTAAACTATCTGCTCGATATCTTATCACCGATTAGCCAGCAGGGGTGCCGGAACGTCGGAATGCAAAACCCGACATAAAGGCGCAGAGACGTAAATCTGCAATCTTCCCTAACATTTTCGTGCTTCGGAAAATAATTATATAACCCAAGAAACGAACTTGACTATTGAATATTTTATTCAATTTTTGAAAGCCAAGTTTTTAAAGAAATATTTTGAATTCTTTTAATCAAAAACAATACAGCCAAAATACTGTAAAACATATTTATTGAGACGTTTTGGTTAATTTCTTTAAACCATTGTCAATCTAGAGCATAAAAATAACAGCTGACTCTTAACGAAAAATCGCAGACTCAACGAGTATGATTGGATTCTGTGATTACAAGATATGTACTATACATGATGCCTGGATAGGTACGCGGAATACACGTATGTTTATCATAGCGTGAATTTTTCTGTACAACCCCCCCATTCTATTCCCATTAGCCCTAACCCTGCTTAAATTTAAACGGTACGAGTGAGTAAAAATCTAAAATTTTTGATTAATACAGCCCAATTACAAAACTTACCGTAAGTAAAGAAGAATTGAAGTTTTCCAATTAACTTGTCGAACTAAACTGCACTAAACAATAGCGGGACTTGACAAACAAGACAAAATATGAAATTAGACATCAGAACAAAAATTCGTTTCTAATTTAATTTGTTCTGCTGTCTAAAAAAAAGAAGTTTATTCTGCTGTCTAATTTCATAGTTTGCCTTGTTTGTCAAGTCTCGCCATTGTTTAGTGCAGCTTAGTTGGATAAGTAATTATAATTGTTCGTTTAACGGATTAAGTACCACCGTTAAATGACTGCGTTTGAAAACAACCGCTGACGTGGTTACGTAAAGCAAATAAACTCATTAAAAATAAACATTTCTTTTTGAAGGTTTGTTCAAGATTTCCACGTATGGCGACTTTAAAACAGTTTAAGGGTAGTGCGATAATTGAGAACTGGAAAAAGGAAGTAAATTCAAAAAACTTTCAAAATTTGGCTTTCTAATACTCGTTAATCAAGTTCGTTTCTTTGCTTACATAAGTTTCCGAAGCACGAAAATGTTAGGGGAGATTGCAGATTTACGTCTCTGCGCCCTTATGTCATAGATCGGTCAGAAGGGCAAGGGGGAGGGGGGCAGCTTTTTCAAAGGGCACTTGCCTACTGTAAGGGGGGGGGGGCCGAAAGTGCTAAGCAATTTAATTCTTTGAAATGACTTCTGAATTTTTGGAATTCAGTTATTTGTATGGCTTCGAAAGTGCGAAATGCAAATAAAATGGCGTTAAAGTCTCTATTTTTTGGCTGAAAAATCGCCCCCAGGCCCCCGTTCATAGTCACTAAATATTTAGTGACTATGTCCGTCTGTGACACGTTAGAGTTGCATCAGTTGGTTCAGCACGGGGGCTAAATCAGGCAGTTTTAGAGTAAAAAAAAACTTTTGATTCACTCCTCTTAGCAAAATCCTGGTTGCTCGTCTGGTAGCAATCACTTTTGTAGATACATTTTCCAAGCGATTATGGGCCGTAGACGAAACAAGAACCGCTGCCGGCCTTATTTTCTAAGTGCGCATAATTGTAGCCGTAAAAGATCTGAAGATCAGTTTTTATAAGCAAATTTTAGTGCACCTCTTTTGGCTAGTGCCCCCTCATTTCGTTTGCTCTGGCGACGGCACTGATTATCATTAAGGTTTGAGTTAGTTTTGGGGTTAATTTGAATTGGGTTAAAACTAATAATTTGATAAAAATTTTCGGTAAAATAGCTGCTTCCATTTTGTTATAATTAATTTAATGAACTTTTTAATGCAACATTGTGAGTGTGTTTGTGTATAACAAAAAAAATTTTTTTTTTCATAAATTGAAAACTGTAATGTATTTTTGGATATACAAAAAACGTTTTTACGTTGTATTTCTAGAAAGGCTATTTTGGTTCACAAATACTTAAACTTTAATTACTAGAATAGTTCTTGTAGCTGCAATATTCTCTTGCTTGCAGGGCATGGTATGGAATGGAATGGAAATTTTGGTATGGAATATGGAAGATGCCAGAATGGAATGGAATGGAAGATTTCAAGAATGGAAGACAATCTTCCATACTTCCATACCAATTCCATACTAGATTTCGTTCATTGTATTTACAGAAAAATACATACCGATTTCGAGTAGTGATAAATAATATTGTCACAGAAGTATTCAACTTCAATATATACGCATATTATTTGTCGACAAATGCGATACTTTGGTTGCGTACATTGTGCAAACAGTGTACGTATTGCATCATTGTAAGTACATTGCAATTTAATTGTAGCATTGATGTTACAGTTAACCAGTGACGTGCAGTGAGGCTTTTGGTTGGTGAGGCACAATTTTTTTTCACACTCATGTTCGCAAAAAAATTATTTAAAACAATAAATGACAAGCAAATAATTGTTTTTATAGCCATTTAGGGCCGCCTAGAGGGGGGGCAGGGGGGAGAATGACCCCGGGGCCCATGGACTTTAGGGGGCTCATGGGCTTTAGGGGCCCATGGGCTTCAGGAAGGCCGTCGGCTTCAGCGGGCTCATGAGCTCGAGAGGGGGCCCATCGAAATGACACAGAGAAATCAGCATGTGATGCCTGAAGACCTTTTTTTTTTTTTTTTTTTTTGGAGAACACCTAATTTTGACCGGAAAAACCGTTAAAATTTCGGTAAAAACCTTTTTTGTTTTTTTTGGAGATCACATCATTTTTCGGACCAAACTGACCGGAAATCCGTCATATTTGAGCTGGCCCCGGGCCCACTTTTGGTCCCCGGCGGCACTGTAGCCATTAAACAAAAACCAAATTTTTCGATGATTAATTATTCGTTTAATTTTTACTGTTCACTTAAAGCCAAATCAATTCTTGAAGTTTCGAAAATCCATAAAGGTAGCCTAGCCTATTATTTGGCTTTGAATGTGGACATAATTGAAGTTTTCGTGCTTGCTAAGTCTTCTTGGCAAGTTCTCTAAGTCACAAAAACCCGATTTCAGGCCCAACATTATTATTTGCTTAAAACATGAAAGCAAAAATGAAGATTTTTATAGCGCAACCACTCTTTTCTTGAGTACGGTTCTACTCTTTTTGAATTGAGGGGTTCTTTCGTAATGATGTCTCGAGCAAATCTTTTAAATCGGTTTTCTTTTAACTATATTCAATTCAATTCAGATTATTTGTTCACTTGAGTTCAATTTCCAGAAACTTAACACCAATGAAAAAATATATTTACGCGCACAAATAAAATGATTATTAAAGGCGGTGAATCATCCAGCCAATTCCGGTGGTTTACAATAGCTAAAATTGAACTATAATTTTTGATATTTTTTGTTTTAATTTTGGGACTGCGGTTGCAACGATATTCAACAAATACAAAAAGATATCCCCCGAAAAAAGTTTTTGGAAACTCTGAGTTTTGATCTTCCTGCCAAAACTACAGTACGCCTAATGGTTTAGAGAACTGTGGAAGGCCTAATAGTTTAGAGTTAGTTTATTTCTGAATAGTTTAGGCCTAATTATCTTTAAACTATTAGGCCTAATAGTTTAGAGATAGCTAGCCTGATAGTTTAATAAGATTACAGTAGGCCTAATAGTTTAGAGAACTGTGGTTTTGGCGGGAAGATCAAAACTCAGAGTTTCCAAAAACTTTTTTTGGGGGGACATCTTTTTGTATTTGTTGAATATCGTTGCAAACGCAGCCCCAAAATCAAAACAAAAAAAATAAAAAATTATAGTTCAATTTTAGCTATTGTAAACCACCGGAATTGGCTGGATGATTCACCGCCTTTAATGCCAATAAAGGAAATAAATGTGGGCAAATTTACTGTAACACTTAACAGAAGTAATTGTTGATGAAGGCGTAGAAATTAATAGGCAATTGCAAAGTTTACCAGTACTGTAGTTTGAATCACTTACTATGAAGCAAACAGGACAGCGAAAGACCTGTTTCTGGTCATCGAGTCAAGCTGCCCTTATAACTAAATTATTACTGTGATTATTATAAGTTTTTTTGAGGGGGTAGCTTTTTTTTAACCATTTTTAGAACAAACAAGAAACAAAAGTAAGGATTCAACCAAAAATAGCAGTTAGCATAAGAAAAGAGCACACTTAGGCTTATCTCGAGTTTATTAAGACTGTAAGTACTTCAGTAATTACTTAGCATGGACAATTTTATTTGTTTGCTAAATGAGTACTTTGGTAATTCTTCAAAAGTTGGTGAAATAATATTCCATATTTTTACTCCAATGCACGAGCAAGATCGTTGCCCGTTTCGAATTTTAGCTCGTTCCAAATAAAAATTGTCTGCAGTAATCGATCTCGTTGTAATGTATAATCATAAAGTTTGCCAGCATATTTAAAATAATTGTCGAAATTTTCAGGTTACCTGGAGTGATAATAAGAGTACATAAATTTAGCAATTTCTATAACTTCAAGTTCAGATAAAAAACTTAGTTTAGAAAGTCTCTCAGCTTTGAGACTAAATTTTCTTCCATTTTAGTTCATCTTCTCGTATGAAATTGTTTTTATTCGGCCAGAAAACTAACTTGTTCAATTTCGCAATGAACAAAAGACTACAAAAAACCTGCTTAAACTTTTTCTCATTCTATGACGTCACAGGTGAGGCGCGCCGCAAAATCAGATTTAAAAGCATTATGCGTTGTTCGCAATTTGTGGGTAAGGTTAGAATGAATATTATCAATCCCTCCAGTCACATCACGTGATTAGCCTATCTCCTTTTTTTCTTTTTTGCAAAAGTTGTGGTTGTTTATAAACTTCGATAATTTCGCAATCCGTGTCACAATGCACATACGAGACTGAAGGAATGATTGAGCAAGTGTTATGGAGATTGGACAGTGTAAAGTAAATAGCTACATAACTTAGGCTTGCATTTGCAACACAGGTAGATATTAACCCGAAAACAGTGAGAAATAGATATTTATTATCAAAAAGCCTGTTGAGGAGTGTAATTTAATGCAAGTTGTAACTAAAGTAGCTAATTAGTAGGCTGCACTGTGTAGCCTAGTTTAGATACTGTAGTAATAGCATTAGCAAATATACTGTAGGCTACTGCAGATATAAAAATATGCCAACTCCTGCTTGCTGCAATACGAAGTAGCCTTGTTTGTAGTTGGGCAGGGGGCAATAGGCCTACCTAGTTTCCACTAGGCCTACTTTGCTACTTTAATTTTTAACCAGGTACTAAGTATGGTACCGGTACTTAACCTTAACGCAATCAAAAGTGTAGCCTTCAAATCATGTCTGATGTTGCAGGTCTAGATTTACCAAGTGAGGGTTTATTGTTTAACGCTGTCTGATCAGTGACTAGAGGATAAAAATGCCATTGCAAGAGAACAACTGAGTCTTTGTTACCCCGAATTTTAAAAGTTAAAAGTAGGCTAGATAAGTCTGAAGTTAGCTGATCTGTAATTTTCTTACTGAATAACATTGCACTTCACTCTTCAGATTTACAGCTTTGAGGTCCATGCTCCAAGACGTTAGATTAATCTAAAGGAAAAAAATATTCCTAAGATTTACAAAGCTATGCAATATGCATTTGTAAAGTACAAACATAAAATTAATTGGAGCCACTAACTAACGTCTAATGTAAATCATTAGGCTACCTGAAGTATATCACCGTTAATACCCCAGCTCAAATTTGCCTAGAAACTAAGAAAGTGATGTATACATAAAAAACAGTAGAACAGTGCATCAAATCTTCTATCTGTTTATATGTCATTTATCTTTTGTGTTGTGGTATATTGGTCGATTCAAGGTCTTGGCTACTCTTTTACAGTCACACCAATTTTGTTGTTTTAAGCCCAGAAACAGTGCGAACAAGTCCTACTAAAACATACAGGATCACATTTACTGAAATAATTACAAGGACTGCAGGAATTTCAAACCTAACTCAAACTTGAATCTTGATCCTTCAAATTGTGATCCTTTCGATCTTTGTGGTCTTGTATACGGTATATTTATATGATAATCCTAATACTCATCCTGTTTAGTTTTTGAGCATCTGGGAAAAGTTTTAGATAGTTCCAAAAATGTGACAGTAACAAATAAGTAAACTTAAAATTAAAATTTAGAAGGAACACTACAAACAAGCACTATATGGCAAAATTATTAAAATGAAGATACTATTATGAACAGGCATTATAATTGATAATGAATCTCCTTTAAATATGGCATCATATGCAAGACTTTTTTGTCATTTCACAATTTTATTTGGGTTTAATTAGACTGAATGAGAGGATTGTTCAACTCACAGTCAGATAGTTAGCTATTGGTGATGATGGATACTAGCAATTATGGTGAAAGTAAACACTTAATTCATATCTTTTGTGCTATTGTATCTACTGTAATTGTTAATTTAATGTAATGCAGCCTACTTATGATTGCAGTGGTTGTAAAATTCATCAAACTACATGTTCCAGAAAGAATATTATGAAGTGGAATTATTTCATTTTGCAGATCTAGTTTCTATTGTAGTTTTATTGAATAGCTGCTAGATGTTTTGTAAGGAAAATCATTGGGTGTAATAGTAAGCTGGACCTACTGTACACTGCATTGTACTGCATGCAGAATACATGTCAAACTTTGTTGCCTACTTTAGTTTTGACATTATC
Source organism: Trididemnum nubilum (assembly GCA_963965965.1). Taxonomy (NCBI): domain Eukaryota; kingdom Metazoa; phylum Chordata; class Ascidiacea; order Aplousobranchia; family Didemnidae; genus Trididemnum; species Trididemnum nubilum. The sequence continues at coordinate 34,467,612 of OZ014483.1, read as the reverse complement.
TGTGTTTATTTGTATAACCAATGAAAGAAAATATGATGTCAAAGCAAAGTGCTGATGACTATGATTTGACCCGAAATGATGAAGTTTATAACAGAGTATTGCAAGTGAGTATACTGTTTTATTGAACTTAACTACTTAAAAGGTTTTGAGCTGACATCAACCAGACAAGCCTTGGTTGTTCAAAATCGGTCGTTGACTTAGCCTTTTCATGTTTGTGTTGTAGTATCCACAATACACTCATCACTGCAAAACTACACGATAAGAGCAATGAGCATGTTGAAAATTCACTGTTAAAATTTTATAGAGGTGGTGTATCAACGATTTGTAACTAGCTGCTGTGCTTTTCCTTGCAAAACTCATTGATTTTATTTATCGTTTAAATGGAGTGAGATTGGTCCATTTAGTTTACAAGCCTGTGCCCATAGTGTGCTGTACTGGGAAGTTTCTGAAAAGCTTGATACTGTATGTCCATAGATTGTAGTTTTGCGACCTGCAAGGATACTACAGGAAATTTATTTTTCAAATAATGTAATGAAAATTTCTGTTTTTTTCACATGGCTATTTATCTTTCTAGATATTGCAACCCAAACAACGTATAGTATGGCATTGCTATCTTCAAGAGAGATGAAAGACGTTGTAGAGACAATTTCACCAGAAAATACCTTCATGGTTTGCCAAAATCCTGACTTGGTAAGTTTTCAAATACCTTTTCAAATTATGATCTCTGAACCTTCCATTAAAAGCACCTGTATTTAACTAAAAGCCAAACTTTTCTGGCTTTGCTGTGCATTCCATGCAAAGGGCACCCAATTCAGTGTATGAGGATCATTGTTGCAATCTCATGACATGAGTGATTTCTTTGTAAAGATTGTTTTAATGAAGTTGTATAGAAAAAAGCTTGGTATATGGTATATAAGCCTGGTCAAGTCTACTCTGGCAATGGACATTTTTTATTCTTAGTCCGGTTGCTTATGGGCAAAAAAGGTTCAAATCGTGCATTCCATATTACATAGAAGCAATTTTATTGTTGATTTTGGGAGATCAAACCGTATATACTGAAAAAATTGCTTTGATTAAAATGTTCATGTATTCGAAGCTTTTCGTCTGACAGTCTTCAAAGTTTCGAAGACATGAACGTTTTAATTAAAGCAATTCTCAAGTTTTGTACCACTAATCAACTTTACTAAAAAAATGTAAAAAAATCTCAAGAATATCGCGAGTTTTTTAATTTGGCCACTAGGTGACACCAGCGCATATTTTTAAGTTCCCCAAACCGAGGCCATGGGAAGAGAATTTGCGATGTCGCTGTGTCACATTTTTTTAGTATGTTTTGATCTCCCAAAATCAACAAAATTGCTTCTAATATGGAATGCACAATTTTTGTCTTATGCGACCAGATTAACAGAGATGCAGAGTATGGGTCTGCAGATTGCAAAATAATCGTATATTTCGTTTATGAAAGAAAGATGGATGAAAGAAGTGATAAATTAGACAAACTAACAAATTATTGTAAGTTTTAAACTTCCAGAACGACGAAGAAAGCTTAAGCCATTGTCATTTTAGGCAATATAAAAAGAAAACCATCGTCATGTGCCCTGTGAAGTGTAGTGGAACGGATTGGTCATTTGATTTCAAGGGTTTGCTGCGGTACGTTACGGTGTGATGTTCTGTAATCCGTACTTCAAAAATATACCGTACCGTAATTCCGTACTTCATTTAATTACGGTACGTAAATGTACAGTACGGAAAAAATTTCCGTGTCTATTTCGTACCACTGGTTTGCCAAGTTTACAAAATCTGTTGCACAAATTAAGGTATCGAAAAGTTGCAAAAATGTTGCTGATTTGTGGAGCAGACAAGCAGTGAAAATCATTTTGATTGCGAAAGGTGTAAAAAAAATGCCGCATACATATACGGATCAATCAATGATTGCGTGGATGGAGCGCTTTCTACTGAAATGGTGGATTCAAGTTCGATTCCTATGGGGTCAAACCAAAGACTTAAAAATATGCTATTCGCAGGTTTCCGCTTGACGTGCGGCACTAAATATGGGACAATGCGAAGCCTCCACCATGTGCGGTATAGACAGGTGGCAGCTTGAGTCAGAGATAAAAAGGTCCCTTCACTGTCTTCTGGCCAAGGGAACTTGGTGGATAAAGATGTAATTACATCTATACGTTCTGCTGCTGTCTGAAAATGTTTACTGTGTGTTTTCCATGACAAGTTCACTGCGATTGTAAGAAGACATTAATAGACTAAACAAGCTCTAGGGTAGGTACTGAAAAAATAATACTGTATTTCCGTAACGTAACGTACTTCTCTGAAAAATACCGTTCGTAATTCTGTACCTTACTTTTTCGAAAAATCGAAGCGTATATCCGTACAGTACCGCAGTAACCCCTGTTTTTTTCTCAGCGTCGCAGTTGCAGTGTAGCCATGCTCCTTTGCGACAATTGTGTGGAGCAGAATGTAAACGCCCAAAACCAGTGCGTAGACGATTATCCGGACCCAGAAACGTCTTGGAAGATGCATTCGTGACGGCAGAGAATCAATGTAGGGGATAAACTGATGGGAGTCTAGTGTTACTTCATTATTCCACGAATATTCTGTTAACCTGATCGCTTACTGTTCAGTTGCGTGTGGTTCAGTGACACGCCGTGTTTTAGATACTTCAGTGACGAAACTGCTTTAGTTACACATGTATTCCTAACTAAACATCGAATGAAATGGATTTAAAAAATAAAATTCATCAACCAATCAGTGGTTGGAGCGTCTACTACTAATACGATAGACGCGGGTTCGATTCGCGGTCGGGTCAAACCAAGTAGTTGTTATTTAGGTTGTTATTCACAGCTTCCCTGCTTGACGTTTAGCGATTACAGTGATAGTGTGACGCTTCCACTGTGTGTGGTAGACAGGTGGCAGCTTGATTCGTAGACCGAAAGATATTTTCGCTGTTTCCTGGCCAAGGTAGCTTGGTGAATAAAATATGATGGCAATTGCACATTAAATTTTTGTATTTCCAAAATTGTTGATACAAATGATGCTATCTTAAGTACTTACATACTGTATTTCGAAAACCCTAAACTCCATCAATTTTTGGCCATGCAAATAAATTCAATCTTTATGTTGTGTATCTGTTGGTTGTTTATATATTAAATTTGTGATGGAATTCTAACTATGGTGTTGATGCATAGCATAGCTTGTAATCGCATTATACTCGCGAGGTCAACAACGCATAAGCGAAAGCAGGCCCACGTTCACAACCCTCGCATGACTAAGCACACTTTCGCCAGGAGCTCGCTCTTTATGATAATACACTCTCTTTTTTATAAGAACAAATAAATTTTGAGTTGAGGGTGGCTGTTTTTGATTTTTTGCAATTTTGAGCCAGAGGTGGAGTCGAGGACACAAGGCTCGAGGCCAAGGACACAAAAAAAATCCAAGGCCAAGGACAGCCTTTCCGGTGACGGACACTCTCGAGGCCAAGGACAGGAATGCTCGAGGCCAAGGACCAAGGACACAAGCGCAAGTGCTCACCAAAAAAAAAAAAAGGTCTTCACAAAAATTTTTCAAGTTATCTCCACAAAAAAACGTTTTCCAAAAAATTTTTCAAGCGCTCCACAAAATTTTAACAATTCAAAAAATACTGCTGTCCTCGAGCCGAGGACAGGCCAATTTTTGAGGCCTCGAGACCAAGGCCAAGGACTTCAAAATCGGTCTTCGAGGACTCCACCTCTGTTTTGAGCCTCATTTGTTGGTACATTTTGAGAGTACCAAAGTCAATTTTAGCGACCATGTTTAAAAACTGTTTAATTTTCAATGCTCTGCTTGAGTAACGGCATTTTGTGCTGCTTTTGTAGTATCATAAATTACAAGAGCGAAAAAGCAAGTTTTTTTTCCAAATTAAACGACAGCCTAACGTTTCCTCCGTTGCCTGCGCAATAGCGCTCTATTACTGAATCTTTGCTACTTCGCAAATACCGGAAAAATCACTTAAAATTTCATCGTTTTGAATTCGAGCAGGATTTTTTTTAGATTAAAAATTTGTTCCTAATTTTTTTACTGCTAAGGCTGGCATTGTTCTTACATTTCGAGAAAAAATGAACATCGTGTTCTAGTAAAAAAAAGAGTGTAGTCAAACATAAAATACCAATCTTTAGGTCTATATACAATTATCAAGTTTATTTTACCACACGTCAGAAGTACGCCGGTAGGAAGTAGCGAAAGACAATGCGGTCAACTGCATATAATAGCAATACTTAAACAGCAACAGGCGTAAAGTTAAGCTTGGCGATAAACAAAAAATACAAACTAGCACAAGCAAAATAAACGATGTTGTCAACGGCAACTTTTCCTTGAAAAAAAATACTTGTTTCAAAATATAAAAAAAAAGTAATAAAAAAGTATTACATGTATTAAAAAATCAATCTTGTTACAGTTTCTTGGGTTTAGCAGAAATGAAATTATGCCATTGTAAAAAGTTAGCAACACCGTCCCCAGCTAAAACATAATTTGAGACTAGGGTTGTACAAAGTAGAATAATGCAGTATTCTAGAATAGACAATTCGAATCTAAAATTTCGAATACTATCCTAGAATAACTCATGGCAAACTGTGACAATACATTGTGACAACACAGTTTTATTGCAAAAATTAAAAAAACACAATCCTGACTCCTGACTTAAGTTAGACAACTGTCACTTCTTGAGTGCGTGCCCGCTTGTTTGAGTGCAATGCACTGTCAATGAAATGCGACTAGACAGTTAGGTTGCTTCAATTTGCGTAATACGTACGGTACCTCTCTTTGCGCTTTGGCAGCCCTTTCAAAGATTTTTTTCGAATCCAATTACCCGATAAAAAATGCGTTTTGAGATTCGTTTCTCCGGAGATTCGAATCTCAAGGATTCGAAATTCTACTTTGTACAACCCTATTTGAGACGGATCACTCTGCATTTCACACAGAAAAACTGCTCAGTTGATAAACCCAGCACAGAGCATTATTCAGACCATCAAGGGACTTGTAACTCTGATACGTGGCACTGTTAACCAAAACAATGACCAATTTGCCGTCAACCAACTTCCACTCAGAACAACAAAATTATAACAAAAAATAGGTGGAAAAGCAAGTATTTCATTAAATTTTGGCGATTCCCCTGGCGGATGGCACACACTTAGTCACTAATCCGACTGACTAGTATGCACACTTCCCAAACTCTTTTTTTCGACATCGATGAACAAACACCAAGATCACTCTTGAAGTAATTTATGAATTAGAAAAGTTATTATAATCAGGAATATAGCCTCTCATACATTTAAAAACAGTATAGTCCCTCAAATTTGGAAACTTAAACAACAGTAGACACTGATTCTGCTTAGCTCCAATTATACAGTACCCAAAATAATTTTAAAATATCTGCTCTGGCTCATGTTTTGTAACAAGAAAAGTACAGCGTTATATAACCATGAGGGAGAGACTTTAGCAAGCACTGCTGCAGTAAAAATATCGCTCGAATTGGTTCACGTGGTCTCGTATGAATGTTAAACTGAACTGCCACATTAAAACTGAAAAGCCGTCGCATTAGAAAATCGGACAGAAAGTGACATTTTGAGCGCGAAAACTGCGAGGGCTAGAACAGGCAAAAATAAAGTCACATGTAAAACATTAAATTCAACACAAAAGTTCATCTTCTGTAGCATTGAGCCAAAGGGAACATGGCTGAGGCAGATTGGATAGCTTGGGCATGAAGGGGTGGACTAACGTTCTCATACCGAGGGAGCTACACCTCTCACAAAAATTATATTAACAAGGTCGCTTCGAAAACAGTTAAACTCCTGTACGATGATGAAGTCGCGAGCACACCCCATCAACGATGCAAGAAATAAAAGTATTACAGACGACTGTTTTGGATACGCTAAAAGCAAAACAATGCGTTAAAATCAGCTATCTTTGAGATCGAAATACTTAAGCCTAAAGTATTCAATTTATTGTATAGTAAATCTTTACATCATTATTGCGGCAGAGTATTAAAAATAACAAGCACATTTTATTCCACCGGAAAACTGGATCAACTTTATTTTTATTTATTCCCATTTTGTACTACGCCACTAAAAGGAATAAATTAAGACTAGCATGCATATTTGCGTGTTCTATTTGATTTGTTTTTGAGTTATATTTTCCGGTGAAATAATCACATTTTAATAATTTTACTCACTTACTGCTGCTTAATCATTTGGCGCAACATTGCAAGAGAACTAGCGCACACATTTCTCGCCGTTGATTAAGCAGTATAAAGGAAAACAAAAAAAACAAAAACGGAACACTGTTAGCCTATATGTTACATTATAATTAATTCCAATATCAACAATGATTTCTACTGAGAATAGTGACAAGAAAAGCAGCACTGTTATAGTTCAATATAAGCTAAACAATGTTTCCGTCGCAATCTAGTAAGAAACTGACACGTATACCGTAGTTTTCCACTCAATCTACAAGGTATGATAACGGGAAAATGGCGAAATTGTAAAAAAGATTGATGATGCAGGTTAATGTACCATGGTATATTAACTGGAAACGGCCAGTACGATGCCTGCCCTTCGTTTCTTTCAAGATGTTTTGGGCCAAACACAATTTTAAAACATGTTTTGTTGTAAATTTATGTTTTCCACTAACTCAGCCATGATCTTCATTGCTGCAGCGGTGCAGCTCTCTTAATCCTCCAGACACTAGGCACTGATGGCTTTGCTCAATCTAAACCAACATAACGCTTCGATCCCAGAAAGCAGTACTTCGACGTAATATATGGAAGTTTCATTCTTCACATGAAGACCAGGATACGATATGTTGTTCGCTTTGCAAAGTTTCTTCCTCTCCTTTTATGATCTGATTGAAGACATCTTCAGCAACAAATAAAAAGTATTAAGTTTCAAAATAAACTTTTAACAGTAAAAATTTTACTTTAAACGTTCCGAGTAAAAGATCAACCGAATACCCTATTCAATTAAATAAAAAATTAGCTCCCTGTAAACACCTTTAACTCTTACTCTACAATGCTGGCTGTGATGGCGCCCTAAAGTGCAAGAGGGTTGCAACTACCAACAGACAGCGTCATTTCATAGGTCATAATCATTTGTTAACTGTTTAAGATTTATGTTGCTGTCCCACGGACGATGTGATTCTAAAAGGCAATGCATGATAATCTTTTCGGTACCAGTACCAGAATATAACCGGATTCGAAATGAACGACTTAAATTTGTGTAGACGAGAAAAACAGCAAAGTGCAGTGGAGTAAAAGCGGTCTTCCTGACATTACAAGAAAACATTCCGTATATCGCAGCCTTTCGATAACTGAACAGAACTTGGACGTGAATGGTAGTTTACTACTTTGTTACACCTAAAATGGTTTTTAATTAAGGCCCACTGCTAAAGTTGGATGCACAACATCGTCACAACCCGTTGATCTGACTGACTGACCTACCGGGCTCCAGAAGGAAGACAATCTTTACCATAGAACAAAACAACAACAGTGATTTATTTTTGGCTCATGCATTAGTATTTTTAAGTCACATTCGTTTTCACGTTTATTACCTTAAAAATTACTGCACTTTTTCATAAATGCGTAAAGCATATTTAATCGTCGATGACTGTAGGACACGAAGATGTTTCCACATCACTTCACTGTCTCTTCTGCAAGAAAAAATTGACAAAGTTGTCAATCGCGAACCTAGTCAAGTAACGCCAACATTAGAGTTCGTTGGCTGTCAGTTATCGTGGATCCGTCAATCGTCCAACCTTCGATAGACAGGCCCTGCTCCAGTGCCCAACCAGCGTGACATCACATAATGGCATGTGCCTGATGACAATACCAACGAAGGTAAAGTTCATCTTTCTCTTACGTCTAATTTCGCTCAACCAACCAGTAAATTTTCCTAGATTTTCTCCTCTAAAATCTTGAACTTTTAAATCGTTACAGCTAGATGGATCAAATTTTTAGGAATGGGTAAATATTAAAAATAAACTAAAGCTAACAAAAATTGGGGATGCCACAATAGGGGTTTCAATATCTAGAAAGGTTGCAATATCTAGAAAGGCAAATAACCATGTGAAAAAACCATGTAAAAAACAAATAACCATGTGAAAAAAAAAATCTTCATTACATTATTTAAAAAATAAATTTACTGTAGTGTCCTTGCAGGTCGCAAAACTACAATCTTTTCAGAAACTTACAAGTACAGCATACAATGGACACAGGTTTGCAAACTGAATGGACTTTTTTTCACTCCATTTAAATGATGAATATAATCAATGAGTTTTGTAAGGAAAAGCACAGCAGCTATTTACACATCATTGGCACCACCTCTACAAAATTTAACAGTAGAGTTACGACAAGTCTATTACTCTTATTGTGTAGTTTTGCAGTGATAAGCGTATTGTGGATACTACAACACAAACATGAAGAGGCCAAGCAAACGGCCGATTTTGCACAACCAAGGCTTGTCAGGTTGAAGTGGGCTCAAAACCTAATAAGCAGCTAAGTTCAATAACACAGTCTGCTCACTTGCAATACTCTGTTCAAAAACTTCATCATTTCTGGTCAAATCATAATCATCAGCACATTGCTTCGGCATCATATTTTCTTTCTTCAATTATACAAATAAACACAGATAATGTCGAAACTATAATAGGTAACAAAGTTTGACATGTATTCCAATGATTACCCTTACAAAATGTCTAGAAATTAATCATTAAAACTACAATATTAACTAGATCTGCAAAACGAAATAATTCCACCTAGTAATATTCTTTCTAGGACATGCTGTTTGATGAATTTTACAACCAATGAAATCATAAGGACACAGCATTATATTCAATAACAATTGCAGTAGATACAATAGCACAAAAGATATGAATTAAGTGTTTACTTTCATCATAGTTGCTATCCATCATCACCAATAGCTAACTATTTGACTGTGAGTTGAATAATCCTTTCATTCAATCTAATTGAACCCAAACAAAATTGTAAAATGACAAAAAAAGTGTGAGCGAAATGTGCTTGCATATGATGCTATATTTAAAGGAGCTTGATTATTATGCCCATTCACTCAAGTATCTTCGTTTTGATAATTTTGACATACAGTATTTGTGTGTAGTGTTCCTTCTAAACATTAATTTAAGTTTACTAATTTGGTTTTGTGAATTTTTACAATTGAAAAAACCTGACACATCTTAGAAATGATCTTAACAGGACAAGGATTAGGGTTCTCATATAAATATACTGCATACAAGACTACAAAGATCGAAAGGATCACAATTTGCAACTTGGATCAAGATTCGAGTTTGGGTTAGGTTTTGAATTCTTACGAATCTGCATGATTATGTCAGTACTTGTGATGATGTATGTTTTAGTAGGACTTGCTTCCGTTGTTTCTGGGCTTACAAGAACAAAACTGGTGTGACTGTAAAACAGTAGTCAAGGCCTTAAATCTACAAATGCACCACTACACAAAAGATGAATGAAATCAACAGATAGAAAGTTTGATGCACTGTTCTACTGTCCTTTGTATATTACATATGTGAATATTATATATATGATAGCATTTTCTAGACAAATTTGAGCTGGGGTATTAACTGTGACATACTGTACTTCACATAATGATTTACATTACTTAGTACCTACAATTTAATTTCGCGTTTGTACTTTACAAATGCATATTTCATTGCTTTGTGAATCTTAGGAATATATTTAATCCTTCAGATCAATCTAATTTCTTGAAACATGTAACTCAAAGCTGTAAATGTAAAAGGCAGTGTCTAGAGCACCGGCACGGTTTCCAACATGAAAAAGCTGCTGCACTGGTGGCACTTATTGATTCTTCTTGCACGTGGATTTGCTATCTCTCAGGCTGGCATCGCTACCTGAACCTTCAACTCTAATGCAAGGTTCTGAAGGAGAAGAATAAAAGAATGCAGCGCAAATCTGCTAATCACGAGACTTGCCGGGCGCGTTCAGTAGGAATCGAACTCAAACTCAAGATTTAGCAGACACACGCCTTTACCACTACACCAATGGGGTGACGCATTGAATGCGTCAAAGTGCCATATTTAGGCTGAATTAATGAAAAAATAATAATAGAAAGTAACAACCAGTGCAGCCGGTGCAATAAATTTTCATGTTGGAAACCACACCAGTGCGCTAGACACTACCAATCTGAATTGCAATGTTGTACAGCACACCTGCACAAAATATGGCCCTCGAAGTGGTTTCATTTGATCTTAAGCATCTTTCAAACAATCCATATTTGTTGTATTGTGACGTGGTGTCAAATGCAATTGTATCAGATATGTACATGTATAAAACTGGAATGAGCTTGTTGCCAACAAAAGTGGTAACATTTCACATTAAACCTTATTTTTGAGATTTGTGTTTATTGTTGACATATTGCGATATAGCCAATGCTTGCAAAGTATATAGCCTACCTTACATTGGTACAATTTGCTATGATTTGTCCCTGCTGTGAAAAGGTCACTATTCCTAAAAATAACCAATACCGCTAATAGTTACAACCCTAGTACTGTAATTGATAAAAGACGACAATGAAGAGAACAGCAATGATGTTTTTCCTGCCATTAAGTATCAGAGACAGCAGTTAGATGTTTTAGCATGCAAGTAAAGAGGAAATGTTTATTTTTTACTTTCCATGATGACAAGACATTTTGGTGTAACGTTGGTAGCTGCACCAGCAAAAACAAGCCAAGTCAACTGACCACGACAAACTGACCACAAACTAACTGACTGCGAAGCGACGATTTTGTTACAGTGGTTTTGTCACTGATTTCGTCGCAGTGATTTCGTCACAAAGTGAGGGTTTGGGCAAAATGGCTTTAGGGATAGTAAAAATACATTTAGGATCGTCCTTTTCAGCCAATCGGCGTTGTTTGCTGTCAGTTTGCTAGCGGTCAGTTGATTTGCGGTCAGTTGTCGTGGACCCAGCAAAAATGTATGGTCAGCGACAAGTAGGTCAATGGCATTATGGCCTTTGTACAGCACCGAGCAGAGCAGGCCTGTTGTACAGTAAGATAATTGCAGATTAGCTAATTCTAGCTTCAATGATTATTTCGTACCAAGATCTTATCATGTCAAAACAAACCAGTCAATAATCTGAATAACAGGTGCAAAAATATGGAATGCCCTACCAAGTAAATTGGAAAATAAGGCTGGGAATACCAGTCATAGACTGATGTCTAAACAGCTCAAAGAACATTTTTTATAGCAAACGTAAATAAAGCATTTCAATTCAACCAATTATTTTCTTCGATAAGCTTTTTTTGTTGGATTTAACTACATTGAACTGTTGTCAGGTTGTAAGCTTTACTGTGTTGCATTATTTATTTATACTTTGAACCATCCGAAAAGTTATTTCTTGGAAATTGTTAGGGTTTTTTGTAAAAAGTCTCCTTTTCCTTATGATTAAATTGAAATGACATTTGAATTACAGTAAATTTTGTCACCTTGGACTTGGATGTAGAGGAGTTGCAAACTCGACAACTGGTGAGCTACGCTTGCTTTTTCAATTTTTGGTCTTTTGCGACTCCTTTATGACCTAAATGCAGCAATCTGTTTGTAATTTGTAACGTTTTTTCTTCTTAACTATATTCTTAAATTCTAATTTGTTTTTTTTTAGTTCAAAAAAACTCTTTCTCTATCTAGCCTACTTTTAACTTTTAAAATTCAGGTAACAAAGACTCAGTTGTTCTTGCAGTGGCATTTTAATTCTCTTGACACTGATCAGACAGTGTTAAACAATAAACCCTCATCAATATATCTAGATCTGCAACATTAGACGTTACCTGTAGGCTACACTTTTGATTGAATTAATATCAGTAGGTGTTAAGCTGTAAGTAGGGCTACCGAACCTACCATAGTATTATAGTAATACTGACCCCTGCCTATCGAAGCTTCTTCGTACTGTGCAACTTACTGTAGAAAGTAAAAGTAGTGGCATAGCTTTATTATCTGCTTTACTATTAGTGATAATAGTATTACATTAGTACAGTATTACAAACTAATGTATAGCCTAGCCTTCCAACTACAGTAATTAGCTACCTCAGTAACAACTTGCATTAAATTATACTCCTAAACAGGCTTTTTAATAATAAATAATATCTATTTCTCACTGTTTTCGGGTTAATAACTACCTGTGTTGCAAATGCAAGTCTAAGTTATGTACGGTTGCTATTTACTTGGCCACTGTCCGATCTCCAGAAGTATTTGCTCAATCATTCCTTCAGTCTTGTATGTGTTTGTGACAGGGATTGCGAAATTATCGAAGTTTATAAACAACCACAACTTTTGCAAAAAAGAAAAAAAGGAGATAGGCTAATCACGTGATGTGACTGGAAGGGTTGATAATATTCATTCTAACCTTACCCGCAATTTGTTTGAGAAAAAAAGGCATACTTTTAGTTTGTTCATTAAAATTTGCTTAGCTGAAGTGAGGCACAACTGACAATGCCTCACTTCGTATATTTGAAGCGATGCTCAATGCACGCCGTAGTGATAGCAATATTACACCGAATACTTTGGGCGTTTTAATGCGAAAGACATAACATAAAAGTAGTGAATAGGCTGCACAAAAAAAGTAAATATGACAAAAATTAATAAAGTTTTTGATAAATATTTTGATTTGTATGAAACCATTTTATTTTAATTATATACTTTATTTTCTTTTTTCTCTGCACAATTCTACAGGTGAGGCACGGCCTCACCTGCCTCCCCTGACCGCACGTCCCTGCAGTTGACGACCTTGATATATTTGACTTGTTTTTTTTTTGTTTTGAGGCTGAAAATTTGCCCAGTTGTAAATATTGCTTTCTCACATCGTCACGAAAAGTCGTATTTGCTATTTCATCCCCGTTTCAGCTTTATTTATATTTTTTATATTTAAGCTTATACCAATTTTTTTTGGTGTTAAAGCCTGGTATTTCTATTACGGTAAATGTTCTAGTTGTCGTGAGGGCAAACTTGTACGGTAATCATTAAACCATAGGCATAGCCAGAAGGACCGGGCCCTCTGCCTCCTCCCCCCTCCAATTGAAAAGCTACTAATGATAAAAATGATGACACAAAGCCTATTTATTCAGTTTCTTTTAGCTTTTTTGGATTGCAACAGTACATGAGTACAACGGATATTAGCAATAACTTAATATTAATATTGACGACCAGCGGGCGCATGCCCTCTCAATTTAAATTTTTACCAACCAATTTAGACGTACAAGCCAGGAGAAATTCAACGTTTTTGTTCTAAAACGTGCAACCTCAGGCACTCATCTAACTTGTTTATGCAATAATATGTATTAGGCCCCCAGCTAACTTTTATATTACAATAACATGATAAGTGACCATTTATGGCATCAAATGTATCAACTTTGAATAACTTTGAATTACCAATTTTAAATAACAATCCACCTCCATCTCGTCAGTTTTCACGCGACAAAATGCTTTTGAAAAAACCTAGTCGAGGGAAATGCTTATTGAACAAATTATTGAGTTTGAATTGAGGGTGCCTGGGCCCCTGGTCGTACATATATTCCTAAAACTGGGTATTTTTATGACAAAACAAAAATCTTCAAAGGCAAATCTTCGAGTGCATTACAGTATTTAATGCTAAAAATGTTGCAGAAAGCAAAGTACCTTGATTTTCCTGACTTGGGCCAAGTCACAAAATTTAACCCCAAAATGCAAGATTTTAAACGTGTTTTGGACTTGATCTAAAGTAAAGGGAGTGTTAATTGGCTTTCAAACATCAAAAATTTTGTTTTCTCAAATGGCTCTGAAAACGTGCGAAATGTGATCCAAATTGCATTAAAATAGCCGTTTTTTTCCAAAAAATCGCCCAGCGGCTGGGGGCTCCGCCGCCATGCCCCTCAGTGACATGTTTGAATTGCACTAATTTGCTCACCACGTATCTCAATTTTGATAGGATAGAAAAAATTTTAACTTGCGGTTCTAGTTCTTCCGCTGTAGCAAATCCAGGTTACGAGCCAAATCAGACGCCTAGCTTTTGATCTTTCATTCTTTGTCCCACAAAAAGTCCCTCTTTTCAAAAACTTCTGATGACCTCATTGCATTATTTGCGGTTTAGCTCTCCCCCCGATTCAAAATCCAGGCTACGCCTATGCATTAAACCATGTGCAATGTGCATACCAGATACCGGTCGTTGCATCTTAGCATTGTTGACGAACCTTCACGAGCGGTTGCTTACAACATTGCAAAGGTGCGAAGCAACAAAATATACGTTGCATTGCTTCCAGTCTAAAATTTCTTTGGTATGGAAGCATGGAATGGAATATGAAAGAAAATTTTAAGTAGAAGCTAGTCATGCAAACGCTTACGCACGAGCCATTGCCTTTTTCTCATACATTTGGTTTAAATACGACATTTAGTCACTACAATGCTACAAGCTGGGCGGTCTAGTGGTTACTACACTCAGCTCTCGACCCTCTGCACCCGGGTTTGACTCGCAGATGAGTTGTGCAAAAGCGATACTGTATGCAGGAACCTGGAAGGAGATGTATGCTGCTATCTTTTCTTGTTTCAAAACCTTGCATTACAGTTAGGGTTAGGGCAGCAATGCCAGCCTGAGGGGCTAGCAATTACGTAGCAGCAGCTTTTTAGCTTACAAAAGCGACGTACCGTTACGCTTGAATGCGGCTCCCTGCGTAAGTTTTGCACGACTAGCTCCTTGTAAAATTTTAGTATGGAATGTAAGTTTTGCACGACTAGCTCCTCGTAAAATTTTAAATGGAATGGAATATGGAAGAAAATTTTTGTATGGAATGGAAGAAAATTGCCCGTATGGAATATGGAAAAATCGTCTTCCATTTTATACCATGCCCTGCTTGCTTGTTGTCAGTTTAGTCGGGCAGTAGTGCCCCCTTGCCTTCCCTGGTAATAGGGCAGGAGGGGCAGCAGCTCCCCCATTCCGGCACCACTGGTAGCCAGCAAACAGAAAATCATGCAATCGGTACGATTTAATGGACAATCCATTCATGAGACCTGAAGACACTGAAATGATTGCAAACATATGTTCATTCGAGCGTATGGAAGCAGCTATTAACGAATTTGCAACCATTCAAAGCTCAACAATATTTTCAACCATTCAAAGCTTAATCGAAGATTTTAAATCTTCTTTCTTCCTCGCACGATCTCAAATAATCACCGTCGAAATCGCGAGGACGTCGACCCCTTTCTTTGTCTTGATTGCTAACAAAATAAACATAATCAGTTAGTTTGCACTCTGCCACAAGTGATTTAGTACAGTATCATTGTTATTTTTAAAGACTGTCAATTAATAGTTGCATTTTATTAATATCAACATTATTGTATGCAAGCGCAGTGTGCAGTGCATAACCAGTAGCGTCGCTAGGTGGGCGGCCCGCCCCGGGTGACACCATTTTGGGGTGACACCATATTATGATGTGAAACTATAACTCCATCGATTTGTGGTAAATACCTTACTTTTTCACTTTGTTTGGTCGTCCTCATCCTCATTCGGACTAAAAACCCATTGATTTTTAGTCGAAGACCTTTTTTTTTTGGTCTTTCACATACTTTTGGACCGAAAGCCTACTTATTTTGCAGCGAAGACCTTTTTTTTTTGGTCTTCTTCATTTCTTCATTTTAAATTGAAACTTTAATTAAAAATAGTATTTTTTTTCTACCTTTAAACAAAATACGTTTACTTGAAATCTTAAATTTTTTAATAATTTTTTAGTTTTGCACTGATTTTTGACTAAAATGCCATAAAATTTAACCAAAATAGATAATGTTTATTAATTTTAGTCAATAAATTTCAACTTTTTTGGTGTCGTAGCGATAATTTTGTAAAAAAAGTTACGTTTTGTCATTTTAAATCGAAAGTTTCAGTAAAAATAATCTTTTTTGTACTTTGAAACTAAAACGTTTTACCTAACATTTAAAATTTTTTTTTTTAGTGTTACACTGGTCTTTTTACTAAAATGCCATAAAATTTAACCAAAATAGATAATGTTTATTAATTTTAGTCAATAAATTTCAACTTTTTTGGTGTCGTAGCGATAATTTTGTAAAAAAAGTTACGTTTTGTCATTTTAAATCGAAAGTTTCAGAAAAATAATCTTTTTTGTACTTTGAAACTAAAACGTTTTACCTAACATTTTAAATTTTTTTTAGTTTTACACTGATCTTTTTACTAAAATACCGTAAAATTTTATTCAACTACACTCTATCTTGAGTAAAAACAGGATCTTTTGCTATTTTCTTGGTGTTATTCGGTATCGAACCTTATCTTGTAGTCTGGAGTTATAAAATTTACATCAGTTTTTGCAAGTTTCTTGTTTGCGTCAAAATGTTTTTTTGCAGAAATATCTCAAAATCTTGCAATTTTTTTATTCAAGCGACAATTCAATCTTAAAACGAATACTGTTTGACGAATTTTTAATCTAAATGTCTACACAAAGTTGAGTGTTTTATTACTTAATCTTGTTTTAGAGGAATAAATTCATCAAAATATTTTAAAACTTAACGCTTTATTTGTCCTAAGTTTAAATTTTAACAGACATAATTGAAAAGCTTGCCTAAAACCTAAACTCTTCATTAATTTGATCGAAATCTTGGGTTTCTTTATAATGGTTATTACTTTTTACCTAATATAGTAAACTTTTTAAACTGTTTTCATGTTTTTATGAGAAATGTTTGATCAAAGACATTCAAATACTTGCATTTTCTTGATTTGAATAAGAGTTTTAATCAAAAAAAAAAAAAATTCGCCCAAAATTAAGACATCTTGATGATCGCGACTACGGGTGGAACAGACTGTAGGGTCTTAAATCTTTAATTTTTGACAAGTACAAACTATGTTATGATATTCACTCTGAGCTACGCTGTCAAAGATTTTTTTTTGGAATCGGTTGAATTCAAACTCCACTCATCGTATATTTTAATGGAATATTTAACACGGTGATAATTTTGTAAAACATTTCAAAAATTTACTTTGAAGTCTTATTTGAAACCAATATTTTTTATAGGTATTTCGGAGAATCGTTCAAAATTAAACCTTTTTTCATAATCTCGGTTATAAATATGCCTAAAAGATAGTTTATGTACTTTGAATCATATATTTTCTAATTCTTAAATATTGTAACGATTTTCTTGCTTGTGGTGATTTGTTTAAAAGATATTTCAACGTTATACAATTTGTTTGTATTAAACAACATTTTGCGAGTTTTTTGAGTAATCGTGTTTACATAGAGGTAAATTTGTGAAAAAGTAATTGTATACTAAAAAATGAATATGATTCAATTAATTAATAATTCTCTGAAATTTTGTTTTTTATCAATTAATATTGTTTTTTTTTTGTTGTTTTTTTTATGGGAACAAATTCAATAAATTCTCTTCAGTCCTTGTAATTTCTCTGTCGTGAGCAAAAACTGTAACGTAATAATGAAAAGTGTTGGTCTAAAAGCTTAAATTTTTATAAGTTTCTTGTTTACATAAGAATAGTTTGATCAAAAAAGACATTCAAAGTTCAATTTCTTTGACTTGAATAAAAATTTTATCTAAAAAAATCGAAAACTCACTTAAAATCTCACAAGTTTAAAATATTCTTACAGTTTTGTGAAAATAGTTCAAGTATTACAATTTTTTAACGATGATTTGCCGTATTATTCGATAAGGCGATGGCAATAGCTCAGTGGTAGAGCGTCGGGCTAGTGATCGAAAGGTTGCTGACCCCTGGCTCGACCTGATAATGCGCCGTTGTGTCCTTGGGAAAGACACTTTACGCTAATTTCTCATTGCGACCAGGTAGTCTACCCGTTGCGGTGGCCCAGCCCGATCTTGCAATAAGAACTCAAGAAGGGGTGCTCTGCGTTGGTGTGGTTAGACAAACGCAGTGCCTGGTTCATACAAACAAATGAAAAATTTGATAACTTTTAGCTTAAAAATTCTTATTTTTTTATAATGTACAACAAAGACTAATCCAAAAAACTCGTTTGATACTTCAAGTTTTTATAAACTTTGTCTTGATGTCAGAGTGATTTGATCAAAATATTGAAAATTATCTGTTTATTCTGAATACTGCTTTTGCCAAATTTTTGAGAAATTTGCTGGTCTTTGTAGAAATGATTCAATCAGAGACATTTGAAACCTTCCAACAACTTAAAAAATAAAAATTTTGTAAAACTATTGCATCAATTAAAATGTAGGGACTTCGTTTTGGAGTGGTATAAAAAGATATCGATCAAATTGTTTAAAAACAACTCTAGGTTTTTTTCTTCGGGAACAATTGAGAGACTTACTGCATTTTCAGCTTTCAATCTCGGGTAAAAAATTGAAGGTGTCTGCAATGCAGCGAGTCCTGTAAAACTTCCGCGGCAATGGACATTTTTAATCTTGAGAGATTTTGGGATGAAATGCATGACGCATATAATGAGGCAACTTTGGTCAAATACAACTTTACTACTTCGAGGTGAAATCAGAGATGTCTGAGGTACTTCAGGCTTCTAACCTCAAAAGTTTACGGTTTCAAAGATCAAAAATTTTTTTTGTACAAGGATTGTGGAAGAAATAAAGAAATCCAGACGTGTGAGAAGCAAGTTACCTATAATTATGCAACGCTTGAAAATAGACTTATGTCGCAAATTTGGGATTCGTCGAGTGAATAGAAATAATAAAAAACTCGCCTTTTTGTCTTGTTCAACACAAAAAATATACCAACGTTGATTTATTACAATAAAAACACTGCAAATAGAACACAACTTTGAATAAAGAACGCTTAGATTTTCGGTAGCGTTTTTTCAGCGTCTCATTCGCTTTGCCGCGCCAGTCCTTGTTCGTTGGTTTCGCACAGCGGATAAACAGTCACAAAAGTCGCAGAAATAATTTTAGTCGCTTGTGACCTTGGGAGTTGGATGTCAAGGTTCATCATTTTAATAACCAGCGAATTGTAGTTGTTGAGAAGATACAAAAAACAACGTCGAGGTCAGGTTTTCCATTTTGAAGCGTAGCTGATAGCTGTCTACTGCCACCTCCTGCTGAATTTCTGCTTTTTTTTCTGAATTTCACGATTAAAACATCATAGTAAACTTAGAATGAGTAGGTCATGGCAGTTAACGTGTTTGAGTATTGATGGTGTAATCTAAGATCGATAGACTCTCACTTTTTTATCGATTTTTATGTCACAGATGTTACATCTAGTGAGAAATTTGCTACATCGAAAACAAACACCCAAATGTTTACACGGTTTAAAGACCACATCCTTTTCTTCTTTCTTGCATCTTTTATATTCTCCTTCTTCTTCCACAATTTTTCTTGCTTCTGCCAGAGTTATTTGTCGATCTTCAGGGGTATCCAACAACACTAGAAGAAAATCTTCAAAGTTATAAAAATTATTGTCGTGTTCTTCATATCTGTGAGTTAAAACATGTCTGATTTTCGCCTCCCCAAATCCTAGCGTTTTCAGAATTCTCACATTTTCTCCATAATACATTTCATTGTTTATTGATTGCCACATTTTCAATTTTCTGGAATTAGTAAAAGCCCGAGAAGTCTGAAGTTCTGTTTGAGGTTTCAGATATTTCATCAAAACGCCAACTAGTTGAACTGAAGCGGGATTTGTTATAATCGGACGTTTCAAATCAAGGTATTTTTTAACTTCGTTTTTGACAAATTCAACCCCTCTCTTTTATAAAATGTATTCACACAACGGATACCATTTTGCGTGTTCCTGAAAAGGGTCATCAGTCGGCTCCCAATTTTTTAAACCACCGTTGCAGTAAAAACACTTGACTCTATCTCGAGCACCGAGGTAGTAAAAACCAGCGTCAGAAAATTCACGACAGGTTGCTTTAATTCGTGCAGCTGGCCAATTGATTGATTGAATAAAAGTTTCCAATCGGTCAGCGTACTTTTTCAGATACCCGTCTCTGGGAAATAGACATTGAAACTTCGGATTTTTGCTTGAGGGAATAGAACTAACGGGTAGTGCAACGGAGTCACAGCAATCACCCATTATGATAGAATATGAAAAATGTGTGACTACAGGTGAATTTACGTACCAGTTAAGGGTGCGAATAAAAAACGCTTCGTGTGATGCAGGTTTTAAATCTTGGGTAAAAAAAGATTTATGGTTCGGGGTGAAAATTGAAGGCGTCTGCAATGCATTAAGCCCTGTAAAACTGAACACGTCCGCGGTTATGGAAGTTTTTATTCTCGATAGATTTTGAGATGAAATGCTGGACGCATGAAATGAGGTAACGTTGGTCAAATACAAGTTTACTTCTTCGAGGTGAAATCCAACACGTCAAGGCGCAATAACACCGGTAAAATTCAAATTATTCTGCGGCGATTTAAGTTTTTAATCTCGGTCTAGTAGATTTAATTTCAGGTTATACAAGCGTCAAGGAAACACGTAACGTCCCTTGTGTTTTATATTTCGCTTGCAAGCCATACCTTCCAGACAGACACAATATAAACTTTTTGCTAAAAAGAAGTCCCAAATATAATAAAAGCTATGCAGCTTATAAAACTTTAAAATTTCCAAAATGTAGCGACTTCGTTGGTACTCGGGTCAAACCCTAAATTGAAATACCAGGAATCTATAAATTTTTTTTTTTTCTGAAAACTGATTTTCAGGTGAGCCACGCTCTAATCTCGTTGATAATTTAATATCCGGGTTCGACTCTTGCACAAGATATTCATTGAGTTATTGAACTTTAGATTTTCCTTTGAAAAAACACCTTGCAGTGGTTCAAACCTCAGGTAAGTCAAAGATGAAAATGCTTGTGAGTTTTGGTGAGATTTTCAAGAATAACCTATGTTTGTAACATACTTTGAAACTAGCCAAAGATCACTAAGCTCTTTTCAAACTACTGTGTGAAAAATTTGCGCCTAGGTTTGGGTATCCTCTTTGGGAAATTAACAAAAGACAGTTTTCTTAGATTGCATACCATCAGATAAATTAAAATACCAACCGAGTTAAAGTGGAAATGTGTGAGGTAAATCTCTTTGAGAATTTCGAATCTTGGAAAAGGCAAAAAAAGACACTTGGGTTTTAAGCAAAAGAGATTTAACACTGGGTTTGAATCTTAGGCAAAACTAAATGTTAAGGATATTTGGATTCGAACTTAGAAAAAACGTTAAAATACAAGTAGCTTTGAAGACTATTTGCATTGGTTCGACTTTTAGGCGAGTCCTACTATTGCGTTGGTAATTAGTATTTGGGTTGGAATTTAAAACACAAGTTCTGTTGCGCCATGCTCGTTCCATATTCGAAGAATTAAAAAAAAGTAACAAAAGGTAGTGATTTACAGCTAAACCTTGGATAGGTCAACAGCTGTTTTTTACGATTTCGACACGGCGTCGAAAATTCAGCGACAGGAAACGTTTCAAGTTACACGAAGCTTATTCCCAAACGTACAATATAGACTTCATAGCATTAACTAGATAATCTTTTTAGATTCAGAAACTACCGGGTTCTCAGGTTATTCACTTTTAACCGGCTACTACTTTGAACTTGAAACCAGGCAAACCACCTGCAGTGGTTTGATACTCGGATAAGATACTAAGCGTCTTTAGACTTGAAGCCAGGCAAACCACCTGCGGTGGTTTGATACTCAGTCACTCTTTAGGTCAACACTAAGTTTCGAGTTCGATTCTTACAACTAACTACACTAAACTTAGAGTTAAAGCTAAGAATAGGGTTAGATCTTGGGTTAAGGTTATTCACTTTTAACAGACTACTAATTTGAACTTGAAGCCAGGCAAACCACCTGCGGTGGTTCGGTACTCAAGCAAGACACTAAGAGTCTTTTGACTTGAAACCAGGCACCTGCGGTGGTTCAGGACTCAGGCAAGATAGGTCATGACCAAGTTTCAATTCTTACAACTAGCTAGGACTAAACTTAGAGCCAAGACTAACGCCGCATTTTGCAAACCTCCTTAAACAACATACCTCCCCAAACAACGCACCTCCCCAAACCACCCCCTCCCCAAACCTCCCCACTCCCCAAACCTCCCCCTCCCCAAACGTACATGAAATTGTTCATCTTATACTACTTGCGTAGCTCTGAGATTCGAAAATCTCTCAACATCGAGCCGTTACTTCTCGGAATTGAAAGATCTGTGCTTAGATGGTTTGGCCATGTAAGCAGAATGCCTCAGGAAAGACTCCCCAAACAAGCTTTACTTGCCAAAGCAACTGGGAGAAGACCAGTTGGACGACCTAGAATTAGATGGACCGATTACATTGAGGATCTTGGATGGAACCGCTTGGGACTTCACCCAAGCGAAATGATGGAGGTGATGGAAGACCGTGAGGTGTGGCGGCTTAATCTCGAGCTGCTACCCCCGCAACCCTCACGGAAAAGCGGGCAATGAAGAAAGAAGAAGAAGAATTATCACGCCCGATGAGAAAAAAAACAATGTTTTTTTGAAACGAGCTCGCAAGTGATAGAATTTATTAAACAGTTATTTTGAAAACAATAAAAAATTTTGTTCATGTGATCAAGTTTTTCTTGTATTGCGTTATATCCAACCACCTAATAATCAGCAAGAAAGTCATGTTTCAAAAATCGCTGAATCGTTTTTTGAGCAAGTTCTATGAGTTTTTTGCTAGTACAATATCTCAGGCTAGTATTTCAGTTTCAAATTTTACTCTGCTTTTTTTCAAACTTATTATTAAGCCAATTAATAGCAATCAACAGCAAGACTAAAGTTATTTTAATGATTTGTTGACAATCAAAAAGGCATATGTTTTCGCTCTTCATTAGGCCTCCTTAGGAATTAGTTTAACTTACTATTACCGAAAAAAAAACAAAAAAAACTGAAGTTCATTAACTCAAAAAGAAACAGGCCCTGCTTCTGCATTTTTCGGACAAAACTCCAAGCAGGCGAAAACTAATGATAAATATAGTACCATAGGCGTAGCCAGGATTTTTGATTGGGTGGGGCCCAAACCACAAATCACATGCAATGACGTCATCAGAAATTTTCAAAAAAGGAAATTTTTGTGGAGGCAAAGATATCGTAGAATGGAAGATCTGAAGCTGTAGCCCTGTTGGCACTTAACGAGGATTTTGGTAAAGGGAGAGAGCGAAAACTAATAGTTAGAAAGTGCAAATGTCTAACTTAGGAGACGTGTTGAGAAAGCTATTGTACTCCAACGTATCATAGACGGGGGTCTGGAGGCTCCGCCTCCAGCCGCCGGTGGCTATCGGGGTCTGGGGGCAAAGCCCCCAGCCGCTGGGCGATTTTTGTAAGTTTTTGGAAAAAAAAGCTATTTTAATCCCATTGGATTACATTTCGCAAGTGTTCAAAGCCATTTCAAAGAACTAGATTTTTAACATTTGAAAGCCAAACGAAAAAAATTAACTATTCAATCCTCCTTTTACTTGCAATTAAAGTCCAAAACACGTTTAAAATCTTGCATTATGGAGCAAAATTTTAATTGTAAGTGATTTGGTCCAAGTAGGGGTAAGTAAAGCACGTTGTCTCCTCCAATATTTTAGGAGTAAATGATAATCCACTCCAAGATTTTTGTTTTGTTGTAAAGTTAATCAGTTGTAGGAGTACATGTACGGCTAGGGGGCCCAGGCCCTTTCAATTGAAATTCAATAATTTGTTCAATGAGTATTTTCCTTAGCTATTTTTTTAAAAGTATTTTGTGCGTTAAAACTGGCGAGGTGGAGGTGAATCGTTCTTGAGAAATGTCGAGCGGTAACGCGCTCGTCTCTGGAGCGGGAGGTCTGAGGTTCAAATCTCGGACCGGTCAAATCGGACACAGTGTTACCAACGGCTTGCCACCGCTGCGACATTCTTCGAAAGGAGCTGTGTTGCCCGGGCGCAATGACGCGGAGATGGGCCCCGCCAACTCGTTACACGCTTCGGCGTATTACAGCGAGTATAATGAAAGATTAGATTTGATTTAGAAATGGTGCAATACATGATTACGCTTACTAAACATGTTATTCATGGGCCGGATTTACATTGCACGGGGCCCCTGGCACTTAGGGGGTTTTTGCAACATCTTCTGCCAAATATAAGTCAAGACCAAAAATGTCCTCCTATCTGAGCGCTGGGCCCTGGCAATGTGCCATATGGCAAATACGGCCCTGGTTATTGCATTACGTTCATAAAAAGTTAAGATCAAGGCGTGAGGTAGCAACTTTTAGGACAAAAATCCTTAATTTCACCCTGGTTTAACGTTTAAATTGGTGGGAAAAATTGAATTGAGGGGGTGTGCCAGGCCCCCGGGTCGTCAATGTTATTTATTGTTAATTACTGTTGTAGTTGTACGCGTGTACTGTTGTACACAAAGATGCTGAAAGAAACTGTAAATGAAGAAACAGGGCTTTTTTGTTAAATTTTTGTCATTGGTGGCATTTCAATTGAGGAAGCCTTGGCCCCCTGGGCCACCCCCTGGCTACGCCTATGATTTTGAGAAAAGATCGCGCCCTTAAAGTTCC
Organism: Trididemnum nubilum; assembly: GCA_963965965.1. NCBI lineage: Eukaryota > Metazoa > Chordata > Ascidiacea > Aplousobranchia > Didemnidae > Trididemnum > Trididemnum nubilum. The sequence continues at coordinate 34,443,111 of OZ014483.1, read as the reverse complement.
TTCACAAAAAAAATTTTTTAAAGCAAAATTAAAATAACTTTTTTTCCAAAACGTGTAGGACTCGAGTCAAGTCACTTGACAGATTTTTGAAACCTCCAGGAATTGCATGACATTATTATGACGTGAACAGGTGGTCGTCATTATTATTACTTACTTTTGTACACATAAATCGTAAATTAAAGGAACTGCAATTCCGGACAAGGACAACATACTGGCTATGCTCTCAATGTATTTATCATTGGTAGTATTTCAATTGGGAATTTGCATTACCGCCCGTGTTGTAGCTTTAAGTTCATAATAACGTTAAACGAGGGCCTAGAATTGCAACTTTTAGCACAAAACTCTTAAATTTCTCACAAGTTTTGCATATAAATTGTTAAAAATTTGAATTACGGGGCCCCTTGGTCATCAGTTAGGAGCCCCAGGGCCCCATGCTTGTCATTTAGGCCCTCCGGGGTTCCATGGTTGTCGATTAACGGCTCTGAGCCCGATGGTCTTTAGTTAGGGAGCCTGAAGCTTCCTGGTTGTCAGTTAGGGGCCCTGGGGCCCCTGGTTTTCAGTTGGGGGCCCCGGGGCCCCCTGGTGGTTAGTTAGGGGGTCCGGGGCTTCCTGGTTGTTAGTTGGAGACTCTGAGGGCCCCTGGTTGTCAATTAGGGGCCCTAGGGTCCCGTGTTTGTCAGTTAGAGGCCCCCGGGCCCCCGTTTGTCTGTTAGGGGCTCCGGGGCCCCCTGGTTGTTAGTTAGAGATTCTGGGGGCCCCTGGTCGTCAGTAAGAGGCACCAGGGTCCCCTGTTTATCAGTTAGAGGCCCCAGGGCCCCCGCTTGTCAGTTAGGGGCCCTGGGCCCCCCTGGTTGTCGGTTAGGGGCTTTGGGACCCCCTGGTTGTCAGTTAGGAGTTGTTAGTTAGGGCCGCTGGTCGTCAATTAGGGGCCCCACGTCCCTCTGTTAGTCAGTTAGAGAACCCGGGGCACCAGGGCCCCCTAGTTGTCGGTTAGGGACCCCGGAGCTCCCTGGTCGTTAGTTGGGGGCCCTGGGGCCTTCTGGTTGTTAGTTAGGAGCCCTGGGCCCCCTCGTTGTTAGTTAGGGGCCTTGGGGCTCCATTGTCGTCCGTAACTGCAACTAAACATCGCTAGGCGGTGTTGCCATAATTTTTTATCATTGGTGGTATTTTAATTGGTATAACTTAAACTATCTACAACGTCAAACTGATACAAAACGTACTTATTTTTGGGCATGTCCAAGACTGTTGCGTAATGCATGCATTTCAAGCTAAATTATCAGAAAACATTTTCAGAAGCTATGCAAATTCAACTAGGTACAAACAAACAGACAAAAAAACTCAAGCGTTTTACTGAACCTCACCTACAGAAAATCTTTATTTTCAAAACAGAAGCTCGAATTTGAACTTGAAAAATGTAAATCAAGCATAAAGTAAAGACAAAATCAATGCATGCGAAGAAACGAAATTAAAAACAACCAATTTTTTCTCGAAACTTAAACTTTGAATAAAAAGACAGATTTATTTGCCACACTCAAGGCTCAACTCGAATGTGGAAAATTCAAAGATCGAACGTAATTTTGGACTCCTACCTCAAACTCGTACAAATCGATCCGCGTCCGCATCGCAAACATGCTGAAGGATTTTGCTGCAAAAGTTTCGCCGACTGGCAAGCCCCAAAATGCCAAAATCTTACAAGAAAATGATTTGAAAAATTATTTTTTGCAATGTTTAGATTTTCTCTCCAAATAATTGATTAATAAACTGCACTCTATAAAAGAAAAGGAAAAAAAGAAACTGCTTTCGTTTTCACTGCTGATTTACAGCACAAATTAAAGTTATTTCATAAAAACCTGGTATGTCATAGATGACAGTGACAACAAAATAAGAAACGGTAGCCAATCCATTGCAATGAAACTTTTTTTTGTAGATGTTGCAAACCTCGCTCATCTGAAACTATTCCAGTTCGGTTCAGATGCAACGATGGGAGAACTTTTTACAAGAATTTCATGTCAATTCGTTCCTGCCATTGCAGCCGCCGTGAGTGTTTTAGAAGTGTTTCTACGTTGTCAAGTCGAAGTTCTACAGAGAGAATAAGGCAAGAGTCAATGTTGGAAACCTAAAGGCTCCAAAACTGCAGTTATAGTGCCGTTGGCGACAGCGGATGCAAGTTCACTTGCTGGTCGTTGTTAAAATGGATACCTTGGCGTCAAATGGCGCTCTTTAGTCGTTTCGAGCTGATAAATTTGACACTGTAGCAGGGACAGTTTAGAGTACTTGATTTTAATGATGACGCGGCTGACAAACCAAGTTCTGCTGGGTAAAAAAATATGCTTTATTTTGTTTTAATGTTTAGATGTGCTTTTTTTTTTCATTTTTTAGTTGATCAGCTTATTAATTTAATTTTGTATTATTTTTTCAAAACCTTTTTGACCAATATTTCTCAAAGAAAAACTTAGGAACTAAATATTTCAAAGATGTGGAACATTATTTGAAATTATTTTAGAAAATTCTTCAGTTTGAATGAAGGCAGCATATTAACAAAACACCAGAAAATTAAAGTTTTAAACTTAGGTTTCAGAATTCAAAACTATTTAATTGTACATGATCGATTTTTCTAGTTTATGTCCTCAAAAAATTATAAAAATCGATCGCTTGGTTTCCTACCCACCAAACAAATAAAAGAAATAAAGAGTAAGTTTTTTGTTTGGTAAATTTAAGCAAAAGGACCAAGAGGACACACAGATAAAACCTTTGGCATAAAAAAGACTTTCGTAATAGTCAAAAATTGATTATAAATTATAATAGTTTGGCCAAATAAATCGTTATTGATATGAGAGTAACAGTTACTAACATTCTTCTTAACATCGCATATTATTGCTTGCTTGATTTACATGAGCGAATTTCTATTTCATTGTGTGTACTGCTTTGATTTGATTTTAACTTATTGGTATTTAAGAATTCAATCGTTGCCCTTTCTTGTTTATGTTGTTTCTTACAATACACATAACACATAATTTCGGAGCAAATTGTTTCCACGCAGTTGCAGCTTCTATTCCTGCAGCTCTCACAAAATCGAGGGCAGAGAAGAAAGAAAAAGGGGACAGAAAAATTAACGGTCTAAACGCTTTAATCAAAAATAAGAGACGCTGATAATGTAACTTAATTATTATTCTTCTTCGCAATGTTTCGGTTAAATTTCAAATGATTGTTTTTAATTACAAAAACTGTAACAATAAAATTACGTAAAAGGCTGCAAAATATGCCATCTTATAAAATGACCAATCGGCCATTGATATCATTTTATTTGAATAAAATGTACCATTTACGGGTGAAACAGGCAGTCGGATGTTACAGGTTTTTAATTTTGTTAATATTTTAATTCTGTGGTAATCTGCTGTGACGTCATATAGATATGGTTATGGAGATTAGCTGCTGAATCACAGCACTCTCCAACATCTTTGGGTGGCCCTAAATCAAGCTCTCTCTTTGTTGAAAATTTTTTGAACATTTAAGGAAACATTGTCTAAATTACATCACCTGCAGTACAAAATCAGTAAACAATAAATTGTTATCAAACTTTATAATTCGGCAAGGAAGACAGATAGTTGCTGAGAAACAAACAAAGGCTATCACATTATAAACACATAAGGAATGATTTGAAAGTACCAACTGGTAAGTTTTTATTTTTAAGAACACAAAAGAATTGGTTTAGCAGTCTCGCATTTTCATCGAAGCGACTCTCATCGAGAGTCCATTGTTTTTCCAGTGGTACCAGTTTATCCCCCTATCGCTGATTTGGCCTCCGTGCAGATACTCCCCGTTCAGGTTTGAATACTGGCAAGCATTATACCACCATGCTCCGTGGTTGTCATAGGCGCAATTGGTCCCGGCCCAGTTATCATTGTCGAAATCCTTAGTTGAAAATCGCATGTTGTTGTGATGAGAGAGAGAATCACCTGCAACAATAAACGCATTTAATCGTATTGCGTGCTTAAGCCTTCAGGCCAGAAGCACGCAAAACGATTAAACATTAAAACTCTGGCCTGCAAACGTCAAAAACATCTCAATTGAATTATCATCAAAATAATCGCATTGTTTTGAAGTTTCAGCTAAGCATTACAACTGCATTGAGACGCACATTTACGAATTCTGTTTAATAGCAGAAAAATGAAGAAGCACCCTTTAATATTATTATGACACAACCAAGTATCTGCACTACACTGGAAATTATAGAAGGCTGCCACTTATGAATAACACCACCAAAACACCCCGCCGCTGAGATAAGAGGATTTAAATAAAAACAAAATTATTAGCTTTTGTTCAATACACTTTCTCCTTAACGTTGGTTTAAATTTGAAGAAAATAAGAGAGCAGTAGTTTGACTCTTTCCATAGCCGTTGCTGATTCTGCTCACAAAATTTAAATCGTCAGGCGCTGCGTGTGTTGTATATAATGTAAATATAACGCATATACGACTATACAGTTTGCTTTAAAGCTATTTTGAACCTATATAGGGCGCAAAGTGTTCAACAATCTAAATATAACGCATATACGACTATACAGTTTGCTTTAAAGCTATTTTGAACCTATATAGGGCGCAAAGTGTTCAACAATCCAGTCAACAATCTATAGTAAAAACGAAGATCTTACAAACTCTGCTTGTGCAATAACTGCAGACAAATTATGAACTGCAAAATATTTAAGGTTGTGCTTCTTTTGGGTTGGGGCAAGGGATAAGCCTTCATTATTTATCGCATCTTGCTACATCCACCACTAACCACATATTCCCTTACAGCAAGATAAATAATTTTGCAACAAATTTTTCAATTAGTAATTTTTTGCACACCTTCAAGGCCGAGAATAAATGCAAATAACAAGTTTTTCATCAAACAACAATTAGCTACCTGCGGTCCCTCTATACGCCCCGATGGTTAGCTGGTAGTATGTGTGAGCAGGTCCGACTTGAAAAACACTAAATCATAATCAACGTAGGAGAACATGTTTTATATCAAATCTCAGTTTATAATCAAAAAATCAGTAAAGCACCTATAAAATAACTCCCCCGAAAGGCTGTTTTACCATAAGGCTCTTCAGGGTGGTGACTGTAAATCTTATTCAAAATAGGATTTTAAGCGCTTAATTACTGTACTTGGTAAATATTTGTAGTTATTGGAAAAGCTTTCCACTCTACAAATATATAAAAACTGCAAATAGATTTTTGCTGTCCCAGGCCTGAAGGGCCTATAACGACGGAACAACCTGTAGGGAGCATATTTTATAGGTGTGCTACTGAGTTTAGTTTTTGACCTGCTCTGACCAAACATCATCGAGCTTTCTGGTTTGCTGCAAAAACACCCAAATATCAGTTGGATTGTTTAGCTACATAGAGTAGGTTGTTCGGCAAAAGATACAGGAAGCAATATTATATAACAAAAAAGTTAATAATTTTCCGAAACTTGAGGTTGAAAATGTCACTATACTGTTATGATTTTTTGAATAAGATAATTGAGAATGACCCGCTGGAGTAAAAATAGATTTTATTATTTAAAAAAATAAAACTAGGTTTTTAATATTATTGAGGCCGCATGGTCCCCTTGCTTTTTCGAAACCGATTATTTTCGGAGGTTTTATGAGACACTTGTAAGTAATGACCTACTGTATGATCGCTTTGTAGGTTAGAGATGGTTCATGAAACAATTTGGAACATCGAGCCAAAGGTTTGACTACATGGGGCTCAGAAAGAAACGTTTTCAAGGGGTACCAAGACAGATAATTACGACTGCGTCCGCCGGAAATAAAGTAAAGACCAGTAATCACTGGAATTTCGACTAGCTTTTGCCTGAAATTAAGTGAAGATCAAAAGATAAAAATAAAAAAGGTCGTCGTCGGAATTAGACTAGGTTTTGGCCTGTATGCAGATGAAGGCAAAAAAATATCACTACCTAATTATTAACAAGTTTCACAGAACGCTTAACGCATAATCCATTAGGATCTTTCGGACCCCCTCTGTGCACCTCCTCAACTCCCTCTCGTAGGCTCTTTTTGACCACGTTTACACAGAAATTAGGTGAAGGGCTTGCTTCTTGGGGATGCTAAAATTATTATTATTGCGATTTTTGTGGGTTTCCTAGTGCTTACCCGTACTCCGCAAAGACGAAGTTGTTGGTCCAATCCCCTAGATCGACTCGCAACTTGCAAGTTCCAGACCGAGTCAGCCGATATAAACTATCCAACCCTGAAATTCAATTTCTTAGGTACCATTGCTATCTGACACATAGGAATCTTAAGATGGAGTTTCTGTATTCATTTTTTCTTCTTTTAGCGAAAAAATCCAACTCTCAAATAAAGCAAAGTTAGATAGGTATCAAATCACTTAAGTGTTTAGAATTTTTACTCGCTCTCTTTGGTACAGAATTTAATCACTGATCAGCAGCCTATGTTCAAAGTATGTTTAGTGTTTAGTTTGCAATTTGAAAAGTTGGTTGGTGGAACAGAACTTGAGACTTGCTTTAATCAAAATGTTCGTTTCTTCGAAACAAATTTTTGTCCGACACTTGTCAAGAAGAATCGTCAGTATGGGCAGCGCAGGAAAAAGACCGACTATTGTAGGAAAAAGACCAACGAGGGAGCGTCATTAGTGCGCAATCGTTAAAAGGGCATTCAGGACGTTTTTGTTTGAACAATTTTTCTGCGAAACCACAGTAAAACAACTTTGGCAATTTTTTAGAATTTTTTCGCACCAATTTTGATTCTCTTCGGCCAAGATATCATAAGATATTCGCGATTATTTTTCCCCTTAGACTAAGGAGAAACGCTTTCCGAACATTACCAAACTGAAAGGACGTAGGTCAAAATCGTTCCAATTGACTGACGACTGACTACATAGCAGCTGTGGAGGAAGTGGCTTCGTAGGTAACTGCTGATAACCGTAACAAACCTATACGAAAAATGCTAACTAAAATCTGAGGTGGAGTCGAGGACACAAGACTTGAGGCCAAGGCCAAGGCCAAGGACACAAAAAAAATCCGAGGCCAAGGCCAGCCTTTCCGAGGACAGACCCTCTCGAGGCCAAGGACAGGAATACACAAGGCCAAGGCCAAGGACCAAGGACACAGCCGCAAGTGATCTCCAAAAAAAAAAAAGGTCTTCAAAAAAGTTTTTCAGGCAATCTCCAATTTATAGGCGTAGCCAGAATTTTTGATTGTGGCGTATCCAGCCTAAACCACAAATCACATGCAATGACGTCATCAAAAATTTGCCTGTTGGCACATAACCAGGATTTTGCAAAGGGAGAGGGCTTAAACTAATATAGTTGAAAAGTGCAAATATCTAACTTTGGAGACATTTTGAGAAAGCCAGTGTAACTCAAACGTATCACAAACGGCGGGTGTGGAGGCGGGGCCCCCAGCGGCCGGAGGCTTTGGGGGCGTGGGGGCGAAGCCCCCAGCTGTTGGGCGATTTTTTGTCATTTTTTGGAAAAAAAATCTATTTTAATGCCATTGAATCACATTTCGCACATGCTTAGAGCCATTTGAAAGCACAAGATTTTTGACATTTGAAAGCCAATTAAAAATTTTAAAGTGTTTAATCCTCCTTTTAGTTGCAATTTAAGTACAAAACACGTTTAACATTTTGCATGTTGGTGTTAAAGTTTAATAGTACGTGATTTGGTCCAGGTAGAGGCAAGTAAGGTGCATTGTCTCGTGCAACATTTTAGCAGTAAATGAAAACCCACTTGAAGATTTTCCTTAGCGATTTTTGTTTTGTCATGAAAATAATCAGTTATAGAAGTGCATGTTAGGCCAGAAGGCCCAGGCCCCCTCAATCGAAGTTCAACGATTTGTTCAATCAGCATTTTCCATGGCTAATTTTTTTTAAAAGTATTTTGTGCGTAAAAACTGGCGAGGTGGAGGTGAATTAATGAATTGGTATTGAAAAATAGTACAATAGATGGTTACGCTTACTAACCATGTTATTGCCGGGCCGGATTTACATCGCGCTGGGCCTTGGCACTTTGGAGATTTTCGCAACATCTTTTTGCCAAACGTAGGTGAAGACCATAAAAAGTCGTAAGATTTGAGCGCAGGGCCTTTAGCTGGTACTGCGCCATATTGTGGTAAATCCAGCCTTGGTTAATGTATTACGTTCATAAAAAGGCTAGATGTGATCCTAATATATTAACTTTTCGGACGAAAACTATCCATTTCTTCCAGGTTTACGTTTAAATTGGCTGGCAAAAATTTATTTGATGGGGTTCCGGGGCCCCTGGTCTGCAATATTGTTGTTCGCTACTGGTGTAAGCGAAAAACGCTGAAAAGAAACCGAAACTGAAGAAACAATAGGCTTTTTTGTCACATTTTTGTCATTGGTGAAATTTCAATTGGGGAGGGAGGCCCGCTTGGCTAAGCCTATACTCGAATTGCGGAAAACAAAAAAGGTATTTGCAAATTTTCCGCGAGGTTTCTGGCGTTTTCCAACAAAATTTCAACGGTTCAAAAAATAGTGCTGTCCTCGAGCCGAGGACAAAACAATTTTCGAGGACCTAAGGCTTCGAGGCCAAGGCCAACGACTTGAGGCTTCGAGGCCAAAGACTTCAAAATGTGTCCTCGAGACCAAGGTCGTCCTTGAGGACTCCACCTCTGACTAAAATGGTTTGCACTAAAGTTTGCAATTTCATATTTATGTAAAAAACTATCTGGCCTTATCTGATCTTTAGGCCTAAACCAATCGCGCAATAATCGCATAAAACTTACTGGCTCACTAAAAACTGGAATCTTAGTCTAATATAATGTCAGCTACGATGCTTTAGCCTTCAACAGGCAATAATTTTTTCGAATAGGCTATCTATAGTAAGCAATAGTCACAATCTGCAATAGGCTGTAGGCTACTAGGCTACTACGCCTAAAGGACTAAAACTTTATCTTATTCCGAATACTTAGCTAGCACTTGGCGGACAAAGCAGACTAGGAAAGCATCTAACCTCTCTGAATTCAAACAGTAGTTGTTCCACTAATTTATTTACCTATACTTTCAGCACTTGCGTAGTTCTAAGAAGCCCGGTACTAAAGTAAGACTCGGAAATAGAATTACAAAGTGATTTATTGCGCAATCTACTTGAAACAAGATGGCCGAAATTTGGATTCTAAGAGGAAAACATGAAATTTTTTCTCTTAGACTTTCTTAACCGGATGAGTTGCAAGAATTGCAATGGGGTCATGTTGGTAAATATATTTTTTAAGATTTTTTCTCAGTTTTTCAAAATTCGGGTTGAATGCCCTTTCAAGCTACACACAAAATATTTTTGTTTGTTTTGCAGTCTTTGAGAATAGATTTTCTATTCTTGCCCAAGGCCGCTCTTCTTTTAATCTATCTGCTCGTGAAGCCACTTTCATGAAAACTTCTATCCACGCCCTCAGCTGACAAAAAAATTTGTGTTTAGGTTATATGTTGGTTAAAGATTGTACACTAATGGCGCTCTCTCATTGGTCTTTTTTCAGCCAATTACGGCTTGGCTTTTTCCTATAAATAGCCGTTTTTCTTCCTGCGCTCTCCATTTTAACAATTCTTCTTGAAAATGGTCAGACGAAAAGCTGCTTTGAAGAAATGAACATTTTGATTAAAGTTTGTTATTTGTTCTTTCAGAGTTATGGATAAAAAAAAATAATTATACAGTTGCGCCGCGTAATCAACGAAAGCGTTTTGTCTATTTTTGATGCCGGTATTTGTTGCTCAGAGATAGACGTCCTAACAACAGATGTACAGAATTTTCGGACGGTAACACATAAGAATCTTTGAAATAAAATAAATGTGATTTCCGAAATCAAAAATTGAAAAATAAGCGCAATAGAAAAACTAAAAATTATACTCATTTTCCCATACCCAACCAGAATTCCCCACCAGGTCTTCCAAATCCGATCTGGTAAGACCTCCAGTCCAAGAAAAAGTTGATTGCACCGGTTTGTCGCCGCTGGAATACCTAAGAAATTGATTATCTTTTACGTTTACGTGGTATAAGGTCTCTGAAAGAAACAGAGAAGTAAATAAATATATAAATAAATACCAAAAATCACTTTATGTCCTTCTTCGGAATTCATTTCTGACTGTTTTTAAAAAATAAAAACCCACAAAAACAGACTTGAAAGAATTGATTGATGAATCTTTATTCTCCTGTAACGAAAAAGCGACAATAATGTGCTTACAAAGGTGGCGCTATTTTAAGCTGGACTGCATAGGCGTTGTTAGGAGGAGGGGAAATTAAAATGCCTCCAATCCAGAGTTGTAAACGGGCCGACTAGTTCTGGCCCGAACCCGGCCCGAACCCGAAAGTATAAGCCCGAACCCGAAAACTAATTAGAAGCCCAAATCATGCCCGAAAAAACCCGAGAGTTTAGTTAAGTTTGAAAAATTTAGCAATGTTGCCAAGTTATTTTGATTATATTTTGTGCAGCTAAGACAAAAAGCACATCTCAGGCCCGAATTAAGCCCGAAATTTTGTCAAGTCTAGGCCCGAACCCGCCTCGAAAAGACCGGCCCAACTTACAACTCTGCACCAATAATAAAACCGATTACAACAAATCCTATTGTTTCTTCAATTTCAGTTTTGTTTTTCATCTTCGCGTACAACAGTACAATTTACAATATAAATATTGAAAACCAGGGGGCCCAGGTCCCCTCAATTGAAAATTTTGCCAACCAATTTAAATGTATATAACCTAGGAGAAATTTAGGGTTTTTGTCCTAAAAGTTGCAACCTCAGAATCACATCTAACCATTTTATGAACGTAATGCAATAACATGATTAACAATCATCAATTGTCCCAACTTTGAATAACAATCCATCTCGCCAGTTTTTACGCGACAAAATACTGATAATTATATATTAGCTAAGAGAAATGCTTATTGAAAAAATCATTGAATTTGAATTGAAGGGATTGGGCCCCCTGGTCGTACATGTTCTCCAAAAAAACTGGCTATTTTCATGACAAAACAAAAATCTCCAAGTCAAATCTTAGAGTGAATTATTATTTACTGCTAAAAATATTGCAGGAGGCAATGTACCTTAAGATTCGTCCCTACCTGGGCCACTTACAAAATTTAACCAAAAAATGCAAGATTTTAAACGTGTTTTGGACTTGACCTGTAAGTAAAGGGAAGACTGAATAATGCAATTTTTTCGATTGACTTTCACATCTTAAAAAATTAGTTGTTTCAAATGGCTCTAAAAACGTGAAATATTTGATCAAAATAGCATTAAAATAGCAATTTTTTTCCAAAAAAAATTACAGAAAATTGCCCAGCAGCTGGGGGCTTCGCCGTTAGTGATACGTTTGATACGAGATGCTTTTGAATTACTCTAGTGTGCTCACCACGACCCCGATTAAGACATTTTTGGAAAACTTTTGAAAAAAGTTCTCGCCTTTAGCAAAATCCTGGTTACGCGCCAATAGGTCACGGCTTCTGATCTTCCATTCTACGGTATCTTTGTTCCATAAAAAGTCCCCCTTTTCGAAAATTTCTGATCACGTCATTGCATGTGATTTGCAGTTTGGCCTCCCCAATTAAAAATCCTGGCTACGCCTATGCTGGACAAATTTGTGCCACCATACATTTTTAGACGTCAAGCACTTTCCTAGCTTTTAAGTAGTTATGATTTCTTTCCCGTTAAATTTGCTGCTTGTTTAAAGCCCCAAACATAGTCATAGTTACCGTAAAGCGCCTACCAAAATCAACTAAGCAACAATGTGATTAAGGTGAGAATTGAACCCAGATCATGCAATCAAGGTTGTCGAATACTAATCCAGAAAACAAAAACTTTTGCTACAATAAAAAAAAAAAAAAAGAGTTAATGTAACATATGACCTGAAAAATAATTTTTTGACATATCTGACAATTTCTCGATAGCGGTAGTTGAAATATCTCTCCCATTATAAATATACAATAGAGCATTATCGTTCAACAAAGCCAGGTTCTCATGGGGAGGTAGGGGGACTTACATCCGGCAACAAAGATTAAAAATGAAGCGATGGTTGTTGAGTAAATGAGAACTCACTATCCAGTTGTGGCCATCCAGTTGAAACTCGCAGTATACCTCGATTTGCCTACCCATAGCGTTTACCGTGTAAATCCCACTTCGCCGTACTCCTTGACTGAAGTAGCGATCGCAGTAACGACCTACAGTATTAATTACAGAATTTGAAAAAGCTGCAGAAAAAATTTGAATCAATGTTAAGTCGACGAAGAGTACTGTAATATTGGCGTTCATATAAAAATTACAAAATAGTTTGCTGAAATCGATACGATACACTAGCTGAAAAGGGGTGAAGCATGTAGCTAGGATTATGTGCAGACAATAAACATCTGAAACATATCTTCACCAAATTTCAACTTTCTACAAATTATCGTTTTTAAGATATTTCATTTTAAAGTTTAAGAGATCTCACCAACTCTGTTGCCTGTTGAAGTCAAATTTTCTAGGAATAGACCATCCTATATCTAACTTGTGAAAGAATTTTTGTTACAACACTAATTTAGATTGAAGCCTTGTGTTTAGGTGCTTTTAAAGCAGTTGCAAAAGATACCTGAAACCAGCTCAAGCATTATTTATAAAAAGGAAATTTTAACTGGCAACACTGTCGAGGAGATCTTCTAAACTTAAAAATAAAATATCTCAGAAATACAAGTCGTTGAAAACTAAAATTTGGAGAAGATAACTTTTAGGTTATCTTTATTTTTTGCACATAACTCTTTAGCTAGGTGCTTCACCTCCTTTTATACTGTAACGTAGTTTTCCAGTGACAACCGGAAGTCCGGTGGCCATTACTTTCTGTGATGTTTTGCAACATCATGCTTACTGTGCGCATTATACTTCGCATCACATTGCTTTTAACTCTCGCATACAGCCGGTAACAATGCTTCAGTTTCAGCGCATCAAGTGATAGGAAATGTACAGGGTGGGCCAAAAAAATGTTACCACTTTTAATCCATACACAAATTTTAAAAATGAACATTTATTCGAAATTTTTTTTCACAGATGTTTAACAAAAATATCCAATTAAAATTTGATAACAAAGTCTTTTCACTTAGTCTCTTGTTTCTTACACAGTTCAATAATTGATAACATGTTCAATCCAAGCTCCTCTTCTGTGGAGTACAGCTGCAACACGCACATTGAAGTTTGTGATGACATTGCCGCACATCTCAAGAGGGATTCTTCGAATTTCCTGACAGATGTTGGTCTTCAGGGCTTCAATGGTCTGTGGGTTGTTGTAGTACACCCTCTCCTTCAGGTACCCCCATAGGAAGTAGTCTGCGGGAGAAAGATCAGGAGAGTAGGCAGGCCATGGGTTGTTCGTACACCGTGAGATGAGTCTATCTCCAGGAAAGTACTCGTTGAGGAAATCCAGAGAGACATTTGAGCAATGTGGAGGAGCACCATCTTGCTGGTAAATGACGTTATTCATATTGACTCCCTGCTTTCTCCTAAGAGCAGGAATATGAAACAAAAGTCTTAGTAATTTTAAAAATGGTTAGAATATAAAAAGTGGTAACATTTTTTTGGCCCACCCTGTATTTAACCAAAATATAATGGAAATTATGTCCATGCTTTGATGTGGAGATTAAGAGAGCTGGAGATTTTAGCTATTTTTCTTCTGTAGGGTTACAATACAGTACATTGCACCAAAGAGCTCTACTCCTGAATTGGGCTGGTCACCATAAATTTGACCCTCCTTACCAAATTTTCTTGTTTAATGCAATATTTTTAACATATAAGCTTTTAGCTTTACCCGTAGAAAGAGCTAAAAATTGTGCAGAGGGGTAGAGTAAGATGCCTCCTGGAGTATTGCAGCACGGATCGAATTCGAAACTGTACGGCCGCAGGAATTGTTGGTTGCTGAAGCTGAGTCGTGACGTAAGCCAGGCGATTTGCCGGTGCAACCTTGCAACTGCGGCGCGCCATTGCTCTCTACCTGTAAAGGATGTGTCAAATGCAGATTTCTGCCAAGGACTCAGCCAAAAGTTTGATAATAACTTTGTTTTCGGCTCCTCTTGTAGACAAATATGATTTATCTAACAAATCTTCGTTATCGTATTGCAAATATTTCAAATTTTAGTTTCAAAACCATTATTGGGACTTCCGCGAAACTTCGAGTAGGAAATCCCTTTGCCACAATTAAAGGCATATTAATTTATTACTGTGCTTCTTAGTGTATTTTAAAAAAGTGCTTTTATCTTGAACAAAAATACAATACCAAATTACCTGGATTTGTCAGTTGTCCCGGAAAAGAAGGTTCTATAAAGCCGTCGTTACAAGTAAGGGACACTGCTCCGAACTGACTTTTTGCTTCATGGATATGCAGGAAAAAGACATACGATGAAAAATCTGATGCAATTTAATTAGTTTCAGTATTGAAACCAGTGGCGCAACCAGGGGGCTTAAAGGAAAGGGTCATCAGCCCCTAATTAGCCAAGCCACTTAGAAAATTTAATCAAACTGCAAGCGTTCAAAGGTGTTTTGGGCTTGACCAAGCAAGTAGTGGGGGAGGGTGAAGTGGCTGAGCAATTTAATTCTGTTGAATGACTTCCGAATTTTTGCAATTGAAGATGCCAGTTCTAAAAGTACTTAGGTCACATTTTACATAAAATGTGTTAAGAGTGATAATATTGGTTGTGTATTATGCATTCTTTATGTTGAATAAAAAAAATTTCGAAGAAAAAGTCCGCAAGTCCTTTTTTGTGGTAGTTAGAAATTCCCAATTTGACGAGTTTTGGGCGCTAAGTGTACCTAAGTTCATTCATTAAGTTTAAGTTCTAATCTCTTCAGTGCTTAGGGACAAACTACTGTGGGATAATAGACAGGTTAACAAGTTGCATCACGAGGCTGAAGCAGAAACAATACCTTTCGGCCAATTTTTATACTTGTAGACTATGTTGGAAAAAACAACAAAGTCCTCTCATTTATGGAAAAAGTACCTAAATCCATCATATTCGCAGTAAAAGTGCCTAAGTCCAAAAATACAAAAACAGCATAAAGTGGTAAATAGTTTTAAAAAGACCCATTTAATTGAAAGTGCCTACCCAAAACGAGTAAACTTTTAAACGCTGCACGCCCAACCTGATTTCACAATCATATGGAAAACTTTTCATGATCATATGGAATGTCATTATCTCAAAACTGTTATTTTATGACTTAAGTACTTTTAGAACTAGACACTTCAATTTAGTTTTTTTAAATGGCTCTAAAAACGTTCAAAATGTGATCCAAATAGCGTTAAAATGGATATTTTCTCTGAAAAATTAGAAAAATCGGCCAACGGCAGAGGGCTTCGCTCCCATAGCTTCCGGCGGCTCTGCCCTAAACTACAACCGCAACTCCTATGTCAAAAATTTTAAGAATACTTGAAATGTTGAAAAAAAAGAGGATGCAAAATTGTGTAAATCACACTGGTTCCGCTTGATCGCTTATTAGATTTGAATGTCATTTCATGCATGATCCCTGATGCATGAGTAATTCCATCGTGAGCATTTGACAATCTGTGATTTCGCTTCATTCTGGTTTAGAGTTGGAACAATTTGCAGCGTTTGACTTTTCTCAGTTATCATATTTTCGATATAAACTCTGAAGTGCTACTGTTATCTTCAGCTATTTTACAGCTATTTTACATTATATTGCAAGGGGCAAACGCACTAACGTCGATTAACTTCAATCGGCAAATTATCAGCTTTCTATCTTTTCAGCTGTTTAACTGATTGGAATAAAATAAACTGCATTTGCAAGCTCAGAGAAATAATTCTTGAATTGCTGTATAATGCACAATCATAGTAATCTGCCAAGCGATTTTAAACTTGTTTCTATCTAAATATTTATGAAGTCGCGGATAGTTTAACGCTAATTTTTAGTCGTGGATTAAACTTAATGTACGTTAGTGCATACGAATCCAAATTATGCACTCATTTGTATTTCAGTATCACTTTTATTTTCAGCTTCAACTGCAACAGAGTAAATCAGCACAAAAAGAAAACGATGACGCCCACAGCAGTAATTTGCCCTTCATTTACAGTGCTGCCATTCATTAAACAACGAAACTGCAGCAGTGATTGTGTTGCAATAGTTTACATTTTCAACTGCTTCTCAAATTTTATTAACTGCTTGGTATACTTACATATCACGAACAACAAAAATTGCTGGGTTGTCATCTCAATAAAAACCGCATGATGTCGGATCAAGCCATACACGATGGTTTCAGCTTTATTTCTCAGAATGAAGGTCTAAATGAATACTAAATCTATCACTTACAAACTTGTGGCGACAAAGAAATCAACAACAATTAATTAAATTACTTTCGCCGAACTGATGCTGTGTTTGAAAATCGAAATACTGCACTATTAGCGAAGTGCACTTTTTGCTCACTTTGGTAAAACATTCTGTAGACAGTAGTGTTACAAATAATGATTTCAGATTTACTAAACGTTATTTTGGTTAATCAATCAATCAGATACGGAAAGTAATAACAGACTCGATGCAGATGCGGTATTTTGACAATTAAAAGCATGTTAAAATATTGTATAACATCAAAACTATATGGGCTTATGTCAGCTTGGACTTTATTTTAAATTAAAGGTGTTTGCTTGCTCAGAACCTTGAAAAAATGTAATTATCAGAACTGTAAGCAAAACAAACAACACCATAACTTCAAAACAACACCATAACTTCAAGCAAAACAAACAACACCATAACTTCAAGTTTTGCAGCATACATGCATCAATTTTGCAAAGAATCGATACAAAGTTAAAGGCCCTGTCACACTAGTGCGTATGAATGAGCGTGTGCTTGCGTATGACCAAATTTTTGGGATACGTTGATATACGCTGAAACGCGCTAAGGGTACGTTACAAGCACGCTCGCATACGTCGGAATAAGTTGACATACGCAGCCATACGCAGAAGTTGAAAAAAAGTTACGTGCATGCACGTAACTTTTCAGCGTATGCCGACGTATGAATTATACGTTGCAGACACGTTTAGCGTACGTTGAATACGTTAGAAGTACGTTTCAGGTACGCAGAAGTACGCTACCGGTACGTTACTCATAGGTCGAGTACGCTTCTCGTACGCTGACCAGTCAAGCTAGGGTATGAAGAGCGAATCGTAACGTCCTTGCAACGAGTGTCTAACGAATGCCTAACGTATTGAGCGTACGAGTAACGTATCTCAAACGTTTGAACTTCTCATAATTTTAGTGGATAAAACGGTACTGTACAATTGTTTCCGTTTCGTTTTAAAAATGGATAGTAGTAGAGAAGGAATGATTTCAGGCCATTGCGGATTGCGGCGGCGGCGGATTGCGGCGGGACGGCGGATTGCGGCGGATTCTTAAAATGCGGACTGCTACTTTAGCGAAGGAATGCGGCCAAAATCCTAAAGTTAAAAAATTTGACTTGTATGAGAACCAAATCACCGAACGTGGTGAGTCTAAAGTTTGCCGAACCACCGAAGGTGGTGAATCTAAAGTTTTTGTAGGGCTTACCTAAGAACCGAATCACCGAAGGTG